>JAVJGJ010000047.1:80913401-81057711 GCA_035590215.1 Microhierax caerulescens | reverse complement strand
CCCCCCCCACCCCTGGCAGGGGGGGTCTTTAAATACCGGGGTGGTGGATTGAGGACCCTGGGGGGGCCGTATCCAGCCCACGGGCCATAGTTTGAGGACCCCTGGTTTAGTGTAACAGCGGTACTATTATTTTTCTCCATAGTGATATTTTGGTGTAAGTGGACCAAAGACACTGGTGAGATTATGCCACAAAGTACAGAAAGTCTTCCAGGAAGTAAATGAATAAGCTTTGCTATGTGTGCGTAGAATAAAACCCATTAAAACCCATTAAAGGAACCCAAACTGTAGACAGAAGGTAAAGGAGGATTGATTTGTTGTAGCTGTAAAGGCAATAGAATGTCCATTTATTAATTAAAAGTACATTTTATGTATTCTGATGTGATAAATAGTTTGACTGTTTAGGTTAATTCCCTTAGAAATGCACCTAAGGCTATTAACACTGATAAATTATGCACTACTACTTTTTAAATTTCTGATAGACAGTCTTCACAAGTATGCTCCACTTCATTTTCAGTTTTAAGCAGCAGTTTTGTGTAATCATATTCGACATTTAACTATTGCCACTAAAAGCTTCTTAGCCAGAAAAAAAGCCAGGCTTTCACAGTTTTAACTCTGCTCTTTTGCCTTCTTTTCCCATCAAATACACATGCATATGAGAAATAGTTTCCTGCTTTGAAGGCCTCAGCTGAAAGAAATAATATACTCAACTATATACTCCCTTTTGCTCCTTTATGCTCCCTTTAATTTCAGAGTGCTAAACCAAGTAACCCCTGCATAAAAAAGGAAAAATTAAAATATGACAATGACATTTTTAGATATGAATAAATACAAAGAGAATACTGAAGGTGTATGTGCATAAATAAATCTATATATTCAGACTCACCAAAGTCCTGGGAAAATGTATTAACCTCTGTTTCTTCTAGTACAGTATTAACTACATCAGCTACAGGTGAAAAACACAAAATAATTTTCATGGAAGTCCTGTGTCTTTCAATATATAATGCAGTGGTATCAATATTTTGTACATGTATATATATAAATACAGTGTCTATTCTGATACAGGCACATATTCTGAGTACTTTGCACTGAACTTATTTCTGAAAATCAGGCATCTATCTAATACCAAGCTAAACATTTCAACTTAATATGTAAGTCATTTTCTGTAAATTCGAATGTGTGATCATATGTATATGTGAGTGAGTGCGTATGCTTCTGTATGTATGTGTGTTCTGAAAAATAGGGGGTTTTGTCACTCTCTGATGATGGTGATGGAGGGGGACAACTTTCTCCCACTATAATTTCTAAAGGCATTTAAAGGGTTCATTGTTTCAAATCAAAGAGCTATTCATAAGTTCCAATAAAATGCAATCCATCACAATTTTACATGAGCAGAAGCTTTCAGCTTGTGCATATTTTGTCAGGAAGGCAATTTAAAGCTTATAAACACAAATCACATCTTTTGGTTTTAACCACAAAACATTTACACAGTGCTGACCTACCACCTACAGTGTCTCAATAAACAGCCAAGAAGTAGAGCGCTCCAGCTGCAACAGCAGGCAGGACCATGAAGCAAGGACCTGGGGACAGCATTTTCTTTTAGGGCAGACAAACTGTTGAGGCATCAGTTCAAGAATTCTCAGAAGATTTGGAGAGAAAAGGATGTTTGTATCCTTGTGCTTATATCCCTTATCAAAGTGGTTAGTTGATATAATAACTGAAACCATTATTTGGATCAGAGACGTATCTGAAACAGGCTTCTATACCCAGGAAGAATGTCTCTAGGACCATTTATTTACCTCCTCCCCCCCCCCCCATGTATTCTCTAATGATGCTTGTGACCTAATACCTACATTGACCAGATGTACAATTGCTGTAATACCATAGCATCTCTATCTCTGATCACTAGCTGGTTTGGCTTAGTCTGTAAAAAACCCTGGAGGCATACAGGTGAATTACTCTTAGAAAAAAAAATAAAAGTGAAGAAATATTATTCATTCCATTTTACTGGAGGAGAATTGAAGCACAGAGATGCTCTGTTGTTTGCCCAAGGTTACAATGGTTTAAATGACTTATTGAAAAGAGTCTGAATCAACCATTTCTATGGGCTAGTCTGTCTTAATGTGCAAACATTAATTTTTTTTTTTTTTTTTTTTCCCCTTAGTATTTTCTGTTCTGGGAATCTTGAAAGAACAGTGACGATTTGTCTTGCTAGGGAACTGGTAGTCATAGACTCATGAACCACAGGGTAATCTTAGCTGGACTGGACCTCAGCAGGCTATCTGGTTCGAAACCCAAGGCTAGCTCAGAAGTAAGATCAGGTTGATTAGGGCATAGTCCAGTCCAACTTCGAAAGCCTTTCTGACAGCTGTTCGACAACTTTCTGACAAAGTCCACCGCCTTTCTGACAGCTGTTCAGCACTTAACCACTCTCATTGTGAACAATTTTTTTCCTTAAATCCACTTGCTAAGTCTCATGCTGCAACTTTTTATCACTGCCCTTTGCATTGTGAACCTTTGAGGAAAGACTGCCTCTATCTCTCTCTAACCACCTGTTCCACCTTTTAGCCCTCTTTTTGCCTGGCTAAATAAATACATTTTTCCAGCATGCCGTGTGCTCCAGGCCCTGCCTATCTCAGTAGCCCTTCTCTGGCTTTGCTCCACTTTGTTGGTACCTCTCTTGTGGAGGGGAGCCCAGCGCTGACTGTGGCACTCCAGACGAGTGCACACACCAGTTCTCAGAGCGGATAAACACTTTAGGTGACCTGTTGGCTGAACTCTTGCTAATGCAGCCCATTATGGATTTTTTTTTTTACCTTTTTTTATGCACACTGTTGACTCCTGTTCAACTTGCTGTCCACCTGGATGCCGTTGTCCTCTGCGGAGCTAGCTGCTTTCCAGCCAGCTGGCCCCCAATTTGCATAGGTGCAAAAACAGCACTTCCACCCAAAATAACGTAGCTAAGGGCTATAGGAGATGCAGTTAGTCATGTTTTAGGAGAAAGAAGCTATTCAATACCATCTCAACAGGGCACTTCAGACTGTCAATTGCTAAATGTCCTGTATTTCCATTAAGATTAAGGGAACTTCCGGGTCTAAAACTCTTTAGATCTTGAAAAGAAAGAACAGGAAAAGATTTCTAAAAATTAAAAATCACTGTGCAACTGAAAAGTGAGTAACTTGCTAGTCATTGTAATGTATAGTGATGTATTCTTTAGCAGTGACATTTATTCCAAACAATCACAAGTCAGCAAATTGTTTTAAAAAATGACACATTTACTATTATCATGTCCCTGAGATTTATAACTCCCTCACTGGATCTCTGGATCTTTACCCCTCACCTACCATTAAATTTTATCCCACTCCACCCCCCTTTTTTTTTTTGGTCATTTTGGGTCCATGTACTTTTGGCATTCTCAAGTGGCTGCATATTGATTCTGGAACTGTTAGCTGTTACTGGCTTGTTTGCACAATTGAATGATGGTCCCAAATGAATATTCTGTGTTATAAAATGCTTTCCAGCATATTAAGGAGCCAACCAAAAATGAAGGGGAATGGTTATTCTAAAACATTTTTCTCATTTAATATTAGCAAATTGTTTCAAAAAATTCACATCTTCTTTTCTGTGCACAAAGTGTCTACAAAAATCAGTCTGCTGCCAGTTGGAGTGTTTTTAAAGCACATACAGCTCTAACCTTTTTTAATCAAATTTACATTTTAAAATTATTGTGGTTCTAATTCAATTTGTGCTGATCCTGCCATGGAAATGTGGGAGGACAATGTTTAAAATAATAATTCTTTCCTCTTTCAGACAGACAAGCATAAGAAGAGAAGAGTTTCGAGTATGGTTGGAAAAGAAAGAAAACAGGTCTGGGTTCACTCATTATTTTTTTTTTTGCTAAAGTAGAGCCACATACAGAATCGGTATATTCACAGTAGACATTTTGGAACAAGCACAGATGGCCTGATAAATAAAGGAAAGAAACTAGTGAGAGAAAATCAAGCTACTTCCATAGTGTAGAACATAGCTGCAGAGGGAGGAGGTGAAGAGTCAGAGCTGTTACCGCTGGAACAGAGACTTGTTGCCATGGGAGCAGGGATAAGGATAGTTGGTACCCTAGAGGCAGTGCCTGGGGAACAAGAACAAAAAAAGAGAGGGATAAGAACTTGGAATGCTGTATGTACAGGGGACAGACCCTCGCTCTGGTGTTTTAGGAAGACTGAATTGCCTTATTCCCGACACATGCAATCACATGGGTGAGGGGGCCAAGGCCAGAAATGCAAAACTTTGCAAGAGGAATATTATGAACCTAATTACAGAAATAGTTGTGGGTTTTTTCTGACCAATTTGGAATTCATAGTTCTCTCTTGGCTTTGTGCTTATTTAAAAATATACATAGTATGTGAGATATGAGATGAACATACATGCTCACAGGCTGATACCTTGTGGACCACTAAGAAAAAGACAGAGGCATTTATCCATGGGAACAGAAAATTCACAGTTTCTTCTTCTAACAAGTTATGAATTGGCTCATAGGAGTGCAGTGACAATTCTAATACTATGAGGATTTGACTTAGGGAGAAACATATTTTTTTAAAAACCTTGCTAAATACTCCTACTGATACTTTTCAGTAAAATGCAGCACAAAAATTCAAGCAATATCCTGATGTCATGGGACATAACCATGGTTCAAGAGGGACAAAATTTGCTTTTGGACTGCACCATGTGGGTTTTTTTGTTTTAAAATAAGCTACTTTAGATTGCCATTTCCTATATACATATCATGTATTGCAGTTTCCCATTTTCCCAAACTGCAGGCATTTTAAATAGAAAAGATAAGCAAAGGAACTTTTTTTCCCCTCATTTTCCAGACACAGAGGGTACAAATGGTTAATTTTTTGTAGCATAGTTAAACATCAAACTTTGAACCTTCTGCCCCATGATTTACCTGCAAGATTTTGTTCTCTTTCACCACAAGTCTGTCTTGCACTCATTTTTATTGCACTCATTTACTTTTCATTCTACATTATGATCTGATTGTTCAAACTGTGACCAAAACCCTCTACTTTGTAACCTTTTTTAAAAATGTAGATTAGTAAACGCAAGCAGGACTTTTCAGTGCAGAAAAAAAAAAAAAACAACAACTGCCTGTTATATGCAAAGTACATCTTTAATGATGTTTAAAAAGGAGCTAAACATCTCTATGGGAATTCTTAAAACACTTATCTCTTAGGCCCTTATTTAGTTTTGCGAGTCTTTGTTGTTTAACAAGCTGGAGAAATGGGTCATCTAATGTTATATTAATCAGTAAATTAATATTTTAATTTGATTTTCTTTATAGTTGAGATGCTTGCGGCATCTCCAGCATTTTTTCACTCCATATACTGATGTAAAACAGTATCATTATCATATCGTACCTTGGGGTTGTGAGATAACAGGGTCCAGTGATAGCTCTATTCTTAGGAGAGTGGGAAGTTTATGATGACACTTATACATTTTAAATGGCACATGGAGGCTCTCATGTTATGAAATGTCTTACAGCTGAGTCATAGGCTTTTCAGTTCATATACTTGAAATCACAGCTTTCAGGTCCAAGTAGGTGACACATTTTGCCAATCTTTTGATACAATCTTTACAGTATGCTGGAGTAAAAATCTCACTTAATCAGTTTTTCATGAACAGTCTTAGTTTGAAAGTTTTTGGTAAGTTGCAAGAGATATGACTATCAATAGATGAAAGGGAGAGAAAAGAAAAAATAATTATTTGAAGGTTAAGTTCTAATTTAGTATAATTTTTCAAATATTCAGTAAAGCAAATGCAGAAGAGACACAAACATTTATTTAGTATTATGAGGTCTAATTACGTTTTTAAAATCTGCTTGGAAAATCAGAATCTGTGGTTAGATCAGTCCAGCCTGCCCCTGGCCCTCGTGTGTCTATACAACTGCTGACAAAGAAAGCTTTCTCCTTTTTGATCTCTTATACATGACCTTATTACAGGTCAAAATAGTGGTAAGATGGGAACGGTTCACAGGTCACTGTTAGGTGAGTACAAAGGAAGAAACAGTCTTTGTTCCTTTTACCTCCTTAGACGGTCACAATCTGACGTTTTCACCTTCTCCTTTCCCTCCAGACTCCATAATTGAGGATATTTACTGTATCAAACATCCTATGCCTAGTACAGCCCCCCCTCTCTCTGTTATGAATACACAAATCACGTGTTCTAGAGCATGTTTGCTCTGGTCTGATGGTAAGTTACCTGTCTGAGTGAAAATATATATATGCTTGGTGATACCCTCACATACCAACGTTAAAGCAAATCACATTCACACATTGCATATCACAGCTGGTTTACTGGCCATTCTCCAGCACATGCACCATGACCATATATGACTGTAAAACAGCCAATACTTAACAGCTACTTGAGCTTCACCGCCTGTGTAGCGTAGTCATTCACAAAAATGCACCCAAATGCAGGTTCCACTTATGCTCACAATTATGCAAGTGCAAACGAAAGTGCCGCAGCAGGAATGTAGGCATAGTGACACTTTCCTCTCCTGCCTCCCCCCCGCCTTTAATTTTGTAAATAAGGCCTGGGATGTAAAATGGCATTTTAAAGATTGCACAGCATAGGATTCTAGGTTTGGGGACTAAGGCATGTCTGGGTACCCTTAGGTGCAGTCAGAAGCCTTTTTTTTGCCCATCTCTGGATAGTGATATCAGCTTTCCAAAAGATAAATCTGCCTGGATTCCAGGCCAGAAATTATGTGTGGGCCACTGAATGACTGCACCAAAATGTTTTCAAGTCAAAATGAATGGAAGAATCTAAATGAATGTGCTTGTTATGATAACGAAGTAACAACAGAGTTAATAGGTAAGTTTATATTGGGAGATCCATGAAAAAAATTGTGGTGGTTCATTGAAAAGTTGTGTGAGTATTCATACAGGTTTTGATTGGTACTAGTTTTCTCTGAGGGAGGTACTGTGTTTCACCCACTTTTTTACAAAAGCTTATAAATAGAATAACAAACCTCTGAACTAGGATGAAGTTCTGACTAATTCAATGTCAAAACCCTTTTGAATTCGAGACTAGATTTACCCCAGTTTAATATGAAGGACTTTTCTAAAAGTATGAAACTTCGGAGGTGTTTGGCTTCATTGTGAACATTTCACACATCCCTAGCTATCACGTTGTTAAGGTCAGCACTTGCCAGTATCAACAGAATGAGCTTGTGCTGTCGGTTGCTCCTCACTGAAAGATGCAGGTTTGACTGCCTATATGGTTTTGAAGTTGCATCTTCTGGAGTCTTTACACGCAACAAATACCATCTGTCTTCAAAGAGTTTCACCAGCTCCAGAAGGTGCAAATAAGTGGACGACATAAACAGGGACAGCAGAAGGTGTCTTAAAAAGGTGAGTGCTCCAAAAAGAGAACATGAATTAAAAAAAAAATAATAATAAAGACAGTCTGCTTCAATTAAACCAAATAACCTCAGGGGCCTGGCTACACTCCCATTTTTACAATGCATGCAAAAACAAGTTAGGAAGAAGTTGCTTGCTTTAGCTACTTAAAAAATAGATTGAAATTCCAATTCTTCTGTCCCAAAAGCACAGAGACTTTTTTTTCCTCATTGATTATCAGTCCACTTCAGTTGAAACGGTCCTGACTAAGATCAAAATCTCTTTGAAAAGATGACTTTAAACCTGATGAAGTACCAGCACCACTGCACTATGCTATCAGATGGGTATTTTTGGAAAATTAAAGTAAATCAATATTAATAATATAAACCAGAAATTGATTGATTTTGCCATTAAAATATGTAATGGTGAAAGAGCCCATATCTAATGATTTTTGTTAAAGTCTGTAAGTAACATATTAATTAAACTGGATACATGAAAATATTGGAAGACATTTGTAAGAATTACTTGGGTCAACCAATTTTTAAAAGCAAAAGTTCTACCATTAATAAATTGGAGAAGGATCATAGCTGTTAAGCAATAAAGATGAAAGTCACATGAAAGGATGATTATGAGAAATTTGAAAAAAGAATTTGCAGTCTCCATCATTCTCAGTCTCTTACAATCTAATAAGTTAACTTGTACTGACTGGTAAGAGAGGTGATAAAAACTGATAATTTTTTAAATGACACTAATTCCAGGATGTATGCAAAGCCTCACCAATGCCTTAACATCTATCAAAGACATATTAAATAACTCAAGATAGTGGATTAATATTGTGTAACCATCTTCAGAAATTCTAAACCATGCATTCCAACATCCTTACTAGCATTGATTATGAACCATTGAATCAGTACTTCATGTTCATTTCCTTTCATTTGCTTTATTTCACACTGGGGAATATTTGCATTTGTACTGTGCTCCTGCTTCGAGTCAAACACACTTTAAAATTCATACCTGCCTTAATGCAATGGTAACTTTGGTAACCTGTTATTGTCTTTGACAAGTCCATCCCCTCCTCCACCCAACAGGGGAGAACAAAGAAAAAAAGAAAAAAAAAAGGGGGGGGGGGGATAATTCAAAAAAAGGAACATAAAAAGCTAAAATGTCAATGATTTTATAACGAAACCAACATAGCAATAACTGATTGGGAGATCTGGAAATTAACAGCTAAGGTATGTCAATAAAGTCCTAGCAATGATTTCTAAAAAAAAAAAAGTTAACAAAAGCACCACCAACAGAATGAGGACTTAGAAAGCACATTACAGCAATCAGTAAATCATTTTGAGAAAGAATCAAAATCACTACACAGAACTGAAAACCACTAAGTCAATCCTTATTGTCAAGCCTAATGTGATCCAATGTACTGCAGCGAGGGAATGGGAAGGAAGTGTCTACACCACATGTTGAATTAAAGGGAATCAACCAGCCATTTACTTTCATTTATTTAGTAACCTTCATGATGAGATCATCAAATATATTGTCTCCTCAGGAATCACAGAAGGCTACTACCTTGCTCTCTTTTTTTCTAGCCCACCCTTTCCAGTCTGATTTTTCTGTAAGGCTATTTGAACTGTTTAAATGCATGGAGTTTTTTAGGGGGAGGGTTATTTTTGCTCTGTACCAGGAGAAAAAGACACAAATTAATTGTAAGTCACTATGAAGGATTCACTAATGGACCTCTGAAGATTAGAGTATCATGTTTGTAAAGAGTAGTGCTCACAACAGACTATGTTAACAGAGACCAGTAGGAAATAATTTTACGGCAAGATGCAAATAAAAGGAAAATTGTTTCCTGTTCTTCAAAACAAAAATAAAACAAAAAACCCCATATGGATTGTAACACCTTACCTATAAATCTAGAGGTCACTGTGTCAAACAGAGAGGACATCCCTTGTCCCTTTCGTAGGCAGGCAAGTCACACGTTGAAATCATTTGCTGTCAAATGTGGGTCAGATGAACTGTGTCATGTTTCTTCTATCCCACTTCCACACCAGGAACTCGAAGCACCAGCTCTGGCTGTAGATATTTATTCTTAGACACCTAAAGGAAGGTGAAATGTGTCTTACAATGGATGAGAAAAGTTCTGTTCCCAAAAGCAGTTAGTATAACCAAAAAAATCAGTAGGACATAGGCATCTGAATGGCTCAATTCTCATGAATGGCTCATGGCAGTTCAGGATCACTTATCCATGCTACCTATCAGGGACTTGGAGAAATTTATCTGAAGTTTGCAAGAACATCCAGAAATCTTTATATGGCTACTGTAGTCCCCTTAGTACAGTTCTATGTCTAGGCAACACTGCCTTATTCTGGCTAGTTCAGAATTATTTGGAGTATTGCTATAGAACTTTGTATTGAGTAGTATTTATAGCTGTTCATTACTGCTATTTTGAAAGAAGTAAACAAAGTGCTTTTAGCTTCAGAGTTTCCTTCATCTGCTTTGAATCTGCAGGAGTTCTTGTATTCAAAAAACTGCCATTTTTTCCCAACTGTGGCAGCTAGTCCAGTAGTAGATACTACCCCACTTTGCAGACCTTGACTCAACTATGTCAGAACACTGTGCTTTGAGAGCTTCCTTGCGTGAGTGTGTGCACAGTATAAAATTAAATTTGCACTTCATGTTACCTCTAATACTTATACTCCTACATAGCATAAGATGATCTATTTATTGAACTATGAAAAAAATATCACTTAGAATGGATTTTTATTGAAGAAGTGTGGTTAAATTATGTCTCTCTTCATAGGGGTAAATTGATCATATGCGTCCTGGTAGCTACCTGTTTCCATGATAACAGCAACAAACCCTCAAAATTAAAATTAAATAAAGGCAAAAATAATAATAAACCAGTTAGAATTGTACCATAGCATTGTTGAAGTCCCAACAATTTGTGAAAGAAGCCACAGGTTAAGTTCTTTGTTGCTTCTTGGAATAACTTCGGAGGCTTCTTTTTCTTTATTAAATAGCTTCTGCAAATTCCTTTTAGTTTTCACTTGGTAGTGGTGCTGCTTGTATATCTCAACAGAGTTGAATTTTGAAAAATAAACTGTTCATAGAAATTTCAATGTTTTGTCAAACAAGGTCAAATTGTTATTATTTTTAAGTAGAAGAAATCCAATTAGTAATAGCTGAATTATTCATAATACATAAATTATCTAAACCAGTATATTACTTTGTTCTGTTCCAGATTGCCTGGTAAAGAATTTGAGTTCCTATGAATTTATTCATTGTTTTTATTAGATCTATGAACAGTTTATGTACTGAACTTCAGTATGTAGGGTGATGTGCTGATAATGAACTTTGACTATTCACAATTTGTAGAGCATAACTGTTAGCTAAATCATTTGGTTTGGTTTCTGCTTTCTAAATAAATGAATATATTTTAAAATGTGAAAATGAAAAATAATGTTTAGCCAGTAACAAACAAAAAATAACGAATACTCTTTAGGTAATTTCTGATTCCCTTATCCCTCCCATATTCATGCAATAAACGTTCACAAATACCAGAATGAAAGGGCATAGGCACACAGGAAGAATGGCTTTTCAGTTGGTTACTTAAAAGTCTTCCATTAGGTGTCAGCTGCTTACATTTCCAAACATCACATCCCACAATAATGAATAAAAGACTTCCTAATAAAAGGAAGGCTTTTTAGTATGAACATTATGAGTACCTACTCAAGACTAAGGTTAATTTTGTGCCTTGCATGAGCACTTTGGCTTGCAGATACAGAGCTTGATTTAGGAAAGGGTCACACTCTTCAGACATGAAATACCCATCTGTTGTGTGAACAGTCATGCTCAAGAGTGAATGAAATTTCTCTGACCAGATCAGAAGAAAGTAACTGAGTATTTGGTGATACCTGATCTCTCCCCCAGCTGTGGAAACCTATTGAAGCAGCTCTACTTATAATACATTTGTCAGAATGCTAATTGGAAAAAATGACTTCATTGTGTGAGTCATACAGTCACCTCTGTGGACCTCATTAGACTTAAATGAGCAGACTGAAGGCCAGAGTAATCATTCTGAGCATGGCCATATGTTGGTGAAGAAGCTCTCTCAGAAACAGGCTCTTCGCCAACTTTGGGTACTTACGAGTGACTAGATGGAAGATGGAGGGCTCGGTGGCAGGAAATACATTGGAAACACTCACATATGTAGCCTGTTCCCCTTCACAACAAAGGACAATTTAAAAACAAATCTTCTTTTAAATAGCAGATTCACTAGCTGGTAAATTTTTAAATAGCTTGCAATTTTTTGAGTTAGGACAGTGGTATTTTTGGGTGGCAGTAGAGCATGTAGCTCTGTGGTTCCTTGCAGGACAGGCTGTAGCACTGGTTGGAAGCCCTTAGGAACACAAAACTTTTTCTGAGTGATGAAGTTGTTCCAGCCTGACTTCAAAAACTAGCAGCTACAATAAAAATAAATAATTGGTTGAGACTGTGACTTTCCTTGAGAAGATAATCTACATTTGTGGAGCTGCTGCTTACCTATGTTTGAGAATTTGGTAGATCTGGATGAGGGCTTTAGTAGGAAAAGAGAACAACTCTGTCTCGCCCAGAAAATAAAAGGTCATCTCCAGCAGCAGAACTGGTACAAAGAGAGAAACATAATCTACTGCTTTGTTACATTTTTAACCTGAAAGTTTCTGTTAATAGGATAGCCAGATTCAGAAGGGCTGAAGAAAATGCTGCTTGAAGACATCTGTAGTAAACAAATATTGGTAGTACAAGCTAAATGGGAGCAACATGGAATAGTGATCTCCTTCTGATGTCATCTAAATTTTGTATAGATTTGGAATGAGGCTTAGGGTGATTTACAAAGCTTGATTAACAAATGGGGAATTAAATTCCATATACTTTTTTTGAGGAATAAATCAGCCATTAAGATATATGGAGTAACCTCACTCAAAACAAAAGTAGATACAAGATTTGTCTGATCACAGATATGTCTTACCTTAAATATAACTATAATTTACAATAGTTTATAATAATAATAATAATTATATTTTTATTATAAATAATAATTTATGATTTATATAAAATATAAATTTTTATATAAATATAAATAAATCGTTTAGAAGCTAGAGATTAAGGTATTTATGTGGTTGGGAAAATCTCAACAGTCTGACCTTTATGAATTTTATGTCAACTACTCATATATGTCTGAACTTCAGAGAAGTACACATTTTGCTTCATTTTCTCAGTTGCTGTGCACAGTCCTTCTTCTATCTGACCTTGAAATAAACAAGAATGAAGAAAACATTTTTGAAAACTGACAGCTCACTACAACTAAGCAGAAATAAAATAGGAGGCTTTTAAAAACCTACATTGTTACTACAACGTTTAAACTAGCAGAAGAGCTTCAGAAGGCTATTTTAAGTAGAGCTGCCAACAAGAAGACTGAAAATCTTGACATTCCCATCATCACTTGAGAGACAGTTGTATCTACTCAACTCCGCCTTCCTGCATGATGAAAAATAAAACTGAGACATGGCCTTGAAGTATCAACCCCCAAAAAACTCTGCTCATACAAGTTACGTTCTTCCAACAGACCTGTTTCCATTATACTTCTCGGTGTCATAATTGGTAACACAGAGGTGAAAACCATTTCACAAAAATGGCCATAAATTCCTAAGTTCCCATATAAAAACCAACCAAGTCACAAACAGTTTGTAGCAAAGCAAGATTAAAACTAGGAAGTAAAACACATTAGCCATTGTGAGAGCCCTCACATCCAACTAACATATGGTGCTTTTCCCATTTACTTACCTGAGAGACAGAAAATCTGCCCATAAAGCAGAAAAGTAAACACCAAAATAATTTCAAAAAAAAACCCAAACAAACCACTTTTTGAACACAAGGAGTAACCTGGTATCTGGACCAAAACACCTGAAATTTAGAGGTGCTGCCTACAGAATAAGTCTGTCATGGACAGCTTCTTTCAGCCTCAGTGTTTCCACCTTCGAGCTTTTTCTAGAAAGCCAGCCAAGCCAACAACAGCACTGAAGCTTATGTGAACTAATTATGCTTGATGTCAGCACTACAAGGTTATGGTGGGATCACTCAACCACAGCCTATGTAATCCCTGTGGATAAACAAATTCTTTGTCCTTGGTATACCAATGAATTCCTTGTTTCTTCCTTCCAGTGTCTGACTTCTTGTTCACCCTTAAATTATAACTCTTGCAGCAATGTTTTCTTCTTTGCAAATACTAAAACTATATGCCAGTTGTTAAGCATTATCATATAAAAAAAGGCATTTTTCATAATCATGTTAAAGAAAAATGTAAACACCTACATGAAAAAACTCTGCTATTATTAACTGAATGCTTTGATTCAAAAGCATTTGTCACTTCTTGAAGTGAATGTTCATATTTAATTTTAATTCTTAATTTTAATATTGAAAGATCTCTATCAGTAATCAGCAGAATTCATGGGAAAACTTGTATGATTGTCTACATATGACTTATCACTGCTATTGTTTTATCACTGGTATTACTTGTAGTTTATTTAGTTCCTTAAAATGGAACTGGGGTTTGAACATTTTAGAACACAGGTTAAAGCATGTTCAATGTTTAGTTCAGTTAGACTATTTGCCAATATTTCCTCCAATAACAATAACACATTCCAACTGCCTTTTCATGAAGCCATCTTTCTCATTTATCTTTTTTGTCCTCTTGGCAAGAAACATCTGTAACGACGACTGTTTCCCTAACCTTTCATTATCAGCCAGGAGGAACAGCAACATCAAACACATGCTTCACTGAAGGTATAGCTGAAGATTATTTGTTCCCCAGACTGTGTAACAGATAACAGCACAGAAGGTACCTTGCAGTTAACTGGTTAGACTACTAGTAAACCTGCATTTTTCTGAAGTTGCCTACTTTTTCACAGATCTTTCCCCCGCATGCATTTTCTTCAGGCATATTGCCACTTTGCCATTGCAGAATTCTTACGAGAAAATGGCAGGGAGAATTTAGGCCTCCTGCTATGAACACACGACACTGCACCTGTATTTCCAGTCATCCATACTTCTGATGCTCCACTCCCAGCACTGTTCAAAGCTCTTGAACTGAATGAAAACTTTTGATTCCATGGAGCAATAATGTTGCCCGCACAGTGGATCAGCTGTTAGAGACTAGCCTTTACAAATATTTAGGCAAGTCTTATGCTGCATCAGACACAGAGGACAATACACATTGTGCAAGAGTGAACTCTGTCTCTGATATGAGGTTTTTTTTCAGCCTGATCACTGTTTCTACTAAATTTAAACAAACAAGAAGTGGAACGCAAGAAGCTAAAAAGTCACGCACCATTAAGAAAATGAAATAGTTCTTTCAGAAATGTTAATTTTTTTCTCATAACATATGCTGTGGGTTCAATTTATTATTAGTTATGCTGTTAAATTGACTGAAAATGTATCATTAAACCTTAAAAACTCTATTGTAAGTGCAAAGCACATCCTTAACTGGGGACCCACAAGTGATGCCTCCATAATGTAATGCAGACATAGTCTACAGAATTAATGTATATAAAAACTATATGTTCATAAAATTTCTAAATATGTGCAAATTAAGAATTACTAAAATATGATTCTGATAAACAAAAATCTAACTTTTCAAAGTTTTACAGATCATACCATATGCCAAATAAAGTTCCTCTGCATAATCTTGGCCACATGCTTTCAAGTTTAATACAGATACTTTTCTCCACTCAACAACTATTTTGAGTCTAGTAGTCCAACTTACTTCACAAATTGTGAAATTCATCATGTAACCGTGGCATGCAGATTCCACAGATATACATTTATTCCCTCTTATTAGTCTACCTATTGCCTACAGAAGAGCCACACAGACATGCGCAAATTAATCTATGGGAGATAAAACCATACCCTCAGTTTAGCCACTTTACCATATGGAAATAAAGATCTTCAGTACTGAAAGCTTTCTAGCCCTAGGGCTTACAAAGCATTACCATATAACATATGGTTTTACATGTATTGCTTAACTGTTGTTGTGGGCTAGTTTTTAGTAAAGTTAAATTACATTATCATAATAATAACAATACTTAAATTTATATATCAATATAGATTTCAAAAGCCTTGGAAATACTTGCTGTAATTACTAAAATGTGTTTTGCAACATTCTCTTTCTCTTTTTTATTGTTTCCACATTACGGAAATGCACCAAATCCATCTCCACTCTCCTCAGCTCGTGCCAATTGGTGAACATCCAGGCCCGCGGCAGAGGCGGTTTGGTCCCGTTCCCCAACTGGCTGCTGCAACCTGCTCCATGCAAGCTCTGCTCCCACAACGCGCTTGTCCCCTGGGCTGCGGTGCCCGTCCTGAGGGCCACAGAGCTGATGCCCAGCTCCCCACACAGCTTCTCCTCTCCCCTCAGCTGCCCACGCCATCCTGCCCCTGGGTGCAGGTACCCTGGCCTAACATCCTCACACCGCCAGCAGAAGCTGTTGGAAATGATTTGGCAGAGCAGGGCTTGGCGAGCTCCGTGGCTCTGGCCATACAGCGTGGGGCTCGAGGCTGGCCTTGTTGGGCTGTGAAATTCCTCCGAAACCAAGGGGGTTTCTTCTGCTAGTGGAAAGCATGCAGAAGGGCTGTCAGGATCAGGGTCTTACATGCTAGACATGAGTGGGAGAAGGAAAATGGAAATCTTTTCAACGAGCCTGTTTGCTTTGTAATATAAAACCATATAATGAAAGAACACTCACATCATTGTAATTTTCTAATGTTTTATACTTCAGGCTTATTTTTCATAGCAGTTTCTCTGATTTATCCATTTCAATTTTTTATTTCTTTTTTTTTGTTGTTGTTGTTGCCTGTTTATTATTGGCATATATTTTTAGTATTTTTCCTTTGGATTTTTTTCTAAATTGACAAGATTTTATCTCTGTTTGTTAAAGAGAACCAGCTGTTTTCTTCAAAGATAATTTTCTGAAGCTGTTGTGCGCCATAATTACACTGCAATTACACAGCAATATCCATAAAAGCAGATGAGGATTCTATGTGTCCTTCTGACTCATTAGAAGTTGCAAAAATGATGGATGCAGTCTTTCCTAGCTTGACTATTGCCCTCTGTTGGCAAATGCAAGTCCT
This sequence comes from Microhierax caerulescens, assembly GCA_035590215.1. Taxonomy (NCBI): domain Eukaryota; kingdom Metazoa; phylum Chordata; class Aves; order Falconiformes; family Falconidae; genus Microhierax; species Microhierax caerulescens. The sequence goes on along the minus strand of JAVJGJ010000047.1, from coordinate 81,041,146 downwards.
GTCATATCGAGAGGGAACTAAAACAAGGAATAAGAGTAATCCTTTGAAAGGAGATTAATTTCAGTTTTGGTAATGGGAACCGTGAAATGATATTGAAGTTGGGAGGTACTTTCTAGGTGTGTTTTATGGAGAACACTGAGTACTTTAGTTAAGGTTTGCAGTAAATCAACATTATATACAACTTGTGTTCCATTTTCTGATAAATTCTTTTTTTCATAGAGTCAAATTACTTAAGCAATTACTCTCTTTCCAGTTTGTTCTCACATTCATGTAATTTCCTTATGAAAATCATCGAACAATTTCTTCTTTTTAAAGATATGAACAGATTCTGTTCAGTTCTGTTTTGTTCAGTTCTGACGCGAATTAGTTGAAAAAAGTCATAATATGTTCATATGGCTTTGGAATACCTTAGATCTCCATGTTCTAGTTGTGGAGATGAATAAAATCAGCTTCTGTCTTTGCTCAGACCAAAGCAGACCAAACACAATTCCTTCTGAATCAACAGACCAAAAATAATTTCATTCCAAAATCAGTTCTCAAATATTTGAGATGACAGAAGACAGTCATTTGGATGGGGAGCAGGGCAAGGTTTGGGTGGTTGGTGGGGGGCGTGTTTTGGTTTTTATTCATTACGTATTTACACAGGTGAGCTATTTAGTTTTGTTGGTTCATTTTCTGGTTAGGGTTTAGCTTGGTGACTTCTAAAGATCCTGCATGATGAGCCTGAGCCAAACCCGAGAGGCAGTGAGCCAATTGTACAGACTTTCAATGGACTCTTGTTCACTCCTGTCAGAGCGGCCACTGAACTCTCTCTGATCTTGATTTGCAAAAGGATTATGGATGGGGCAGAACATCAGAAAACAAGTTAGTTTCATAAAGACCCTACAAAGTTTAATGCGAGTTGCAAGTCAGGAGACAGCTATCAGCACATTAGTTTCCCCTGCGTTCTTTCAGTTTCAACCAAAGCTGGATCTTGATACGGTTTCAAAACATTTACTTTGGCATGGGTAATAGGGAGTATTCTGGTTTTGTAGCCAACTGGTCAACCAAAGTATACAAGGCGATTATTAGTCCTCCAGTGACTTTCAGCAAACAGATCCTGTTTAAACAGTAAAGTTAAAAACCTCTCCATTTAGAGTCTATTCTGGAAAAAAATGGCATTGGGAAATGAACACGTGTTTTATTTTCAGTTTTATTTCTAGCTGTCACAGCATCTACAATGTGTCTCTTAGTCTGCAGAATTTTTAGATGCTCAGAACTTAAGTGTTTCCTTTAACTCCATGTGAGGACCAGATTTTAAGGCTAACACATGAACAGGAATAAATTTTCTAATGCTCATTTTTTTCCAGTATTGATAGTTAAGGCAACTTGAGTGAAGTTTCACGGGTCAGTTATTTCTTGTTTAGCATCACAGAGTTGACCTGAAATTATTTTATTTTGTCTCTGCCCACTCTTTTCAACAACAACCGTTAATATTTCTGAGATTTTTTTTCCCTGTGTAATTAGATTGCACACCAAGACTCCACGAACGTAATAAGAAACCTACACCAGGAAAAATGGTAATGTGGAAAGACACCACATTTGTAAACTGAGGAACCAGCTGTCTTTGTCCACTGCAAACACACTGCCAATTTTCTGTTTCTATGTAGGGCAGTAGTTCAATATATAAACCAACTGCATAATTGCAGGACTTTCAGCTTTTCTTCCATCTAGTCCTTGTTGACTGAACTGTGTTCATTACCTTTTAGTACAAGGCTTGACAATGGTTCTGCAATCACTCTGCACAGCTCATACCATGCCGTATTTTTCTTTGTTATAAGAAACACCCGATGAGGTGTATTGTTGCAGTCACAGCTTTTAATCTGCTGGTCTTGTAGAAGACATCATTCTGATGCCAAACGTAATTTTTCTACAGTTGCTTTGCATTTTGCTTCTACAATCACTTTTCAGTCAATATTTGGGGAATATTATTTTTAATTTAATTATTTACAGCAATAAAATTTTAAAAATAATCTCTATTTTGTTAAAGAAATTTTAAAACTACATATAACATTCCTATCAAATCTCTAGTAATGAAACACTAAATCACTTATCTTTGCAAGCTGAGTTTGAAAATTTTTCCTACTGTATGTATTTAAAACATTGATAGGGAATTAGAATTCAGCTAGCAAAGCAAAGAGACATTTTAAAATATTGCAGAGAGAGCAAACAAAAATAATGAGAAAAAAACTGCATTTGTGCATGTGTAACTAAGAAAAAACATGCAGCAGTTGAAACTCATATTGTTCACCTTTCTCCACTTTTACAGAATCTCTGCTTTTTCTGAGACATACAATCCTGATGGTGAAATTGTGACTGCATGAACTGTGTAAAATTAAAACATTCATATTATCAATCTGTATTCATTAAAATGTAGAGATGAAAATAGGTAGACCCTGAAGTCCGTTTAATCATCAATTGATGAAAAGTATGATGTTCTAGTTAAATGTAATCAATAAAAAAAAAATCCAAAACTGTGTTTACTGGCTTCAAAATTTTCCTAAATGCTCATTTTATTTGTGTTTCCACATCAAAGATTGCATATGTCTCGTGGAAAGCAATGTAAGAAAAAGACTCAGAGAGATACATCTCCGGGTATTGCAGGCAGGCACTGCAAAGGTCTTTGCTTCAGAGATATCAGGATACACTGTCCTGCTGTAAATATAATGGTTATCAAGGAATGAAAATTCAGGCTCACCGCCACAATAGGTGATGGTTTAGTATATTGGTGTGGTTTTTTCCTCAGTGATTATACTGAGATTAATAGAAAAACAATGCAAAACTCCTTCTGCAATAACTCTTACACAAAATACATACTGTCATTCAAATATTAGAAACTAGCTTTGAAAAAAACTGTTTCTGTTTTCCCTGAAATCCTCAGTGGAAATAATTTGAAGATGGGAGCGGTAAAATGAAAGTGCCAGATGCTCAGGCAACATACATCACTGTAAGTCAATTGACATGGAACAAGAAAATGTCAGTTTTCACCAGATGAAAATGTGGTGAAGATCTGCCCAGATAGTTACATATTAAAAATGCCATTTATATCTATAGATAATCTTATTATAGATGAAAAATGAAAGATGCCTTTTAACCTCTTTTAAAAGACTGTTTTAGTGGGGCTAGCAATGACACTTCCAGATGTACAACAATCTGGATGCCATTCAGCAGTTCAACCTAGTCTCTTTTAACTATTTTACTTTTCCCTTTGAAAGCATGTAATTCACACCAAATCTTTTACTAACCTCTGCCATCATATTATTTTCAGTTTATTTTTAAACTCTCTGTTGCACTAGTGTTATGTATACAATGATGCTATATGTATGTATAGCACATTGCTCTCAGGCACTATTAGTTTCATTATTTCTGATTTAGGATTAAGATTTGTCTTTCAAATTCACAGTTCCTGTCAACTGAAATAATTTTCTGCCTGCCTTTACACATAAGATCAATGCTCTTAGAGTTCAGGTTTCTGCGAATGTCATCCTGAAGTTGATGGTATTTCTGGTTCTTTATTGCCTTCTGATGTATCAGTAAACTTAAGTACAATTTTTCTCCAGTGCCTGAGGCTGAGTTGACTGAAGTGGTCCTTCGGTTGCATTCTGTCACCTGTGTGTTGACCATGACCTTCATGGTTTATTTATGATTAGGAGGTTATGCCTTTCCTTACTCTAGCAATGGTATTTTAGCATAGTTCTTTACAAAATTTCTTAGTTCTACAAATATCTTGCAAATTTGCAGGCTCCCTTACTGCAATATTCTGCAATAAATAATAGAAGTCCATGCCTGGACTTCTAGAAGAACATTTCTAGATATATTTCCAATGTCAGCTTAGATTGTCACTCACATTGTCTGCTGTCCTGCGGAATCAGACCTATAATGAATGATCTTTGCCATCTCCAGATCATATCAGTGTACCATGAGTTCTTAGATGATGTCTTACTGTGAGGTCTTTAATGACCTGCTAAGGAATATGCTTGATTATGTATCATCTGCCTGGGAGTGAGCGTGTCTGGTAGAAACTAAAAAGAATTAAGCGTGAACAGTTTATGGCAGAACAAGACCTTTATGAGCTTTGAATTTCAGCAGTTGATTAAATATGAACTAGACATCATTAGTGTTTCAGACAGTGTATAGTCTTAATTGAATTTGGAGTTTTATCTGGGATTTTTGCTACTGTTTAAACTTACACTATAAATTGAGGAACGGTACTTCCTTGAGCAAAAATCCCTAATGAAATTTATGACATCGTCCATGTCAGTACAGATAATGAGATGAGCTTGCTTTCTAGTTTATTAGTCAGAACGGGATTGTTCTACCAACATCAGAGAAAAAGTCTTGCATCAATAAAACTTGGGCAGATCTATCAGCTTAAAGTTACTTGTCTGCACAAGTAAATAACTATAAGTATCTTCTTATACTTGCATTTTCACAGAGACATGTGGATTAAGAAGAAAATCTATTAAAAAAAAGTATGTTGCTGTCCTAAAAACACAGATTTCCTTCCAGATGTTTGTAAAGCTGGTGGATTGTATCTTTCTTCAGCTAACACTAGTGCTAATGTCTTCATCTAGACATTTTTCACATGCAGGTTTTATTGTGACAATATCCTTTATGCCATGATTCTTGTGATGCTCTGGTTTTCCTTCAGCAATTCTGAAAGCAAAGTAGTCTTCTAGGTAAACTTAATAAGCCAATCATATCACTGTTATGCTGTATTCTGTGCATTCCTTCCAAGTTCACCAGTGTAATGACATCTAAATCTTGCATCTCTACTTATGAAGCATTTCATCATGTTGCACCCTCTGTAGTGTTTGTAGAGGGTAACTGCTCATAGACTTAAACACTTTGCCGAAGACCTTAGCACCAATTTTGATATTACGCTAGATCCAGTCCAACAGGAAATTGGTTAAAACCAACACTGTTAAGTAGGTTCAAGAAGAGAAAGCTTCTTAAACGCAAGAGTACACACTAAGGTCTTGGTCTGGCAGTTTGCACTTGTTTATCAAAGCACATAAGCCCATAATTTTACTTCTGGTAAATCTAGAAAATACTTCTAAATCATATTTAAACACTTGTTTAAAGAAAAATAAAGGTATGGTTGCATTTGTTTAATTGGACCCAAGGAAATGAAAGCTGCAAATGAAAATGCCATGTAGAAGAAACATGCCATCACCTCCACCGTCAACTTTAGAAATAATATTTTCATTCTTTGCTTGGTGTAAAATTATATTCTCCTCCTTTTCCTCCTTTGCACTCCTCTACAGCTCAGCAGCAAGCAGGAGGATCAATGCTAATCCTGTGACAAGACTTGTGCAGGTGTAAATATGCTTTTCTGAGTATGAAGGCCATACCTCTTCTTGGAGGAGCAGCTGCCACACAACATAGATGCCCTTACAACATAGATGCCCTTACAGGAGTCCCAGACACAGATGTGTTTACATCACTTCATCTGAATAAACTCATCATTAGTCAAGTGCCTGAAATTAGTGTTAGGAAAGATCTGCTTATCAGTATGGTGGGTGTGACTACTGATGCTAACAATGTCTTCTATCATATAGACCAGGGGTCCTCAGACTTTTTACCCAGGGGGCCGTTGCATGGATTCAGTGGCAGGCAGTCATCTGTGGTTGCTTGGTTTCCCCCCAAACCCCCAGCGGTGTGTGTGTGTGTGTGTGTGTGTCTGTAAATACCAGGGAGCCGGATTGAGGACCCTGGGGGGCCGTATCCAGCCTGCAGACCGTAGTTTGAGGACCCCTGTTAGACATTAAAGATATAAAACCAAACCCAAACAACAACCCACCAAAAATGCAGTATCAGTTGATCCCGACACATTTATCACAGACAGAAATAACAGGACAGAAGTCCAGTAATGAGTGTCAGAGTCCAAAGTACAAAAATCACAGATAATTCGTAAAACTGTTAATACACCAAACATTTAACTTCCTATTTAAAAATCTGAAGTATTCAAAAGGTTTAAAGGGAAAAGAAGCCAATAGTACTTGATGATTCATTAGTTTAAGAGGCATACGGTGCCCTTGTTAAGACAATTAAGACTTTGGTCACAAATGCTTTGGTTTTATTTATCTGCCAGGAATCATAACCCAGGCTCATTTTATACTTAAGACTGAAGTGCTCTGAACAAGGGGAAAGATGAGTTAAGCAATTATTCTGTGATATTTGAATCAAATTGATCCTGCAGTTTCAAAACACGAATCAGTGACCCAATGCTGTATTATGATATAATGTGGCTGCAGCAAGTGCCGTTCATCCTGCACAGAAAGCAAATAGAAGGGTTCAGGTGCCTCAGGGAAGAGCCTTATATGCATAGAAGCTCTGATACATTAGCTATCTAAATAGTACCTTTTGATAGAAGGAAAATGTTACTTACAGAGCATACAACCTCCTTTATAAACCCACCTCCAAATAACTGCTGAAATCTGCCTTGCCATCATTAGACTTTCTTTATGAAAGAGTTCTGACTTCTAGTTTTAGCGTCTTTAAGTCCTCTGCTCTGTATCAGGTATGTGAAAATCTTGTAACGCAGACTTACCGCTCAGCAAAGAGATGCTAGAACCATTGTGGGCAGTTCACTAAAATCACCAGTTCAAAATCCAACAGCTGCCAAAAAGAAAAAACAACAATAAAATGCTGGGCATCATCAAGAATACAATTGAGAATGGACAGAAATCCTAATACTGTCACTATGTAACTGTGTGTAGTACTGGTGTCCATATCTGCAGGACATATTGGAGTCAGAAAAGGTACAGAGAAGAAGTAAAATTACTGAAGGCATGGTGCAGCTGTCTTGACAAACAGCCTAACTGGCTAGAACCAGGATTACCAGCTGAAACTTGTAGCAGCATGGATTAAACCAAATATGTACTTTCTACAAAGGGTAATGATTGTATAACTTGGTGTCAAAGACAGAGTTGGAGCAAATAAGATGTTCAAGAACAAGCTGATGGACAGCCAGGTTCAGAAGCAGATACTAAAGGGAATAGGTGGGGACACATGCTCTGTTGTCCCTGGTCTGTTGACTGTGAATGTTAGGGGAGGGTACCACAGGGCTTGTGGGCTTCTCCTACTGCCAGTGCAGTGAGCAAGATGAATTTACAGATCAGTTCTGGTCAAAGAAAATGCTTCTTCGAGCTAGTTTACAAATAAAGCAGGGGACATGTTACTGCCATGAAGAGTCCCCTTAATCATGGAAAAGTTTTATATAAAAACATGTTTCCTGTTCAAAACATCATATATTCACTTCACTAAACTCAGTAAAGATAAATTTCAGCTATGTGTAAGCAGATTTTAAAGATGTTTTGGGTTATTTTCTACCATTAAAACAACAAATAAATTAGATGAATACTGAAATATATGTAAAAATATATTACAAAATTATAATGTATCCTCTTTTTGACTATTTTGTTGCCCTTTCATATTAATTTTCCATCTTTTATGTACACAACATGTTAAAGTATAGTTGCCAATCTATCACATTTTAAGCAAGCATTGTGGAATATTTCAGAAGGTTTATCTGAAGTTCACAATTGCAATTTTTTGTTCTGGAAGCCTGTTTCTAAAGTTTATGTTCAGAGTACTAAAAAGCAGACCAGTGTTGTCTAGTCAAGATAATCTGAATGTTTAAAGTTCATCTGAAATTTTTTTCAAACAGTCCACGTTACTGTTATTTATAGGAAATATTTGGCTAAAACGAGACAAGAATATCTAGGAGGCAGACACAGTTCAAAGCCAGTAAACATTACCACTGTGTCTCCCAATTTATCTGCCATAGATTATGAAATTAGTTCTAGACTTCTTGCATTAAAAGATTTTTGAATAAAGCAAATTGACACCATCCAAAAATGGTTTTCATTAAAAGTAGGACCTAGTTAATTTCAATTCACAACTGAAAATATTCCACACATAAGACTGGGTCTTTGCTAACTCAAGAAGCGTATTATCTAAAACTTCCAATACTCTTCAGTCCAGACATTTTAGGACAATAAGATACAGTAAGCAGCTTGTTAGAAAAAGATGGGATACTGCAAAATTTAAAACGAAAATGTGAGAAAAAGGCACTCCCTTACTTCTCTGTAATGTCACTGTAAATCTGTCTTGATTTGTGATTAATTAATTCTTGCTGTAGGATGCACCATTCCTTTGATGCCTTCAAATAATCCTAGCTAGTGAGCCTAGCTAGAACCCTTATCAAAAATATCTACAGAAAAAGGCTTGCCAGTAATCAGCCTGATGTTTAACGTGTAGCATCTCATGAGGTGTCACAGTGATCGGTAATATATTCAGACTAACTCACCGCTTCATCTGTGTTCTCTAAGAAAAGACAAAACTTTGTGCTTGTAACATTCACAGATAACAGTAATTTGTGAAGATGTAATCATGGTCAGTAACAGAGAAACAATGTCAAGTTTAGATACCTTTTAGAAAAGTTAGGTAATTAAAAACTAAATCTTAGAGACTGGCACACAAAGAATTTTAATAATAGCACTAATCAAGTTGTATGTGCTAGAGATTTACTCATGGGATCAAGTTTTCTTCTAAACACACATCTTGCAGGAACAGCCTTACGGAGAGACAGCAGCTAATGTGTGGCAAACTGATGAGCAATCAGGTACTGTGCCTGCAGTTGAAAGTATTAGTCTTCATATTTGATGATACTTTTGGGTTTATTTTTTTGAATGCTGCAGAAGGATGAAGTCACAAGCTTTCTGAAATTTCCCATACATACCTAAATGAACATACACAAAGGCTGAGGCTCCAGCTTTGCCACTGTCTCTCCCTCAGCAAGACAAGATCACAGAGCAGCAAACTACTTAGAATTAAGACTCTCTCAGTCTCCTGCTAGAGATCTGCATGACAAAGTTTTCTGTAGTGCTGGTACTTGGGCCACCTTGGCTCTTTCAAATATTACAAGTAATGTTAAATCACTTGGCTAGAGAACAGGTCTTCCTCTTGACTTCATGTACATAATAATTCTTCAACAGGTGCAACTGAAAGAGTCTCATTCAGAATAGCCATCAGCCAAGATACTTTGCTTCAAGAAGCACAAACACAGGTTCACAGGTTTGTTTGACTTGGTCAGTGCAAAGACTTGTGGTATTTTTATACAAGTCGTTCCCACTGGCTAGTAGTTAATCCAGGTCGGAGAGGCAGAAACTTCCATCAGCAAAGTTTCACAGAATTACCATTTTTTTAAAACTAAAAAGATTTCATCTAACTTTTAAAACCAGCCCTAAATATACCACTATAAGAAGGTATATAAAAAAATGCAATAAGCACATATTTGGTATCATTTCAAGCAAGGATAAAGCAAAATCAGGAAAAAGTAATACATCAGGAGAAACAATATGTCAAGGTAAGCAGGTAACGTACACAAAAGGCTTTTGGGGAGTTACTTTTAATAAAGGGGTTTTGTGTGCACTTTGGAGGAAGCAGTGTCACTTGTTAAAATGTACTCTTTGAGTTAGTCATATCTTAGGAGTTAACAGGGAATTAATCATCTGTACACCAGGGGAGAGTGGTTTGATCAATACCGAAAAGTATAATCTTCACTAAGGCAACACATCTAATAAGTACATCTTGAATAAAATTCCTTCATGCACTGACTCATTTTTCTTAAAACATGAAACCAATAAGCATTAGAATCCGTTTGGAGTGAGGGTGATCTCAGCAACACTTCTGACTGGTCTAACCAAAGTGTACCCATCTATACATCCACAGATATGCAATAAGCACATCTTATACATTATTAACACAAAGTAAAAATAATAATGGATCAAGAATTAATCTTTCATGAGCAATATGAAGGTCTGGTGTTGTGCCTATAAAAAAAAAAAAAAAAACCCACAAGAAAAAAAATGTCAAACAACTCAAACCCCGCATTCATCTAAATTAACAGAGTTAGAGATTTTCTTCTCAAGCAAATAACTAGGAAAAAAATCATTATGCAATTTGAAGCTGTTTCACTGTGAGAGTAAATACAGAAAATTGTACTGAATAGTTACAACTTTGACATCATTAACTGAAGCATTCTAAGATCTAAAAAATATAATGTAAGTCCAAAAATCCCTTTTTATTCCTTCTCCTATTTGTCTTTTTTTTATTGGTTTTAATAGCTGGACAAGGCCTTAAGTTGGAGTAGAAGACTGGCAGTAATAACTACACTTTAGTATATACAAATGCACTTTAGAAATGTGTAGGTAAGTTATTCCCCAAGTTATCTATCCAGTAACCAGAGAAGTTATCTAGTTACCCTGGGCTACACAACTTGCTCCAATAAACTGTATTGCCCTCTAATGCACCTTTTGTATTCTGTAATGATCAGCAAAAAAGAAGTGTAAATTTTGAAAATTATTTAGAGGTTTATGAGTCAGAAAGACAGTAAAACTGCAAGATTTTAAAGCAACTCTGCTACTTGCACACTTAATGAAACTATTTCAACTAATACAGATTGCTTTGGTGGGAATGATTTAGTACAGGCAGGTGATTTGCTCTGTATTTTTTCCTGGAATAAGTAGAGGAACAGAGATAACTGAGAAGAAACCATGAAGTCACTTTGGAAGTTCAGAACTGCCTGCATCATCAAGACTGAAGCGCTCTGAGCCACTTCCACCGAAGTAGGTAACGCTCCTCCTATTTCAGAGGCAGCACTCGGTATCTGCTTGATTTGTCACCCCAGTGATGCAGTTTAGAAACACTGCTCTATGTACATTTTATTAAAAATATATCTGTTGCTACTTCCAGCATCTTTTTATCTCCTGCAGTTCTCCTCCAAACCAATCCAATGGAAAAAATCACCACTTCTGCCAGACTTCTGGCACTGACCGCCAGCCAGCTATTTCCAAAAGCTTACCAAGAATTTCTACTCCAGATTTCTACACAAATTCATTCCCTTATTAATTCCTGTAATTATTCATGCCTCACACAAACTATATGTTACTAAGAGTATACAAAGAACATGCGTGCAGGTAGTAGTAAAAAGATAGGGAAACAATAAATTGAAAACAATATAGACTCGAAATGGGCATAAGATTTTCCCTTGCCTTGGGATGTTTAAGAAAAAGCAACAGGAAGCAGTCTTGGAGACAGAAATGAAGGTCTGTGATCCATCACTGAGAATAATTAGTTTGGGGCCACTGTGCCTCTTGCCCTTGTCTGTTGTGCACGGACAGGTAAAGTGCTCAGGTAGCTGCCAGTGAAACAACAGAGATCGTGGCCTGTGTCTTAAATAAAACAATGAAATTGCTAACATAACTGAATGAGCTGAATTTTAAATTGTGGTGGTTTATCTGCCTCCATATTAGCAGCTAAGGCGAGGTAGGAAGCTCTGAAGATAAGGTCAAGTGGCCAAATCCAAGGAAGGAACCACTATGGCTAGCTGAAAAGGAAAGCTGTGCAGTCGGATCAGGGTCTGTAGGCCGCGGAGGTGAAAACTGCCCTCTCAAAACCTCCAACAGCTCAGATTTGCTATATTACATTAAGCAAGTTTATGCCAGAAAAAAAGTAAGGGTGTTGGAAGGGGCAGTGGGGGTAGGGGAGGACAGGAGGACTGTTGCTGAGGTTTAATGAAGATGTACTTTTGGCAAGGGGTAGTAGATGAAAACAGACTTGAAAACCAAATTGTTGTAAATCCTCGTTTACCATTCCAGAGAAGTAAATGCATCAGAACCGAATTACTTCAGAATTTTACTGTATTTTATGGAACTTTTTATTACATAATATTCATATAATCTCTGTGGTAGTGCTGTTTGGGAAATGGGTAAGCAAAGAATGTAGAAGGAAACACAGTATTTGTAAAAACTAAGACAACTACTGCGAGCATATAAACACCACTCCTTGGGTGGGTGATTCATTTGTTCCCGCAAGACAAATGCCACTATGCCATTTGTGCTCCACTTCTTCAAACATTTATATTCTTGATTTAAACATTTATGTTCATCACCAAATACTAGTTCTTAAATGTTCAACTGTCCCAAACGAGTTTCTGTAATGCACTCCTGAGAAGGGCTGTGGCTGGGTTGCACAGGTGGGAGATGTCCAGCCAGCAAGCCAAGTCAGCTGCAGCCCATGAGCAATTCACATCGGTTTTAGTCCTGCGGCTCTGTTACAGGACAGGCAGGGAGGCTGTGCTGCAATGGCAGAGGATGGCTAAATTGAATCAGTGAGGAAGAGGAGCTCTTCCCTTAACTCTTTCAGGTACACAGGCATGTGGCACGGCTTACGTGCTTGGGAAGAATAGAGCTCTGTGCAATGAGGAAGACTAGCAGCACCTGCCATTAATAGGGTGGGATTTTTTTTTAATTTACAGTGATATCTGTCTGTTCCGCAGGGATGGGTGAGGAAGCACTGGGATACTTTGTGTGACAAGTTATAGAAAGAAGATGTACAAGTTACAGCACACAAATGTAAAGCACAACTCTGTGATGTGATTGCACATTACATAGTGTTATTTGTGGATATTATTTGTTATTTGTGTCTGGAATACCTACAGTTCCATATGGTCCCAAAATCCTTAATGAAACTAGCTGTATAGAACCATGTTACTCTGTTATTTAAGTACAAAAATTAGAAGTAAAAAATGGATGAAAAGAAATAACTGGTCAAAATTCTATTTTTGAATATTTAAGCTACAACTAGTAACAGAGAGGAAAAACTAAATGTCAGAAGATTATTGTCTTGACAGTGCCCCATCTAATAGTGTTTTCAAACCCATGATCAGCCTCACCGTCTTCTGCTGTGAAGAGCTTGCTTTGCCAAGTTGAGGTTAATAAGTGCAGTAAGTGATGCAATGCCCTTACTGCTCCTGTTTTCTCAGCCAACAGATGATAAATAGAAATTATCATTCACTGATAACTCTGTGTCTCTTTTTAGATCTTGTATCCTCCATAAACTGTTTCTGTACTTACAATAGAATTTTTAAGGAATCAGTGTGTCAACATAATATGGTCTTGTTATTGCAATATCTTAGCTTCTAACCAACTTTCCTGATTTTTCCTTATTTTAGATGAAGACTGAGTTATGTAAGTAATGTCCTCTTTATACTTGATAATGAGCTATATACACAGGGATTTAACCTCTGTTAGAAGGCAAAATACACTTAAAATTCAAAATTACTTTATGGACAGCTACAGAAACTCCTACATCTTTTAATAATGGGACTGAAATAATTTATTGATTGTCATACAACAAAGGTAAGAATAAATAAAAAAAAAAGGTTCTAATTCATTGTTTCTATGTTCACTGTGAGCCATTCCTTCTTACATTTCTGGCAAAAATGATTTTAATGTAAATTCAGTCAGGTACAACTTAGCATTTAAAAATAGAAAATTATGATGTCTGGGGCTCGACTCACTTTGGCCTTGCCAAGGGCAAATTTCACTCAGAAGTTGGAAGACTGCAACAGGAGGAAACGATGAAGAATTTAGATAACTGCCAGAAGCATGTGCACTGTAGGAGAGATCAGGGTCCTGACCAAGTGTACACTACACATTCAAATCTCAGCAGTTTTGAGACTACTTAGGCCATGTTTCTCTCTTCCCCTTGAGGAATGAACTAAATACCCTGTACTACTGGGAAGAGTAAGAGTGTTGAAAAATGTGTCTATTTACACTCAAGAAACATTTTTCTTTCTTTTTTCATCCACAGTTCAAAACCTTCTCTTTCTTTCAACTACTCTTAAACTTTTGAATCCTGGCAATGAGGTTGATACATCTCAGGAAAATACTAAAATGTTAAAAGTGCTGTTTCGTAAAAGGGCCATTTCCATGCTGATTAGAGTTCCTTTAAATGCAAGTCCCAAACCTGGGAAAATGAGCCAAAATTATTCACAGGCAGATACTGGTTAAGACCCTGCTCAATGCCAGCATCACCACCTTATTAACTTAATTTAAACACAATCCTTATTAAGACATCTCAAGACATCTGTTTGAAACTTACCCTCCTTATTTTGAAAAATCTGTATGCCTGAATATGTAGAAGGTATGCACTAAACATGAACAAAAGCACATTCCAAAAATCTGTTTGCAGCAACGAAGCATTAGGGCAGAATCAAAGAACAACCTTCCAACCACCCCCACCAAATCTCCATTTAGTAACAAACTAGCATTTAATCTCAGTTTTGGCTTGGGTCTGGTAGATATCCCCTGGACACATTTAAACAGCCCAGCTCCACACAACATAGAGGAGTTACCAACCATGAAGTAAAACGTCCCCCTTGGTTCTCAGAGATTTAACCCTGAGTCTCCCAGCTGTATCCTAACTGCCCACTACCTGACAGCCTACAAGCCAGCATGTTCACCTTGTAGGCAAAAACTACAAGAGTCTTCATCACCCTTCCTCCTGAAGCTGTGCTACTGTGATGAATGAGAAGAGTGATTCAGGACACTGATTTACGGAGGATGCTCAAATTTATACGTTTTATTCAATGACAGTATGATGTGAAAGACTGAAATACAGCTTTGGGAATGGACTCAATGCTTCTTCTTTAAGCCAAATTCCCTGACTACTGGATTATAAACTCAGGCATGCTTTTATTCCATTCCTATGGCCTAACACATCACTGATTATCTTCTGCAGAGAATTGAGTAGATAATCTAATATCTAGACTTTCTCTAAAAAGAGAATGGAACCACCATGTTATCAGTGTCTGATCATACTTTAAAACAGGGGACCTCAAACTCTTTAACCAGGGGGCCGGCGCGCAGATCAAGTGGCAGGCAGTCATCTGCGGCTGCTTGGTTTCCCCCCCCAACCCCTGGCAGGGGGGGCTGTAAATACCGGGGGGCCGGATTGAGGACCCTGGGGGGCTGTATCCAGCCTGCGGGCCGTAGTTTGAGGACCCCTGCTTTAAAAGAGAGGCCTTGCTTCAATTTCAAGAGCAAAGCGCAGATAGCTCCTTGCAAGGGAAGGTTTCTGAGACTTCTGGTCCTCAGTGTTTGCTTAGAAAGGCAGAATTTGCCAAGCCAGCAGTGTCAAGGTACCGTGCAACGTGGTGAAAAGATGGGTCATTTTCTGGCATGCTGGTGAATCTCCACCACCCCCTATCCTCCAAAATGGTATAGGGCCCCTGACAGCAAGTTCCTCATTCTTAGGGTCAGGTGCCTGTAAATTTGGCACTGCAGTACCTGGCGCAGCTCATATCTCATTCACACAGTAGGACAGCATGGCAATAAAAGATGCTTAATACTACCCAGCTATAAGCTGACACACCTGTATGCATAATACTTCTGAAAAGGTTTTAATGGCTCACCTTAGTTCAGTTCACCCATCTTCAGTCATCTGTGTCCAGACTTAAAGTGATGCTTTCGAGACATGTAAATCCTGAAACTGAGAAGCAACATTTTCTGTCTTTGTCCACTATTACGGCATTATTTTAGAGCATGAAATCGGAGCATGACTTCATTAGCTTCTGTCCTTGCCTCCCATCCCTTCTTCAGAGTGGGAGTGAGGGGAAACAAGACACTAATTAAAAAAAGTCATAGAAATCAATAGCATAACATTTTCCTTAGTTAACTTGATGAATTCAGACATTACTAAGCAGAAAAATAAATCTTGAAATACAGCCAACATTTATAATCTTAACTCATGTTCTAACATAATTTTGCTTAAAGGTTCTAACTGTAGGTGTTTGGGGTTCTTTTTTCTCTCCCTTTTAAGTTGTCTGCTGTATGCTTGTTGCATTAGACTAACTTTGCTGAGCTACTGAGTTCCATTACACACACAAAAGTACAGTATCACCTCATAAAACACTTCTAAGCTTCATCATCCGAGTAAAGATATGACAAGGCTGTTTATCAGTAGGTAATAAGACAGATAATTTAACTGTACAAGCTCTAATTGGTCTAATTCACTAACTGACCTCTCACCACTTGATTCACTAGTACAATTGAGCTCTGATAAAGCCTTTAATTGTAAATTGCACACAGCTGTGAGCTGCTTCTCACGCTGGCACAAAAACACTATCATCGACTGTTTCATCTCTGCGACCTGCTAATTTGGAGCATATGTAACTGTTTTTAATGCTGAAGGCTTGACATACCACAAACAGCAGATGTTGCAGCTGCCCCTGAGACGCTTTATTTAATTCAATTACGTCTTTTGGAGATATGTAAAAAAGCTAGGCGAGATGAGAGAGGGCAGAAGAATGTTAAAAATGGAGCCCCTGGTTGAGGCCCAGGTGGCTCGATAGGCAAATGATTGGGTGAATGTCTAAATGATCTTTTTAATTGAGTAGACTGACGGCTAATCAGGGTCATGAAGTGTTATCACACTGATGAGCTGAGTGGAGCCCTGGGCTGCTCTGCAATTAATGCTGCTTTTGTGAAAGGAGAAAAAAGGAAGATAATGTATACCATCTGGCAATTGTTTATGATAAAAGCAGCAGTTTGCTACAAATTCAAGTTAAATGCTATTCATAACATTATTTCTTCTGCTGCTGTGGAGGGCAAGGACACAGCGCCCAAGCCTTTGTCTGACTTTCTCATTCCCTTTCAACAAGCAAAACATTCATTTGCTTCCACATGTGTTGTTATTAATTATTCGCCTGCTTGCTAATGTATGGCCCAAATGATGCTCTCTTTGAAATGCCATGAACAAGTCCAGCAATCTACGTTTTTGGATGCTTCATGCCAAAGCATCTGACGAGGGAGAAACAAAGCTAAGGTCTCAACTTGTACCTAAAAGCCAGAGAAAATAAGTCAGTTGTTTTGCTCCTGGTGGATCCCCATCATGTCCTTTTACCCCCTATTTCATTTTAAAGAGCTTGACTCTTTGAAAGATACATTTAAAAGTTAAAAAAAAAAAAACAATTTTTTGAGATGGAGGGGTGAAATTGAAGGTTATGAACACCTATGCAGAGAGATTGTACTTGACCTAAGAGGGTTGCGTTTTACAAAAAACAGTCAGCTGGCCAGTCAGGGGCGTTCTTGGGACTTGACTCTATAGCAAGGTATAGAGAAGTAGACAAATACTAATGACACCGTAACACTGAACTAGAAACTAGCATCCCTGTAAATAGAATACTATTCTGCTAGGCAGAAGATGTGACAAATGAAAAAAAAAAAAAGAAATCCTGCCAATTGTTCTTTAGGTTTTAAACCAGTTGCAAGCTGGAAATAATACTGTTTGGGACCTGTCTAAACAGGACATCCAGCAGTTAAGTTAGGAAAATTTAATATATATATATATATATAGTGACACTTCTTACAAGTACTCAGAGATGAGAAGATGAAGCCTTGGCTTAGAACTCAGATGTTAAAAGCTTACTTATTTTTTACAGATTAGTTCTGAAAATCAGGTGATTCAGTTTCCTTCCTCACCTGTGTCATGAATATATCATATGTCCTTAAAAGAGTCACCTCGCTTGTATGTGCTTTGTCTAACAAAGATCTAAACCAATAATTCATTAAAAATAGCAGTCACGTCAAAGTTGATCAAAATTAGCAAATATCTGTTTTGACTCCTCTTTGCTTTAAAACGTACAGGGCTAGAAACAGAGGCTCTGGCTCTGCCAGAAAAGATGGAGGGAACTGGGCATTGTAAAGTTTCTTTAATTCTTGGGGGAGCTGGCAGTACATTTTGTGTATTAGCACTTCCATTGTGTTTTATACCTTTTTACCTTGGGGCTGGGTTTAAGCATTTCTATCACGTATTTCTTCAAAGGAAGAAGTTACTGGACTGTACTTCAGTAAAAGGAGGCACAGCCTCAAAAAGCAAATGACATCTCAGCATCAGCCTCAAGCTTAGATCTTAAGACTTTTTGTTAGTTTTTAAGTTCTGTGGAGTACAGATGAATACATCACTTGTTACCTGTTATCACTTGTTATTTTCTGTCCTTACTAGGCACTGCAGATGTAGTATCAGTAATGCTTACAGACACCATGTGTTTACATCAACATACAGAAGATAAGAATATGAGGCTTTAAGGATTTCACTCTGCAGTTTTCATGCTTGAACCATGCTTTCATTTAAACCTGTAGCTATTGTTAACAGACCCATGTTATAAATGTACCTTGCAGACTCCTTAGCAATTTCCCACCTTCTCCCTACTCTTCCAGGTACTGTAATGTTCAGAAGCGGCTAGGAAACTGTTTTCTTATCCAAGGGAAGTTTTACAGGATTCTTTAAGTTTTCTTGCTCTGAACCAGGAGAGCAACAACCACAGTAAAAATCCATATAAAAAAGAAAGAAAGAAAGAAAGAAAGAAAGAAAGAAAGAAAGAAAGAAAGAAAGAAAGAAAGAAAGAAAGAAAGAAAGAGGGGGGAAAGAGTGGGGAGTAGGAAAAGAAAATCAGAGCAGGAAGGCATGGTCCACAGCAGCATTTTTTTCTGCACCACTGAAAAGATCCTCAGCTATAACTGACCTGACTGATGTGATGCACAGTACAGCAATGCTACTCCAAACTAGTGCAGGCATGAAAGAGGGTGGCAGTGCTGGTAACCTGGCACACTGCAGTCCTCAGCACAGGTGAACCACGCGGGTCCAGCAGCAGGCAGACACAACCACGCCATTTCCAGGTTTCGGTTAGTCCGTGCTGCTCTGTAGGCTGCAGTGTCCTGCTCCACTCTACAAGCAGACATGCAGAGGGCCTCCCTGTGTCATCTGTTAAACAAAAGCTGAAATAGTTCTACTATACTCTGGGAAATAAGGGCACACCAAATGTTGATCTGTCCCCAGAGTCAGTTCACGGATTTAACTATCCTAAAAGAGCCAGCTCCGTAGTGGGTCAGTGCATCTATCTGATCAGGTCTGTTTCTCCCTGATCAGAAATCCTTGCCGTATTAAAACAGTACTAAAATACATGAACTCTGTTGAAAAAAAAAAAAAAAAAATCACTTTCAACAAACCAGTGAATTCTGACAAAAACATTCTTAAGAAAATTCCCAAGTTCTTCTCTTCAACAACACCATTCACAAGGCTGTTGTACACCACCACTGTAGCAGCAGATACAATAACTTTTTTTGTACTGGGCAACTGAAGTAGAATATTGCCCTACTTTATTTTTCAATAAGGACAGAAATAGAAAATACTAGGAAAAAATGCTTTGATAATAATATGTTGTGAGTTGTGTTAGGAAGAAGTGCCTGCTGAGGGTGTTTTGACAGCACAGGTAGTTATCAGACATTGTAGCAGGCAGCTGCTCTTGTTAAGACTATGGAGCCAGTCAGAAATGTTACTACTGAAACCGTGCTTTAGAAGACAGCTCAAAATAATACTGAAGTTAGTCTTTGTGGAACTTTGAAATCATTGTATTAAGCTCAGAATTATGGATGAATGCTGCTTTATTTTAGTTTAATAAAGGTATCCCACTCTTTTTCTCAGACTAGTATTAGACACAATAAAAAAGGAACATTCTTTCCACGATTTAATATGCTATTTGAATTCTATTCTGTAATCACAGTTTCCTATTCCCTTTCTGATTTTTCAGATACAGTCTAATGTAAAAACTTCACACATAAAAAAGAATTTGTGACAACACTTCTTACTTCTGGAAGAGTTAAGATATCCCACATTTAAAATATATATAATGAGGTAGCATATGAATTCTGCTGTTTTAATATTGTTATGGTGTGACAAAACTTTTTTTCAGGATGACTGGGACTGCGTGAATAACCGAATTTTCATTTTGATGACCGGGCCTAAAAAAATATCATTTTTAGTGAACCAGATAATTTGTTTTGGCTCAAAGAAAGAAAAAGAGGTAGAACAACTCTGTGACGGCACTCTGAGCAGTCCTCTAGAAATGTAAACCTGAGCATCCAGGAGTATTTGAATACTTTGCAACACTATTTCAATAGAAGAGATTAAGAGAGAACTATCTTGAAATAGACTTTTCTAAAAAATTGGTTCAGGGTCCTGTGTTTGTCCAAATAGAGAAAGCATTATTACTCCTCCTTCATCTCAGCTGAGTGGTAAATATTTTGCCTATTGGACTAAAAAATTTTACATTAAAAAAATTATCTCACTTTCACTTAACTTCCTATTACTAGGTCCTAATATAACACATTGTTGTCTTAAAAGTTTAAGATGCTTTTCTGCCATATAGACTCACCTTCACCATCCTGTAAGTATATCTGTTAGAGAAGAATGTAAAAATCTCATCCAGGCAATTAAATCACTATATGTTTTATCAGTAAACACATGAATACAGATTTACAGGATTTTAGGATTTCATTGAAACAGTGTTAACCATTCAATTAGCTCTTAATGTTGTTTCTCTGAAGGCAAGTACCTTAAAACTTTATAAAAATCATAGCTTACCACAATGACTTATTGTCTTTTTGAAGGAAAAAGGATCTGAAAAGTAATGCTACCTTGCCTTCAGTTCGAAATTCAGTATAGAGGCCACTCTGCTCCATCCACAGCCTTTCCCATGTGATCCTAAGGTGGTAATACAAATGAACGAAACCGATTATGGCTGCTACTTGGTAAGAGTTTGGGGGCTTCTCTGAACAGCTTTTGACATACTTTGCATATTGTTGGGGGGAGAACAGGATATCATTAACAGCCTGCAGAACCATCCTGTGGGTTCATCAAATGTGCTGTTGTGGCCCAAGGGCAGAAGAGAAAGCAGTCTTCTGGGAAAAACCCTTCCTCTTTCAGTTCCAGTGTTACCAACAGCCACATGCTCTTTCCGAGTTGTGGTGTAGCCAATATTCTGATCTTAAAACTACCACAGCACTTGGCTATAGGTAGAGCCAGAGCATTATATCAGCAAGCCACTTCGGCACCATAATGTTCTTAGTAAGAGGCACAGTAAAATACATGTAAAATTCTGCTAAATAAGCATCTTCCCTAGACAGAAGCAAAGGCAGGGAAATGTAAGGTAGATTTACACTGTTATTGCTTTGAAGGTAATAAAGAAGTCTTAACCTTTTTTACCATGCTTTCTTCCAAATTGACTTAGAAATGTGACAACCAAAGTGAACAATAATGCTGCTGGTAAGAAATGTTGAGAAAATATCTGTTCAAACTGTTTCCAGGCATCTAACTTACTTTGTGTGAAGTAATATTCTGGAAATGCCCATGTTCCTCTGTTAAGTGTAGACACCTAATTTTAGCCTAATTTAGGCTTCTAACTAGGATGTTATTCAAAAAACGTCAGGTTACATGAATATTTCATGTGGGGTCAAAATCCAAAAAGTAACTGAAAAATCTTGGTTGCTAAGTTTATATATTCATCAAATGAATTTAAATTGGGTGGGAAAAGGCCAGTTATGTTTTGCAATGCAGTGTACAATTCTAAAATAAATCCATGAATAAAAATATCCAAATGTAAACACAGATTGATATAACTCAGAACATCCTAATAGCTCTTGGAAACAAGAGTCTCATACAGTACATATAAACCATGTCATCATGACAAAAAGCACCCCTAGATCCCAGAGTTTTCCACTGAATTTGTTTTAAGTTTATGCTAGAATAAAAAGGAACTCTTTTCAAAGGCACAACAGATAGTTAGATATACAATTCCAGGAAAAGTCAACACCTGAGATGGTATATTACATTAAAATCTCAGGAAGATTTCCAAAGACTCTAAAAAGAAATGGGCGGAATGCAACCACTGATAGCTACATGTGGTTTTGTAACCTGTGTAAGACAATTTAAGATTGTTCCTCTGCCAAAAAGGCTATTCCTGACTTCCCACCACTTCATGACCATATATTTTATTGTACTTTTCTTGTGCTGGAACTAGGCAAAACACAAAGGGGTATTTTTGTGGGATTATTTTTCAGTTTGTCTGAGGCACAGAAAGGCATGAATGTGTGGAGGAAGGCAAGAGCACTATGGCCTTAAATTACTTTTTAAATTGAAGAAAGCAAAGCAGAAGGTGGGCATTGTAGTGACTGCTTGCATTCAGAGAGCAAAATTTCCTACGTCTCTTGGCCCTAGTTACTTTTTCAGAGGGGCTATTAAGTGTGTTTTAGGTACACTAAATAGATACTAAGCATGTATAATATCTATTAGATATACCTGAAAGTTTCTAGCTATTTAAAGACAATATGGACACAGCTACATAACATATACATAAATACATGAATTAAATCCTTAGAAATCAAAGTTCTCAACACAGACATATGGCACTTGCTGAGATTCAAAGCAAATGTGGTTTCTAAGTCAGAAAAGGGGGAGAGAAGACAGAAGGATCTAAAATGCTGATAGGAGCCTACTGAGAAATTCCAAGTTGCTTCTGCATCTATCCTCAGTTTTGGAGGTACACTGAAAATCTCCAAAGTGCCTGTTTACATTTTTGTTTGTAATTTCTAAAACTAATCTTTGCAATATTTTGCAAGAAACTAACAATTGTTAAACATTTTTCTTTTGATTTTTACCCTATTGTGCAAGACACAACAATACTCAGATTATCATTACCTTACAAGACATCTCTCTCCTCAGAATGCAAATGGAGTTGAAATATTTCTCCTCACTTTTTCAAAGCAAGCATATTCATTTTTAACTCAAACTTCCCTAAATTTTAGTTTCCTTCCACATTATTTTAAAGGCATTTTGTAAAAGGAAAAAACCCCAAAAGAATTATCAAAACATAATGTTTTCTTTAACCCCAAACAACATTTTTGCTCCCTACCACTTCTCATTCAGAACTGCAAACTGACCAGGGGAAAAGAACAACCTATATTCCCACAAACCTTCAGCCTAAGCTGGTTTACATAGAATACAGTACTTAAAATTGTTCACAATGAATGACAGTTCAGTTCCAAAAAGTCTTCCTCCCCTGAAGGAAGTGTGTGCACTTGGAAGTGACTGCTGTTTCCACACCTCTCTTCTGACTACTTTTAAATCCAACATTCTGTTTCATAGACCTTAGATGAAGCTTAGATACAGGTTACTTTCTTGTAATTTACCAGACCGTTCAGGAAATTTTTATTAATACTGACTAGGAATTAAATTTTAATGTAATAAACCACTGCAATGTATAAAAGGAGTGTATACGCTTCTAACGATTGCAAAGTAGCTCCTATAGGCAACTTACACTTCTAGACAGAAGTGGGAAGTTAGCAGCACAGGGCTTGATTCTAGTTTATCCTAGCATACAAGACCCCCAGCGATATCTGTTTTCTTTCCAGGGGGGTTGACATTGGATTACAGCAAAAGAAAGTAGTATCAATTCATGTTTAGCCAGTCTGATGCTCCTTGGAGAAGGAATATAATCAGAGTCTCTGGGGATGCAGTTTTCATGAGCCACTTCCCAAAGGGACCGCTGATGGAGATAACACAAGATGAGGTCCTACATGGTCCTCTATACATACACCCCATATTTGCAGGGGGAATCAACCCCACAGCTGGTTCTTGTACAGCAGTACTTCTTGGCCAGAAGAAACCAGGAAATACCCACACATTCACATACAGATTTGTTTCCAGACCACAGAAGTTTAAATAACTTTTAAAAAATTGCTTTGAAGGAAAACAAGTGAACTTCCAACGATAAACAATTTCTGTGAGCCTCTCTGTGTATTTACATCACTCTGTTCTGTGCAGGGTTAACGACAAAGGGCTTGAAGGGTCTTCAGCGTGCCATGGTCTGTCACCCTGCAAAGGTTGTGGCGGGAACACGGCTTTGCTCCCTGCCTTCACCACCCGTTTGGCAAGGGCCTGGCTGGCCACCCTCACTCTCCCCTTAGTCATACTGCAGACTAAGGATGCATGATTTGCAACAGGGAGCGAGAGAGCCCCCGCTAATGAACCCTCCTCATCGTGAGGCTCTTCATGCCTAATTCATCAGGCACTTTAGAGAGCGATCAACTCATCAACAGCCACGCAGTGGATTTTTTAGCTCAAGGCTGCTCTCTTTTCTGTGCAGAACTGTGGTTAAAGAGACTAAGTAGATGAAGTATATGTTGATAGATGAACTGTTATCAGCACCTCTGCTCACTGACCCACCATCTACTGGACTTTTTCTGACATTAACAATGATGAAGTTAAAAGAGATAAAGCACCCAAACAAAGGCAAATACGAAGAAATCAGAAATAATTCCATTTCCCAATAAACACTTTTTAGAAAATTAACCTCTCATGATGTGTACATTTCAATGTATTTAAGGCAATGAGAGATTTCCAGAATGTTTCTTTCTTTTCTGAAAAAGTTTTGAATTTGCTACAACTGTGATAGCATATGCATATGTCCTTTCCCTCCCATCTATCCTATTCGTGCCACCCAGTACGTACCAGTTTGCTGTCTGCTATGCTATGACTCTCTGGGATTCTTTGGGAGACTCTCACCAGCAGCAACAGGCTGAAGGTGCTGCCAAATGTAGCAATACACATGTAAACACACACACACAGAAAGAGAGCAAATTTTCCCTCAGCTCTCCTCCGCTTACTGGATTAGGTCTCGCATATTGCTATAGTAGCCCTTGAATTTTCACATTGAATTTTGGAGGCTTAAATATTTCATGTCAAGATTCAGTCTCATTCCTGTTACGATCAGCAAACTTTAGTAATGATACATTAGTAAAAAAGACATTAAAGCACAAATTGGCAATCTATATTAATAAAACTAATCTGAAACTAATCTGATTGGTAGTAAAACCAATATATGCCGACAAATAAAAATTATCCCAGTTGTGTGTCCTGTAGACTTTCCAATGACTCTCTGAAGTACAGTAAGAAGCTTTGGATTTACATTTGGCTTTTACAGTTCAGCAAAACACTTATCAAAAAAAGGAAACCAAACCAGGCCAATCTTATAAAATAGTATCGCTGCCCTCGAAAAAAGCAACAAACATTGCCCAACCCTCACAAGGGAATATCAACCTTACCTGTACGAATTACATTAAGTCCTTGATTCTTAAGTTTTTCTTGAAATGCTCATATTCCTTAGTAGACTGAGGGAAGCTTTGCTGTCTTTGTGGCTTTTAAGCACAGCATTTCAGGGAGGAACTTCAGGATGTAAGCTTCTCTCAGAGTGCAGACATGCCTCTGGTGTTCATCCTTTGGAGGTTTGGCACTGATGGACAACAGAAAGTCAGAGGTCAAGGGTATCCTTAGCTTACTTGTTCCTCCTTTCCTTCTTAGTACAAAAGGGTGTCTGAGACTATGTAGAAGTGCTTATCCTCAGATGGACAGGAGAGTTTTGAACCTGTCTGGCCTGTTTGGGTATACAAGATACTTACATATAAACATGCATATGCATATGTATGTGCGATTTACACCTTCCTATGTGGAAGTATTTTAATACTCTCCTGACACCGTAATAATTTCAAGAGTTTTCAGTTTGCTAAAGCACCCAAAGACCAGCCTGACAGGGAATTGGCTCCCACTGATGAGGTCATGATCTGACTTGGGTTTCTAAAGATGGATGACACAATCAGAGTTGCTCACTATCCTTCCAGAACATCCACTCAGCCCACTTCAGGATCTGGGTAACCAACATGATCAGCATATTATTTTCCATTTGTTAAGCAGTGCTTGACTTTCTGCTGTATCTGAAATCTGTGGATTTCTGAAATCTGTGCCTTCTGTGGAGGCATGAAGATTTAATTGGTACCTTTGCTAAACATTTTCCTGAAGTCAAAGGAACTCGGTTCTCTGGTCAATTCCAGATGTCTGACTTAAAAAACAAACAAACAAGCATAATCATAGCTTTTTTAAAAACTGAAGATTAATAGTCCTGTTTTCATTTTGAAAAGGTTTGGATCTGGAGCACTAAAAAAAGAAGTAGTTTCCAAAATGTCTATGCAAAAAGAAATCATTAGTTTCTGTCAGATTTTAATTGGGACCTTCCTCTATTGTCCAGCATGACCTAGTACTAGCTAATGATGTATATGAGTTTTCTTTGCTGACTTTGTTTGCTTCATTGAAAAGTTTACATTATGCTGCATTGTCTGTGGTTTAAAAACCTTGATCACATTCATAAATGCAGGAATTTTCACTAAGGCATTTCTGAAGAAGATAGATATGATAGGAGACTATAGAAGTCTAATAAGAAAATCTTTTATTAGTTTTATGTCTCACAGGTGTCTCAATATATTCTTTAAAACTTGAAATAACTTTATATAATTTTGTCTGCAGAAGATCCAAGCAGATGCTTAACTGTTTGCAAAAGTTGAGGAAAAGCATTTAATTCTACTTGGCATCATTTCAGTTCTTTACAAATCTATCACATGAAAAAAATCACAGCTCCAGGGAGCTAAGCTATTGTACCTGAACTGGAAGGTCTGACCCAGGTATGGATTGTACCCATTATGTAGAGACCATCAATTGACAAACATTTGAAAGTGTTCACACTACCAACAAGGATAATATAAAAAAAATAAAAATCCATTGGCACAAAAACATGTCATAAAATACCTGAGATCTAACAAAGAAGCTAGTGCTATTTCATTGTGAACAGACATTTTCAAGACTCTTGCAGTTTTTACTTTGTTTCATAGCATGCTTAGTGGAATTCAAAAAAAGCACTTGGCTCTCAGATAAATACTTCTTTTAAAGACCATCTTGAAAGTTATGCAATGATTCTGGGCATGTGATCTAAGAATTTGGAGTACCCTCAACAGTCATCAAAGTTCAGGGAGAGGAATGGGGGTTCTTTATTTTTTTTAAGTTATAAATGGTGAAGTTTGAGTGGGTTTTCAGACAATGACGGCTTTCAAAAGTGTAACAGCAGTTGTGCGAATGAAAACCAGATCTATAGGAGAGCTGGGCAGAGCGCTGCGGAGAACCTGGGGATGCGGGCTATGAAGGAAGGACCAACATTTTCCTCTTAGACAATCAAATTTGGGAAATGGAGCTCAGTCTACAAGTTAAACTGCTTTGTAGGTTTCACATATGTAAACCAGAGGTTCACATGATTAACAGAATACACGTACTCTGACCCCCATGACAATTTAAACCAGGTAAAGATCATATATGGAGCTACTGCTAATGCAATATGCCTTGTACCTACTTCGAACTTTGTGCAACAATCAGTCAGGGTCACACTAAATTAGAGCATCACTCTGTTTCCTTCAATTCAGGGTGGAGCTAAAGAAGTCAGAGTCTTTCCATTGATTTCAATAGGATTTTGATTAACAGTTTCTAAAACAACCCAGATTTTGTGTTCTGGTATAAAGCAACTTAATTTAAAAAATACCTCTTTTTGATGGTGTTAGCACCATTCTTAAAAATAATAGAAAAAAGTGAAATTTCTCACAAAAATATTTCCTTTGAATTTCCCCTGTGTAACTTCCTTGGTTGCAGTCTAAAGCAGAGCAAGAGCTGTGTGCTTCCTGTGTGAGCATGATATCAAGTACTACAAATGTTCAGCTTAGAACTGTCAAGCCACACATAAAATATTGATACCTCACATTGGCAGGGTTAATACAGTGTTATTTTAATTGCAAACACACTGTGGGTGATTAGTCAAACTTGGTGCGTCTTGAATTCTAAGATAAAGATGCCTTCTGGCTGGACGTCCTGTGCAATTAGCACCATGACCCTCATGTGCTCTTCTCTGTTATTAATATGATTGGTCTAATATGAGTATTAGATATCATTCATTAACCTGTTGTGAACCATCTTAGAAACCATCTTTGAATAATAGACTACATTCTTTTTTCTAAATCCATTTAGTAGCAGGGAGAGTGAAAAGGATGAAGACAAGCTTTCTCCATTAGACTGACTGGTATAGTGTTAAGCAATATATAGTGTATGAAATTATGAAAGAGCAAATTAAATAACAGGGCATATCTGGCTCATTAGTAATGGATGATCAGGTGCTCATTATGTTGAATTTCCACCCTGTTCAGAAGATGAATGCACATGCCAGAACAGAAATATGCTAACTGACCCTGCTGAAAATAAACTAATGCACATCTGGAAGTCCACTCTTTTGCCAGCTCACTACAGTTTATGCTGGCTTTCTCCCTTTCTTTCTCTCTTTTCTTTTTTTAAACCAAGCAGTTTGAATTTGAATCTTTTCCTTGTTATTAGAAGTGCATTTGCCTACATACTAGTTATTAAAAAAAAAAAAATGCAGGCTATCATTAGCATTAGGTGAATAAAAGAAAAAAAAGGGAAAGTATTTTGGGAGGAAAGCACATTTTTCTGTGGGGCCAGATCTTCAGCTGATAGGAGTCAAGTACTGCACTAGCTTCAATGGAGTTACATTGTTTACATCAGCTGAGGAAAAGCCCAGTAAAAGAACATTATCTACAGTAAGTGAGACTGGCTAGTTAACAGGAAGCGATCCTAGTTTTTCTGACTTTCCTGGCTCAGTATTTTTCCTTAATAACACTCTAAATTGAGTGTTCTTGTTACGTTCCTGTGTGAAAGCTTGATACTTTCAGATTTTTTTACCCATCCCACGTAAGTGGACCTGTCAGAGTTCCTGGCTTCCGATGTGTGAGGCCCCCCCTTCCTGGTCTGCCGACAAAGACACATATGTGGCAGGACGGTTGCCTAAGAAGGGCACTGAGGTTTACCTTATGTGATGGGTAAAGTGGCCCCCCATCACAGGGAGGGACGGATTTAAATCACTGAAAAAGGGAAAGACAGGGTAGGATGAAGGATGGTCCCTGGTCTCTGCACCCCATTAGGAAGCACACACTCCTGGTTTTGTGAAATTCCACGTGCTGCCTCCTACTTCATGGGTATCAGCAGTGCTCTGTGTGCTGGCACAGGCACTACTGAAGGCTGGGTGCTGGGATGCTGCCCTGCAAGTCTGTGAGGTGTAGGCATGACAGAAGGAGAAGGAACCACTTCAACAGGTCCAGCTCACAACGTCTGAGACTTGGCAAGTCGGTGTAAAAGTAAAATAGTCTTCCTGCAAAGAATAAATCAGTGTCTGTGTTTCATAACCTATATTTGTTTGAAGTAGTACTCTAAGATTGAGAGCCCACTACCATAGCACCGAATTCTTTATGTTTTTAAAGGGGATGAGCTTTCCTCAGCGGGTATGTATTTATTCTAGATATTCCTGTTGGAAAGGATATGAGACAGAAGATTTGCTGATTCTTCTTTTTGATATCCAGCATACTATTTCATTAAGGCATCGTATTTTAAATCATGCTTCTGAATTACTTGAATAAGAGTATCTCAGAGTGATTGCCTTTGACACCTGAGCAAGAAATACTCGTTAAAGAACTGAACAGTGTGTCGGCATCAAATGAGTGTTGGGGTGTTTTCATGGAGAATTCCAGGGCATCTCAGAATGAAAGTCATACCCATTGCTTAAACTAAACATTGAATTGTATGACTTCTGCAGAGGTCAGCTACTAATAACTTAATTCTTAATCATCTGCTAACAACCTGGAGATCAGTTCAATTGTTAGGAATTCTAGCAATACCAAAATTGCCACTGTGTTGAATTATTAAAGGTTTGTATCAAAGAATGAGCTTAAATTGCTTTGGTCTTGTGTAAAAATTCTTCTGATCTTCGGCAATCATAATTTATTTACAGCTTCCATACGTTCTCCCTCTTTCACAAAGAAATAGAGTTTCTTAAGTATGGCCAGGAGGCACTGAATTTTCATATGTAGTACTGTCTCTTGGTTAGAAAGACAGGGAAGAACTGCTGGCTTGAAGGTTCAGCAGCCAGCTTTTCTGTGTGAAAGGCAGGTTATCTAAACATTTTCTTCCCCTGAGAGAGATATTCATAATATTTATTCTAAAATACAAATATTAGGGCTCTTTGCTCCACGTGAATTATCCTTAGGTATAGTAAATACAGTTCAGGTTAAAATAAAATCAGGGCATAGCAACAGCTAATGTTTACATTTATAAAAAGTACATGTGGAGATTATTACAGGAAAATGTTCCAGAATTTATTAAAAAGTCCTCCTTTTAGCTGGATAAAGAACATTTTAACATTTGGACTTCAACCCAAGTTGGCTGTAACTATGTACTGTGGCTTCCATAGAGTATCTCTGTGTTTAATGTGGACATCTTCCCAAAAGCAGGGGTTGGTTCATTTTGCAGAAGGCAGATTAATACCAAATGTCCTGGTTTATAAATTACACAGGACAGTATATTTTTTTTTAAAAAAATTCAGCTTCAATCTATCAACTAACAACCTGACAACCCTTTAGAGTCAAAGAGAGATAGTATCACCCATTTATCAGTGTTACTCGTCTGTGTCAGACGTATAATTACTTGAAGCATCTGGTCAACTGCAATGAAAATGGAACAGAGAAACAAATAACATATTTGATGTACCATTGTAGTTTGTACTTAAAACTGCAACACAATTTTCAGTGGTGCATGGCACTACTTTACAAAGAAAGATATATAGAAATAAAAGCCTAATTTTTTGTTTTTGAAAATAATTGACGCTACATTGTTGCTTTGAACTAATGTCCTTCTGTTGACAATATGTTGGAGTTCGCAACAGATAGACACAAAGACCTGATTTTCTTCAGAAACAGTAATAGTAAATATTCCAAGCAAAATGCTTGCCAAATTTTCATACAACTGTTCTCAGTTCTGACAGTTTTTATTTAAAACTGCTTATACACAAGCAAATAAAAAGAACACAATTTTTAGTTGCTATTCCTTTCAGTCTCTAAATAGCAAACTAGCTGGGACTGGACAAGAAGTCCTCAATGTGTGCTTACTATTTTTGTAAGGTTTAACTGAAGATGCAGTCAGATTCTTAGCAGGTTTGACATTTCCAGCAGCATGAAAGGGAGAACCATTAGGAGCTTTAACAGCTATTTAGTTAGTGAATGCAATTAGTAATACAAAATAGCACCAGACTCTTCCTTAGACCTTTTGCTAAAATGCTTATGATTTTGGTCCTATAGTTAAGTTCTGACTTCCCTCTACGGTAGATTTTCCCACACGTTACACAGTCTACCTATATGAGAGGGCTGGTCTTAATTACAACCTCTATTGTAATGCCCCTGACCTGCTTATTTTTACTTGCATTCTCTGGGGATAGATACCACACATAGACACATTTGGTTTGCTCGCTCTCTCAAGCAATCTTACCTCTGACAAATGAGCCCTGAAAGGGTTCGCTTGGTTCTTGGAACAGGAATCCACTGCTCTGAATGTTTCACTGAATCAACAAATCCTGGCATGGTCACATAGGAAACACACATCATGAACATGCAAAAGGCACTGCTTGCTGATAACTCCAGAAACCTCTGTAACGTGCATCTCTGTAACTTCCTCTCACAGGGAAGTTCTTTCCAAAATGCTCAGTGCTAACCCAGAGTTATCACAACTGAAATAGCAGCAATTAAATTTCCATTGTAAAGAAAGTATGAACAAAGCTGAACACTCTTCTAAGAAAATGCACTGTTCAGATGGGGAAAGCAGCTCAGAATAGCTGAGAAGTCTGTCAAATCAACATCAGTTTTCATTAGACCACTCCAAGGTGCTTCCCTTTGCAATAACATAATGCATTTTAATTTCTGTCACTAGCAGTTTTCCACGCTTAGAAAAACAATGCTATATGATTATTTTCTAACTCTAAAGACAGTGATTTTCCCCTCTAACTCTCCCAGCTAAAAACTAGTAAAATTAAAGATGTATAATAGCAGAATTAAAACAAAGTGCTAAACAGAAAGTAAGCAGCAAGGACGTATGGAGATTGCATCTAAAGACATCTCCTCAAAGTTAAAGACTTCAGAAAGTTAGGAGTGAAAACTGGAAGTCTGAATGAAAGTACATTTGAAATGTTATCTGTAATGGTCATTGCACTGTCCTGCAGTACTCAATTACAAACCTACTTCTTGTATGATTTTATACCTTAAAACTGCGCTATGTATTTAAATCCTCTTGTTCATGCATGTGAAAAGTTAAAATATTATTTTTTTTAAATCCTTACAGGAGAATGACCTTCATGAAGATAGCTCCTTCAGGTGCTGAAAGAAAATAGGAACACCTCTGTCTCTTTATTACATTTTTTTCCTCTGTTCTCAAGAAATATACTTTTTAATAGATACTGTTATATGATTCCATACACAGAAGCGTATTTTATTTTTAAATATGTAAATATGCTGCATATATCAAAAGTAATCCTCACCATTATTTTTTTTTTTTTTCATTTGGGAAAACTAAACATATATTTTACAGCTAACTGTGCAATATTGTTGTATCTAATATGATTTCAGATGAAGAAAACCCATGAATACAAGTTCTGGGGAAAGATTTTGAAAAATGGCTCCCCTCATATTTAGTAGAGTGCTTTCTTTACAGTCAAGGGAAGTACTCTGGTTAACTGAAAATGAAATAAAATCTCCTTTGTCACTTCAAATAGGATAACCCTGCTTACATTTCATCCAAACAGCCCAGGAATGTGAGGTGTTTGATTGGAGTCCACTTTCATACATGATGAAATATTAGATGTCTGGAAATAATGCAACACGAAACCCACAATAACTGGCATCACAGGAAAAGTAATCATTGCGTGATCCTCCACTCACACAAAAAAAAAAAAAAAAAAAAAAATCAGTAATTTGAACATTTTCTCACAGATCACCTGTACAGTCAATCTACTGTGGAACACTTTGTGCTTGGGTGTGGTAAGTTTTAGTGGACTGTCATTTCTATCTGAAGTCAAATTGTTTTCCTTTCTTAAACTCAGAGATACTGGTTTTGTTCTTCTATGTGTATATACCAGCATTTGACTATAAAATAACACATTTACAATGGCATACAAAAAAGAGATTATGTGGAGATAGCCAATTATCCATGTTAGCAAAGGGACTGGCATGCAGATTAGGGTGAGGAAATACATTTAGGCTTAAATCCTGGTTCTTTTGTGAGCCAACCATCTTCATTTCTGCCAATTTGAGAAAAAAAAATGCTCTAAATCTTGTTCATAATATGTGCTTTAGTCTGACCTCAGTTATAATCAATTTATACCAGGCTAATTGTGGGAAAACTCTGGACCACAGCTACAGCTTTTTTAACTTAATCCTTTGAGATTAAATCTTTGCATCATGACAAATGTGCCATCACCATACTATTAAAGGTCATCTGAATTTGCTGAAATATGGCTTATTTGCAAAGACCAGTCTTGCATTCTTAGAGTTTTTCTCTGGCGTGTGGGAGCTCAGGGTGGCCTTATTTATTCTCCTGAAGTTGGCCCAAGTAGAGTACAACAGTCAACATTAAAGTCTTGCCACTTAAAAAAATTAGTAAACAAAGTTTCCAAATTTTTTGTGAACTCATTAACACAGCAAGCAGGAAGAACTGGCCACATTCACCACTGAGTTCTGGAAGTTCACCAAACTCAAAGAAGCAGTACAATTTTTCCCCAGATGTTTGCTCTCCAGTGAAGTTTCTATGCTTCAGTAAATAAGTACACAGGAGTTTGATACCATCAAACAGCCTCAGTAGTCAAGAACTACCTACGTGAAACATTCTCCATATGAGATAAGAGCATCAAACAACTTCTGCATTAGAAGACCCACAAATGGCCGAATTTATCACAGACCCATTACAGAAATGGGTATTTTTAAAGTTAGATGCTTATGTTCTTACAAACTTTTCCTACTATTATAATTTCTGTGGAAAACTTTTCTTCATCCATTAAACTAACTGAGCAGGAAGAAAATCCAAAACCCAGTCTATGACCCAGTCTTTGAAAAATTAATAAGAAAATCCAGGTACCAAAACAAAATGATAAAAACAACCTAAGAAAAAAAAAATTAAATCCAAGCTTTTGATCATTCTTCAGCCATCCCTCTTGGGACTGGGCTTTACCAACACATCTCTCCAGTAGTTACACTACAAGGCAATATAGCATTACATTTATAATGACAAAGTAAATTATTCAATAAAGAAATTGAGGTTTCAGTAATATCTTTTTTCCTCTTAAATTTATGCAGCAGTGTATATTTGCACAGTGCTATTTATCTGTCTAGTGAGCCTTTTTACTATACGAGTGTCTCCTAATGAGTAAATAGCCAAAATCGCACTAGGATGATGGTATATCTTTCCTTCTACTTTCTCTTAGTTGATTTAACCTTCCCTTCCTTCTTTCTGTGTCTACCCAACAACTCTTTTTCTCAAGTCTCTTTCTAAATAAATTCACTTGTACATGTTTCTTACCCCCGTATTCTTATTTACGCTCTAGTGAACTGTAGAAAATAAATCAGAAGTAAACTTTTTCTTCCATTTTGAAATGGAAATTATATCTATGATGGTTTAAATTCCCTATACCCATAGGCTTCTTAGAATGTTTGCTCTCTGCACAAATAAGACTTTTGCATTTTTCTACTGAAATAGTTGAAAATGCAACAGTCCAACTGGAAGCCAGACAGTAGAGATCACAGTGCCCAAGTTGGAAGCCAGACAGTAGAGATCACAGTGCCCAAGTTAGATAAATGGGTTATCTGAACAGATTAGAAACCGTCCTCTAGCCAGGCACAGAAGACCATTAGTTGTTTTCTCTCATACGATTTTGAACATGAAGCAGCAGCACAGAATCCAGGCAGACTCTTAAGATATAAGTCATTGCACTAAACCAATGGGAGAAAATATTTTTTAAATGATCAAAGTATGTCAGCCTTTCTAAGCAGACTTCATTTTATCGTTTTTGAGAACAGCTTCAACAGCTATCTTCACTCAGACATTAATTTCAGGCAGATATGGAACTATTTAGTAGGAGGTATTTGCTCCAGATGCAGACCAAGGTTCTCCTGGGGCAATAGAACTGGGCTGCTATTCTGAGGCTGCAGCCTCCTAAAGTTACTGTGAGAGACCTCACCATGACGATTTAAAAATCAGCTCAAGCCTTATGGTGTTCCAAACACGAGTAAGCATACAGAAAAATGGGTCCATGCTCAAATCCAGGTTTTCAGGGAACGGCTGGAATAACGGATTCAGTCTCTGGTCTTTATGTTCTTTAAGAAACACAAATCATACACATGCATCATATGCAGAGCTAGAAGTATTTCAGAATGGAGAAGGATCACTCTGAAGTTAGTCATCTGTCCCTTTTATGGTAAGGTTTAAAACAATAATGCAAAAATATGTAAATTTGATTGAAAAAATTAGCAATCAAGTATTTTCTTTATTTTGTTTCAGGAAAAAAAAAACCCAAACCAAAAAACAAAAAAAACCTTTATCTTACCCCTGCTTAATTTCCAAGCTGGTAGTCCTTCTTTTTTGTTTAATATCCCAGGAGGAAGGGAGGGATTAAGTCTTTATTTTTCACCTTTTTCTCATTAGTAAATGGAAATTCCTAAAATAAAAATTTAAAGAAAACTTAATTACTTTTAATCTGAAAATTTTTACTGCAAATATAGTATAAATTTTACTTGGAAATCAAAGAATCGTATTATTTCTTGTGATATATCTTTAATAAGACTTCAGCTTTTTTCTCAGTTTCTGCATTCAGTAAAGTCAAGAGACAGTCTTAAAGGTCTTCTGGGTTCAGAAATGGCCTATTGCTAATGAAGTCTTGCAGTACAAGACAATAAACCTTTTCTTCAGTTCTTACAGGGTTGTAAAGCAGACAGATATATTCTTATTGAGATGGGTGATGACTAAAAAAATCTAGTTCTAGATATCTTGATTCTGTAAATAAGCTGAAGTCACAAAAATGTTATTTGAAAAAACACACATCGTGGTTTTCAGGGGGGTTTTCTCTGGAAATAGAATGGTGGTAAATCCAGGTTGACATTCATCCTCCAAAAAAGGAGTTAGCAGAACTAATCACTCCAAAAGAAATGTAATTTCTTTTATTGTGACTGACATACAGGTTTTTAACTTGCCTTTGTTTTCTGCAAAGGACAAGAAAGACTGTTTTGCCTTTTTGAGTGTCAAGGGATACATATAATCTGTGCATTCAGTTTGGAGATTGGTTGTTTTTTTTCTGAAACAGCTCTTGCCTTCCATGATCGGATGATCCTTTTCTGATTTAAGGAAACATTCAGAACAAAGTAACTCACTTCAGTTCCTTCTTCCTCTTCTTCCACTTCAGTATTTTAGGAAGAATTAAGAAATCAAAACAGTCATGCTGTTACTGTTTATTAAGCAATTTAACCTGCAAAATGTCAAGAAATTCACTGGCTTAAAATAATCAGTACCTCTGCATATTTCTCTGTGTTACACCAGCCTCTCCCCTGAATGCTCTGGGAACAGAAAAGGAAAAGGGAAGAGGTGGCCAGTGCAGCAAGTTTCTCTTCTCTCCCTATTTCCTGCTCCTGGGGAAAAAATCAAATTGGGTTGTCATCCGATGTGTGCTTATATGCTCTTCCTACAGCCAATATATATTTGCTTGGAAGAATGGGCTGGACATGGCTCACTATAATTTTCATCTTCAGTCTTCCAGAAATTCTTTTTGGTTGGGGGCTTTATAGGTGTAACACTGGCAATTGTGTTAATTTTTTATGAGACAGTAAGCATTTCCCAGTGCTTCTGGCCATGTGCAAGGCCATATATGTTTTGCTGCAGACTGTGAAACTGATTAAATTTTTGTTTTAATAAACTCTTTTCAAT
Organism: Microhierax caerulescens; assembly: GCA_035590215.1. Classification (NCBI taxonomy): domain Eukaryota; kingdom Metazoa; phylum Chordata; class Aves; order Falconiformes; family Falconidae; genus Microhierax; species Microhierax caerulescens. Next base: position 81,004,699 of record JAVJGJ010000047.1, on the reverse strand, counting down.
AATCATTGAAATGGGATTTATTATTTTCTAACTAATTAATAGAGAAAAATTCAAATCAAGGGAAAAAAAAAAAAAAAAAAAGGCATTCTAGTTCAATCAGCTCTCTCCAGAATGGATGTCTTAATAAGTACCTTGCACTAGCCTTCCCTCATCCAAATAATGCGAGCAGAAAAATAACACTTTATCCTCTTGGAAGTAACTTTCATTAAAAGACAGGAGAAGGTGAGAATTTCTACAGCAGCAGAAATAAATGGAAATTATTTTAGGCTTAATATTAACAGAGAGAGAGAGACCTTTGTTGGACATAGAGGCACAAAATTTCAGCCTCATGGTATTCCATACTAGCATTCAGGCAGTCCACCCAGGGGAAATGCTTTGGAATCCTGCCCAAATAGATGCTCATTTGCTACAAAGAGGCAATAAATGCAAAGCTTCAATCTTAAAAGCGAGTATCATTTGTTCTCCTGGCACTGAAATTAAAGGCACATTCAAAGCAAACATAGGGACAACTTTTGTTATGGATACACAGTCTGAACATATGAAATTGGACTTTACGCTGCTAATTGCTCCTTGAAGAAAGTACTGTCTGACAGTCAGTATCAGAGATAGGACTAGAATCTATGGAAAAGTAGAAATCTTAGTACTTTTAGAGACATAAAAAATGTTTAAATATGGTAACTGGAATTTAGCATTGACTCACTATTTCAAAATAAAGCTTTAACTGCCTCAGTTTTATATAAGCAGCCACAAATTTAAAGACTCCCGCTTTTGCAGGAAAACCTAAGGATTTTTGAAGTTTAAATCATAAAAAGAAATAAACAAGACATCCTGGAAAAATTGGGAGTTGATAGCAGCAGATTCTCAATCCAGATGTTTCCCTGTCTCGGAGTTGTGACTTGGATCCCAAGCTTTTCTACTCAAATTGCACATCCAAAACACCAGAAAAAGAAGTCTGCAAGTTATGTCTGTCTCAGGGACATTTTTTAAATTTTGTATAGTTGAAAAAACCCCACAAAAATACCATACTCTGAAACAACTACTTATTTTCACACATGTAAACTTCTCAGATATTCAACACCATCTCAAAACTACTGTTTCTTGAAAACAAATACTTAGAGACAGCTTTCAACAGTGTGAAGAAATGATCCCTGAAGGTGGCAGTTTTCTCCTAGTGATTACATCGCATGATGAAGCACAACTAAAACTTTTACCTGCGATCCAACTTCAGGCTTTGTCTTACTCAGAAACTGCAAGTTATACTCTTTCAGGTGGGTGCACTCAACCTTTTTTCCAAAATGAAAATAAGTTGTGCTTTGTAAATTTGTAAATTTTACCTTGTATTATTTTAAAATATCATAAGCGTACTTTTTTTTTTTAAGATAAACAACATGCTACACACATGAAAAGACATCATTAACACAGGTGAAAGAATGAAGTTAAGTGATAACTAAGGCTCCATCATTCATCTGCAGTAGAAGACCCTTAAATTTGAAATTACTTAAATTTGAAATATTAAATTATTTCTAAAAGTAAATAAAATAAAATCATTCTAGGTGGTCCAGACACACAGTGTTTAGGGTCATGTTGGCAATGTGAGAAAAAGAGATTTGAACACAGATTTCTGAGATCTGACATCAGCTGCCATAATTGTGACATAGGTATTTATTCTTTTCCCACTATTCATTAAAAAGTTATCTTGGCATTGAACAGCCTTCTCCAAATCTCTTAGTGATATTACTACATTCAACTAAAAGTATTGATTCTGACAAATAAAGAGTAGCTGAAGAAAGACGGCTCACCAGAAATGTCCCAGTCAGACTCAGTTCTGAGTTGATATTGATAGGTTTGCACAGTTTGAAATGTTTAAATCTGTCCAGCTTAGCATAAGCAGTTTGCTGTGCATGTTTTCAAGCATGTGTCAAAAGTGATGACAGCTATTAGAATACACTTACAGATTCCAGAACAGATGATTTAAGTCGTTATAGCAAGTAGTACATACTGAAAAGGCAGCACTGCTACTAGCCTTTATAAAATTTGATCATCCTTCATAAATTCCAAGCATCATATATGGATGACAAAATGTAAAATTTTGGAGGAAGGAATTATGCCAAAACCATCATCCAAGCGAAAAATCAAAGAAGGTGATAAAGCATTTGTATCTTCCCAATCAGTTTTCAAGGGCCACAAAGAGGTGGTTTAGAAATCAGCTGGAACCATGAGAAGACCTCACCAGTTGAGCAGCTCAGGAAGAAGAACCTGTAAGAAAATCCTTTGTTTACTGCTTCTTAGTTATGTATTACTAAATTGTCTAACAAAATATTTTATTCTATCTACTGTATTATTGTAAACAAGTCAAAGGGTTTAGAGTCCAAGAAATAAATGTCTTTAGCTTTGAAATTTCCATTGTTTTAATTTTTCATTTTGGATGAATTCACATCCAAAAATGCATTTCTGGTTTAAGAGGAAAGCCTCACAATATAAGGTGGTAAAAATGGGGGTGGGTGGGGTGGGAACAAATGAGAGAGCGTGGGGAGATGGAAGACGTTATATTTATATATTTTTATAGTTCTATTTGTGAATGTTTAGTTCTGTGCTGGTTCTACAACTTCAAAAAAGCAAAAAGATCTTTTACAGCACTAAAAGCATTAATGCCTAAACTAATTATAGATGTGCTTTAGGATCACTTCCTATGGCTGTACCACACTCACTCTTATCAGGGCATGGGCTAGCTGGCTGTTCACTATTTTAATTCTTGGGATTTATTGTTCTTGCCTTAATTATATTGTGATGAGATCTCATGAACACCACAATAGTGTAAACTTCAAGTATGTGCTATTGAGTAACTGCCCACGACAAAGAAATAAGGCATAAACCCTCAGAATTAGTCGTACAGCTTACCCAAAGGGCTTCCCCACTGACACATCCCCTAGTCTGTGGGGAAGAAGGTACCTGATGCAGTTAAGGCTTTTAAAACATTTTATTATGATGTTACTGTTAATTTAGACAGTCTCCTTATTGATTGGGAGCATTGCTGTGAAGGAGAGTGCAATTTCTTCTCTGCTAGGTCCTGGGAAACTTCCATTTACCTCAGCAGAGCAGTACAGAACATTCATGCAGCTACGCGGTACCTGGCAGAGTTCAGCTAGCAGGTCTGGAGGAAAATCACTACTTGGAGGCATATTTCCTTATCTTCCAATATGTACCAAGAGACACACATTTCAAACATATGGTCATGACATAATTTATTTTAGGTGGGTAAAAAGACAAACACATTTTAGGTATGTAGTTTACTCAGAAAGGACTATTCAGTTACAATAATTAGCTCTGCTAGTAAGATTTTAATCAATTCATTTTTTAATACAAATATTTGGCTAATAGATATGAAAGGTATTTATTTTCTCCTCAGTTGGCTTTCTTTCCTAGGATTAGTATAACATGACAGATGGCTGATGTCATCTTTACTTGGAAGAACTCAGCTGGCAATAATAGCATGGTACATTTCTGGGGATTTGCGGTACTATATGTCATGAAGTGGTTTTCAACCAAAAAGAGTCCAAAAGGGAATTCCCAGAAGTAAATATCTGCCTAAGATATCCTACTGTGTCTTGTTGATGCATCACAAACAGAAGGAAGCATAGAGTCTTTATAAAACTCCATAAATATTTACAATATTGTTGAAAATACATTGGAAATGCTACAGATTGCAAATGGTATGGGCCCCCTTGGCACTGTATATTTAATTTTGCTGTTGAGTGAGAATAACAAAAACTGGTGCTTTATATATATCCAGATCTGTTATGTATATATTTGAAGTTCAGTGATTTTTGTCACATTTGACATTTGCGTGCAATACAGTGAAAACATTAATATTATTAGAATGTAGATACCCTGCTTGACTGTTTTTCATTTTGATAATGATTGCTGTGATGAGTAGACTAATGTCAGGGTCGGAGGGTTAAAGTTAATGAGAGCTTTCCGTTGCACCATTGATTAATGGTGGATACTGTAATGAGAGATTTTCAGATTCCTCCCATATGAAAACAGCGAAGGTAAAAATGGACTGACGCCAATTTAAACACTTACTTTAACTACCTACCAAAATGTTTCTTAACCTTCTGTCATAAATACATCTAGGCCTGGCAAAAACTGTGAGAAAGTATATAAAAATATATAAATTGTATCAGATGCTTGTAAAGATATGAAGTTTGCATTATAAATCCACACTTCCTCCATCTGCACTAAGCTAAACTGTAATAGATTTTATATTCCTCTATCTAAATGCATGTTGAAGGGTAGCTTTTTCTATAGGTAGAAGAATAGGACTGATTATAGCATAATACCTGTTTTAATATGAGGAAAAGGATTCTTTCAATAGCTGATTTTAGCATTGAAGTTTAAATTTGTCAACTCTAGTTGATATCTGTTCCTTCTTAATCTGAAAACAGACTTTACTGACTGGATTCCAAAGACATAGGGTATTCACTAACATCTGTAAAGCCCCAAATCTTCTTGAAGATAAATGTAACTGCAAGAAAGGAAACCAATGTCCGTAAGAAACTGAGCAAATACTTCTGGCAATTATTTCCCACTTCGCTGCTTTTTCCTACTCTATGTTTCAATAACAAGGAAAAGTAAGGCTGGGAGACACTGCAAAGATGCATCTGAAAAAACAAAAAGACCAATCTCCCCTCCGCAAAAACCTAAACTTCTTTTCAAAAGTGTCATTTTGTCAAACAAAATATATGTTGTTTTTAAATTTCTACTAAGAGCTTTTTCAAAACATTTTTTTTTTTTTTTTTTTTTAGCAAAGAATATCATATAACAGGTAGAGTATGAGAGAACTTAATGACTTCAGGCAAATGTCTTTGCCTGACATATTAACCTATCTTTATATACCTGAAAAATGCACAAATAAAATATAACTGTGACATTTATATGAATATTTTTATTCCTTTTCCTTTTTTTATTAGGAAATAAAAATAAATGGCTGCATGTGCCATGGTTAAGAGAAGTTAAATCTTGATCCATCACCTGAACATTATGGCCAATGAATGGTAATTGACCCATGATACTTACTAGTACCATTGTAGGCTTTGCCCATTATATGAACAAATTTGAAACAGGCCAGCCTTGTAATAGGCAGCATAAAGCTGTCATGTTCCACTGTAGTTACGTTGATGCTTCACTGAAGAGACCATCATACCCTGCAACATGGAAAAGAGTAGGCTGGTAGGATTTAAAATGTTTTTCTTTTGCGGAACAGTGTACTTCTTTCCTAAGTATGATTAAATAATCATAAGAACTCCTCTAAGGGCTAATCTGCGTTATTTCCCAGATTTTCACCTTGGGGACATATTGTCCCTTGTCACTGAAACCTCAGGGACAGAAGGGTACGCCACAGGGTGGCACAGCAGGAAGCTGATATACTGATGAAACAGTGTTCAGTTAATGAAGGCATGGCCCATGGCCTCTGCTGGTATGCCATATGTTTGAAGAAATGCTAATGACTACAATTCAAATACCTTTTTCATCTTAACTATATGTAAATGTGTTTATAAATGCTCTCTTATAAATATACTATCACATTTTTAAAAGCCAATTGCTAATGTTGCTTTCAACATCTATAATACACAATAATTAAAACTTTAGCAATTCTGCTTAATTATACCTTATGGGAAACTGTACAGTAATTTATAGAAATTAAGCAGAAAAACAAAGATCAATAGAAATAAAGCAGCAGTGGAAGAACTGAATAATAAATCACTTAGATCATTAATTTACAAAAACAAGATCATTGTGAAAAGACAACTTAGGGCCCAATTCTCAAACAGCTGAGATCTGCAAGGGGAAGATCAGGTAAAAAACTCATGGCATTCCATTAAAAAACTCCTTCAGCAAGTTGAACCAGTTGTGACTTTTTTGAACTGTCAGATCATTTAACACAAATCAGATAACAGAACTACAGATTTTAAAATTGGGGGGATTTTAATTCAGCAGTAGCACCTTTCTCACTGCTTTACCTTTGTGAAAACCCTGTAACCCTGCAGGTGATCATTAGCCACAAATGACATTTTGCAGTGAATCATCTCCTCCACAAGTGGCCAAAACAACATCTCCATTGCAACAGCAGAAGTGCTATTCAGGAAGAGCAGTTGGTGACCAGGTTAGGCTACCTGGGACACTACTATTTTTGCTGCAAGACAGGACACCCTGTTTGAATCGTAGCTGTTCCAAAGAAACTCCCTAAAGATCCAATTTAAAGCATGGTGGTATTGCTAATCTGTGAATCTACTACTCACTGGGTTTTTTTTCCCTTAACACAAGTTAGAAACCCGACCCACTCATATGCAAATTCTGCCTAACACCGACTACAGAATTTAAATAAACTTAAGTTAAAGAAGGGCCAACTATTTTAAAATCTCTGAGAAAGTCTACCTACATGGCCCCTCACACAGGCAAATCCATGAAATTAACCATCAGCTAACTATTTTCTAACCCTGAATCCAGTTCAAACAACAAGGAAGCAACTATGAACTGTAACAGCTGCCTGAGGGATCATTAGGACACTGAGTATTGAGGTAGAACATCTGTATCGAGATGTTTTTACTGATTACTTTTTTTCTCTTGCACCTTAAGAATTAGGGTGGAAGGAACTATATGAACGAGTTGTACTCGTCCAGTTTGAGCCAGAACTGTCCCATCCAAGTGCTATAGCCCCAGTGGAAGACCTTTTCTGCTTCCTTCTCACCAAAAAGAATAAAAAAAATTTACCTTAAGGAATGGAGAGGAGAATTGAAAAACTATACTATTCTGTGATAATCTTACCTACAAATTAGACAACTGTTTGAAAAAAAAATAAAATTCTAAGTAACCAACTATATATTGTGGAGCACTCCATGGGAACCCAAACCAGGCTTGTGTGTGTCTGGTTCATACAGTGAAACACTGGCATCTATTTTATGGTCAAGGCACTGAATGCTTTAACTTTATTAAAGAAAATTTGAAAGTGTGCTGCACAGATGAGGGTATGTTGAAGGTAAATATATATATATATATAAAATCACAGTATCTCAATTCTTGGTGGAAGGTTCTTTAGGCTGAGTAAATGACCTCTTTACCTACTCTGCCACCCCTCCAAGGTGAATTTATCTTCAGCTGCCTCAGCCAAAGGCATGTTTCTGCCCTATGTGCCCTCTTCAGCCAGGCACGACTGTCAGTCAGTCAAGAATTTGGCCCTACATATTTGACACATAGGCTCTGAATGTCTTGTTTTTTAGCCATTAACCCTGACTGACCTGTTGAAGTGTCATTTTCTTCTGGAAGACTGGTGAGGCATGGGCCTTTTGTTGGCCCTTCATACAGAAGAAAATTTCACACTCTAGCTGTACATTATTTTTTATTGACAAAAATGTAAAATATGGAGGACGGGGTAATGGACTAGAGAGTGTGTCCTTCAGCTTAGCAAGTCAGTTCCAGCTTGGAGAGCAGAGAATTCTTTTGGCACTGAGCACTTGCTTACTGACCTCTGTGAAGAATATGAGTAAAAAGATTTTAGGTACCTTCCATTACCATAGCTAAAGAACTCCAGTTCTCCAGAAAGAAAAAGGCACTTCTTTATTCCTATTTTACACTCAAGGATGTAAGGCAGAAGAGGCAAACGTTCACGTTTCTAAAAAGTGGCCAGCCCAGTGATTTTGATAAGAATCGGGAAACTTTAGATAGCTGACCCTCAGGTTAAGACTCAGTAGGTATTTAAACACTAGAAATGGGAATTACATAGAATTTATCTGTTTCAGTGCAAAACTATTAAGCTGGAAGCTTCCATTCAGTCCTAAAAAGCATCAACCTATTCTGCCTCCTCCTATATTACTGTTTGTGGTTTATTTATTTATTTATAATTTAAATTAGGAGTTCCTAAGTGCTGTGGTTTAACAAGTGTAATATATGCTAGCTGGTTCAATCTAATTCAAACTAGGGGTAAACAGAAAGGGTTTTTTTGTAACAACTGTATGAATCTGTTGTGTAGGCAACAGCAGTGCAGAAAGGGAGTGGCAGGGACAGAGAAAGGCTTCTGCATTTCAGTTCCCATTAATGGGGTTTTCTCCCTCTCCTACAAAACACAGAAACTGTCTTGAGGGAAAAGGCTTGACAAACGCTCTTTCCCTTTGCAAGGCAGTGCTCAGCTACAGAGTTTAACCCCCTCTTAAATGTCTTTCATGCTCAGCAAATTTTCTGTTGCCTTCTGCAGAGCATTTGAGCTTTTTGAGGAGCATTTAAAGTGCTCTGAAGAAGACAGTGGTTAGAGGACCTAGGCGAGGGGGCCTTGGGAGTCCTCAGCTAGGTCTCCTGTTCACAATTCAGTTAACAGCCACTCACCTGAGAATCACATACACTCAGGGCAATGCTGCTCTTCACCCTCTTGTTGCATTTTAACAGGCATAAGTGAGCATATATCAGGTACCTCAAAATAGGCCTTCCCTTATCTATAAGAGAGAATTCTGAGCCTCAGAAAACACTGTAGATGTAGTCTCCTGCAGATTTGTAAAGTTTGGAGACTTACCCTGTCCATTCGGTAGTTCTGCAGCTGTAGGTAGCCTCATACAGCTTAGATTTTATTTCACTTTCTGAGGTGTCTGACTTCCCCTGTACCCTGTGGAAGGAGCCCAGCTACCTAAACAGGGATTCTGCCACCAGGAGGTACATTTGGCTTCACACCACACTAGGTGTCACCAGTGGGTGAAAAGCCAAAATAGTGGCCCAAATCCTCACTCCTCTTCTCAAGCTATTTCAGTGGCCTGCTTTATGGTTAATTGTAGAGAGGGGGAAACTTTGAAAAGCTGTATTCCTTGGGAAAAACAACTGCTACAACAGTGATCCTTGGAATGTCTGTAGGAACCTCAGTCAAACATCTGGATATTAGTAAGCCACTCCTCTCTGTTTGCTTGTTTTGGAAAAGTAGACTATTCACCAGAGTATTGTTTACTATTCTCTCTCTAGGGAAGAAATTGATTACTTGTCATTTCTCCATTCTCTTCGTCACTTACAGGTCATGTCTTCAGCCCTTCTTCCATGGTGTATCTTGAGCTTTCAGTGTTCTTTGGACTTATCTATATGTCTGCATTTTTCATCACTAACACCCTTCAGAAACCTAACCAAGCCATTTTCCTTTTGAAGGATGATGGCTAATAAAGCCGAAGTTTGAAGACCATGTCAAATGGATCACAGATATGACTACTGGAAAAGATAATGGGACAGAAATCCACTGAACTGGTGGGAGCTTTTCAGCTTGGTCAATATGGCTAAAGATACATGCAGGCTTACATCTTTACACAATCAGTGCAGCTAGACCAACTATTGATGTTTCAGAAAAAAAATTGAGAAAATCTATTAAATCTGTAATTTTATAGAAAATTTTGGCCTTTCAGAAAAAAAAAAACCAAACTAAATAGAATGAAAATAAAATTCAAAGTGTCTTACAATTTTTTATTATTTTTTTTTTTTGCGGGGGGGAAGTATTTAAAGGTCAATAGAAATAATATGAAATGTTTCAAAAAGATTTCAGTTCTCGGGTATGGATTATATCATAGTTACGAGTGAACATCAAAATGAAAAATAATTTTTAAACAAACAGCAACATTATACTCCAATAAATGTAGAGAATGCTGTGAGCCTATTGAAATGCTTTGTTTCAAATTAAAAAAAAACACCTTTCAAGCAAATTTAATCAAAATTGATACTTCCCTTTAAAAAGTTCAGATTTGTCAAAATGCTGTTTCCTGACAGCTGCAGCTATAACTTATATTTAGAAGCTTCCAAAACATTTTAATTTTGAGGTTATTATACAGATACTTCCAGTGCTAGAAGAGAATATTGTGAACACTGAAGGCTCAGAATAGCCTTTTCAAAGCAGGATCAAAAGCTTTAAAATGTTGCACATGGATATGGCTGGGAAATTATTTCATAAAACAAAAAACATTTGGAAAATGTTTGGAAAACATTACTTTCCCTAAATCTATACAAAGAACATACAATCTATACAAAGTCTCGAGCATTTGCTAAGGAAAAATACCATATCACATCCTCTGGATTATTCATCTGTGATCTATTTTGCCTGTTTACTCACACATAACATATGAGCCATGAACTTTGGGGCAGAGGTGAGCAGACCTCAGTAAGGGAGGCTCGTGCCTGCTGAACACCCATTACAGCAGAAGAGCTGCCAAAAGAGGAAAGAACAGAGAATTAGAAGACAAAAAGCAAAGAAAATCCTGATAACAAGGAGTGAAGAAATAAGGGCCTCACTCTCCCTCCTCCACCCTCACCATTTTTTAAGTTGTTTGTTTTTGGGGTTTTTTTTTAATATATATATATGTAGAAGACACTTAAGCTATTTTTAACAGGCATCTTCATACCACCATTCCTTGGAGTCACAGAACACAGTACTTACCATTGCTAAGCCCTAGTTCATTTCACTAGAGGTATCCAGAAAGCTAATTATCTCCTGAGAACTTGCTATAATTTTAAGGGTTATGCACAAGATGTTAACTAATCACACAGCTCCCAGATATTTGTAACATGCAGTGTGACTCTGAGGTTGCATTTAAATGAGAGACAGGCATGACTACTGATGTGTTGTTTGTTAGTGCTGCACAGCAAGCAAAATGCTACATTACACAGTGCCAAATTCACAATACTTCATTGGTTATGCTTCAGAGATAACAGAAAGCATACAACACTTAATCAGTGTTCAGTGTTCCACAGGCTATATTAAATAATAATAATAAACTGAGAAGTACTTCAGGAAAAAATAGACTACAAAATTAATTACAAATTGCAAATATGATGCAAATGAATGCAAACAAGAAAAACAAAATGTGTATTTTTCTACCAAACACAGACCGATTTGGAAAACCCAGGCTCATTGGGAAATGAGAGGTCACAGGTCAGACCTTAAATTATCCATATTGGCTCAAAAATATAAAAATTTGAGGATGTCCAAATAGGAAATGTAAAACTCATATCCTTAAGTTGTTTACGTGATTTCTTTTGGTAAACATACTTGGAACATATTCTTAATTTAGCACTGTTGCTTCTTAATAAATAGTGAAATCAAAACTGTTGCGGACAAGTATCAGACTTTCCATCTATTTTCAGAAATAGGTGCACAAAGAAAATGTGGCTTATTGAATTTGAAAACAATAATATTGGCTTCTTTGGAAACTTTCAATAAAGCTATTGAGTGTTTTCTCCCCCTGTGAATACAAGTAAAGAAAACCAGTTAGTAATCTTGCTAGAAATCCTTACTTTTACAAGTTGTAATTTAATGCAAGCATTCAGCCAATAGCCAAAAGTGAATATACATGCCTTCTAATGTATAGATAAAATATCTAGTTATATAAAAATAACAAAAAAAGAAAAATAATTAGAAAATAATAGTATACTGTTCCTGCAAGAGGTAACATTTATGCCTTGTCATTCATAATTTGAAAAAAAATTACAATAAATATGATAGATAATCATTACCTCTAAACTTCTGACATGTGAATTATTTAATTAATTGTTCCCATTTTATGCTACAACACTAAGCATATTTCAGTAGGTCCATACATATTTCAATAGGTGCATCTTTTAAATTTAGGGCTATGTCATCACCAGACTAAATTAGAGACTAGATAATTAATATTTAACTTCTGTTAAAGCATCTTGAAATGTGTAGGCTTAACCACTGCACTTCATTTAAGACAGCCACATGAAACATCTATTTGTAAATTTCCACTTAATTTTAAAGCAAATGAAATACAAATATAACTTCATAGGGCAAATAAATGGTAAAATTTCAAAGAAATTAGGGTTTTAGCAACGCAGAGAAAGCCTGTGTCTATGTGTGTGCAGAATTTATTCCCTTCTGATCAGAAAGTTGAGGGGAAAAGGGGGAACCTCAGATGAACTAGAAGAAAATCTACAGAGATTTATTTTCAGGGCATCTCTAATGACTGATGTGGATTTCCAGTTTAAGCTCGGGGGGGGGGGGGCAGAAAAAAAAGGGCAAAAAATATTCCAGGAAGCTGTGGTATTTGCCATAGAAATTGAATCTTGCCTTGAAGCAAGAAGCAGCTGTTACTGAGAAATATGGAAATAATTTGCTATAAGAAGCAAATGCATGAAGAAGAGATTCTAATCTGGTTCATGATATTATTGAATTATTTTTTTTAAAAAGTCAGAAAAATGAAAGAAATGGGCAAAACCACAAGCTGTCAGAGATAAATGCTGACACAATGGGGAAAAACCATTAAAAGGTTGCTTAGTTAACTAGAAGGCCAAAGTACAGAGTCTCAGGTGTTCAGTGAAACCTGCCTTCCAGCTCAGAGGGAGTCTGGTTTAAAGTAAAGTCTCACAGACCTGAAAGATAAAAAAGGTGTTTACACTCAAAGATAAAACTGCAGATCAGAAATGTTGAAGAGCCTAAAAATTCTGAGATCAAAACCAGAATCTCGTAATTAGCTATTCCTATTTATTTTGTGCCTACTTAACCAAGATTTGTAACCTGCCTTTGAAAAGTGAACTGCAGAAGCTCAGGTAGCCAAAATAAAAAGGGTTAACTGATCAGTGGCTTGTATTTCATTATGGCCAAGAACTGTATCCTATTCCAGGAAAAGGACTTTAACTTTCAGCGTCTTAGGCACCAGAGAAGAAAAAAATTCCACAGAAATAAAGTCTTATTCAATGGCAATTTTTTTGCCAATTCTAGTACTCAGTTTGAAAAAGTCATCTTGGGGAATAATTAACTTTAAACCCGCCTCTCCCCAAAACAGAGATTTTCAGTATGTTATTTAAAGTCCACAGGCCAAATTGTCTATCAACTAACTCTGACTTCAGAGAATCAGCAAAAATGCAGCTGCAAACAGTAGAACTTTGCTAGGATGAAAATTTCTTTCCAACTATGTAGTTATGAAAAAGCCTAGCCTTTTAAGGTCCCATTTTTTAGAAAAGTCAATTATGAACTCTGCATTTCTACTACTAACTGGTCTGTACTATAATCCTTAAGTACTTGTTAAAGCTCACTCACACCATTGAGACTTAAACACAAATAATTTCATGAATAAGGACCTATATATGCACATCAGTTTTTTATGCTTTTTTAGTTGTGATGACCTCACAATCCATTGTCAAGTTTTACACATGAGGAGCCATTAAGCTCAAGAAAGAAAACCCAGCATTACTTGCTTAAAATTTCCCTTTCTAAGTAACCCTGAAATTTTTGCTTTCACACAACTTTGTACTGACTGTTTTTCAGAAATATAATCTAGGTTACTACATCATGCCAGAGCCTTCCTGTATCATACATTGCCTGAAACCTTTTGGTTTCTGATGTCTTCAGTGCTGGATTATACCCCTTTATTTGTGCATTCCTTTTGATCATTTCATCACAATTCTCTGTATATATAAAAAAATAACATCTGATGCACATATGAATTTGAATACCATACTAAAATGAGTATAAAAGATGGAGTAAGACAGAGACTGAAATGTTCAATGGGACAGTTCAGTGTGCAAAAGAAGCTCAGAATTTTGGATTATTACCTAAATTTTATTCTGAAAACATTAAATCTCATTTTCAGAAAGAGCTCAAGCTCAGCAAGACCCCTGATGGGATTATCATTTCCTAATTCTCTCAAAAAGTTTGGAACTGAGTCAAAATTAAACTGTGGGTGACAGTTCAAATGAGTCATTTTCATTTTGGATGTCTACAGTAATGTAATTAAAAGATCATACTAGTAGTAACTTCTCTCTCAAAAGCTGAGCTGATATCTTACAGAGTAAAGTTGACGTCCACTAAGAAATTCCCTTAATATAGCATTGGGAGAGAAAGCTTAAAATGGCAAGGAGCCAGAGCAACTGACTGGCAAAGGGTATCCACATTTGTTAGGCTGCTGAAAAGTGTGGTAGGGACTAATAGGGAACATCAAGAAAAACATATGATAAGGCTGAGTGACATTCCACATTTGGGTGGCTAAAGAGCAAAGCTGTAAGGAAAACAAAGTGATTGCCTGAAGTGCAAAGATCCTGTCAACATGAAAACAAGTTAAACAATTTTACTCTTTTAATTCATATTGAAGACTCTGTCACCATGATGTAACTGAACTCTTTAAAATCAAATCAATCAATCTCTGTAGCACTTTGTGGAAAAGCAAGAAGCAGAAAATAGAAACCTGACAGCCTAATCTACCTTTGACCTCATGTTAACTTGTCAACATTTATAACCCCAGAAGGATAAATCAGAAAATATATAAATTATTCTTAACAGCAGCGACAGCTGCTGTCCTTTTTCTGTCAATGCACGCAAAGCTCACTGGCTTGGTTTTATCATTTCTATTGCTACTACTTTTTAAAAAAGTCTCCCTAGCATTGATTCAAGAGTTAGATAAAAACAGCTGTAAATCCAAAAGAAAAACAACTAATGCATTGAAGTGTTGGGGCTGGTTTCATTCCACCACCAGCAGATAAACAACCTTGTTATTAGTAAAGATGGCTTTGAACGGAAGCACAATCCCTCTCTGCTGGGGTTCAGAGATTCGCAGAACTGTGATTACAGCTGAACAGAAATGACATCCAGTGCACTGAAAAAACACTCTGTGCTTTCTGGATCATGGGAACCTCAAAAGAACCTCAAAAACAATGGTAAACCACTGCACCATTCAGGGCAGGAGTGATGATGCTGACAGCTCTGCTTTGGAAGTGATGTCCTTCCCGGGCACTGCCCATTGTAAGAGACATGAAACAAATCAAACTGTTGTTTGCTCCCCTTCCAGAACTCAGCAAACAGTGAAAAACAGATGCAAAAACTTCTCTTATTTTGACAAAACAAAATCCTCTGTTAACTTTTGATTAATTCTGATCTGTTGAAATGTCAAGAGTTAACTGGAAAAACCTGCAAGCAGAGCTTGGCTCACTGCAGTGTGGATGAAGGATGGAGCTGAGTCTCATTGTTTTACAGGTCTTTCAGTGTTACTGGCTGAGTGGGCTGAAGCCTGAAAACAGAGGAAGTCTATCGATTCCCAAAGCAGGCTGGGGCCTTTCAGATCTTTCAGGACCTTTCAGGTCCTCCGAGAGCTCAGTAAAACCTTCAGTGGTTATAACCCGGAGCATTTGCTTCATTTCTCTTCCTGTGGACTGCAGCTGGTGTTTTAAGGCTTCGGGCACTTCAGACCGACTTGTGGATTTTCATTTTGGTGAGCTGCTGCTGTTGCCCAAGCACTCAGGTGAATAAAAGGGTTTATGGTTTGGTCGGTAGTATATGTAAAGGGGTCTTTTTTTGAGCCTCAGAAAAACCCTTATGATTTAGATTATTATGTCTTTAGAGGTGAAAAGAGTGAAAGCAATTGAAGGAGAGTGAGTGTCTAGGCACATTAAAGAGCAGTAGCGCTTTGAAGCAGGACCAGCATTTTACAACGTCTAAACAATTTGTTGAGGAGGCTTGTAAGAAGTGTGAAAAGAGACAAATTTGGAAGGGTAATTAGAGAGGATTAAGATGAAATACTAGCTGTTAAACTGCAGAAAGAATCTTAAACAAGCATTAGCATGTTCTTCAAATATTACTCAGAACAGACAAAGTGTGTGTGCACACATGCATGCGTGTGTGTGTATGTATAGGGGACCCTAACCCATGCAACTAGGACAGGGATTGAATTATAGGTTATATAAAATGCACTGATTATTGACACTGTTCTTTGGCTTCTCTCTTTGCAGAAGACAGAACTGAAAGCTGTATGTGTAGTCTGCAGGAACAGGTTAGGTAATTGTCCAAGCATATCCGAATTGCTACTCTAGAAAATACACTGAATGTCTCACCTAGGATTTGTCAGCTGGTTCTTCAGTAAAAAGACAATTTATTTCCTTAGTGGTAGTTTCTTAGTGACTGTTTCCACCTCTGCTCCCTGTACTTTCTAATTAAATCCCAGGATGTGCCAAGAAAATGGAGGTAGAATAGAACAGCAGTCCTTCAGTAGCTAGAAATAATGTTTTCCTTTACCTACACACACTGAATGGGCAAAAGTAAATGATAAATGCTCTTGCTCCCACACGTGTGCCATATTGTTCTTACATCATAAGACAAACAGAAAGCAGAATCACCTGTGGCATAGCAGGGATGGAACAAACCAGGCGGACCCGTACCTGTACACAGTAGATAGCTCTGCTGTCTGGAACTGCCAGTGTGTCACCCTCCAGCTGTGTCTCCAACTCAGCACTGTCTGTCATTCACATGTAATGTGGCTGTCTCCTTCATTCTTTTAGAGCTAAGAGGTTATCTGAAAGCATATTTGGAGGCAATTAACGAATATGAACATTGGCATTCCAAATGGCCACAATATGCTGCAGAGCAACAATGGCAAATTCCTTTATTGCTTACTTTCAAACAATAAAAAACAGTTCAGTCACAAGTATTTGCCAGAACAAAAAAGAAAGCAAATGCACATAAATTCCTGGTACGGGATTGAGCAAATGAAAATATGTAAATATATGTGATTCATTTTTCAGGTTGAAACACTTATTTAAGATGGCCAGTGTAATTAAGATTGTGCAAACTTAAAGGTCTTTTATACACTTCACACATTTTCAGTTAATCAGAACTGCTTCCCTATGGGCTGTTTTATGTGAATGCTGAATAGCAGTCCCTTCTTGCAGCTTTTTTTCCTACAGCAACTACTGAAGTCTTCATTTACACTGCACGAATTACCCTTAGCAGCATGTAGGAAGCAATCAGCAAGGTGTAGCTGGCAATAGGTCTATTTTCATTACAAGATGGAAAGAGCCAGGGGACATGACATTTGTCCAACATGGTCAGGGAGGACTCTATTAGGAAAATTGACTCTGGGGAACTGTAGCCTTGCTGAGGAGGCATTGAAAGAGGGAATGTGAGAAAGCATGGCTATTTTTCTCTTTCTTTTTTTTTTTTTTCTTTTTCTCATTAGGGTAATTAAAAGTCATAAGTAAGAAATTTAAATCCTTTAAGAACTGCCTACAATGCATAAAATACATATAATTCTCCTGCTCTTGAGTACTCTGAGCATTTCAGAGTACATCTCTGAAATAATTTCACAGCAACTCGTAAGTGAAACTATCAGTAGCAAACTTGGAGGAGGAAAGCATGAGGATCTGAGGGATAAAAGAGAATCACAGCTAATGGAATTATATCACACTGGATAAATTTTTCAAGAAACGGCAGAATAAAAGAGGGACAGGGGGAAAAGTAATAAACTCATAAGTACCTAACTTTAGATACCAAATTGAAATAAACAAATTCAGAAATCAAATGTCCCAGAGTGTCCCTTGAAGGCGATTTCAGTCCCCCAGAGTTCTTAATTATCTTCTGAAGGTGACTGTCTCTTCTCTTTTGAACTACAATGGCAGGAATTTTCCCCATTATCTCTTATTATTTCTTGTTTCAGTTTTTCTTTGAGTAATCACTCTGGTGCTTCCCTTCAGTAAGCAGTAATGTATGCTTTAAAGTATTTACTGATTGTCTTACAAGGAAATCTTCTTTTCTAGAACTGTAAATACAAAGAACTCCTTTCAGCAAATGAATGCCCTGCAGACTGTATTTTGTTTCCTTTCTAAATAATATATTTGGTTGCTACTGGCCTTGGAACTAAACTTCCTATTTTATCATAAAGTAGGAATAAAAGTATCTTGTTGAGTTTCAGAGTAATAACTAATTTTTTCATTCTTAGTCCAGCAAAATTCCTAATATAGTAAACACCTTAAACTCAGACTTGAATATAGTCTACAGTCTCTAGCTAAAGGTATTAAAAATAGAGACATATTGAGAAATTCTTGTATGTGTGTATCTTTAATGTAATCCTCTTCAGAATATTAATACTTATGTATATTTACCTGAATAAAATCCCAAGAACATACACAAATAGATACTGTTTTCAGAGATGGGGAAATGAACCATCAAACTGCTTGCTCAAGAAGTCTGTAGCACCACAGGATACTGAACCCTTGTCTTCTGAGTCCTAGGTTAACATTTGAACCACAGGATGAGCACGCCACCACCTTCAGTGGATTATAACTTTAATTGAAAATGGAAAAGAAATTATATTAGTACTCATCTCTTCACACACCATCCACCTCAGAACCTGAGTAAGACAACTCTGTCAAGCTTCTCAAGGAAATTCTGACAGTTAACACACATGTATGAAGTAAATAAACATTGGGTAGACAAGCAAAGTTGTAGCAAAAGCATTTTTCTAAGCATTTTTATTTCAGTTCAAAGACTAGAAAATGGAATGGGTAGATTTCAGACGATTACATAAAATATTAACATCACTTCAGAAAAACCGAGATGTGCTTTTCCCCACAGAGAGCATAGTATGGCTATATGTTCAATGGGGTAAGAGGCATGGAAAAGAGCTGCAAAACCGGGGGGGGGGGGGGGAAGGTGGGAAGGAAACAATATAGAAGAACAAACCTGACTCCATTCATATCTTCATGGAAAATCTCCAAGTTGGGGAAACTACCCTGAAGTCTTGGTTTGGTCCTAAAATTCTGGTTGACTCCTGATTTTATAAAAAAAGTATTTTCAATTTTTTTTTTTTTTTTTTTTTTTTTTTGGATGACACGGTTTGCAGAATGCACTTGATTACCCTTTCAGCCCTCTCAAATGCCATCTAAGGCCAACTGCATATTGCAGAAATTAATGCTGTGTAATATCGGACAATTAAAACTAAAAAAAATGAAACAGGCTTTAGACACACTGCCTCCATATGAATTCTGAAAAACAAAGAGAAATCAAGTTCTATTTTTACCTTTTTAAATTGATCCCTTTATCCATATATTTTCCTTTAACTGTCCTTTACCACAATTAACCTTACTGCCTAAGGCTTCACATAGTTTTCTTAGGAACAAGCAGGTAACACTCACCTTGCTTTGCAAAGAAGACCAAACAAGAACAGCAAATAATCAACCATCCCTTGATCCTCAGTCCGTTCATATCTCCAGACTACGTTAGCTCTGTATGGCTTTATGGAAATACTTCAGCAGTATAAGTTTATTACAGTATAAAGCTTCTTGCCATAGCTACATACTAAAATATTCCTTCACATGTTCCCATAAACACAGTTGACGGTTCACAGGCTAAATTTACCAAATCTAGAGATCTCAGTCAAAAGCCTTGCAAATCAAGAAATTAAACATGATTATTTTGAAATTAAGCGGGTTTCTAGAATTGCTGCAGCCATTGACAAAGATTACATGTCGGGAACTTCAGCAGCTTCATTCATTGAAGAATGTTCGCTCAGATTCTCCAACCCAACCTCAAATACTCATTAATACAGGGTATATGTTATCTTCTGTGCTCTCTTTGCCACATGAAACAAGGAAAAACAATAAGAGCAATTGTGTAAGTCAATAAGTTTTTGAGATGAAGGCTGAACTTTCCAGTTAATTATTTTCTTGTAGCACTGTATTAATGTAATTCTATGGAACGAAGCGATGGCAGAAAATATAACTACAGCTAAACCTGCTAACCTTCATTTCTATTTCATTCCCAGGAGAAAAGGACTTTATTCTGCACTCAACTGACTCAGGTTAAAACCTTCTTTATATTCTTGAGTAGGTGCAGCAAATTCAGCTCTTTGCTTTCGTATTTGTTGTGATGTACGTCTCTGCTGCACTACAATATGCTCTTTGTTATACCAGTTTAAATATCATCCATGCATGAAAGGCAGCGAAATTATATCAGCAAGTCTTTTCTGAAAGCAAGCAGTGCTAGAAAAAAAATGAAAATAGCAAATAAAACCATCCTGCTCTTCTCTAGCTTTCTAAAAGTTTCTCAAGTTCTGGGAGTTGGGAGAGAAACGCAATTAAAACAATTCACTAAATGCTTTGTTTGCCACCTGCCATTCATTGAATACCTGCTGACAAAAGTGAGGGTTTTTACTTGCAGATTTGGCCTGATAGACTGGAATTATGAAAGTTTGTGAGTGCTCCAGGAGCCGCATGAGGATAAATATAGATTCAATCAAATCAAATCAAATTTGGCAATAAAGAAGTAAAACATGAATTAGTTTCAGCTTGTCCCAAGGATATTTTTGTTTAACAGAACCAGGATAGTTTATGAAAGCAGTTTTGTAAAACTGTAGAAAACCTTGTACTGATCAATTCTTCTGTTATTTTGTTTACTATACAAACCGTAAGCTATTACAGTCTTCAATCCAAAACTTACCGTACATTCATAGATGCTTGTGGAATGTTATCTTCATTAAACTTTTTAACTGTCACTTTTTAGGCTATTTTTTAAGAAGAAAGTGGTTTATATATTTGTGATCTAAGTGTCATATTCCTATCCACATCCCAATATGCTCACTGGCCAATTTCAGTGAATATGACAGAGAAGTAGAGACTTCAGGGGAGTTGCAGGTGGGTCTATATTACTGTTTAATATTAAATCACCCCTGCATTTATGAAGTTAGTGTCCCATCTGTACTTCTTCACCTTGGTGTGAGCTGCACAACGTATTTGGTTCCTTCTGAAAAAACTGACTCGGAGATGGAGGTCTAGGAGAGCTCTCATCACTTCACGGGACTGGACAAGAGCTGACCTGAGGTAACTGATCTCCCTGTATCCCATTCCATTATTTGTACTGTGGTTATCAGAGTCTCAAGACGGGTCTTTTGCATTTCGTATTTACTCTTGCTGAGTTGTAGGAATAGTGTAAATTATTACATGTTTGTGAAATGAAGAGGGATCCTTGTATTGTACAGCACTGAAAATGCTAAAAAGCAAATCCCTCACTAGACTTCAAAAAAGAGAGTGAGGAGGGGGGAAAAAAGGAAATCTTCCCCATTACTACTATTCCTTAGGGATCGCTTTGTGAAAGATCAGTTGGTACAATAGTAAGGTGATACATATCTACAAACCCAAGGTAACTGGGACTGCAAGACTGGAGCACCGAGCCCAATTGTAATTGCTAGCACAACTATTTATTACATTAAAATTTTCATTCTATTTAAATGTATCTTTTTCCTTCTTGCTGTTAGCTTCATAATGTAACTATAGAGAAAAACTGTATGCCCTCACAACATGAGTATTTTTCTTTTAATTAGAGAGCTTTTATAACTAATTCTCACACTGCTTACTAAAATTCACTGCATACTACTGATTAAAGGTGTTGCAAGAGCTGTTATGCGCAGCATATCTGTATGTCAAAAATTCCTGTGATCAGATAGGATAAAACAGAAATTATCTATAAATGCTGAAGTATAGGTAAATTGACAGTGGCTATTAATCTGACCTTACATGTCAGATCATGGAATTGACTCAAATTCAGAAGCTGAATACATAATGTAAGTTACTTTGATAACTTAATGTAATTACAGCCTCAAAGCTTAGTTACCAAGAAAAGGCAATTCAACTGCAGTAGTCAATTTTCCTTGCTTTTCTGACTCCTCGCAGAACTGTGAGAGGAGAGCTAAAAATACAGATTTTTTCTGTACCACTGTTATGGCACATGAAACAGAAGACTTCTGCATACACATATAAAAGCATAGGAACTATTCTTGGTATACACAAAACTCCATTGTCTTTTGAGGATATTAAACACAAGCATCATGTGTAGATAGCCACACTGATGTGGGACTTTTTTTTTAAGTTCACCTGAATACTTTTAAATTTTAAGACCTCCAGGACCTGAGGCTGAAAATAGTGGCAACAGGTAGTTGGTACTACCAATAAACAGGGATAGTTTGGGGAAAAAAAAAAAAAGTCAGAATTAGTTAAATAAAGTTTATAAACTAATTTATTTTGTTAGCATTCTTATGAACCAATTTAACTCAGTTTATAATGTCAGCATTTACAATGCAAATAAAAATAAAGCTTTATACTGTAACATTGGGCAGACTTTCATTTTAGTAAACTAGGGAGATGCTACATTTTCAGCAAGTTATTCCTAGTAAAAACAAGATCATTATAAAGTCATTCTTTCAACTGACTGAAGGGAGACAAATTTAAAATGACCCTGTAAGGATTTTATCATGTGGTAAAGACATAGTTAGGGTCTAAAATGCAGTAATTTCCAGTGGAACTGGACAACAGTAATTTCTCTAGGTAAATACTTCAGGTCCATGACTGACTTAGTTTCTAAATCTTCCATACTGGATGCTAAATGAAAACTGAGCTAAAGACACAGAACTACTGTTAACCCACCAGGAAGATGTTAATAGCTTTCACATGGATAACGCCAAGGATATTAATACAAAAAGAAATGCAACGTAAATATTTTAATGCTATAAGTTTCTTTTAAACTTAAAAAAAAAGTCACCAAACACAACTATGTAAAAAGTTGTGGTTTTTTTTTTTTTTCCCCTCTAATGAAATGAGCTCTTTACATATAAATTATATTGTAATAACAGAGCTCCCTGGTGGAAAAGAGTTCCTTCTCCTGCTGGCAAAAATTAAAATAATCACAGATGGCTAATGATCAAAAATACTGACTGACAGCTCTGAAGTACAAGGCATAGATAATATTCTCAGAGCTACAATTTATTTATACTCAGAACTGGCTTTAGGCACCCACAGAATCTGCCTTCATGATGTCCTATTATAAAAGAGATATTTTAGCCACCACTGCAGTTTCATCTGCCAGGGTTTCTCCTTAAGACTAAATTGATATCCATAATAATTTCACCAATACATTTGTGTTTCAGAGTACCAGTTTTTTTTTAAATAATCTATAAGTAGCTGAATTTATTCAAACATATAGACTCCGTTGTTTTTATTTGCATTATACTTAAGATGTATATTTTGAGTTCTTAGAAATACTGTATTATACTTCAGAATTAATATATTTCGGAAGTCCGTCAGTGCAAAATAAAGGTCCTGAAACAAGTTGGTTTCTTGTATTTAAATGATGGTGTAACCAAGTGCCTTGTTTCTCTGCTAATGTTCAAAAACCAGTGAGGAGTTTGGTCTTGTCCTTACTTAGGTTATTAACAACGTTTAGTTGATTCAGCCAGGAGGTAGATGAGCTTATAGGTAATTCTGGGTTTTACAAATGTTTCTTATTCACCATTTTATGGCTCCCTTGAAAAGTGTGCTAAACATTTTGTTGAGCAGAAATGTATCTCCAATTTCAAGGCACTGGCTGTGTTGTAGCCCTGTGATAGTTATAACCCTTCAGTACACATCCAACTTAAAGCATCAAACGTTTTCTAAGAGAATGTCTGTCTTTTTGAAGTGTAATTTATAGCTCCTGTAACAGAGACGAAAAGCTGGAGAGATATTCCAGACCTGTTTAAAATGTTTGGTAATAAGAATGAAAGTTTTAAATACCCCCAAAATATATCCATTGGGTATTAGCAACATTTCCTATGAAAAATAAAGTGGGAGTGTATATGTAGATATGCATCTACTTCTTTGTCCATTTAACTTGCAGGTACATATGAGAAGACAGCACAAAAAGGCAAAAACTCTTTGAACTTTGCTATTGATTTTTTTTAAGTTGGCAACCAGAGAACATAAAGAGGGAGAAAAAGAAAGAGATGATGCTTATAGAAAAGCTACATAAAATTACAGATCTCACTGGATATCAGAGAATCCAGAAGGAAGAAGCCTTCAAATTCCAAAATTGCAGGAAAATTTACAGTCAGAATTTGCACTTGCTTAGACTCCAGTTTATCTCCACAAGCACCACAAACCAGGCTTCATTAATCGCAGACCTCTCAGAAATACTTGTTTAATAAAACTTTTGATTTTGAACTAAGCAAGGGTTTTGGAAACCAGGTAATGATTTTTGTGCTGACAGTAGTAGCCTTGCTGATATGATGCGTAGCCTCAGAACGTAATATTTGTTCACATTCTTTTCATTCAAATGTCTGACTGGACCTCTGCTATATGAGCTGGAAGGCCTGGATATAAGAAGCGCCATTTATCAATACTGCTGCTGTTATGCCAGGACAGTGTAAATTTTACAATGGCAGGCATGGAGTTGGAGCAATAATTAATGTAGGAACTTTTCCCCATGCAGACAGTATTGATGTTAGATATACTGAGCTTCACAAAAATCACAAGAATGATTTCAGCAAGTTATATTACTTCATCTAAACAGAAGTGCAATTTATAAGTAATAGACAGTCCGTGACTTATAAGCATTCCAGCAGTCACAAAGTCTTCCTCTGCTAGCTAGCTCAATGATGACTTCTTAGGGCAAAAGCTGGTATACTGTTACATTATACAATACAGAAGTCAGTTGTTTAAAAAAAAAAGAAAAAAAAAAGAAAGAAAAAGAGAGAAAAGAACTGTTTTTCAATAAAAAGAGGTGTTAGGAGCTACAGGGGTTTCACAAAACAGCACTTTTAAAGAGCATGTATTCATTTTACCCCTTTTGAAATTCAGTTACAGCTAAGTGAACTAACACAAGTAAACTATTTCACTGAACTGAACAACAATAAACCAAAACGAGTAGAAGTACTAAAAGCATGCCTGAGGCAACAGAAACTTTGGTGTTAATTTCCATCTCTTTCAAGTGCATTTGATGAATGATGTGACAAAGGAATCCTAATTAAAGTCGAAATCCTGAATACTAAATAAATTAGAAGTGCCACTACATTCATCTTCTACAATGATAATACTGCCACTTCTGCTTCTTCTCTGTGCCCCTTTGCTTACATCTGTGGAAGTAACTCAGCAAAGGGTACTGCCAGCACAGATGGGGGAATGGATACTGTTCCCCCAAACAGAGAGATAATAGGATAGGCTGCTTTGTTTCCCTTTACCACCCTTCAATTTACACAAGGAAAGCTTATCAGGAGCATTCAAAGTATTTTTAGACATTTATTTTTCCTCTCAAATGACTTAAAACTTGACAAGCAAAGCTGCACTCTCTGGTCTTCAGTAGCACCAGACAAGTTGCTGTGTTTATGGCCATTAATTTTTTATTTCTTTTATTACTGGAGAATCATTAAGTACATATATACTTGGGGTAATATATAATCTTAATGGTTTGGAAAGCAACACTGAAGGGATGAAATTCTATGCCTTGTGTCACACAAGCCAGGCAAGACAATCATAAATGACCTTAAAATCTATGAATCTTTCAAGGAGCTTCCCCATTCAGTAAGCAGACTGGAACATGAATTATGACTCCCAAGAGACATCCTTTCCCTGCTCCCCTTTTGTTCCAGGGAACAACTCTGAAATACTTTAGGAGAAGTTTATATCCCCAGTGTGCCCAAGCAGTAGGCTTGTCTTTTTCCATTCTCTTTCCACTCCTTACAGAAAGAGGGCTGGCAGAGGAGGCGGCCCTTCTATTCCCACCACAACTACACTCAAAATCTGCCAGTGCAAACAAAAGTGATGCCTCAGTGTCTCCAAGTCCCATTTGTACTGTCTAAGGCCTGTGACAAGTCCTAAAAACAGGCTGTAGTTAATCAAGAACTCAAAGGGGGCCATCGAATCCAATGTCCCAACTTTGTCAGTGACTATAGTGGATGCCTGTTAGAAAAAGTGTAAAAGTGCAAAAACATGACAAGCATGTAATGATACTTCTCCCAAATTATTTTCCCAGACTGTAGCAATTTGCAGAAATTTCTGATGTAGAGTTCATGCCTTTATGTTTAATGGCCAGTGATGTATATTGCACATACACAGAACACACATGACTTGTCTGATGTGGTAGAATACTCCAACCCTACAATAGCATAGGACACACACAACACAGACTGTCTTCTTTAATCATCTCGCAGTGACACCACACTTTTTGATTCATTTTAAACCATGTGTTTTCTTTGTATTTTTTAAATGACAAAAAAGCCAGAACCTCTCTCTCCTTTACCCTTTTCATTCAAGGTTTTAAACAAGTTTTCAGATTTGTTCTATTAAATTCTTTTTTTTCCAGAGGACATTAAAAAGAGAATTATCTTCATGAAAAAGATAGATAGTTTGCTTATCTCTCTCTGATACATATTAAAGCCCAATTTTATTCCTAATCTGGCTAGTGAAATCGTAATGGGCTACAGTTTTTAAAGTACTGCAAGTAAAAGCTCAGCTTGTGTATACCCAGTATATAATTTCCAGAATACTTGTCAGCATGTAAATTTTGTAACCTAATTCTCTCCTATGAAAGCTGGATGGATATTTTAGAAAGGATAGTTCTTGATCCTAACAGTAACAGAGATCATTTCAGTGATCACAGTGGGTTGTCGGGCTAATTATTCTATATAGGTAGGTATATAGAGATCTAATAAATTGCCTAAGTAGGAGACACATGCTGAGACACATATTGTGTCATATTATTTATTGAAGTGCCTGTCTTACACATGCAATATTTGCTGCACCAGCTCTTGAATTTTAATTTTGCATTCAGCTACTAACAGTCAAATATTTTGTTTCAATTTCACTCAGGAAAAAGAAAATTTTCACTCCAACTTTAAAGATACACAAAAAGAAAACTAATTTTCTTGTACTTTTGTTTTACAACCTGTGATACAGGCATGCAACCTACATTTTCCTCTGCTTAAAGAATACTTACAGTTTGTCGGTCCAGTATCAGGCATCCATTTTCTCCTGTTTTTTAAATGACTTTGTATTTATGTCTTGTGGAACTGGTTATGAAAGACAAAGGTAAGTGAGAGAGATTTGAAAAAAAATGATTGGAACTTGAGAACTTAGTAATTGAGGTACATGCTTTGTAACATGAACAGGAGAACAGAAACAGGCTGCCCAGGGAGGTGGTGGAATCACCATCCCTGGAAGTGTTTAAAAAATGCATAGATGTGGTGCTTAGGGGCATGGTTTGGTGGTGGACTTGGTAGTCCTGGGTTAACAGTTGGACTTGATGATCTTAAAGGTATTTTTCAACATAAATGGTTCTATGATGCTATGTTTCTAAGAAGGACTTCTCAAAACAAATGCAAGAGAGGAAGTTGGAGATTTAACTTACCTTTTCCCACGTGGTGTTGCGTGGTACGCTATGTATTTAATGAAGCCACTGCAAGGTTTTCTTTCTTAGGGCTAGATTAGATTGCATTTGGTCTTCACCAGCGCTTTGACTTCATTATCACTGACCTTGATCCTTTCTGCCACTTGTCTGCTGTGGCCCCTAGGGATTAAGTGCCCAAAGGTTATTGACTTACATACATGGATATGAGTTGTCACCTCTGGATTCTTAATAATGGACTGTCAAAGCACTTTTGAGCAATGCACCTTGCTTTTTTTGGCAGAACAAGTGCCCTTTCTTAGCAAAGTGTTCAGCTGCTCTTCTTGGGGTATGTGAGTGTCAACCAGCATGCTAAAGCATAAAAATGGGTCAGTAATAACCCATTTCATAGTACTCAGAACCCTTGGCTATGAAGTCAGAGAAAGTTTTTCCAAGTTCTTGTGCTCTTTTTTCCTAGGCCTCATGAAAAATATAGCATGAAGCATTGTCATTAGGAGAAATTTATATTTTACTGTGAATTTCAAAGAAAATTATACTCTTCCAGAGCTAGAGAAGAAAAAGGTGTTTTGGTCAGCATTTTCAAAATTCCAAATGATCTGAAATGAATCATAAAACTACTACTGATGCCAAAAAAAAAAAAAAACAAAACATTTAAAAAAAAAAAAAAAACACAACTATATCTGATCTGAGATTTATGTATTCTGTAAACATATATAGCGTTGGGTTTAGTCTTATTCTTTTAAAAACTTCTGTTAATTTTGAAGGTTATGACATGTTTTTCTAGGCTGGTAGTTTTGCCAAGGACTCAGCAAAAATTAAGTTTGGAGTCTTTTGGTTGTTTTGTTTGTGTTTGTTTTGGGTGGAGATTATTTTGGGTTTTAATTTATAAACTGCCTCATCTTCAGTGGTTTTACTGAAAGATAGTTGACTTGAGCTACTGAATTCATGTTTAGATCACTGCTGGTAAAGGCTAAGTTGCATAAAAGAAGTGGTCTTGCATGTTGATCAAGTTTAGAAAGCATGGTAAACTGAACACCATCATTTGTTAGATTTGTTGCATGCACCAGAAAGGTAACAAAAGGCTGCTTGAACCAAGATTTTCTTCAAGTAGTTTAGTCTCAGAGACATAGAGGAACATCTTTTTGTTACTAGACAATGTTTTCTGGAGCTACAGTGTGCTCACAGTCACCATAAATAACTCTACTGTACTGGACAGAGTAAACTGTTCCTGTTGTGTAACGTTTCCCTATTCCTCTAAAGACTTATATAATCTTCTATCACAAGGGGAAATTTGGATCTTTTATCAACTAGTTCAACAAAGCAATCCATTTAAATAATGTGCCTGGAACTGTAGTCTATGGAGATAATCAGTAGCTTATTAACCTTAATCATAACAACACATTATCACTATTTGGTTTCATGTTGACTAATTTGCAGAACAATGGGGAAGAGCACACTCAGCACATAAGACTGTTCCCAGTTCTTGGCACTGCATAAATACAGTGACCCTCACTTGAAATGTCAGAGACTTAAGAAAAAGCTGTATCATATGATGAAGGAAGAGAGTCAGGGAAAAGAAGATCATGTAATCAGAGAGTCAGTTAAAAAGTAAACACTTGTTAAAACTCTGGACAAAGTGATATCATCAAACAGATACCTAGAGCACAGAATAAAGGTCAGTTACCTTTTATCATGTTTGTGTAGCTTCAGTTAAACTAACAAGCAGCAGCATGTGCTTAAGGTCATAGTTAAACACTTTTGCCATGATAAATGAGCTGTGTATTCAGTGCTTCCCTTTCAAGAGCATGGCCGTATTGGAACTCTGATCTACAAGAAAAAGACAGACATCAGAAAAGGAAGCAATTTACCTGGGGGCAGAAATCAGTCATGTCAGATGATAGAATGAAATAATAATAAGTCAAATAATGAAATAAAAGTAATTCAAAACAACTGAAATGCAGTGGACAAACATCAGAAATAAAACAGTCTAATTTTGGGGAGTGAAATAGCAGATTTTTTTTTCTTCCAGGTTTGCCAAAATCACCAAAAATGCTTTGCCTTGAATTATTTCAACATTAAAGGTACATTTCCTCATAGCTGCACACTTCTCGTGGAAATTCTAGTTCTTGATCCTGATGAACTTACTATTTCATACAAATGCCACAGATAAACCTACTGCTCAGGAAGAAATACGTCCATAAGACTTATGAGAGATGTAGGTGGCAATGATTCAATATTGAAAGGAGTGAAGGCAGCTAAATAAATGGCACCTTCTAAGACAATGTGCCATGCTATATAACGGTTCCATTGGATTAATTCAAAAAAGGAAATTTTAGGGAAATTATAATGACTAATTTCTTAGACAAAGAAGGGCTATAACATTTTCATTGGGAAAAAAGTGAATACTAAAAAAACTGCAGTATACATCTGATTAATACTCCAATATAAAAAAATCAAGAAGCTTTAGGTTCTGTATTATGAAAATAACTTTCCTAAAACTGTTTACAAAGTAAGATTAAAGTGACAACACCCCCAAATATATAAGAACCGGTTCTGCTACAATAAACTGAAGAAATCTGAAATACTCAACCTTCTGCCTTTTCACTGAATTATGTTATGCCACTATATTTCTTTAAGTGTATAGTGCAGCTTAATGGTTATTGAATCACAGGATAGCAACAGTTCCCCTGCATGATTTGCACTTCATAGAAAAATATGCAAACTTCAATTGGCCAGAGTGCTCACACAGAAGACTCTGCTGCAAGGTAAACTTTTTAATGATGCTTGGTTGTAGCTGTTTCCATGATGGAGAGAAAGGTAACAATATGTTTGTGCTTTGATAAGAGTTCAAAAACTGTTTGCTATAAATCACACTAGAAAAGTGAATACCACTAACAGAGTGGTAGTGTTGCTGCAACCATGAGGGCTAAAAGGAATGTTGTTAGACATTGTTTTTATTAGATCAGCCTGTAAAGCTGAAAAAAAAAAAACCAACCAAAAAAAAAACCCAAACCAAAAAAACCAAACCCAAACCAACCAAACAAAAAAAACCCAACAACCAAAACCTTTGGGGACCAGCTCCTCTTCAGAGTCAAGCAGAAGCAGCAAGGCACAATATATCCAAAAATAATCTATAAAAAATGGAAGAAGCATTTGTCCTTCCTTCATAACACGGGTTTTTTTCTTTTTCTTCTTTGTTGTTCTTAATATTGAACTAGAATAATGAAACACAGGTAAATTTCTTAAAATATCACATCAGTTTGAAATGCTGCAGTCCATGTTCTGATATTAGCAGAGCTGAGAGCATTATAGGGAGTATTTCACCAGGAATTTACTTGGCACAGAGCATAATGAGTTTGTAATGGAAGTTTTAAAGGAGGAGGAAGTAAAATAGAACGAGAGAGGTAAGCATACAGTAAAACTGGGAACAATAAGTGAGATTAAAGAAGAAGGTCAAATCTGAGGATGCTGGGTAACTAACTGTAAAGTTAAAATGAAGCCTTAACCAATTATTTTTGACCAAAACAAAACCAGAAAGCTTTAGGAGAGAGAATTACTTCAGTAAGACTTCATTATTTCAATGATACAGAGTCACAATTCTGTAAATGAAATTATTGCCATTTTGTCTCACAAATGATGCAGTTAATAAGGTGTCTACAAAACAAAACTTCTCCACATTTTCCTGCTAGCATCAAAGCTCTGCCTTAGACAGTAACTGCACTTTTTGTCTCCATGTCACTGCCCTATCAGTCCTAGACCAAAATTGTGACATTGCAGTGAAGTATCTGATAAAGATCTGCAGTGATTTGAGTTCCAAATCTGCTAGGGACTAGACAGAAAAAAACTCAGTAATTCACACAGGCCTTGGAACAGGACCGGGACAGAAATGTCTCATATATACTATACATGAAAAGACGATGATCCCACAGCAAATTTTAGCTTATCCTAGACAAATAATGCAGATTCAGGGCTCTGGAAGCAAATATCTGTCTACACTTATGTATTTTTATTTTTAAAAAGTTTAGTGATAATTCTTATAAATAAACATAGACCTACATTATCTAAAACTGTATCTTCATTTCACAGTAGTGATGAAATTTTATAAGTGTGTAGAATCTGAATTTTACTGAAACAAAGTGTGCTGTGAGCAGATTCCACTGTTAATATACGTATGTTGGTCTGATCTGAAATAACACACAAAATGCATCTGATTTTGCATTACTCCAGGCAAATATCGCCCATAAACTTAAGCGACTATTTGAGACTATCTAAATGGCAAGCAGTAAGTATAAAAACTGGAATTAGCTTTCTGGGTGTTTTTTGGTATCTAATGACAAACTATGAAAACATTTAAGTGTGAGAACAAAAGCTAATCTCATCTCTTCCTCTTGCCTGATTCTTAGTCTTACCATGCATTTTGCTTATGTAGTTGAACAATATCGGTTCATGGTAAAATTACAACATGTCTTCACTTAATAAAGAAATTATTTTTTTATTCAGTGTTTATGTTGATATCTTAAGTATCATGCACACTGCTATGTAGTGACAAGACCAAATGCACTTTGGCTTAGTTTCAATAGAAAATTAGAAGGTGTTGATTTTATTACCACTCTGGCAATATATTTGAAGGCACGTTAATGAGTATTAATGTCATATGCTTAGCCAAAAGAACTGAAGTCAGAATGCTATTTTATCTGCTTAAAACCATTAGTAATATGGAGTTGAGTATGTATGTTGATCAGTATTTTATATCCTGTTAGCCAATAGCTGGATACAATTGAAAAATCTACCTACTGTACACACAGGCCTTATGCTATATTTTGGTAAAATAGTAAAGCTGATGACAAAAGTAATTGAATTCCAATAGAATCTTCAAGAATATCCAGACAAAACTTAAGCAATTATATTATTCAGTTGAAGAATTTTCCAGTTGTCAAGATAAACATTGAGGTTTTTATTTGGATTATTTTAAGAAATCCCAGCCAGTCTGAACAATTAATTATATGGAAATCACTATGAAACATTTTTATGTTTCCTTTAACAGAATATTTTACATTTTTTCCTAACAATTTTTTCAATCCCATAAGAGACTGAATTCATCAAGGAATTAGAGGAGAAAGGGAAGCTTCAGTTTCAGAAAACCGAATGGCAGCTAGACAACAGAAAACAGATGCCAATTATTTGCCAGTGTCTGCGGTAGAACAAAACATTTTATGACATTTACTTTGCCTTAGCAAAGCTGCTGTTGATGTCAGAGTAGTACTGGTCAGCAGGAAAGGAGACTCCATATGATCCAGGATTGCAAATAATTTCTTATGCTTTTGTAAAGATGACAAGAAGAAAAATACATAGTACTTCGTATAGAGTAGCAACAGAATTAAATATATTGGCACGATCGGGAATAATAATATGTCTTACACTCTAAAATCAGAGTTGTTTAATAAATTAAGTGGAAACAGAATTTTTACTGCTTGGACTTAGCAGCTACAAAATAGGATTTCTTTTGTCACACATAGAACAGGGAAGATTTCAAGCTGTACAATGGAAAATAAAACCAATCTTTTGTCACCAGATTAGCTATCTTCTATCTTTATTTGGCCTAAGTACATATTTGTAAGATGGGCTAGTCTTCACCATGTACCATCCAAGGAATACAGGAGTTGGTGTCACTCTACTTACCTTTAATAGACCAACCTAACACAGTATTTAGTAACGGTAAATATTAAGTTAGGTCAGCAGCAAATAATTTCCTGAAGGTAAGCCAGCACTCAAAGCTTTTAGTTTGATTCTGTGACATTTTTTATCTAGCAAACACTTTAAATAGATGGTTACACTGACAGAACATGGCATAGTCTTTGTGATATACCTTATTTTATCAGCATGAACCACACAGACATAATGCTTTCTGCAGATGGAAATTGTACTTCTATTAGGAAACTATACCTGTATTGTTCTGTCAGCCAGCATTGATTAGGTCTTAGATTAAGGGTAAAGAATGTCCACCCAAAGGTGTGTACCTTGAAGATCAATGCTAGCAATGGAAAATAGTGCGGCTCAATGGCTACTTTCTGTGCAGGACTATGTATACTACATACAAATTCACAAGCATTAATGAGAAAAAAACAATTTGTTGTATTTTTTTACAACCAATTTTTAAAAGAATTACAGATCATACTACTGTAAATTCATACAGGGAATATCTACTACCTGTGGCAAAACTGTAATATCTCATGTGTTCCCTTAAACAAAGACCTTGTAACAGTGCAATTAGTGGAGGTTCAAGCATTGCTTAATAATGGGCAAGCAGTTACATGTGACCTACCAAACACTCTACTTCACATCAATCCTCCTAGGCCTGACACGTAAAAAAGGTGTCTGTAAAGGCCTTTCTAACCACATTGTCTGTGTCTTCAGTTCAACTTGTAATCTTGGAGTCTTCAGTTACAGTGGGTCTACCACCACTCTGTCAGAGACTACCGCTTACATGTGTTCCCTCTAAAATACTAATGACTTCAAGGTATTATGACATCTCCAGTATACCACACCTCAACTACCTCTCTAACAGATACGTGATGATAAGAATGACTGAGTCTCATTCAGAAAACTATTAGCACAAAAGTCTGATGCTCATAATAACAGTTATTGTTTTGATGGCTGTGTTTCAGAGATGTCAAGTGGAGGTGACTGCATGTGAGATTTTAGCACGGCCTTCTCAAGGCCAGTATACATTATGAAATGAGACATGGCAGAGAACAAACTAGCAGTGACCAAAGCAACTCCAGGATGACATCATTGCAGAACAGTGCCCAAACTCAGTTATTCTCTATTTCACAGGGTCAGATTTTTCTGTGGTTTTAATTCATGATTAATTTTTTTACATAGTGACTGAAATCTGAAAAATATACTTTCTGAAGGTTTTTTTCCTTTCTGAATTTACTTGCTTTCCCACGGAAGTAATAATATTCACAGATATTTTCATCAATATTTTCTGTAAAGAGAAAATATGAACTCAATAATATTGACAGGTTTTGCAAAAAAACAGTTCACCTAAGCAGGTTAAGCATGTTGAGCTATGACTTTACTAAGAACAGAACTTGCTGTGGAAAAAAAAAAAAAAAAAAAAACATTGCTTTTCTACTAGTTAAGAATTCAGATTAAAAAGAATCACTATATGATTAGTACATTTCTTGAAGACTAAGCAAGGACTAAACAAGACTGAACTCATCCTCTGTGGATGATGGCGAGCCAGCATGTTGAGGAAGAGGAGCTAAGAGGTGGACGAAGACTTAATGATGTCACAGGGAATATATTGTACTTCTATGGCCCAATAGTACATCTTTAACTCCTGTGAACAGGTCCACTGATTTCAGATGAATAGTCCTGCAGGATTAAGCCACTGATGATTAATACATGTTTGAAAACAAGGCCAAAGACCCAGTCTCATTTTAAGTCTCAGAGACAGGTTAGTTTCTATCAAACCTAATAGATCAGAACCTTGACTTGCTCATTAGCTGAAAACCTCTGCCCTCCTTATTAGGCCCAGTTCTCTCAGATGAACTGTCAGATGGAAACTGCTGGAATTGTACACAGGACAAATTTCATGTCATTAATGGAACAGGTGTTTAATGATTTTAGATGCATCAAGTTTACCCAGCTTCTTAAAAGGTCTCTTCTCATATATAATGGTGTCTGTGACACCAAGAAACTTTTGCAGAAAAGGTTGGCACTTCCCAGTCCATCAAGCCACCAACTTTATGTGCACACGTGGTGAATTTATTCAGGGAGTTTGTACTGGTTTCTTAAAACAGTATTTAGGATTGCTATTAATAATACTGATGAGCCAGTAATTCAGCCTCCACTGAGATCAGTAGGAGCTTTAAGTAAGGCCCACAAAGAATTTAGGTTTCAGATCATTAGCTATAATATATGAGTTTCACACAAGAAAGGTTACATTTATTTTAAAAGTTTTATTTCAAGCAAATGTTGATAAGACAAGAATGCTTAAATCATGGATATATACAAGTAATGTTTTTTCTCTATAAGAATATGAAGAGGTGCAAAATCAAGCTTTATCATAGTCAAAGCCCTGTATTTGACTGAAGTCACATAAGATATATTTGACACTGGAGTTTAGCACGTTTTATTACCTGATTTTATCCCAGCTACCTTATGTTCTATAGTTGAATACAAGCCAAAATGCTTGGAAGAATGAAGCCTGTTGAGATAAATGGCACCCTCCCATAAAGTAAAGGGAAAAGATCCCTGTACTGGGACGAGAGTGACTTATTTCAAAAAACTTTTGCATGAAAACATACATAAAAAGAATAAGAGATTTCTGAAGCTAAATTAGGCCTACTGTATTTTCAACACTAAACCTCACTCAAAGAGGAATGAAGAGTTCTTGTGTTTCTGTTACAGTTACTAATCTCAGATGTTACTCGGGCTTTTGTGTGGTCCTGAAGAATCTTTGCTGTCAATAGGGAGTGCAGCCATATTAAAAAGCCCAGCAAATTTAGCCCAAAACAACAAGTTTTCTGCCTCTAGTAGACATTTTTTGTTCTCTATCATTTTGTCATGTTCAAATTACAGTTTGTTCAGGATAACGTTAAATAGGTGCTCTCCATGCAAGGAAAAATGCACTATGAAATGATGATCCTCTTTTTAACAGGATGCCATGCAGGTACCGTTGAAGGTAACTACCTGAGGTTGCATACCAGTGAAGTGCAATGCGTACCCATCTCTCAGC
This sequence comes from Microhierax caerulescens, assembly GCA_035590215.1. Classification (NCBI taxonomy): domain Eukaryota; kingdom Metazoa; phylum Chordata; class Aves; order Falconiformes; family Falconidae; genus Microhierax; species Microhierax caerulescens. The sequence continues at coordinate 80,969,018 of JAVJGJ010000047.1, read as the reverse complement.
TGCTTCTTGCAAAGCCTTGTTGCTTAACTCAAGCTGCTAAGGACATTTTAGGCAAGACACTTTGGTCTTGGGTCCCAGCTGAGGGGACACCCAGAATGAGGTGTCCCAGCTATCTTCTGATATACCAGACTGGCCATGGGGGCAGCCAGAGATGGCAAGTATCTCAGCCACCACAGCCAGAGTCATCAATAGTCACGGGCCAACAACTCACCACCTAGTCCAAAAGAGCACAACTCACCACCTAGTCCAAAAGAGCACCTTAATGAAATTGTAATAGAGATTGCACAGAAGCTAAGTGAGATTTTAAACAGTCTAAGTCTATTGTTATTCTCCATAACAATAGCAGATGCAATGAAATATCTAATAAGAAAGAGCTAAAATGCCCCTATAGACCTATGTTTAAGTGTCTTAAATCTGTAACCAGGTCAGGTGACAGACTGGTGGGAATCTTGTGTGCTTGGTGGTAGATATATTCTCATGCATCAAGTTATATCAATGACATCTTCCCCAGATCTCACAGTGAAAGAACAAGTTTGGTACTAGGCCAGCCATCATTTTTGCTGGTAATGTACCTGTTGGCTTAATGAACTCAACTTCAGTATATAGGACTGAACAGTCTGTTTTCTGAGAAACACCAACAGAAAAAATATTTTGTTCCTTTTCTCCTTTTCAAAAATGTTTAGTCCAGATATTTGACTTCTGTCTTTGGTTTGCTAGTGGAATGTCTGTACAAAGAACTCTTCCAGACAGCTGGAGTTTGCAGATGAAATAGTTGATGCTGGATCAACATCCTTTTACTTTGAGCTTCCCAATATTGCCAGTGATGAAGAAATTGAGACTATCTGAGTAAACTCACTAGCAGACAGTATTACAAAGTGGTTTAAGACCCTGTGGTACCCACAGGCAGTTTTCCATAGCTGCCAGCTCATTGCAACAGCAGCTCATCAGGAGTGGGGATCCCTCCCACCAGAAGAAATGCGTCTGCAAGAGGCAGCTACACTATATGGATTCCTGACCTTTGTGGAAGTGAGAAGGCCGTGATCAATGCCCTTCACAGTTAAAAGATCCTGCAAAGTAATAGCAACTAGATTCCACATACCAGCTCCTCTGGCATCCTGATTTAACAGAGACTACGAGACCATATATCTAAATCTTCAGTGTGGCAAAATTTTGCCCTTGGTTGTCCAAGCCCAAGTCTGGCAAGGTCTGAGTACACCAAGACACTTCTGTGGGAGGCAGAATCTCATCTGAGCTGACAGTAAAGCAGGAGCTGGCAGTTCTCATCTGGGTTTTGGGTGCTACTTGTCTCCTCAGATGTAACCCACTGCCTCAGAGAAGCTCCCACCAAGTTCTGAATGCAGGTACTTGCCTTTCTGCAAAGCCTAGACCCTTGTTACCCTGGTATTTTGTATTCACTGGTAGCAGGAGTTGCTTCTTCCCTGCAAATCAAGAACTTGCCTCTGTGAAAGACAGCAGTTTCCAGCCCTCCGCAATCTACCCTGAAGTCATCACAGGGCACCTTGTAGCAGGCAGATGATCACCTTCTGCATGAACTCAGCGGAAGCAGAAATCTTTCCTGCTTTAAAACTGTGTTCTGCTGATCGGCAGCAACTTGCCTTCTCATAGAGCAAAGGGCTGCTTTGAAACCATGCTCTAACTTTATTGTTACTGTTGGGTTTTTTCCTTGCTTATAAACAACAAGAGACAGGTTTCTTGTACTGATACTAATTATGTTAGTGTGGAAAAGATTTCTACTCACAGCAGTGTACTTTTGAATATGAAAAAAAAAAACCCAAACATTTTGTTGAATGCAGATGATCAGTTCATGTTGTCCCTTTTTACCCCGATCGTTGCCATCCTCCATCCAAAGAACATTCTTAGCCTATTTTCCATAACAATTATCTCCATCCTCACTGAAATTTGCCTTTAGAAAATGTAAGGTTCTCTTTTTTCCTTCCTTCTTTTCCCAGATCTTTAAAATAAATCTTGTTTCACCAAGTTTCTTGAGCTAGGATTTGGCAGCTGCAGTATTTTTGATTTCAAGACTCTCATTAAATTAGAGAAAGAAAAAAAATTATGTTTCATATTTACCTTCCTAAATCAAATTTTCTCCTTCCTTTTTTAAACATGAAAAGACATTATTTCCAGGATGCATTTGCCCTGAAGTATACTTCGCCAGATCAAATATAAATTATTATAATCATAGGCCAAACACCAGTCTTCGCTCACAGTCTTGTAAATTAGGATAAAAGAACAATACCTCATACTTTGTTCATGGTGCTTGATCTCTGGTTGAAATACACAACCTTTTCCAAAATGTTACTTAATAAGAACTCAGCATCATCACTCTGGCATCTTTCATAAGCAGCAAGTTCCATGAGAAGGAGAAAATGAAGCCTTAATTTATAGGAATCACTAAGAGCAATCCCATTTGTAACCTTCTCAGTGTGACTATTTGTGTTTGCTGGTCTGGGGAGGCATGCAACAGTTGCTCCCTCATGCCTTCCAGTATGGTACTGAATAGAGTTTTCTTTTAACTATAGCACTGATATAAAGAAACAAGTTGAGAGATCACTTTTGGCATATCCCCTCTATGCCAGTGTTTTATTTATAGTGCTCTTCTATGCCACTATTTTATTTATGTTATTAAATATATAAAGAGATTATAATGCAAAAAAAAAAAAAAAAGGCTATTATGGAAAAACAGAAGCTTTGTCAAAGAGCCGTGCTTATGAACCAGGCCACCTGGCTTAACACACACTGATGTTCAACAACATACAGAACTGGGACAATGTATTTTATTCATTCAGATATTTCACGTGTTCCACACAGTGCATAGCATTTCTTTCTAAGGAACTGATATGAATCAGATCTTGTCTTTTACGAAAGAACAGTATCCTGAGTTTTGTTTCGAAATCAGGCTCTTTAATAACTTTGCTGCCTGGAAGTACATTAGTATTAAACAGAGCGTTTATCCCACAAGTATTATGTAACCATTGTAAATAATATATATATACATACTTCAACTTTATCTTAGCTTAGCACTACTTTTAGTACTGAACTCATTTTATTAACGCTTTTTATTGGAATTGTTAGTAAATCAATGCCCTACCTTCTCTCCAAGGCAGTCAGCTCCTCCTTGTGGCTGCTTCCAACCTTCAACAAAACGGTCTCCAGGATTTTCTGCGCTTGCCCTTGGTCTTGCTCAGCAGAGCAGTGAAGGTGGAGCTGTAAATTACTTTTCCTTCTTAAAATACAGAAAAAAATGAGGATATCTTTTGTCAAAATTAGATTGAAAAAATAAACCAAAAAAAAATGTTCTTATTATTCTTTGCATTAAAGCTTCTCCTAGTTTTCATAGCCTGAATCTTATGAGTCAAACAATTATGAGCTGCAAGAGTCTAAATTGTTCAATTACTCGTATGCCTACCTCTGCTACATCAATACTTTTTGAACTGTTTTGTAAAGCTGAGCAGTAAAAGCCAAACTATTCTATAGACTGAAGGCTGAAAGGTTGAAAAAAAAAAATTCTAGTACTATCTTTCCTTCTTAGATCTTTCCTTCCCTTAATTTCAGCAACGCTTACATAAGTAGTTACACACATGTTTGCATGCTTGTCGGAGTGGGTCTCTGTCACTCAGCCAGGAACACATTTCTGACAATCTGCCTAGTTTTCCTTCCTCGGTTTTACATGCCTAACTGGCTATTTCTGCCATGACGTTTCACCTGTTGAAACTGCCCAGTGAAACTTTTAAACAGCACCCAACATTGTCACTACAGTTGTCACTTCCCCTTTCTTACATCTGAGCACTTCAAAAAACATAGAAAAAAAGTGCAAGCTCTCTTTCTTCCCTTGTGTCTTCATAGCAGACTTGGGGAATATCCAAATAAAAATACAGCTGCTGAACTGCAAATCATCAGTGCAATAGAAGAACAGCTTGCCCAGAGACACCTATATATTGAATTTATTATGTAAACCCACATGCAAAACTTACTCATCTCTTGATATGTAAATCTTCTTAAAAAAAAAAAAAAGCCATTTGAGGGAAAGAAGTTTCAATAAAATCCACTGGCAAAAAACTATCAACTGCATGGCAGGATGCTATCCACTCAGTTTTCAGCAAAGGGCAGAACATCTGCTGCTATTGCTCAAGTTACTGCATGCCACCAGCAGTTTTGAGATTTTAGGTCCTATATTAAGGCCGTACTCTCAGTTAACTAGTAAAGATATGCTTTTGGTGGCCATTTTAAAGAACCAGCAAAAGTCTCAATTTTCAGAAGCAGGTATTTAATGTTTTGTGAGAAATAAGGCATCGTGCATCATGCCAGACACCTACAGAGAGAGCCAACCCAAATCAATAGCTAGGATCTTAGCAGGAGGTTAAGAACCCATGCACAGCACAGCAAGCAGACAAGACAAGCTTCATTTCTGATAGAAATACACAATGCACCAAAGAAAGCCTACAGGCATTGAATCTTTTAGGATCAGTGTAATTAGCTTACTCAACTACTTTGATATTGGAAGATATAGCCTTATGTGCCAAAGCACATAGGCAACAATTAGCAAATCAATTCCTGTCTCTAGCCACTGGGAAGGAGAAAATTGTAGGTACTGTCTTTAACAGCAATAAAAGAACACAGTAAAGGCTTTTTGAACTCCTTATTTATGGTTTTGGGGAAAAAATGTAGGGCTACCTTGTGGCCTGAGATGGGTTGCTAAAGTTCTTGAAGTCACATGGATTCATGCTGTCCTCTACAACAATCTAGATGTAGACATGGTCTGGGGTTTTATTGTTACACAAATTTCCAAGATTGGGATTTTAATTTGTGCTGTGCATGTGAAAGTCATCTGACCAATAAATCTTTCTGTAGTTGACTGTTTAAGATGGCCTCAAGCCAATGTTGAAGTATGTTCACCTTAAAGTAACCCCTTTTTATTTCTGTAAGAGCTTATTTTCGGATGAAAAATTACTATTACTTATTATACTGGTGTCTTAATCTAAACTGAGATCAGGGACTTGCTACATTAGATGCTACCCATAAAAACACTAAGGAACAGTCATTGAAAAAAATTAGTTTGTAACTCACACAGGGAAGACAGATTAAAATGAAATGCATTCCACTTCCTATTGGAAACTGAAGTTCAGGAAAGCTGAGTTGAATTAAAATCTTTATTCTTTCCTTTATTAGAAGACTTTCCATGTATTAAGGATTATTAATTATATTCCTAGAGTTACTTGAAACAAGGACAACTTGCATTTCTCAGTGTTTTAAGATTATAAAACATGTAACAAGATCATTAAGTGTTTTTTAAAAATACGTCCCACATTTGAACAAAAATCTGAAATTTTGTAGTTTTCCACAAAATTCACAACCTGCATGAATTTTGACTCAAGATTATCAAATCAAGCCTTTCACTAGTGTCATTAAAGAAAAATAATTGAACAAACATATTTATTCTTTAAGAAATAACAGAACATATTAAGACCACGCACACAACTACTCCCAGAAACTGGATGCACAGACTATTAACTTGTTAAACTACAGAAAAATTATTTTTAATTTCAGTGTGGGCTCTGACACCAGCTTTTGACCCCAAACTGCCTGGATAGTTTAGCTGTTCTTTGCTGGGGTGGGGGGGAGTGGGGGTTGGGGGGGAGTAGACTGAACCAAGCAAAATTAATTCTGTAGCTGTCAGGAAAGCGTATAATGTATTCTGCTCAGTCCTGGAGTCAGGAAACTTTCTAAAATAGCAGAACTACAACTGACTCAGAACCCCAAGCTCCCCAAATTCAATAGAAATTCTTTCAGTGAGTCTAATGGACTTTGGGGCATGGCCTCATGCATTAAACTGATTTATCTAGCAAAAAAATCTATTTCCTTTTACTTTCAATTAATCAGAGGACTGGGTGTGACTTATTGGTGGAATGGTAAATAATAGAGAGAACAGGTCAGTTGTACAGAGTGACTTGTATCACTTGGAGAGGTCAGTTCAGATCCAAACAGAGGTTTTAATGCAACCAAGTGCAAGGTCTTCTATCTAGAAACAAGGAATATTTTTAAGATTAGAAAATCTATTGTTGAGGGCAATGATTCTGTTAATAACAAATGACTATAATGGTAGACAACCAGCTAAAACTGATTTCCTTCAGTGAGCTAACATGATTCTTAATCAATTTGCAAGCAAAGGAACTGATAAAAGTGGTAAAGCAGCATGAATGACACCATTACTGGAATTCTGTGTCCAAAATTAACATCTATAATTCTTAAAGGATATCAAGGAACTGGAAGTAATTCTGGAAACATGCAATGATGTAGCCTTCAAAATATGCCTCACTGCAAAAGATGGAAAAAACACAGCCTATTTGGTTGATCTGTCAAATGACCTGGAGATAACTTGCATGTTGGTTACATGGAAAAAAATACTTCTGTTAGTAAGTAGGAGTTTAATCTGGCAGGAAAAGGTATAACAGTATCCAAAGTGAATCTAAACAAAATTGGACTAAAAGCAAAAGGAGGATCTGAAACAGTGAGGAGAACTAACTTTTGGAACAAAGCAGGTGTTACAGTTACCCAATTGTATGATTTATGCAAGACTTTTTTTGTTGTCTTCTTTCACCCCGAAAGAATTGTGGTTTGGTAAAGAAAACAATGGATGACATTCTTTGACTTGTAGTATGCTGGTCCTGACATGGGAACCAGATATACAAAAGAGCAAGTTGTACAAGGAGTTTAGAGAGAATTAATAGTCTTGAAGCTAGATCATAGAGGGTCTTATACATGGTGGGTTGCTGATTTAACATGGTAAGTGCAATTAATAGATAAGCTGGTACATTGCCTGTTGTTACATCTGGAAATGAGGAGCTGATTTAACCTGAGTCCATTCAGGATATGTGTTTGAGGACTGCCATGTTTAGCAGGGATTGTTATGTACAGTAGGCATAGCAATGGAATGACTCTACTACAGGTTTTGTGGTTATTCTGTTGGTCGTTAAACTACCAGTCCTCTGAAAGCAAAGTATGATTGAGGGGTATGCCCACCTACATGTCAATGGGTATAGCACATATACTGAATGTATTACTTGAGTTGATGTAATGTAGTGGGGTAGACAGGTCGAGGTTGAATGTGATTATAGGTGGCTATAACGTCTTTCCACTTAAAAATCTATGACTCTGCAACATAAGAAAGATGAATACATGATAATCATTTGCTGAACCACATGGCATCTATTCCAGGTTGAGTTTGGTAGATGGCTCGTCTGCCTGAGACCCTATAGATCATGATGGCATTAGGTTTGGAATCCACATGAACATTAGAATCCCTTACGCAATCCCTTTGTACATCCAATGTCACTAATGAATACCAGATCTTATTCTCCAGTTGCAGACACATCGCATCACCCTGAGTCCCTCCAGCCTGAGCAGCCAGGTAGTAAGACACAAAGATGCAGCAGATGCAGAGAACTGAGCAAGCTCAAGCATCTGTGTGAAGAAGTTTGCTCTGCTTTAGTCAGAGGCTCAAAGTTTATATGGTATGGACTAGAACTAAAGAATTAGCGGCCCATTTGGACACCAAATGGATTAGGATCCCAGCAGGAGTTTATGCTTGGGGGACCTCACAGGGTCTGTGCCCTGGGACAGCAACCAACACAGTACAGAATCAGGCCCACCCAAAGGGTGGAGACCTACTGGGTAGGTCTCCACCAGGTCCTACCAACTCTGAACCAAAAAATCCCAGTAAATCCTGCCCCAACCTCTCAGTGCGGTCAGCAATGCCATGTCACATTTGGCAGGTAGTGTGGGATCTCATTCCCCACTACAAGACTCATCACAGTGCAGTGACAGTCATCAGGATGTGCTACTAACACCCTGGAATTTTTGCCATTGGGATGATGGAGAAGGACCAGCAGCATTTGGTATGCCTGATGCACAGCCACTGCTTTGCTGCCAGGGTGCACAGACCAAACACCTCAACAGCAGAAGGGCAACTCTAAGTACAAGTTGCCACCATCACTGCTACAACGGTTGTGCATTTATTTCCCCTGGTAGCGATATCAATCCCAGGTAGGAACTAAGAGAGTTGTAGTGACTTCCACCACAGTCAGACATTTCTGTTCTACTTTACCAATCGTTCTCATAGTAATCATGATGAATCAGGCAGTGATGAGCAAATAAAAAGCTAAAACCACTAAACACATAAGAAAATCTAAAGGGCACTTAATAAAACTCTTTGATTTGCTATTTCAACTTTTAATACGCTCTATCATAATTAATTTTGATGATCTTAAGCTAAATTAAAAGCAACGGGTAGCACTGCATGGAAGGAAAAGTATAAGGGCACCTTAATGGAGCCACCCAACATAGTGCCCTGTAGGCAACCGTAACTTAATTTAAAAGCACACTTGATATGCAGCAATACACACAAGTAAAATGGCAGGTGATCCTCAAAACAGAATAAGAAGTAGCTGTTGTATCCATTCTCAGCCACAGTAAATCTGTATGAACATGGTGCTTCTCATTAAGCAATCAATAATATATTTTATTAGTTGCAGAACACTGCATACAACCCACTAGAAGCAATCTCTCTCCACAGTTTTGAGTGCGAATACCACAATTAAACCAAGAAAAAATAAATTAGTTTTTCTGAAATCTGGAGGTTTTTGAGTTGTAAAAGTCCAATTACAAATTAGCAAGCTGTGAATAATCAGATTTTTTTAAAAAACCACAGTTCCAAAGCTGCATGAGTTTTACTCATAAAATCCCTAAAGATTTATGAAGTTAAATAGTAATTGGTGGCAAATGAGACCACTGATAACAGCTAACAAAATCGCTGTTTTTCACCTCTAGTTTTGGAAGTAATACCTGGCCTTCTGGGAGCACCACAATCCTTCTGCAACACAGATGTTTAAAATACACATAAATAATGAGACAGCTTTGTGCAGTTCTAGGGTACTAATAAATATATCTGTGTTTGAAAACATCTCATCTTCCACTCTTCTTCCAGTACAGCAGCAGACCAGGTTTCTAAATGTGTTCATCCACCTGCGTCCATTAAGGGGGGGGGGGGGGGGGGAGGGGCCCCCCGGTAGGCCCCCCCCCCCCCCCCCCCCCCCCCCCCCGCCCCCCCCCCCCCCCCCACCCCCGATAACAACTTTACAAATGTTTGGAAATCTGTTTTACTTCATTACAGCACTAGACTGGAGATAACCATGTCTTGAAACTCATCCAAATCTAGATGCTGAGGACTTCTGAAAATCTCCCTGGCTTCGTAACGGCATACTAATATCAACCAGCATGTATATGTTTCATACTGATAAGATGCATCTCTTCATCATGTCTGTAATTCAATCTTGGTACAGTAATTTTTAAGTTCTAAGAAGGAGATAATTTTGTATATCACTTTCCTTTTAGCATATGAGAATGTAAAAATGAAACATAGTGAATTTTCCATTCAGTTGCAAACTCTCACTGAAGTGAATGACCCTTTAAAAATGCTAGGAAGCCAGGCCACTCAGAATACGAGAGGCACATTTCAATCTGGTTGCATCGGAAATACTCAAGAGTAAGAGTGAATAGTGAGGAATGTATTTTCAGGCTTATGGAGCACCTGTATTCTCGGGGACTAGCTGAAATTGTGAGAAAATCAACCCAATAAAATGAAAGCATAAAAATAATTTAAAAAAACCACCAAACTGTGTCCCAAGGACTTTGCAATCTATTCACTGAATCCTGTAAGTGCTGTTCAGGCAGAACCTTACATACACATTGGCTATGAGACGATAATTGAGAGACTTAATGACTAATTTCAGGAGTAAATTACTGTAGATTTAGGTCTGTAAAAACAGATGTTTGGAGCCACCACGAGCAAAAGAAAGAATGGCCCAAGAGCTAGGACATTTGCCAAAGACTTAGAAGACTTGGGTTTATATTTTTTTCATCCATAAACTTTCAGGCTCAGAACCTACTGGTTAATAATATAATACAGCTAAAGTCTCCTCTCCCACAGCTATTGTTCAAAGTATTTACTGGGAACAGTCCTTGGTTCAAACTATCTTCCAAACTATGCTTAACAATTGTCTGGGAAACTATTAGATGATCCAGCTGAAAACTGTGCCAAGGAGCATGCTAATAATAGTTAACCTTCTGGGCAATTGGATACCATTGCCTAAGCCCATATCCCATCTCTATTTAATACGCTACTGTGGTTAAATCTGTTGTGAATGTCTGAGAAATGCAAGCAAGAGCACTCTCTATTGTGCAATACTCCAGTACTACAGGCAAGAAAGTTCTGTGAAAATAAAAAATCCTCTCTATCAAATAATGAAAATAATCAGTGATGTAATCATGCACCCATGAAGTACAAGAACTCAGATTCTACTCTTCCAGTCACAAACTCTATTGTTAAGTCATGGGACAAAGTTACATGCCATTGTCAATACAGATTAGCAGTTGTGAACCTGATATCGATGCATGCACATTGTATTCCCAAGCAGAAAAGCCCAGAACTATGTATCAGATCCATTCCCAGGTTGGTAGGTTTTGCGTTCCTTGAGAAAAGTGAGGTATCATTCAAACACACAAAATTTCACACTGGATCAGCTAATGCCTTCATAACGTTGTTTCCGAACTATGGTCTGTCTCAAGAATCACAGAGCAAATCCCATTTGCTAGGACTGGGAGGAGCTCGGTCTCTCTGGAACTGGCCCAGAGAAATATATTTTTTTAATAGAATTTTAAGACCAACTTCTTTAATGTTATATGCATCCTAATTTTTAACAAAGATGGAAAGGCAGCAAGCAGCCTCCAATGACATAAGTAATATTTAGCATTTTGCAGGGAGGAAGTCACTTTATTTAGATACTTAATAGATATAATTCCACAAAGAGTTATTAAGACTTACACTGGTATAAAGTTTAGGTAAACTGTTACACCTCTAATCCATAGAGTTATATCAATATAGAATAGCGACATGACTGTTTGGAAATTACTGAGTTTATCACTAGTTTTCTTTGCAAACTTAGCTGATATTACAGACAGAATCCATGCAGTGCAAATTATCCTCTATTTCAAAGATACCAGCTTTAAAATGAAGTTCATTTTCTTGCATAAATAGGATACAATATAAACAAAGGTTCTTAGACAACTCAACATAGAGACTGAAAAATACTTTCAATCTGTGCTAGTTAGCATAAAACAACATTATGTTTCCCTGAACGGCTATACTAAACATTTAACAAAAAAAGTCTACATTTAGAAGCCATAATTTGACTGGTTTCAGTTGCAAAGCCTTCTGATTACTACTATTAAAAAAACTTACCATGATTCGTGCCCATTTCTGAAGAAAAAAGTTGGCTGGGAACAAAAAAACACAACAATAACTTACAGTTTCCATGAAATTATGTTTTTCCTACAAATTTGGAGGATTTTAAAAGCTTTTTACATAGAAATTATTTTTAATTTCAAATTTATTCCCACTGTGTAGGCTATTATTTTTATTTAGCCAGCAAAATGGAGATAAAGAGAAGAAAAATAAAATCAAGATTAAAAAAATAATTAAAAAAAAGGCAGGACATTAATGGATCTTTATTAAATAAATATTTTTTAGGGCTTTTTTTCTTACTTTTCAATATAAGAATTTTAAAGGAATGATTTTGCAATTGTGATGAAAAGTCAGATGAAACAAAGAGTTTATCACATAAAATTTTTGTAGAAATCTACTTCCTTGCTACTTTCTGGGGGAAAAAAAAGAATAAAAATTAAAATAAATTTGTAACACCCCACTCCCTGCCAACAAAACGAAAAGGCAATGCTATAAATATATGAATACATTGTCCAGTACAGCACAGTAATTTCTAATGATGCTCTGCAGGTATCCAGCTATAGCTTTACAATCACAGAACTGGGGTTGTTGGAAGATCTCAGGAGGCCTCTTATCCAACCCTCTGCTCAAAGCAAGCTCAGCTATGAGTTCAGACAAGGTTGCTTGAAGTTTTTATCCAAGCAGGTCTTGAAAACCTCCAAGGACAGAGGTTATCACTGACATGGCAAGAAAGACCTTTCTAAAGCAGAGAGGATACTCTAGTGTGACAAATCTGTTTATTTTTTCCAATCGTGACATGCAAATACACACACACATAGACAGTTTTTCATAGTGGGCCAATTGTTCCTCTTTTCATATCAGAGACAGATTAAGCATAGCTCAAAGTTTAGGCTTTTCAATGATTCTTGTATCAGAGTTAGTCAAATGCTACATACCAACACCCACAAGTTACTTGCAGGCTCCTCTTTCTAAAGGCTTAGCATGTAGCACTGACTGGGATGTGATAGGCTGTGAGAGGAAAGGTAACCCTGGCTGCAGTGTGATTGCATAGAGGGATGTTAGTTAACCTGTTCTTGTGTTTAAGTAACGTAGCTATGGCTCATGTAGGCATCATGCCTTGTTGCGTTGGTCCATCATGGACACTTTCAGCTGTTGTACGTTGGAACTGGTTTTGGGTGCATTTCATCTAGGCTGTGGGACCATGAGCAAGTTTCTGCCAAAGGTAAGGACACAGCATCTCCAGATGTCAAGAGCTACTACCTTAGTCAAGGACAGCCTCTTCTTGCATGCGAGAGGAAAAAGTAATCGTATCTGGAACATACCTGGCTTTGGCTGGGGAGTATCAAGTTTAATGCTTGAGGTACAACAAATCGTAGACAACAGCTTGGAAAAGAACCATCTCAATCTCACTGTTTACACAGTATAACTACCTGTCTGAAGCTCATAAATTATACGATCTCCAATTGACATTTTCAAATTACTTTTACTACATATAATAGCCTATTTTAAAATACGTTATTTAAGAGGTAGTCTGTTCCCTGTGGAACTTTCAGCTGGACAATGTAATTTTCAAGTTTTGGCTAGTTCGTTTTACGTCCATAAACGGAGATATGGAGAAATGTAATGAATCGTATGCAGTAGTTCTATGCCAGAATTACGCTTAATCAGTCTTCTCATAGGGTTATATTTCTTGGGATTATGTATATATACATGTGCACATAGGTGTATATATATATACACACACGTATATAAATAATGTTTACCACAGTTCGTCATGTCCTTTAGAAAGGATTAATGATGAGAAGTACTGTTAGGTGTCATTTCTCAGGTAGTTAACATGGGTATTAATATTAAATTTAATTTACTTATTGCCAAATAGGCAGCCTTTATTAAAGCAGCAAAGTTACGTTAAGAGAACAAAGTATGGATTGTATTCCCTGGCAATATGAAGAGTTCAGGAAATGAAAAGTGCTGCAATCATATGTAACATATGGAGTACTGTTAGTGCAGAAGCCTTGCATCAACTTCAGTGACCCATTAACTGGTTATTCTTTCATTGTTCTAAAGGCATTATGAATTAGACCTCTGCAGTTTAAATAGCATCAAATACATGAAATAGAACCCCTGTGCCTCAGTTAACCTTAAACAAGGTTCTGAAAGCAAGAGAGACAGATTTAATGGATGTGATGTCATTACACTATATCATACATGCCAGAAAGAAATAACAGAATATAATAGGATATCAGGGCAACATAGGAAAGTCATTTTTTAGCTATTAAAAGCTTCAGAAAAGTGAGCCAAACCTGTGAGGAAGAGGCTGATGTGCATGTGGTAATGCATCCTAAAACGTCAAGATGCTGAAGTTTTTCCATCCTCTTCAGCATTCTGTATTAAAAAAAATCTCATGTTGTTACAACAATACCTGGAAAAAGTATTTTTTAAGTGCTTCTGCAACCTGATACTGTATCCACTGATGTTCACAATGAAATCTTCATTTACTTCATTACATTGTTCAGCTCCCTTTCCAACTGGCTTCAATGAAAACAAGCCTTCAGCCACAACAAATACTTGCACTCCTGTTTGCAGTATCAACAGTCTCTTCCTGCCCTTTGGGAAATTACTATGTCCCTAGCTTTAAATCAAACTGTAAACCCAGCAATGACTATGTGGTCCATATGGACTCTGTATGAGTTCCATGAAGGCAGAGGGAGACTTTCACTGATTTTAGCATGGGTTACTAGATGATGCTGCAGGTACATGAGCTTCTGACTGGACTTCTTTTAATCCAGCAGTTAGTTTTTCCTTTTTTCCCTTTCATTCTAAAGCAAAGAGATTTGAAATCTTTAGGTGTTGGAGTCCAGCATATGGCATCAGGGCCATGCTTTTTGGTAGAGAAGTCACCACACTGAGGTTTTAGTTTCTTCACCTTCTTCATGCAAATCAGACGGATTGATAAGGTGCTCTGAACAGATAAGCCTGACAGCTAAAAAGTCCTTTAAGCATTTAAGCAGAGGGCCCAGGAAAAGGCTAGATGCCTTTTGAGAACAGGAGCAGAGACTCTGAAGGCTGAGGAAAGGGTTCTGAAGTCTCTGCTAACGCCACTGACAAGAATGCTTTCGTTTTGCCAGATGAGTCCAACCTTAGCTCTCATTGTCATTTCCATTATCGAATGATCTCCGCTCTGAAAAGGGATAACTAGTTATTGATTCAAATGTCAGCAGCTTAAATGCTATTATCCAGGAGCAGCACCAAAAAGGAAGGCCGCTGCATCAACAATATTGTACACTCCCGCTCTGCAGGACTGCTCCTCCTTCTGTTCTGTCTAGGCAGGCTTATGGCTCAGCGTAACCATGGATCTCGTAATCATTCATATATTTATCCTCACAAAAACCTCTGCTGTTCTTACCCTTATTTTAGAAGCAGGCAATACACGTCTAGGATGCAGACTGCAGTGGAGCATAGGATTGCCTGAGCTAGCTTTTTCTATCACATTGGTACCATGAGCATCAGCGTAGCTGCAGCAGTATGGAATGCCCTTAGGAGAGGGAAGGACACAAGATGCTTCAAGTGCTTGCATTAACTCTTGTAAAGCTAATTCAAGTGTAGCCTAGGCTGACTGGCAGTATCACAGTGGAGCTAGGACTGAACTGAAGCCTCCAAGTCAAACAATCAGTCAGTTCTTTCATGCTGTCGCTAGCTTGAGGTGTCCACACAGAGTTTGTTATGGATTATTTCCTCCTGTCCCAGGACTGGCTATTAGCACAGCCTGGGCACAAAAGTAGGCACTGAGGAAGCAGTGGGAACGTGCACTGGCTCCTGCCCAAACAGCTATCAGTGTGACATTACAAAGCAACATACACATCTAATAAATGCGAAGGTTGACTAGGGTAAAGTATAGGAATAGATATCTTTATGCACATGATTCTGAAGACTCCTATAAACTAGTCCCCATTGTTTGGCCTCCAGGAGACCACTAAACCTCTAAATGTCAATCTGAATTCCTTAGACATCCACACACATGATCCGGAGCCTGAGCAGTCTGCAAGCCTCCTGTTTCATCTCTAATTCAAAAGATCACATCCTGGAAACTCTGAAGGGAAAACAGTGAGGCATTTCTTTCCTTTTTCCTCTTTGAACCACCTCCTATGGATTGCACCAGTGAAAAGCAAAACCTAGACCTAATTTCCTGCAAACAAAAATATGTATTTAACTTCACTAGAAAGTACGGATCTACCCTTTCTTACAGAATTTAGCCCTATCAAAAGGAGACAATAAGAACTAGCAGATTTATGCCTCATAAAATAGGAGTGTTTCTATCAGAACCAACTGGCTATTTTTCTCATCTAGCAATCAGAAGGATTAAAGGTAAAAAACTTTCTTCGTTTTTTGCCATCTAGTCCATCTCCTGAATAAGGGCTTCTTTTGAGCTGCTGAGCACAAGTGTGCATCTGGAAAATGTCAACTAATGTATTTCAAAGTTATTATGTGAAAATAAACCCCCTGAACATATTTTTTTATGAAACCTTCCAAGAAAACTCACTTCCGAGACCTGGCTTGAGAATAAGCAGGAGATATTTTTCAGCCCAAAATAATTTTATGAGAAAGGTTTAAATGTTTGGAAAATATGTTGGAACTGTAATTTGTCCCTTAACCAATACCCTCAGTGATGGATTACATGACCGACAGAGTGAATCTATGTGTATACACACGTACACACATCATTTCATTTGTTTACCTTTGGATCAAAAATAGAATGTTAAAACATTTGTTTTATCATTTTCAATCCCCCTGAGGCATTGTGACATTTGGTACATTTATTTTTCCTGTTAAGAGATGATTCTTTAATTGTTTGAAGCAGGTGGAGGAAATATTTAGCAGAACGTTTACACTATGACAACTATACATAGGGGAGGGAAAGGGGGAGTGTGTTTGAACATGCACAGAAAGCAAGTAGTTGATTACATTTATTTCTTCTGCACAGCCCAATGAACAAAAGAATCTCTGTCCCCAGTGGAGCTAATAACAAATATATAGATTTCAAAGGGGGCATAGGTATCTTGTCATCAGCTTTGGTTCAGTGCCTAAGTCAGGTGCGAGTACTTAGGAATGCAGGTAGCCTTCTAACCGCCCAGCTTTGATCACTGAGCCTGACGTCCTTCCTCATAGTCACCAGAAAAAGCTAAACGCCTCCAAAATTCCGTCCAGGGGATGAAAAGTAAAAGCCCCCCCTCACCCCTTACTAGTTTATGTCAGGAAACCCAAAACAAGGGTCCCTGCGCATCCAGAAAATAGCTACTTACAGGTAGAGTTTTAAACTCTTTATGCTTTGGATGACATCTCTGCCCTCGTTTGGACGTGGTTTATGATTCACAGTATGCAGAACAAAGCGACACATGCAGGTGACCTCCTGAGGGCCAGTGTCCTCCCTCCAAACTGGTCAAAACCAAAGGAACTGCATTAAAACATGGCTGTGCCTGCCAGGCAGGGCATGCTGACTTAAATCCAGCCATGAAAATCCAGGAAAGTCAGCTTTTGTTCTGTTAGCGAGGTACTGCTAAAAGGATGCGGTAGAATACTGTAACTCACAGCTACGACTGAATCCAGACCTATTGTCTTTTATTGTTCTGTGATGAAAGTTTATGACCGCTTTTTCTGTCTTTTAGCAGATGGAACCTCTGTGTAACTGGCTACCTTAAACTCCTAAAGGATATATCAGGATGACAGTGGGAAAAGTCATCTCTTTCTTGCTTCTCCAAGGCAGCCCTCATCTTTTGACTGTTTTCAGCAAATCCGTTTCTTGGGGAAACTCCAAATTGACATTCACTTGGCACAGAACAGAGCTCTACATGCTGTATCAGAAGTTTTCCTGAACTGTTCCACTTCATAGGCCAGCGAATGGAGTACATTTTTCCTAAAGCTCAGATGGGCATTCTGGCCCCTGGGCACTAAAAAGACATATTTTTTTGTCCTAGTGTCAATGAATATTTAAATATTGATACGGGAACTTCAACACCCCTCATATGAAAGAATGCCATATAAAATCAGTGACTACAGTGTGGCACGCAGGATGACTACTTCTTTCAGAAAGAAGAGAAATTTGGAAATCCAGCTTCTGGGAAAAATTGAATCTCAGACTGTTAGGTAAAAGGGTAACATCGTTTCCATCAGTATTACAGCATAACTGTAACTATGCTTTTCTCTTTGAATATCCTAATACAAATAGCACAACCTGAAATAATTTTCTGATTTGAATGAGGAAGAACTTTTTATTTGTTCTGAACCAATTATGATTTCTTATTAGTTTGTTCAGACAGAAAAAGAGTTTGAATGTTCGGCCAATTTACTACTTATACAAACTTGTTGTTTGGGTAATCATCACCAATAGGATCTTTGTCCAGCTAGGTGGCTAGCAAGTAAATGGTTAATCGGGTAATGCTTCTTTTTAAAGCATACACATATGTAAGGAAGGCAAGACAGGCAGTGTAGACACACGCAGAATGCCAGTTCAAGTTTTCTATAATAAATGATGAATTTGCAGCTCTTCAAACTCCATTCAGTTTTTTGTCACCAATATTGTCCGATCCTTATTTTTTTCTGTAGTATTTTGCTCTTGTTTACCACTGAGACAATCTGCAGCAGAAATTACTGTTTAACAGGAGTAAAGCTGATGCAATCTGAGAATAATTTCCATCTTTCTAAAATCAGAGACAAGTATATAAATAAGAAAATCCTATGTTAATAATTTAGTCTATTCAATGATATTGAATGTCATATTTTTGTGGCAAAGATTTCTGTGATAGAAATATTCAGACTCGATACAAAGATCATTATAGTAACATCCAGAGAGCTATTGTGTCACCCATATTTAAAAAGTAAAAGTAATAATTTGCAAGTTATCGAGTTCTTAGCAGTGTCCGCTAGAACTCCAGGGGTTTGCCCTGTTTCACAAAAGTCTCTGTATTGTATAAGATGATGTATCACTCCACTCTAAGTTGACAAAAATGTTTCTCTTTAATTTCAACCTTTTTACAGAATACGTATGAGAAAAGATGTTTCATAGCTCACTACCAGCAACAAATTTTCCTCTGGATAGCATTGTATGTTCTCCTTGCTACTGAAAGGATGGAATCCAGAAATTTGCTTTCTGTTTTACTAAACATGCATCTTTCTCCAGAAAAAGAAAAACCTGATTATTCTCCCCCCACCCCTCCCTGAACAATTTCTGGAAAGCCTAACTTCTTTAACTACCTTTTATCTATTTATTTTGTCACCATCCAAAATCTCTACTTAGTACAGACCCAAATTCTGTTGTACCTGCTCTGTTTTGAAGTAGCATTTAACAAAATTACATATTTAAGTCATAGTATCATGGGGACTGTGATGCAACAAGACGACAAGACCAAAAATCAGAAACCTAGATTCTGTCCTCAGCTTTGTCAATGACGAGCTCAGTGACTTTGGACCACTCTGCTTTGTTCTTTGGTCTTTCAGATAATTCTTACTTTTACCTACTTCAGAAACAAGCTCCCCTGGGAAGGTGCAGTCTTCGGCTGGTTACAAATGTTAGCACAGTGGGGCTCTGATCTCATTTGAGTCCTTTAGACAAGATAGCACTGCAAATAAATCATAGTAATAATATTCTTATTTGCAGTTAACATTAAACCTAAAGTTACCTTATTGGAGTGTCATCCTGGTTCCTGTGATATTTGTCTGAAAGTTTCTTCTTACAGTATAACAAATGTGCCTCAACTCCCCTGGTCAGCTTCCTCCTCTAATGCAGACAGCTTAATGGATTTTTCTTAAGCCCAGTACAGCTTGTTTCTTAGTATTAATTTCAACTTCAGGTTATTGTGCAAATTACGTCCTAGCTGGAAATTGAACCACGTTGACCACTGAAAAAGAAAAGCCTAATATATGACCTGTATTAGACAAATTTGCCCAGCCAGCAAAGCACAGTCGGATTGATTTTCACTCTGCCATGAGGAGACAGTTCGTGAGACAAGTTCTCCACCCAGTGGCTGCACACACGTTCGTGGGAGCGTGTGGTAGGAATGCTGGAGGGGGAAAGCCTGCACATATATATATATATATACCTCAGCTGACTGGAAGGAAAGACAGGCAACAGGATGTGTCTTTCATTTAGCCCTAAAAAATCTAAAAAACCAACCAACCAACCAAAAAAAAAAACTAAAACAAAAAACCAACAAGAAAACCAAAACCCAAAACAAAACAAAAAAACCCAAAACTACAACGTTTAAGACAAAAAAATAGACTTAAGAAGTACAATAGGTGTAACTATTGCCCCGCTCTCCCCTGAAACCTAAAACCTACAGTAACATTCCTTACTTTTCCTGCTTTTTAGAATAATTTATCAAAATGGATTGGGAACTGTGGGGTTTCTTGTTTGCTCATTTGCTTTAAGCACAGAACTGTGAGTCAAGCATTCTATTTCCAACTTGTTGTCAACATTTTAAAATTTTCCTGAGAGTTACACCATTTAGCACTTGAGAAGAATTTACTTACACTTAGTGACTCTAACACAAATAACTGGTCATCTCTTAGTTGTATGAACGTATTTTCACCGTAACACGTGACTGTCACACCGGTTTAAGACTGTGCAACTTACCTATGCCCAAATAAATTTGGGAAGTAGCAGTACTTGGGAAGGTTGTTTTTCAGAGGAGATGCCTGACACATGGAAAGGCTGTGGTATTTTGCTTGATTTTTACCCACAGCTTCTCTCAAATGCAAAAACCCCTTCGGCTGAATTTCAGCCAGGGCTAGGCAGCTTTCTGTATAACCAGGACGAGAAAAGCTTTGCTGCCTTTCTTCTTCAAGCTAATAGCAGCAGCAGTGGAATTTATTTCTGTCTCTGTGTTTTTGGTAGAAAACAGCTGTAAAAATAAAAAAGAGAAATTATAAAAAGATACAGCAGCAACATGTGTATGTAATACGAGATTTACCATAGTTCCTTTTTTTCTTCTTATAGATCACTTGTGTTTTTCCTAGCTCATGCTTTCCCTTTCTCTCCCTATAGTTGATATGTTTAGAGTCTGGCCTTGCTTCTTTCTTTGACTTTTGAGCATCATTATTTGATAAATTTGAAAGTTCTTGGTTTTCTATATGCAAATACTTGTTCATTGATAACATATTTTTTTGCCAATTAAAAATTTTAAAAACCATCAAGGTTTTTTTTTTAATTTTTATTTCACTTTTCAGATTTTTAAAATACAAGCTGAACAAATAAACAAAAAAGACAGCACATATTTCTCCCCCCCCGGCCCAGTTCTCACAGGACTTTGCACATTAGATGCCACTCTGCTGTTGTCTGGCAGAACTGGGGTTTAGTTTTGAAAACAAATTTTAGCTTTTTCATTTGAGAAGGGAAAAGACAGTACACAGACATATAATGGTGTGAATTAAGTATCACAACGTACAGGAGAGGATATTAAAGTTTACAATTAGAATTTTGTCCTGTCCTGGGAGTTTAGCAAATAAGCACAATGATCTATAACCTAGAAGGAAATATCCAAATAAAAATTATTCTCAAAATATCACTGCTTTCCTTGCAAGCCTATCATGCTTTATCAGTTTAATTTTTTAGGCAGTGAAAAATAACTGCTTTTTCTGTTCTGTGTCACTGCTCACCCACTCATGCAAATATTTCTGCAGTTAGCCAACATCTATACCATTCTATCTCCCCTAAAACCAAACCTGAAGCTGAATTCTCACTGTTTGTCCCGTTCAACACGTATGTTTTCCCAGATTTTGTTCTATCAAAAAGTGCAGTTTGGGTACTCATTCTAGTTATGATTAAAAAAGAAAATAAATAGCTTTTTTGTTAAATACTTGCGAAAATTGAAATGGAAAGGTGGTGTCTAAAGCACAGTAGGATTTCCACAGAATTACAGAATCATTTAGGTCGAAAAAGATCCTTAAGATCACAGAGTCCAACTGTTAACACTAACAAAAGATGGAAGCGATTCTATAAAATACTGACAATTAATTAACCCTTTCCATGTAAATTCTCCTTTCCTGCCTTCCACTCCCCCCAAACATATAAAATTCAAATTTGTTCTCTCTTCCTCATATTTTTTGCTACCACTTTTTGACTAAATACCAGGGTAGGGGAGAGGCGATACTTTGGGGGTGGGGATTGAGGGGGGATAATTAGCCTTTGGCTGTCCATAAAAATTAAAAAGTTCAGACATTTTAGAAAAAGTAGCTAGCATTTAGGTTTGCGTGTGGAATTATCCAGCTCTTCTGCTTGTTTATTTGTATTATTTTTTTTTTTAATGAGAGAAATTACAGACAGGAATTTAGCAGCACAGATTTTAAATATAACAGAGATTTCAGTGAAAGAGAGAAGTAGCTTTATTTCAAACGTTCTTTTTGCTTTTCTACTAGAATCTAAATTATTATTAATTTAATGCAGGGAGTTTAGAGTCTCTCAATCAGAAGAAACGACTAGAAGCTGAAACTTCATTTTGTACAGCTTAAGCACATTCCAGCAGCAGGCTCACGTGTACTCCACACACAGACTGGACTTGCTCCTTCAGGGAGAGGCAGCCCCAGGTGGGCTGGTCCCTTCCCTGCTGAGTCCGTGGGTGTCACCCAGCCTTCGGAGGATGAATCCCATACCCGCAGGACAGGCTGCCGGTTGTGCAAACTGTTAGCCAGCCTCACCACCTCGTGGCAGTGCGGTGGAAGGGTTTGGGCTAGTGGTTGCAATTAAATCCCAGGAGAAAATTGTTATGAAAGACAAACGACCCAAATTAATGCTATGCTGGAATTAGGGCTATATAATTGCAGAGTCTGCATTTCAGTGTAAGCATCCCCTCCAAAAACATACTGTCGTTTCAATAAAAGCAGAGTTCATACACCATTTGCCCCTTCTGTATGTACCCCTGTGTCTTTGACAGATACTAATAGTTCACGTTCCTTCCCTGTGATGACTAACAAACCTACTTGATATTCAGATGTCTTTCCTAACTTAAATCCAGGTGACAGAGTAATTTTAACTTACCCGTCAAAAAAAAGTAGGGTAATGGTGCCGAGCAATGATTTGCAGTATGCAGCACCAAGGAAGGCATCTTATTTTACAAACCAGTATTCAAAGACACAATCATTGAGAAAATGCTCTAAGGCCCGTATCCCACATTAATCAACTTACAGTTGAATTTGGTACATCATAACAATATTCAGGCTTATCACTAAGTCCGGTAGCCTGTACTCACAATGAACAGCTGTAATACTAATTTATATTCTTTGAGTTATCCTGCAAAGTCTAGTCAGCTGATATACAGCTTCATGACCTGAAACAGTTTTGTATTTCCATCTACTCTGCTGCTTAAGAATAAGAATCGATGACCAGATTACAGGACTGTATGTACAGGTATCATGGTCTTACAATTAAAATTCCAAGCAAAGAAATCCAGGATGATTTCCTGAAGTTTTGGGTGTGTTCAAATCCAAAGTATAAACTCCTACATTAAAGTTTCTGTTTCTATGCAGAAAAGAGTTACCCAGGTACAAAGCTCACTTCCCCCTAAATTCCAAAGGGTTTCTGACCATCTCCTAAATTTATACATTTTGTTTTCCTGATTGACAGTTGCTGCTTCAGTCTTCGAAGGGTCTGAATAGCTGACCAGTTGCCTCTGCAAATGCCAGGTGTTTTGTTTGTAGCTGACTAGGTAGTGTGTACCACCAGAGGCATCTGCTGTGCCATCTTCATTTCCAAAACAGGTTTTGTAGTGGTGCAGAGCTCCAATTTTATAACTGTTTCAACTGATTTCTCCTGCTTTTGCAACAGGGAGTAACAGAAACTATGACTTGACAGGAGTGTTAGAAGTCAGCCAGCTGCAGCACACCTTAATAAACAGGGGAGAAAAAAAGACATGAAAGTGAGAAGAACCACCTCTCCATAACATTTTTTTACTTATTATTTCAGACACAGACCTTTCCTTTGTTTGAATGGACCTTCAAATTCATTCTCGCAGAGATTTTTCTATGAATGCCTCCCTCCTTATTACGACTACCAAAGGAAAGATGTAGTCCTCATTCTCAGTTACGTGGTGTGCACGGTTAGCTGAAAAGCCTTCAGGTGAAACTCCAAGGAAAAAAAGGATACACACCCTGAAAACAGACTGTCCGATAAAAATTCTGCAATGAAAGTGGACGTTTCAGGTCTTTTTTGTCCCTTTACTGTTTCCTGGCTGCACTTTCAAAAAGCTTTTGTGGGACATGTTAATACTTCCATGCTTACACATCTCTGACCAGTAACACTGATAACCTCCTGGTGTCACTATGGCTCCACTGCAATCCAGCTTCCTTTGCAAAGCCCTGAACAGCGAGGAAAATCTCCATGTTTGAATATGACAGCTAAATACGCTGGTTCGAGACTAGGACTTCGGTATGCTAGATGAGCTTCTTGGCAGCATTAAACAGATTGTTTCCTTACACGCAAGATCCTCTGCAAAGATGCTTGTTCTACCTACACGCTACTATTGCCACAGTTCTGCTTAGGAAGGTCACAGCCTCATGGTGGTGTCTGTACAACACAGCCACTAGCGGGCATGTAAGTATTCCAACGAAAATATGCTATTTGCCACTGTATTTCACTTAAATGAGCAAAAATGACAATAGCAGTAAAACAAATGTTTGCACCCACCCTAAGCCTAAGCGTTCATTCACCTTCAGCCCAGACCTGGTTAGTCAAAAGCAACAGGAGCTGAATCAAGCTGTCCTGAGGTATTGCTTCTCTTTCACCCAAACAGCATCCCTCCAATTACAACTTTCACTCACCAATCATTTCCTAAACTGTGATTATTTATACTGAAATGTCAATTCAGCAGCACAGAGCAGAAGACGGGGGGCATGGCAAATTTTGTTTATCTGTACTAAAGCTGACTTTGATTGTCCTATAACTTACCACCTGACCAGATTTCCTCTTATCCTGTTAGCAAGGGAATATGCAAGAGTTTTTTTACCTTGTCCCCTCCCTCTAGAAAAATGATACATGGAATTTATCCCTTGTTCCTTCACAGCAAATTGGGAAGCAAATGAAAGAGAGTTGGAGGGGTGTTCTTGCACGTTAGTTGAAAGAGATGAGAAAGAAGATAACTATGCGGAAAAGGAGGTGGCTGTATGGGAAATAGAAAGGGATACTGAATCCTGAACAGAAATTATACTAATAATTGAGGGAGAGAGAAAAGGGATGGATTTTCATTCTCCTTGAAGCACTGATCCCACCCTAAACTCAGAGCTCCCACTAACTCTCTCAGACCTGTTTTTTCCCCTTGCCCTTTTCCAAAAGACTATTACAATATTAAATTTTACCAGCAATACTGAGATACATTAAATCAGTTCTGGGACAGCCAATTGGAATAGGAACATCTTGTGTTTATGCTTCATTGGCATAAATTAATTTTAAGCTAAGACATGTTCTTACATTATGTTGCAATGTCTTGTCTGAAATGCCACATAATGAATCGGGCTGTAAAGAGCTTGAAGTTTCTTTTAACATCGATAGGAGCATAGCAGGCGAGGCTTAGACAAACTTTGTGGTAATGAGTCACTACTTCTGGATCTTAAGAAGTCCCACTTTCACATACTGAAGCACTCCACTGTGAATGTGCTTTCTGAGATGTTTGCATGCTGTTCTCCACGAAGCAATGGTTTAAAATCCCCTTCACATAACTCTCAGAATATGCTTATTAAAATCACATAGAAATAAAGTCCATTGCTCCTGACTAGTAAACCCTAGGCTGATACGTCTGGGAATAATAAGGTGTCTTTTGGCTTTAAAATGGGCTTAGGACCACTTCAAATAAAGCAAGTGGATAACATGTTTTTTTCCCAGGAACACTGTGTACAAATGACTATTGTTCTAAACCACTGAATTACACCTCAGAATTGTTAACCATTGTACAGTTGCTGTAGAATGATTTAATTTGATTCCTAAGCATGTTATGGAGAACAGTTCTAGGTGGTTTTTTTCAGTTGTATTACCTAGAAAACAAATGTCATTTTGGCATTTAACAAACCAGCCAGGGGCTTTTTTTGGCAAAACCCACAAACGTTTTTTCCACAGGAATGATGATATACTAAGATGAACTTCCATTACAGAATACTGTTTCAAATAGATCAATTTTTCAAAGAGACTTTAAAAATGGTTTGGCAGTACATTTATTGAGCAGGGGGTTCCCCAGAGTATCAGAAGATCCCAGGCTCTGGAATTATTTTAGTGCTTTCCTTTGAAGTAAAATAATAGGAGATGGTCCACTGAAGCATCAGTATTACCTCAGAAGCCACATAGCAATCTTGCCTAAAACTGTAGAATAGTCGGTACTTTGAAGAGGAAGACAATGGAATTTTCATGAAGGTGCAGTCACTGTTTAGTATGTTCATTTGGATTTCAAAATAAGTCAAATTTGTTTGCTCATCTGAACTAATCCTCCATGATTATATGGAATTTTTCTCCCTACATAACTCATAGTTAATCTAATGGGATTTCTGTCAAAATTGAAAGCTGCTCTACATTAACATTACAGAATACATAGCTTATATAGAAAAGTTCCTGTTCTCAAATCTAAGGAAACTTAAGGAAAACTCTGCATTGTTTGTGGTTAAATGACAAGTGGCTGGTGGAAAAGAAGTGATTTATGGACTGAAATTGATAAATATGTAGGTAGGATCAGTGGGGTAGACATAACTGAGGTTGGAAAGAATTTAGAGCTCCCTTGTATTTAAACTGGAATTATAGGAACTCAGCTTTTCTGAAATCCTTTAGACCCTGAATTATATCTCCTGTCTCATACTCACTGTCTACACTTACTTACAGTTCTGGAAACTTGTCCATAATTCTAGGACTGCTTATTTACTTTACCTAAAGTGTCCCATTATGGTTTAAAATAAACATAGATTCAACTCTGCTCAAAGTGAAATTAATTTTTCATTTCCAGCTATAAAAAAATATCCAATTGAATGGCCTACCCACCACTCAGCTGGAACCTCGGCATTTCTACAATCATAGTTCATGCTTATTTTTAAAATTAACAGTATAAGAAATATGAACATCAGTGGTACAACTTCTCTCTCCATTAGCGTCAAAATTTTTGTCAATGAAATTACAGAAATTGTCAGAGATTCCAGTGCAACCAACAAGATTATTATTAGACAGATATGCTGTGATACACTGCCAAAGCTCCAGCACTAATTATAATATGAGCATAAGTACTGGTATTGCACAAGTTAATGTAGCACAGAAACTGCTTGTCTTGCCAAGTCCGTGGATCTCCCTTTAACTCCCATCTCTTTCACTAAGCAGCATGGTCACCTTTAGTATATTTTGCCTCTTCACATATGTCACCCCAATCTTTCCATCTGTAAAAACGTGCTTTGTGATGCCCTTTAAGTTCATCAGTAGAAATACTGTTCCTAGTAGATACAGTCTTTAGTACAATCTCACTCCGATCACCTCTTGCTCCCAGCTCTCAGGAAAGCCACTTCAGCTTACATGACTTCACTGAAACCAACTGAAGGACAAAAACTATAGAAGATATTTGGGAATTGAATGTATTTCACCCGCTTTAATGTAACTATTCATGTTAACAAAAGGGTTCATTGCCCCTACCGGATCCCTAGCCCTGAAACCTGATCTATCTCAGGCTGTCATGTGTTATGTTAGCCTGGATAGAATACATGGATCCAAAGAATCCAGAGAGAAAATACCTTTGAATTAACATTAAACAAGTCCTAGAGGTTCTGTCTACAGAGACCCTTTAAAAAGCAACTCCCCATTAAGCATTTTTTTTTCTTGCTGTATTTCTGCTGATTTTCACCTTTAGCTGTGCAAAGTTCTTCTAAGGAAGAAGTCCCATGTGAGACTTTAAATACTTAATACTACCCTTTCTAAAGCATTTGGGATTAAGCACCATGTCTGTTCTAAAGTAGTTTCATTTCTTTTGAGGAAAATAAGACAAAAAAATATGTTAAATAGAAGGAAAGAAGACTCTTGAGGACATGTGATGAAGGTCCTCTTTCTGATGTCAGTGGCCTGGTGTGGCCTCCTGCCTGTGGTGTGAGCTCAGGACCGCGCTGCACCACACGACACAGCCGTGCTGCCTGGGTTGGCAAATCTGCACGAGTGTCGAGGCTGCTTGGACCCTCGGTCTGCATCACTCAGTCACAAGGTGCTCTCTTGCTTGGTTAACCTACGCCCTACCTAGGGCAGGCAAAAGAGGGAAACAAGACATCTCACCCCCGCCCCCCACCTCTTTTAAAAACAAAGGTGGGAGAATAAAGACAACATCGTGTCAAGGATGTCATAGCTCTCAAATGTCAGCTGCTCTTCAAACTTTTCTTCTTTGGCTACATAGGTTCGTCACCTGGCTCCTCTTTCCAACTTGGCAGCAGTCATCCCTGGTGGGATGGGATAAGAGCCCAGGAAGTTTTACATTAAGAGACTGCAGAGGACTTAACCTCTTCAAACCACAAATCAAATCAAGGTGGGAGAAGAGAATTCAAAAGACAGAAAAATTGACTAGTTTGTTCTGGTACTTAACTTCAACTCCTATTTCCAGCATACTAAAGCTAGTCTACCCAGTTGAAGTTCTGTGCTCTCCTTAACTGCTTGAAACATTCAGTTCAATCCAAGGACTATACTAACAGGTGTTTTGTTTGAACAAGCACTGCTTTTTTCTTGTGAACTTCTGTCAAGTTGCATAAACAACTTCATATAAAACATTAATCTGGACTTCTACTGCATTGGAAATTAGGAGCATGGAGACTTTAGCTATAAAGATGAGGAGCTGCTATGTGAACCCACAGATCTGCCTGTCTTGCTTATATGTGCACTTGGGTCTGATGCAATTCCCAACAACTTCATCAGATGGGATTATTTGGGAATCTTCAAGAATGCTATTGTTCTCTGGATTATGTTTTACAAAGCCCAGATATTCTTTTCAGATATTGTGTCCCTTTTCACTTCTGAAACTAAAAATGTCTCTAATAAGCTTTAAAAGGGGAATTTCCAGATTTCAAGAGATCTTTCAAATTTGAGGGCTATGAAGATAATAGCTAAGTGCATTTTTATTCTTTCCATGATGTGCATCTATTTTAAGCATCAAGGTTGTAATGTAGCTGCAGGATAACTACATGTTACAGTGAAAATATTGGCTCTCAAAACGTGAGCAGTAGCTCATCCCTCTCCTGTATAGACAGGGTTGCTATAAATAAAACATCTTTTGCCACTGCAGCATTTCTTCCAGTTTAAAGAAGGCTCACATGAAATTTTTACTGCAGCTTGGATAGTGTCAAAGCTGTGGCATAGGGTTCCAAATGAGTAATTTCATTATAATTAATCCACAAGGGATGTGCTTACTCCAGAACTGCTGGCCTTTTGATCCAAAGAACATAACACTGTTGTACTATGGATGCCTCAAAGGCTACAGTGCTTAAATAATGCAGTCCTTACGTCTACCGCTTCTTTAAAATCTAAAGCTTTGAAAGGTCAGTATTCCAAAGTACTGGAATACATAGAAGTAACCAAAATAGTATTGAATAGTAAATGGAATTTTATAATTGTGTGCTAAAAACACATACACGTGGGAATATATGAACTGATTTAAGGTCATTATTCGAATCAAGATGTATTAGGCATTTTGTACAAAATATGCACCTCCTTTTCACAACCATGAGATGAATATGTTTATTTTAAGCAGCTACACAGAAAACTGCAGCTATTGAATTGACACTAATGTATTTGTCCTGTTATAAATGTGGCTATTACATCCTTTAGAGATCTGGCCATAAAACTTACTACAGCAAATAGAATTATTGCTTCTAAGGCACAGCGCTCCAAAGTCCAGGATTTGTAGAAGTAAAAAATGTCTAGGCTGACTTAGCTGCTTTAAATTACTGAAATGTTTCAGAATGATAATGGGTTATAAAAAAATAGATCTGTATGGCCTTTTGTGTTAGTGTAGGGAGTTTTATTTGCATTTTCTTTTTTTGAAGAAGAGGTGAGGCAATCAAAATCCAAAGCTAATACTTCAAATAAAATGAAAGGCATTAACTAGAAAGAGTGCTTGCAAGTCCCCTAGCCTTCAAGTTTATTGAAAGTTTGTGTGTGGATTTAGCCTTCGAATCTGTTGTGTTCTTTTGGGGATATCTGGATTTAATTATTTTATTCTGACAGTTGTTAGTAGTATATGATGAAAGGAACACATTTTATTAGTCTCCTGTACACTACCACACACTATTATAGCAACACTTTTTGATTTTGCTATATTGACATATTTAAACTGTTTTTTTAACATAAGTAAACTAGAGTAAACTGATAACACTTGAGTAAACAGGAATATGAGAAGGTAACAAAACCTCTAATAAAAAAAAAAAATCTGTCTTGTAGCCCTTTTACTGAAAATCAGAATAAACTACTTTTACTGAAAATCAGAATTAACTACAGTCCAAATTTTGGATTCTTTGGGGAAAAAAAAAAGGGGGGGGGCGGAGGGATGGGGGTGCCTCCACTTAGGGGGTAGGTAATACTGAAAATGTTTTATCTGGGCAAAGGCAAATCAACTGTGCCAAGTAGAGATCACTCCCATCCCCCCCAACACCCTCACACCCACACCTCTTTAGCCCTGAAACACTGGACAGTTTCTGAAATCTGCTGGGATAAGTAACACTGAAGGGACACACACACTTGACATCTGTCATGAGACAGGAGCTATTTTGCCTCCTTGAGCTAAGGCATGTATTACTTTGCATACCGCATGTGCCTTTTTCCATATTGCCTATATCTGCTTTCCCTCGCCTGCTGTTGCCCATATGCTAAAGGCATACATCACGCTTGGCATGGCAAAAGCAATTAAATGCACGGTATTCCCTTTGCCTCACGTTTGGTACCTTGGTGCTGTGGGTTTGACTTGCACCCCACCTCTGCTCATCTGTCTTCCAAGTATACTCTCGGTAGTTTAAAATTCAATCCATCTTGAATTATTCATGCTTAGTGCA
Organism: Microhierax caerulescens; assembly: GCA_035590215.1. NCBI lineage: Eukaryota > Metazoa > Chordata > Aves > Falconiformes > Falconidae > Microhierax > Microhierax caerulescens. The sequence continues at coordinate 80,938,678 of JAVJGJ010000047.1, read as the reverse complement.
TCGGTGACTACTATATAATTCACTGGTCTAGTCAAACAACGTTGTCTTAAAGCAGTAGGGAAAGTAGGTCAGGCTTGCATGCAACTCCATGTGATCAACACTCTTCAGAGCACTGGGAGAGCACACACCTTAGGACAATACAGCAGGAACTGCTCTCTGCACCCAGAAAGCAGGACAAGGTATTATCCATGTCCTTACCCCGCTTCTGGAAGAAGATGTCTTGGTTTTCTACTGTCATCAAGAAAATGCAGCTGTGCACAGTGGCCAGAAAGGGCCATTCTGGCCCAAAAGGTACTGGACTGGCAACCTATGATGCCAGACTGCTTTTCAGAAAAACCAAAACAAAGATACTCACTCAATAGACAAAGTACAGGCAGCAGCACTGCAAATATCTCCCTTATGACTTGTCCATTTGCCACTACTCTAAATTGTAGAAATTGTCTTCAGGGTGCAAAGAATGGCTCCAACTCCCAGCACATTAATCCTCTGATGAAATTAGAGTAACTATTACAGTTACTGTGTAATTATCTAATTAAGCAGGCACCTTTAGAGAAAACAGCCCTTTTAGTTAGCTCAAACACAAGTCTAATGAATACAAGCACTATCTGGTATCCCAGCCTTTTTTCCTCAAATGAAGATACTATAGTAGCAGATTTACAAGTCCTTCCAAAATGAGGTTTGTAGGAGAAGTGTGAACATAGCTTTACCAGCTGATATAAAAATTCCAGTCTTGTAAAAACCAGTACTTATCGCTTCCAATAAAAGAAGTAGAATGTAAAATTCCTTCTAAAGAGCTCAATCTGGCACAATACACAAAATAAAAATCAAAGATGTGGCCTGGGAGCAGAAAAGATCCAGGTTTTGCTAATGAGGTCTGTTGTCTGGTTACCATTTTAATGGGGGTAACTACAAGACTGAAGAGGACAGCAAAAAGCTGAGCATCTTGTTAGGACAATATAACAGTCATTTCTTCACCTTGATAAGACTGTAGCAGGCAGACTATATGTAACATGACATTTGCCTACGTCCCTACCATATTCTCTGTTCAAATCCATCCTACAATTATTATTTTTTTCTAAATTCTCTCATTTAAGACTTGCATTACCTAAGCCTTCCTAGCGGTTTGCCTCAAAACCAGACAGAGCTGACACTTGCCTCCCAGAGGAACAAAGCTGTTATTTTGGCAGTGCCAACAGTGTTCACTGGGTTAGAAAATGGAAGGCATTGTCAGGTCATGAGATCCCAGAAACAAGAATGTGGGCCAGCTTGTAACCTCTACATATGCCTGAAAAAACACGTCTGGAGATACTGATGTCAGCAATTTTCTGTAGTAACAGGGCCCTTGATTTACATGACATCATCAAATATGACTTGTCCTCCTCCCTGCTCCTTCTCTCTCAGGCATTGCTGAGCATCCCCTGCCTGGTGCTCAGTCCTTCCACCCAGTTTTGCAGGGCATGTTGACAGTCAGAGCACAGGATTGAACATCAGATCTCTGATTTCTCCATTGCCATGACAACAGACACCCTCAAGGCTTCCTTCCACCTTTGATTCCCTCCTAAGATGTTATCTATGCTGCCAATGCCCAACCTCTAACTTACAAATGCTTCCTTCCCACCTGCAGTTTTAGTTATTCTACAGAAATTGTGATCCCAAGCTGATTACCCCACAAAATTTGTTCTTTTTCTTTGCCCTTATGCCATCATCTCAGCTAAAAAACTTGACTAACTCCCACTTACCCTGAATCTACAGTTTTAGCAGAATAAATTTTCTCCCACCTAAACTGTCTCCCAGTGCCAGAAAGTTATTTTTCTCTCTGTCACAAATCTCTTAAATTTCTATCAAGAAAACTATGATCAAATGAATGTAAGCTTCTTTTGACATTACTTTTTCTTCCTCCCAGAAATGCACTTTTATTATTTTTTCTTCTAGTTTCATGTCTTCCAAGTTTCCTTGCGCTCATAGGATGTTTTAGTTTTCTGTCATACATTACTGGCTTTGGGTACTTCACTCTAATTCTAAGAAAAAAATATGGAAAAATTCAAACCCCTTGGGCAAGTGAAGGGGCACCTCCTGATTTCTGTTATGTTTCATCAACATATTCCAAATCCAAAAGAATTCAACATCTCAAATTATGAGAGAAAATAAGCCATTACACCATCCATGTGCACTCTTCTGCCAAGAACAGTGCCTGATGTAAAAGTTCATAGAGGAGAAATAGGGTTGGATAAAGTGGGACATTGCTTTATTTCTATGGGTTTGAAGGACCTGTTAATTAAATGACAATTCAATTTCACCCACACCTTTATGTGTTTTAGATCACAGAGAAGCACATCTGTTCCATATCAGCTAGAGGGGCCAACTTCTTCAGCTTAGCAGTTTGATTACTTTAGCCCTTATTTCTATTCTCTAATATCATAATTGCAGAATAGTTACCAATTCTTTAGATAAAATCTCTAGTTAGCACAATGCAAAACAATGTGAATGTATAGCTAATAGTACAGGCAGAGCAATCATACTAATGCAATCTTAAATAAAACACCAGTTGGCTGAGTGCAACAAATAGACTTTTGACTTTCAGCTGGAAAATGAAAAAACAGACAACCCAAGTCCCATGTCTGGCCTTTTGAGCAAAGCATATACTCCTTTTAGTAATTGTGCATGACACCTCTAAAAGATTTTAGCTCTATTGATTTCACCTGTAAATTGACTATAGTAAATCAAACAAGATCAAGATTGATCCATCTCTTCAAGTTGGTTTGTTCAATATTAATGTCAGCAGCAGGGAGAATTAATTAAAATCTCTTGATTGACTTAACTAAACAGAGCTATGAAAATTACCACACCCTTGTGGTATTATGAAAGTATCTAATTTAAGAGCAGAGGTGAGGAAGAGAAAATTATTTGTTAAAAAGCAACAATTTGTGATAATGTATTGCATTTCAAAGGCAGTAAGATAGGGACATACTCTCTTCATAGAGGAAAAGCAATATTTAAACTCACTTACTTGCAGAAAGATGTTGCAAGGCACGGGAAGTCGAATCTATATCCTCCAAGTTCCAGTTCTGTGTTTTCTGTATACATTGACTTACATTTTCTCTTCCTGAAGGTATCTTTTGGCATTAGAAAGAAAGAGGTTTTGAAGCATTAACAGAGTACACTGGGCTTAGCAAGAGAAGTCAGAAGGAAAGACTAAAGAAAAATGAACCAACACGGCTTTAATGAAAAATGTAGCTCCATAATACTAAAATATTTCATTAATTTATTCAGGTTCCAGCAAATATTTCACACTGAAAATTACCTTTTCCAAACCAGACTAATTTAACATTTTCAAGACAATTCCATTTTTTTTCAGTTATGCTACACTGTAGGTGAACTGCCTAATCTTTTAATAAATATGACAAAAAAAATGCCAAGTTGCTTTTGATTTCATGTGATAAAACATTGAAAACTCTTTGATATGATTTACACACATATTAAGGCCCACAAGTCTATTTAGATTCCTGAGCAGTTTCTTCCCAGCACAATATATTTCTGATCTGTAACAGACATATTCTTTTATTAACCAAACTTCTCCACTTCTCATTTTTCCTACAGCAATTCCACTTATCCATGTTTTATCTCATATGTTTTGCTCCCCACCTAAGGCACTTACACTACCAGTATCTTCCTCAAATACCATAAAAGCAGTGACTTGGCATTTGTCCAGCTAAACGCACAGCTAACTTCAGTGAAAATCTTTGATGTCAGCCTTAGACATGTAAGCTAGCTGGATCCAAATAACGGTATCACATTGCCCCAGAGGACCGACAGCACAAATCTTTACACGGTGTATATTTTAAAGGCAGCAAGAAAGGATAAGTAATATTTAAACTCACTCGCATCAACTTGTTGCAACACATCAGAAGTTGAACCTGTATCCTCCAAGTCCCAGTTCAGTGCTTTCTCCATATATTCCCTTCATTTTACTTTCCCTTCCTGAAAGTTTTACTTTCCCTTCCTGAAAGCACCTTTTGCCATTAAAAACCTGCAATGAGTAAAGTGCCCTGTGTCATATAAAATGCATAGTGCTCCTTCTTTGGTTTTCACAAAGAAAAAAAAAAAAGTACTTTTAAGAATGTTTGTAAATACTGGAGATGGATCTTATCTTTATTTAATTACAGGCCTCTCAACTACGTTAGACACTTCTACTGCAAACCTGGAGTCTGAACTACTATGCCATAAAAGAGGATTTCACTTGAGCTTTGGGCTTAGTTCAGGTTTGTGATTCTTCCTATGTTTCAAAAAAATATGACAGGCTGACTTATTCCATTTTTTTATTGTCACTGTTTAATCTCTGGCAGTACATTGGCATGGCACTTAAGCACTTGTCTCCTGGAATAATTTAGGTGAAGTTCCAAGATGCAAAGGCTCCTCTTGCCTGAAGCTTACCACTATGGAGAGATGAGTACTCACAGGGTAACACTCAAAGGCCCACTCAAATAAGCAACAAAGTTTGTGTTGGAATAAAATATAATCGCTCATCAGATTGAAAAGCCAAAATGCCCCAATTATAACTCTGTATTTGCTCAATTATTTACAGTACTGTAACTTTAGAGTGAAGCACCAGTTCAGGACAACAGCGATTCCCACAAAAACAGTCTTTTTAACTCCCTACTCTAAGGTCACCTACCTGAATGCTGATCATCAAATTTCTTGCTATATATAAATAAAACAACATATTTGAAAAATACAAGAATATTCCACAATGAGAACAGGAATTATAGGTATTTTAGAAACACTGTAGGATGTTTTGCCTCCTGATCTACTTTGCTACTAGAGACAGGCTTTACTCTACCTGGTGTGAAATTCAGACATACACATTTACTGAAAGTATCCATAGCTACTACTAGTCTCATGGCATCAGAATTTCTCTACCCTCTTGATGCATAATAGTAGAGTGTTTAGTCAGTCCAGGAGTTTGGAAGATAGCAGAGCTTGAGAAATTATTAAAATAGCATATTAATATGTAATTGTTTTGGACTAGTTATTTTGCACACAGCCTGTGAATTGCTTAACTGTTCAATAAACATAGGAAATTAGTTAGGGAATAACGACCAGGGTGATGGAACGCATTTCCTATGATGAAAGGCTGAGAGAGTTGGGGTTGTTCATCCTGGAGACAAGGCTCCAGGGAGACATTATTGCAGCCTTTTGATAGTTAAAGTGGGTTTATAAGAAAGATAGTTTCCAAATTTAAAACTAGGTGAAAGAAATGCATGTGTGAACAACCACAGAAATTTTTTATTCAGTTTGGCCAGATTTATTAACAATGAAGAAAATAAAAGATTCTCGTATTATTTTTAGGCATCCACTTAAAAATTCCTTTTTACGGCTATGACTTTGAATATTATTGAAAGAATAGTCATGAATTCCAAATGGATTGAATTCTTTCACATGCAGCTAAACAGTAGAAGACTATATTGCATTTCCAGAGATACATAAAAGGTATGTTATTTTCTAATATACTGTTCTTCAAGAGATATCCAATGATAAGCATGTAGACACAATCTCTTCCATATGTTCAGAATTAGAAGGGGAAAGAGAAAAGCAGACATCTGTCAATTTAGTAGAGTTGTGTAGCTTACAGAATCTCCGTATATCTCTTTGGAAGATGGATCTAAAAGTTCTTCCATTCAGAAGAGACAGAATGCTTGCATATCAGATCACTGAAAATTATTTTCATTTAATTAATTATGTTTCTTCTGTTTCAACACAATCAGGGACTTACTGGCTGAGACAACTGAGATCAGCTGCACCATTTTACACTACTTGCACTACCAACCTTGCCACAGAGGATCAGGTTATGTACTATCTGCCAGCAAATGTTTAATGAACAAAATTTTTTGGAGTGTGAGAACCTTGGTTAGGTGTATATGTGTTCCTAATGTATTTTCATTATTAAGCCTGTGTATTTGTACTTCCTTTCAGTAGGACACATGACTTTGTTCCCAGTACAAGCACAACTATTCTGTTACGGTAATTGCATAGCCTAGGAATACCACCAACCACCTCACTTAAATCTAAATAGGTGATGGAGGTCAGATGATTCTAAAATGCAGGAAACTGGCTCTCATATTGCAAGCCCTCCTGTCTCTGCTCACTGTTGGAATTCTTGTATTTAACAAAATGTACACATCCACCTTACTTTCTGACTATGCTTTGCAGTTCAAAAACTGAACACCGCAAAAATCAATACCAGACTATTGGAGGCTGAATCTAAAATTACTGCACTTAAGAACTGTCACAGAAATAGTTTATCTTCTCAGGCAACTGTTAGCCATTGAAAAACATAACATGCACAATATTCTTCCTTTCATTTAAGCACTGTAGATACATTATCCTTTGATTCTCAAAACATGAGCAATTCAGTTGGATCCATATTCACTTTCAGTCAATAGAAATAAAACATGGCAATTCGCTACAGTAATACTTTGTTTGCTGGTCTTAGAAACACTCAGAAACAATGAATATGGTTTAATCTGCTCCAATACACTGTTTTGCCAGGAAAAAAAAAAGTCTTGGAACAGCTGATGTTAATTATGAAAAATTCAGATGGAAAAATCTGTGTGCAGACCCAATCTATTTGTTTTCTCAGTGGTCTCTACTCCAAAGAAATATATTAAATACAGAAGAATATCTCAGTGGGCTGTGCAGGAGGCTTAATCAGTCTTTTAAAGTAGGCAAAATGCATAATGCAATGCTGAGAAATTGTAAACATATAATTGTGCTGCACACATTGTGTAAAATACGTAACATACATACAACCTCTACCCAGGTTTATTTGTTTGGTTCTTATTGGGGAAGCAATTAAAAAAATATCAACATAGTTATCTGAATTGCTGTTTCTGAGATTGAGAATTATGAAGGAGATGAAAATCAATGTACCGATTAGTAGAGGTAACACAAACAGGCAGAATATCGAAGGTGCATCTCTGAACACCAAGATTGGTGTGAACATTGAAGATATCACAAGGGTAATAGAAAAGGCATGTCACTAGAGAGTATGGTTGAGAATAAAATCCTAATTTACTTGCTTTATAGTTATTGCTGGAGGAGTTTGCATTTCATCACTTGCTATAAGGATGGTCTAATTTTCAGGTTTATCAGTCATCTTGTGATGGATTTTACAGGGACAAATTTTCATGCTCACTGAAAGCAGTACGATTTTCAGAGTGATTTTGTGCTCAATGATACTAATTTTTTTCCTATTTGGGAATGTGATGATGGATCAAGGCCACTGCCATTGGAAGTCCGTTCCTGCAACCACCAGTGGCAGTTAAAGGATCTCTCAAATCACAGCACTGTGTTACCTTGGAATTTTTTTTTTTGATTGCCCAGCTTCAGAAGGGTTTGATTTTGTGTCTATGCAGCCACAGATCAGTCTGGTTTTTGAGAGTAAGGGGATGTGCCATAATCCTCATGAAAAAATGCATGGTTGGTTTGTGCCCAAAATTATACATATATAGTCATGTATATAATTACAATTGAAGTCTAGAAATTCAAATATAACTATCTCAAAGACTCTTGTGACCATGAGTAGAAGAGGAATTTTGGTGAAGTTTTGTATATGGTAATCTTTTTCCTTCCCAGTTTAAGCATAATTTCCATTTGAAGTAACCAGAGAGGCAGAAATTTATATTTCACCTCTTTAAAGAGCAGTTGGTTAAAACTATATTATTTAGTCATTTAAAAAACTGTTATTGTCCATTAAAATTACAACTGTGAATGCTTCTCTCCCTGAATCGTTCCTAAGATCTCTGGATATTACAGTGCAAAATGCAGCTGCTGTGACATCACACTAATAACAGTAATGTTCTTCTAGTAGGAAATCAACAGCCAGGCTTTTTCAAATCCCATTAAAACTGTGCAGTATATATTTTGCAACAGAACATGGCTACATGTGATTACACTTTCACGAGTAAATCACAAGGCATATCAGTTAAGAGACACCATGGATGTGAGAAGTCATTACAGGTTTGCAGTGAATTACAACTCAGTTTTGTAAATTGGAGAAGTAGTATCAACCCATGTTGCTCACAGTGGTAACACTGTCAAAAGGCAAAAGCCAGTAACTACTGAGTAGAGAAATAATCCAGAGCTGGAGGTATGTCTCCTTTTAGTATATACAGTGAAAAAATAAGGCTCTTAAATGTAAGCATAATTTCTCAAAAAGCCATCAGGAATACAGTACCATAAGTCAATGAAATCATGCCTCAAGATGACCACAACACCGAGTTTAAAACAGCTGGAAGACAGGAGAGTTACAAGCAGTGTCATGCTTGGATCTACAAAAGTAAATAGTATTTGCACCAAAACATTTTAAGTAATTCCTTCTCCCTCTTCACATTCACCCTACTGTAACGATTATATTTGTTTTCCCATTCTCTTCAGTTCATCAGTGTGCATATCACATTTACCACAAGTACTCCTGTAAATTATTGTATTTATTATGATGCTTTGAATTAAATGCTTTCACCTCCTCATGGTGCTAAGCAACACTTCATGACCAAGAACTAGTAATTAAGACAAACACAAAGAGAACACACTCGTAATACAGCTTTTCTGAGTTGTCCTAGAACAATACAGATGTGCAACAACCCAATTTAACTTTGAAGTTAAGTGATAAGCTAGCTTTGAGGGAAATTATGCAAGTAAAAACAGTGAGATATTAATAGAAATTTATATACCTAAAATCAGCTGTGAACAGATGGAGAACGAGTAATGTCATTCTCTATTAAATTATTTCTATAAGATATTCCTGAAAGGCTGTGAACCCTTCCACAGGATTTTCATTCTTCACTCAGTTCTATAGGATGGTAAAAGCAAGGTCTTTTGTTACATTCTATATGACTTATAGAGGAGAAAAAATATACCTTCTGGGATGCAGAGACTTATCAACTGTATACATAGTATACAATGTATACATAGTGTTGTGATTTCATTATTTTCTGAATGTAAAAAGTAATGCTTTCAAGTAAAAAAACAACAAAAAAAGTGACCAAGTCTATTGGCCATTCCAGTTTAATTCTTTCCCAGTTGAAAAGTTGAAATCATTATGGAGCACACTGTGCAGCACATTAAAAAACAACAACCAAACAAAAACAAAAAAAAACTTGGTGAAACTAAGGCAACAAAAAGAAAATGAAAACAAATCCACACCAAAGGAAACAAACAAAACACCCCTGGCCCTGGTTTTTGCTGGCTATTGATATAACTCTGTTTATATGAAACATATGACAGTGTATAGGAAGTTGCAAATATAGGGTATGAACTACTGGGCAGAAAGAAGTATTCTACAGCCACCTGGGAAGCTGAACATGCTCGTTGATCCCACTGAAAACTAAAATACATTTTGCTGATGAAGAGTTACTGCTCCACCATGCTACATGCAATTGCTTGAACCAACGCAGGGAGAGCAGTGCGAGCATGCCACAAAGATGGCCTTTTTATAAAGGATCACAATTTTAGATCTGCTTTAACTTACTGTGAAACATGCTAAACCATTGAAAAATGTCTTGTCATCTGAGACAGCCTTCTTGTAGTCCTATGAAATACAAACAGGTGGTTCTGCAGCTGCTGGAGATTGGTGATGCATTAAAATCATGCAGTTCTTCTATTTATTTTTTGTTTGTGCCTTTTTAGTAGGCTGTCTCAAAGTACTTCAGGAACCAAACCTGTAAATGTGTCTTATTCTAAAATAAACAGCACTCAGCATGACACAAATGACATTTTCTGAGGCTCCAAGAGGGAGTAAAATAGCACTGCCACACAGTTCCTTCTTCCTCTCTAGATGTCATTACACTGTTTGATATAGTAACAGAAATCACTTAGCCAGTTGGACAGCACAGCAGGTCACTCTAGAAGTGACTTTAAACAATTTTAGAAAAAAAATGTTTCACACACAAACAGAAAATAAAACAAAATAATACAAACCAGTCCCAACTGATTCCTAATAGTTTACTTACTCAGCACTTCATTTGCCAGGATTATTGTATATGTACATAAAAAACTTGATTACGTGCCGCAAGGGTCTTGTTTATTGGCTAAACCACATGAACTCTACATATTCACCTTGTGTTCATGTTTTGGTCCACATGCTACACAGAACCTAAACAGTTGAAACAATATCATGTGCATACTTGGTATATGTGTATATAGCATATATGAAGATAATGCTGAAATTATTACCCCTTACCTGGTTTAAAGTAGAACAAAAAGATCTCAAAGAATGTTAAACATGTAACTCTGTAGTCTACTGTAAAATTTAAGAGTTCTAGTCTCAGTCCTTTGTCAGGCAAGGCAGAAGTACAGAAGTGTTTATGGATACATATACAAATCAGTCTATACCATTCAGATACAGATAATTGTATCAACCCATGATATGAAATTGTATACCTGTGATTCCTGTAACACACAACATCTAGCAAGAGGACTATACTTGTAAAATATTAGTAAACTAAACCAAATGTTTCATGTATACATCATTAATTTCATCTAACAGTCGGGCAGGAGCAACTAGAAAGGGCATAAACTTTGCATCTAAGAATTATAAAGCTGGTAGCTACCACATGTTCGTAAGGATGGTGACAATTCCTTAAGCAAATATATAGTCTTAGCCTGCTTCACTGTCCCAGCATTCTTCCTCTGTCTTCTTTCTCTTCCTATCTCCTCTGCTGCTTCAACACATTTAAACATATTATTTACCATCTTAAAGTTACGGGCATCTCATCACAACAAAGCAAAAAATAAAATAGCAGCAATTGAGTTATTTCCAGAATAAGGATCTGCATAGACATACTAGGACTGTCTGGCACTTTAATTTCCTGTGATGAGAGACATAGTTTAATAGTTTTATTAGCAAAGCACCTGTATGTTACATTATCATACTGCTTTTGTACTATAATTAGTACCTCTATATGATATCTCTATGCTAAATGGCATTGAGTCAGTTCTTAGACATCAGTAAGAATCTGTTTATTACTGCTTGTTGCATGATGAGGCAAGATTATGATTTATTAAAAAACACCATCTGCAGTAGTTTGCAGTACTAAGACACCATATAGGTTTGAAGGAGAAAAGGAAGAGTGAAAGACACATCACCACCACCCCAAAAAAAAAAAAAAAAAAAAGTAATTCTGGTAAAATATCAATAGTGACACAGCAGTAAAAAATTTTTGCACACAACACATTTTACATTATTGTATTCTGCTTTCAGCATTTCACCTTAAAAAATACTGTAGTATCTATCTTTGAAGCAAAGATTTTAGGCACTGGAGTTTCAAAGCACTTAGGATTAGCAGATATTTTTAAACAATCCATTCTTAATTAAGAAATTCTTTGGAACATTTGCAATAATATAAATCTTTAATGGCTCGTTTAATTGTGTAACTGATCAATATATTTATTTTATAATTTCATAATATCATCCTGTCCAGTTGTTTCATGGAAACAATTTATGGTAATTGAGCTTCTAACCAAATGTATGCGGTGTTAATTATGTTTTTAAAAAAATTAAAGAAATATCAACTACATTGCTTAGAAGGAATTTTAGCATTAAAGTAGGGTCAAATAGGCTCAGAACAGACTGCAGGAGACCACAAGCATATTGTGAGTTTAGCAATATGTACAATGACATCTGGTAGCACAGAGCCATCTATAAGCATTAGTTAGCTTTTACTAAATTGTTAAATTTTATTATCCAGAAACATGCATGCCCCAAAGTTTTCTATTTCTTAGCCTGAAGCTAAAATTAAGATCTTACTCAAAAAGAGGTCTCTGTGTAGATACATTTATCAATCTACTTGGCTCTTGTCTATTTACAAAACAATGAAATTATTGAAGAATTTAGTGTTCTACCTGCAAAGATTTTTCTTCTTTTCCAGTTTTAGTCTTGCCATATGATGTTGCCATAACCAGAGAATATCTGTGCTTTTCCATGCTTTTACCTTATTTAGCATCAGTTAGTATTACAAAGACAGCACATCAAATAATAATAAGAGTTTCTGGCCATGGTAATTATAATTTCCATGTTTGTTATGTCTTTGGTATGTTCTTTTTCAAACAATAGTTTTACAAACTTAAACCCTTAGTAACATCAACTTTACTCTCCTAAATTTCACTTTTTTTCCAGTACAAGAGTGCTGTCAGATATTTGATGCATTTGTTTTTTCTAATGATACTGATTTGGTATCATTTATATTTCTTTTTTGTCCTGATGACTACCGAACAAGGATATCCCCCAAAGTATCTTTCATTTACATGATTTCACATAACATGCTTGCCATGTTGAGGATGGCATTTTCCAAGGCTACTAATGACCTATCATTTTAATGGTAACTTTTAAAGGTAACATTTACTGAAATACTTTCAGCTCTGCTAGTTTTACCACAGACAAGACATTGTCTTCTCCTCTGATCAGTATGAAGAACTGTCACCTGGGAAGCAGACTAGCAGTGCTATTGTAACACTTTCTACTGTGTAACTAATGCAGCATAAAAAAAGACTTCTCATATTTATTTAGAAATCATAAAAGCTCAGATAAAATACAGCAAGCATCAGAAGCACAGATTATTTTCTGTATACTGGGTAACAATTACCATACAGCTTTCCTTTAACAAATGAAAAAGTTCATTGAATTCAGAAAGTAATTTCCACCACGTTAACTTGTTTTACGGGATTTTCAAGATACCATTCAGGGTATCTTAAGATGGTGACAGATGGAGAAAAGTAAAGGAAAGACTAGAACTACTAGTTATATACATCTATTGAAAAATTAATCTTGCTGAGAAGAGTTGTATAACTATCAACTGCTTACACAAGAAACTTGTGACTTCTGGTTTTCATAACCTCTTTCCCCGTACTTCTTTCTCACCCAACCACATTGTACTTGTTTCCTATGACTACACTGGCTGCAGCAATCTTCCTTATGAGCACTGTAAGCAGAACCTCACCAGAAATCCTTGGCATTACTATAATGACAACAGAGTGATGCTAAATTGTCTGGCTATAATTTCTCCTACCTCCTAAATGACAATTTTTCTTTTCATAAAAAGGTGAACATCGACATTTCCTTTGCTACACCAGTATTGAGTCTTTTTGCTGAATGACTCTCGACATTCTTTTGCCACTGAGGCAAAACATTAGAAAACTGCTATGAGCTTTTTCTTTTATGCTATGAGATGGGGAAGATCATATGACCTAAAATTGTGCTGTTGGCTTCCTGCACTCAGTTTTCTCATCTGCTAGTCCTTCTCCAATTTATAAGTGATAAAACATAGATGGGAACAAATTTTCAATACACAAAGATATAAATGGAGATTTAAATGAAGAAAGTCAAGAACATGAAAACAAAATTTGGTCATGTCAGCAGTGTGGAGATGAACTCGGCATTAAACAAGAGTTTATGGATGTGTAACTCCTCAGCAATATGTGGCTACTACACACATGCCTACTCCTGAATTCTCATCAATGTGGCCATTTGCTAAATGATCCAGTTTGCACCAGAGATGGTATTGCAATTCAAAGCCAGGAAATCTCTCATGAAGCTTTAAGACTAAGAGGGAATATTTAACAAAGCAAATTCACTTTCTGGTTGTTAGAGCATGACAGCATCTGTTGTGGAGATTGTTAGTAACAGTACAGATTAATACTCTAAGATGAGTTGGTAACAAGTTTAGTGTGTCTTTTTAAAACAATTAGATGACTAAGACTAACCTGGTGGATACCACACTAATTACTGCACCAACAGAGAACCCATTTGATTCAGATGGTCACTTGGCTCACATCTTCATTTCAGACCTTTAGACTTTCCTTTCAGTGTCCTGCAAACCCAGAGCCAGCACCCGTGTTATCAAATCTGCATTACATAAAAAGAATACAGAAAGTTCAAAAAATCATCTTCATTTTTGCCTTTACAATGCCAATGACTGCAGTAATTATGTGAGTGGTGTGTAAAGCTCTGGCAGAGCTAGAGTTTTTTATGTGGGTTAAATCCCATAATTAGAAGCGCAACTACTCTTCTACCTGAAATTCACCAAAGGATGCGAATCTTTAGATGAAAACTGAACCTACAAAGGACAACTTTTCATAAGAAACTGTATTAATTTATGATAACTTCTATTTGAATTAAATTATGTGGTGTAAAATCCTTTTCTCTTGATGATAGGTTGGTGTAAATCTAGCCAGATTCTAATAGCCGAAGTCTATTCTTTTATCACCAATAATAATAAGATATTGCTTTCACTGTAGTGTTCATTAATTGCCAAGATGGCAATGGTGTTCATTTAGCTTACAGAAGATAATTGCTTTTGAGAACCACAAGTCATCTAGAGAATGGTAGCCATGTCTTCACAACACTCCCTTCCACTTAGAAGGAATCATTTTATGACATGACACAGTTTTGGCCTCAAGTCTAAATTTAATTGTATTTGAAAGTCATCTTTTGGAAATACACCTGTGGAAGTAATGATCAAAAATGTTAAATATCTTATATTTAGGATGTCAAAGATGGGTTTCCACTGAAGTCATGATTACCAAAGAGACTATTTTCAATGAAACAACAGTAAAATTGTGTAATTGAACTTTAATTATGAGAACTCTAAACTAAAGTTCATTTCAACTCCATTAACATCAGCCAGGGACTTCATCAGAAACAGCAGCCAAATAACATATCTGACACTATTCATCTTAAGGATCTTGAAGGAACTTTGTATTATGTACTACATGAACACTATTTTGTCACTTTGTGTCTTAGAGAAATGCCCTTTTGTTATGGCTTAAGTCATGACATGGCCAGGCAGTCCTTACTGACAGTATGTAGGCTTTAAGCCTGTTCTGCATGCCTTCTTTATTTATATGTATGTGTGGATATAAAATTGATAGAAATATGTTTTTTTTCTGACAGATTTTACCAAATGAATGGCATACAGAATTTCACCTAAGTGGTTTCATTTAGTAAATTAGCAAAACCTCGTTGTAAACTTGAAAACCTTTTTCTAAGAACTGGAATTCAATGAAATTAAGGAAATTGATCAGTCACATTATTAATTCAATTAATTATGTTCATATGTGCACAGATTTTCTAAATGTCATCAGTTATGCACAGGACAAAGAACATTAAAGAGGATAACCCAGTGTACCCGTATCAGGCTACTGCAGCAAGTCAGTACCTATCTCAAGTTAAATCATTGGTGTTGAACCTAGCTTAAGTTAATTATTCCTTCAACACTGTTGCGAAAGCAGTATTTTCTCATTCTACTCTTTACAAACATATATTGTAGCATTTGATAAGGTATTTCAGTATATTTAAATATGTAAGTCAAACAGAAATATTAGTGCTGTCTCCAAACTGGTTTCAGTTTCCATGCACAGCGTATGCTATGCTGTCCATGGGTGTAAAAATCAAAACAAAAGAAAACAAAAAAAAAATCATAGCTATATGTTAAAATAACATGGAGATAATTATTTTATTCATAAATAAGAACACCTAACTAAAAGGCTGAAAGTGCTACATGAACCTTCTAGGTTTTCATGTACAAATTAACTAGAGCAAATATAAATGCAAGGAATGCTTATCAAAGTAATAATTTTTTTCCCCTTTCAGCTGCCCACTACTCATTATGAATCCAGTGCTAACTACTACTTTTTGCTTTTTAAACCAAGACATTTTGGAGCTATCAAAATTATAATTAGAGAATAATTATACAAGTTTATCAATGAAGCGGAATTACTGAACTGGAATACAGCAGACTGTATGCCTCACAGAAAAAAAAACTACACAAAAGGAGCTCCTTCGAGTACTGCTTTAGCAAAGCACTCGGGTACACTTTTCGTCTTAATTCTCTTCTCAGCTCCCACGAACTTCGAGGAGATGAACATGCACTTGACTGCTTTGCTACACAATGATAGGATCAGTCAAGTGCTTGAAATAAAGCATGTGTTTATGGGCCACACAACACAAGTTACCATTTACCTTAGTATGTCAGACTGTGAATTATGGAAGTTCAGAAGAAACTCAGTGGATTGTGCAATTGATGACAAGGCACGACATGGTAACTTGGCAAAGCGTTGCGGTGTAAATTGTTCCAACTCATGAGTCCAAGCAATTAAAATACCTGTGTGCTTCTTTGCTTGGACTGAAATGCCCTAGGTAGCTGCAACTGTTCCTACACATGCTGCACAAACTGCCAATGCCTGAACAGGTTGATAGAGGTCTTTTGCTTAAGCCTCGCTGAATCCAGGAACTAGGGAAAATGGTGATGAAGTCTTCCAGAATTCTCAGCCAGAAGTCTTCCAAAGGCTTACAGTCGTACTTCACACAAGTTCAAGGGGCTTCTTTCTGAGGTAAAAAGCTGTTCACAGTGATGTGAAAGGTTCTTTATCTACCTCTTCAAGGAGCTGTGACTCATCCTGCACTGAGAGAGGCTGCTCTGTAAATTCATGCAGCCTTTCAGACCTCTTGAGGACAAGGCTTTGGCATCTGTTGGGAGGGGTTCAGCTGTGTCAGGACAGAGGAACACCTGAGCGCACACATAAGCAAAACTGTAGGTACATGGAAGCATGTACAGCAGCTTGGGAGCAAAGTGGTAGCTCATGGGGCTTTCCAGAACTTTTTCTGGAGATAGGTGGAATTACAAGAATAAATAGTGGCACATCAATTACCCCATGTAAATGGGAGTAGCAGTATTTCCTTATCTTTCATAGATATTAGAAGATTGTTCTCTGATACTTTGCAAAAAAGTGTTACTGTCAATTCCCATTCTCATCAATTGGGTTTTGCAGCAACATAATAAAAATTAGAAGAAAAGTAGACAAGGACATTGATATTAATATTCATTGGAAAACTCATCTCTTTATTATTTCCTGATACTTAGAATAATAAGATTAGTAAATGGAATTTGGGCCTCACTCCAATATCCAGGTATGTATTCATACAGGCAAAATACACCTTATGAGCGGTTACGCTGTTTGGAACTCCTGAGCAGTAGAAGTTCTAACTTCAGTGTCTAGTAAATATTTCAGCATTTATTTACCACTATATTGTTTAGTAGAAAAGTTTGCTGTGTTTTAAGAACTAGAGACATTAATAAAAATACTTTCAAATTATATCTATATATAAAACCCTAGGCAAGGTTATAAGTGAACAATCAAGAGGAGAACAATAACTATTTGTCAAAACTTCCATAGAAAGTTTGCATGTTTACATTGCTGGGAATCTGTACATTTGCTTCATTCTTACTTCATCTCACAATCCATCCTTCAAAATGTTATTGCTCCCGTGCTACCTCATACTCATTTCTGATATGGCTTACAAAACTTCAAAGTCTACGATAATTAAAGCATAACTGTATAGACACATAAATCATGTAGAAATTTGTCCACATGACTGAAGAAAACATTTACATTTGGGGGGTTGGGGGGGTGGGTGTAGAGCTACACAGAGAATTGAATTAAGCAGATACATTAATGCTTAGATCCATTTAAAAATCGATAGCGTATTAATATATGGATATAAGGCCAGCTGGTAAAACATAATCAAAATATTTTCAAGGCTTCTCTAGAGGAAAAGTTGCAATCTCATGTATACTGTATTTTCAGAAACAGTAAATAGCTTACAATTAAGAGTTATGGTGAGAACATTTAATTGCTTAATCCAAGAAATTCCTGCCAAGCTATGTTTCTCATTTATAATGGCCTTTGTTAATCTTTCATGCAATTAATCTTCCACACACAATATGTGCTTCCAATTTTTACTCCTCACTAGATATAATTACATGACCACCAAGAAACAGTAAGATTTCAAGTTAAAAGCACACACAGAATGAAAGCATAACCCACACCAAGTATGCTACTAGAGTTTAGAAACCCTAAAAAGTCTAAGAAAACTCAATTGTTTCTTGTTCTTGATCACTCAGGGACAGATGCTATAATCTATTCAGTCTGCTGGTTACCACATTCATTATATTGTACTTTCCATGCCCTTGGTCCCTAGCTCACAAAGTGGTATTTGCATTTTGGCACAGCTTTAGAGAGGATCTTAGGAGCTATGGTTAGGTACACCTATGTTTTGTTGCTCCTGGAAACACATTATCCATGTCTTTCAGCTGATGCTCTGAATAGCCTGCAGGAAAAGGCACCTCCAAGCAGGATGCAAACGAGCCCCCTGCGGAGGGGTTTGGCAGCAAGCACTGCAGATGGTCTGACACCTTTCTGGCTGAATGAATCCTTTAAGTCTGCTATGCAGTGACCCTGGCACGCCCATTCACTGCAGGGAGTGAAGATGCTGCATTACGTCAGGAAATGAGCCCACGGATTTTCAGGTAGGTTTCCATATGCACTTACTACCAAAAAAAAAGATGATCATAACCCACGTCTGTGCATACTCCAGTAGGTGTACTATGAACATACTACCAAATCATGCCTGGCCTCCTCCTCCTAGCAAAATAAATGGAGAAACATCTCATGTCAGAATTCCGGAAATGTTGAAGTCAAGAGTTTCCTTATTTTTCCAATCTCCCAGGCGAGTTCTAGACTCGTATCTGTATATAGGGAGTAGCTAATGCATGATACAGCAGTGATGGTATTCTCTCACCATTAGCAAGCTGTCATCTATCACTGAAATCTGCAGTTGTTCCAGATTTCCCAGACTGCAGGGTTGCAATACTGCAAGCTGTGGTATCTCTGGGTTACATACAGGGACATATTTATGGCAAAATAGAACTTTAGCCCAATTGCCAAGTAGAAAATTAAATGTCCCTTGTCTGTCATAACAGCTAAAGGAAAGGAAATCTGTAAGGAATGATGGAGGGGAAAACTGTGCCAACTGGAATATTTACCTTATTTCAATTGATGCCTTCTGGGTTTCTAATGGAGTCATAAGTCCTTAAAAGTTTCTAGAAATGTCCACACATTATTTTACTTTTGTCAGATAATTAGAAACAGTTGTACACTTAATATTTTACTTAGACTTCAGTATAATCTTGAGCCAAATGCATCATTGGTATAGTTCTACTCACTTCATTCGATTACTACAAGTCTGAAGCTGGCCTTTTCTAATTGTTTCCTGACAAGACTTTTAGAAGACTAAACTATGAAGTAATAGTCATAGTGATGACTGCAAGTGCACATTCAAAATTACGGTATTGAGTTAAAAGCTAGAGACCTCTGGTTGAGTAATCAAATCTCTTTGTTCCAAACATAATTGCTTGAGTCTGACTCACTTTGTTCTATTTAAAGACTAACTGAAGACTTGCAATATTGGAGGCTCACTTCAATAAGCTGGTATCACAACTTCCATTTAGGAAACAGAGAATGATATTACAGTTCATTTGCAATTTGTAGTGCTAGAAAATTATTTTGCTGCATGTTAGGAGTTATTTGTAATTTTACAACACAAATCCTTACACAGATTCTTCTTTTCATAAAAATGTACCTTTGTATTATTTTGCTCCCTCTCTACATCCTTAAAGATAGACAAAAAGCCAGGCATCCCCCCTCTCACAATTGCTATAAAGGACCAAGTGTAAGCAATGAAAAATCTTAAAAGCTCCTGTATGTTGCTTGTGGCCAATACTGTCATCCAATTAGTTAAGCTTAAACTGTAGTAAAAAAGGATGAAAGAAATAGGTCAGGGTATCCAAACAATAAGAAAACCATTAGGAAATGCACTTAGTCCACCTGTTTCCTTGGTTAGTCAACTCTATTAATCAAAATATTAAAAATAGCACAAGAGCAGTGTAAAATATAGTCTCTTGAGATCTCCCTCCTTTAAATCAGAACCATAAGATCTGGATATTCACACTTGTCTTTGATCCAGAGCAGGCAACAGCCTGTTCTCTAAAAAACAATTAATGTTGTGAAAGGCTTTTCCTTTCAAACCTCCAGCCAACGTCAGTGAACTAATCTTATTATTTATGATCTACTAGCAGTGTGTCTGCTGTGGAATGAGCCAAGCACATACTGTTATACCTAGGACAGTATTACTTTAATGCAAAAGAAATGGAAAATGAAAGAAGTGATAAAACAAATTAAGAACATACACCTAGTGTGAGAAAGTACTGTCTTTAGTAATCTAGCATAAAGGCTCCTGTAATGTGGCAGCTATTTCCTTCTGAATTTGAAGAGCTTTGTAACAGGACGGGTTCAGGAAAAGGTGTTTATACAGTCATGTATACAGTCAACATTAACAGGATAATTCAGCTGCATTTTAGGAAATAAGTAGTGCTTTACGTCTGCATCTCAGACTATTTGCAATCTGAAACATACATACATTGATTAAAATTTTAAATAGATAATGCTTTCAAAAAATAGTGTTTAGTGACACAAAGATACTGTGTTCTGCTGCAAAGTGGCTTAAGAACACCTCAAGAAGTATTTTGCAAGATTTACAAATAATACACAGAAAAGGCTGTGGGGAGAATTATCCCCTCCTGACACAACTCATCCCAAAAGTTTGAAATCTGCTCTTGTTTCTGAAGGCTTGTAGTGTAACTGTTGCTATAGACTCACACCAAGTCCTGATTTATTCCCTGGTGTTAACTATTCTATGAAAACAGGAGCCGTTCATTTTAGCCTTTGAAATAAAAAAGCATGTACTTGTCTTGCCTACTAGTATAAATCAGAAGTCTTTGGTCTAAACATAAATTGAAGTGGTGAATTGTATCTATTCCACATAGAGAAATTAGCAATAAAGGAAGGTAATAGCATTGTACTCAAACCAGCACAGTAACACAGCTGCTTCAATCTCAGCTTAGGACCTGGCAGCCAAACGATCAACAATGGACACAAAACCAAATTAAACACAAGTAATTAAGAAAGGAAGAAACAACAAAACATTGTGCCACAGTACAAACCCTGTGGTATAAGAACATCTTCGAAAAAGCAATTCTAGTCTCCATCTCAAAAAGATCACAGAAGACAATGATGCTTGTCAAAGGTATAAAATGGCATCAGAATGAGAAATAACCAAGAACATTAGACCTCTTCATCCTATATTTATCCCTAGAAATCACCTTTTGGCCACTGGCTATGATGGACACTGAACTACCTGGATCTTTTTTTGGTATGCTTTGTTCATGCTTACAGTGCAGCTGACATAACACCACTTTCTGCTCCTCCTGTCTCCCCAAGTGCTCACTCTGCTTCTCAAGGATGTTCTGCAGCTTGCATTAGCTCCTTTGTTGAGGCACCTGCAGTCTAAGCTAGCAAGTTTAAAGACAGGTCTTGAAGCATAGTTGGTTCACATAACAGATCTGAATGGACACAGTGGAACTGAGTAGGTTTTAGTGTTGAAAATTCTTACTTTGAAAAATAAGCATATTTGACAATAGATTTTCTGATCTAGATATGACACCACGAAAGTTCTGGGATAGGGCAACCAAGATGGCCCATTGAAACACTGCTTACCATTTATATATTCAGTGATTTCTGAGATTGGGGTCTTTGTTGCAATGCCTCTTAGTAGTTGGCCCTCTTTTGATGACCAGAAAGCCATTGTCATGGTTGAACCCCAGCTGGCAACTGAGCCCCACACAGCCACTCCCTTCCTCCCTCCCGGTGGGATGGGGGAGAGAATCAGGAAAGTAAAAGTGAGAAAAATCGTGGGTTGAGATAAAGACAGTTTAATAGGTAAAGCAAAACCTTGCACACCATTGATTGTTTTTTTAAAAAACAGGAAATTCGTTCACTGCTCCCCGTGGGCAGGCAGGGGTTCAGGTATCTCTAGGAAAGCTGGGCTCTATCACACATAATAGTTGCTTGGGAAAACGCCTCACTCAGAACTTCCCTCTTCCCTCTTCTTCCCCTGGCTTTACATGCTGAGCAGACACCACACGGTATGGGATATCCCTTTGCTCAGCTGGGGTCACCTGTCCCAGCCCCTGTGCCCCCCCAGCCCACCCACTGGCGGGGTGAGGAGCGGAGCAGAGAAGCCCCCAGCTCTGTGTGAGCGTTGCTCAGCAGGGACTGGAACATCCTGAATTACCAACCCTGCTTCCAGCACAAATCCCAAACTTGGCCCCATACTGGCCACTGAAGAAAACAAACTCTAGCCCAGCCAATGCCATTACAGCAGTAACAGTGGCCTCTCAGTAGTCACAAAGATGTGAAAATTAGCCAGCTAGATACAATTCCCTCACCACCTTTCTCTCATGCCCAGCATTGCCAAGAGGCACCAGTGCCCAGTGCCATCTGTTGGGAGTTAAGGGTACACAAGGTCTCAGCATTTTCAGAAAGTGTTTAGAATTCATCCTGTGAAAATTAAATACCAAAAAAATTAATCTTCTCTTATTAGACCTTGGAGAATTGTCTCTGCAGTAAATTGCAAGCAAAGACTACAAAACAGGCTCAGCTGTAACAGCAAAATTCCCTAACATTTTTGCCTTCTACCCACCCCCCTGTCACACAGATTGCAACCATTTCAGGAAAGCTGTAAAAAGAATTAAATTGCCTGGGCGGGCTTTGCGTTCTAAATGTAGAATAAAAACCCTCTTGTTTCGCTGGTTAGACACTCAAAAAGTGCTTTGAAATTGCAAACACTCATCAGCTTTCAGCATAACAAAAGCTTTAAAGGCACAGTAGTCATTTTAACACTATCTCAAATATCCTTCTCTTATTCCAGAGGGCAACAATGGAAGGAGAGAGCATTTGGTTTTTTCGTTAGTGGATCATACAGCTGTGACAGTTGGAGTGACATGAGGGCCAGCAGTGCTTCTCAGCTGTGTAATTGCAGACACCCTGAGGAGCATTTAACTACTTTCCAGCTGCTTGTTCTTTTTTCACAAAAGAAGAAAAAAGGACCATTTTATCATTAGCCCCTATTATGGTTTATAACTAAATGAGCCAAATTGCACATTTGGTGATGCTATAAAAAGAGAGTAATGAGGTCAAAGAAATCAGCAGGAAAGGTATAACAATATCAAAACGTGACACAAACCTTCAGGGCTACTGGCCAACTATCTAAGGCCTGATCCTGATGATGCTGAGTTCCGTGACTCTTCCTTCTGGGTAGTCAAACACCCTCATCTGGGGTCCCTTTGTTTAAAGTCATTAAGGATCAAGCTACTAGTTCCAGAAAATACTCCGAATCTGGAAGGCCACTGATCTCAGCATTTCAAAGGATATGGACTTCCCTACGGAAGAAAAGATTTCTAAAGTGGGATCTCTCCTCCAAACCTTGCTTTGGACCAAGCTCATGGCTGTAAGAGGGCACTATAAAGATAAGAAAAGCAAGAGAGAGTGTCTGCATTCATTTGAGAGAGGTTCTTCTGTGGAGGTTTCCCAAAGATACACAAACGGGGAGTGCAGAAAGCATGGAAAAGGCAGTCATTTGTGTGCTTGCATTGCATGAGTGCCGATTATACAGTTTCTAGCATTCACCAAGCCACTATCACAAATCAGCATGACATGAATGCAGCTGGATGGGGGGCAAGATGCTTTGTGACTATGAGATAGCAAGCCCACTCCCCTCAAATGTCACATACAGATTATGGGGTTCACACCACAGAAACCAAACTCTTATTTTCCTATTTCCCATGGCCCCATCGGCAAATCAATCCATGGACCTTTCTGCCTTTCTGTCATTTGCACATACCACCCCCAGCTGGTCAGACTGGTGGCTGTCTGGCATGTCGTACTCCAGACAGTGAGGGAGATGCTGGGATGCACACTGGGACTGTGGGACATTTCAGCTGGTAGGGCATAGTCCCTTCTTACATCTTGGCACTTCAGCCTCTCCCATGTGTGTATTATATTTATCTTCAGGCACACACTCCAATATGCTATCACCTCAGACAGACACTTCAAAGATCTGCAAATACTGTTAGTAGTATTCTCCTCCAGGGACTATCCTGTATCTCCTGCTGTTACTGCTCCTGCACTCCCCATGCAACTTGACACACTGCAGACAGCAGCCACGAACATTAGACAGTTTACACCTACTCACAGGGAAATGACACTGGAGAATGGTAATTTTTTTATTTTTTTTTTTTAACACTTAATTCAATGAAGCGTTTAAGCTGCTCTGGAGACCTGACCATTGGAGGGTGACCTGACCACAAACAAAGACTGGTGGAAGACAATCTTTGTAAGTCATCTAAGCAGCAGAATGCAGCCTGGAGTTACAGCAGCAATCACATAGGTGTCTCTGCAAATGGCCACTGAAATTTTCACCTTCCTATATATGTCTAATTGTTTATTTTGAATTAGGAGGCTGAAAAGTACTGACCTTTTGTTATGTAGCACAGTCAAACTTAGGCATTAAAGGTGGTTGAACTATTTTGCTGTCTGACAGTACAACCACACAACTGCAATAAGTTTATGCAGACTGTTTTTTTGTTTTATTTCATTCTCAGACAGAGGCAACTCAGTGTATAATACAAAATGAACCAAACAAGAATCCATATTTCGCTATAACTTTTTAACGAATCAAAAGTCATCATGTTCTCTCTAAATAGAGATCCCAAAATGTATTTCAGCACAAACTGCAAGCATCTTATCAATGTACATGAGCTATATTGGTGAAAATATGAAAAAAAAAAAAAGGTTTTTTTTCCTCTCTGTATTTATTAGAATTATTTTGTCTTTTCATTAAAGATCTGATAACCAATTCTTTGTACCCATTGGCTGCCAGTAACCTGCATATGTACTAGGTTGATTCAGGGTAAAACTAACTTGAATAATAAAACACCCGTGAAAGTAAAATTAACCCAAAGCACATTTCAATGAAAATAAGTTCATAATGTGAAAAGATTCCTTCAGGGGACAGAAGTATTAATCTTACACATACCGCAAGTTACAGAAAGCAGAGCTATGTAAATTGTCTTTATGATACTATGATTATTTGCTGTGAAGATTAACAATCATAAAATAGTTAGGGTTGGAAGGGAGGATTAAAGGTCATGTAGTCTAACCCCCCTGCAATGACCAGGCACATCTTCAACTAGATCAGGTTGCTCAGACACCTGTCCAAGCTGACCTTGAATGTTTCCACGGACAGGAATCTACCACATCTCTGCACAACCTGTTCCAGTGTTTCACCACCCTCATCATAAAAAATTCCTTCCTTACATTTAATTGATACCCTCTTTTAGTTTAAAACTATTACCCCTTGTCCTGTCTCCCTGGTAAAAGGTTTGTCCCCATCATTCTTATAGTCCCCCTTTCAGTACTGCAAGGCTGCAATAAGGTCTCCCCAGAGCCCTCTCTTCTCCAGGCTGAACAAGACAAACTCTCTCAGCCTG
>JAVJGJ010000047.1:80898581-80913186 GCA_035590215.1 Microhierax caerulescens | reverse complement strand
CCTCTGGGCTGCAAGCTTGCATTGCTGGCTCATGTCCAGCTTTTCACTCACCAGTACCCTCAAGTCCTCTGCAGGGCTGCTCTCAATGCCCTCAGGCCCCCAGCCTGTAAGGATACCAGGGCTTGTCCCAAACCAGCTGCAGGACCCTGCACTTGGTCTTGTTGAGCCTCAGAAGGTTCACACATGCCCACTTCTCAAGCTTGTACAAATCCCTTTCCTTAGGTGTGTCAACAATGACATTTTTTAAAAAAGGTTTATGCCACTGGGTGTTGAAAATAAGTGGGAAGAGCTGAACTCAGCAGCAATAATCATGATGAGAAACATACACTATGGCATGTGATAAGAGAACTGCCCTCCATAGAGGATCCTTATGTTATTAACAACTTTTTATATTACATATGTACTTCATAATAGATGAAGTGCTTTGTGGGGTGAGAACTAAGAAATGGAGTCAGGTTGGTGGGTATTTTAAATTGCTGGTATGCTGTTAAAGGACATGCACAGTCTTCAAAGTTTCTGACAATAGAGAAGCAGCATTTAGTTTGCGATTCCTTTTTTGAAACTGTGCTAATAAAATCTTTGATGGTCTCTACCTGTGTCTGGAAAATTTATTAGGGTGATATCAAAGTAATCCCTGCATATACTATGTTAAAAAACATATATATCAATTAATATCAAGGCCTTCTTTTTCACTCTGCTTTTATATTTGCAGAAGAGAAGAACATCAAATGTCAGTCAGTTTTTAATCAGCCTAATAATTAAATAACAGCATTGTCCCAGCTCTCTGATGCACTATTCATAAGTACACAGCGTACTTCTGTTAGGAGGGATGATAGAGCTGGTAGTTCATTTACATTTGGCAAGTATTTCCCAAGGGACAAAGCTCATGGCAAAGAGAGAAGCTGAAATTTAGTACTTCAAATAATAATTAAAAAAATAGTAGCAATAGTAGAAGAAATAAATTTTTTTGAAACTACTGGTTACAAGTACTATGGTAAGATGACACTTACAGTCTCCTTTAATGAAGGAAGTGTAAAAGCTGGTGACAAGGAATAGATTGAAGCTATTTTGACTTAACATCAAAGTTTTAGATTTGAGGTTCATAAGAATTATTGCCCTCAGTCTGACATGAACATGAATAGGAGTTCTGTGAATGCTTGGAGTTCCATCAGCATATGGCCCCATTCCTTCAATAAACCCATAAGATAGTTATCATTGCAGAAACCAGAACCTGTATGCTGAAAAAAAAACCAGTTTGATAGCATGTGTTATTGGCAACATATGTTCCCTGCTGAAAAAAACATGACTGAAAAGGTAACACTATGAATGAGAAAAACATTATGCAGAAACTTTAATATTATCTGAATATCTGACTGTGTCATCTGCAACTTCATGATTCTGGAGCTTCATCAACACTGTTAATCAAAAACCAGACAGTAAAAATTGTGGGGTTTTTTGTCTTCCTGCAAAACATGCATCCAGAGTCTGTGAAGTAAAAGAGACAGTATGGAACATACCTGATTTTTGAGGGATTTACACTCACATTAATCTTTCTACCATGGTTCTCATCTACAGCAATCACTATACAAAGTATTTCTAGGTTATAAAAAAGGAGAGTACTTCAAAAGATATGTACAAATTCTGCAGATAAGAACTCTGGATTATGATCTCCATCAAATGAAATGATCGAGGATGGCATTTGTAAGGTAACTTGAGTGAATACTTTTTCACCAGATGCTCTTAGTAATGACTGTTTATTGAAATAAATAGAAGATATTTGGGGCAAAAGTTCATATTTATTAAATGAAGCAGGAGTACCAAATTTTATATGTACTCTAAAATCCATTTCATAATTGTTTCAATTTTAAAATCACATTTCCCAGGTTTTGGGTTCACCTTATCTCCAATGTGTCTAAACACCAAAATAATAGAATCACCTGGACCACAGTCCTGAAGCTGATATTTGGGGCAAACCTATTCACAGGAATGAAATTTCATGAACCCTTCACGTGTATGCACTGTGGCACTTTCCATAGTTTCATCATAGCCCAGCTTAGAACAACTGTTTGGACCAAAGGGTTTCCCCCAGCCCAGACTCTTTCTTTGCATTCACAGTAAACTGCAAAATATTGTAAAGTCTTGGTTCCATAAAGAGTTCAATTTACCTCAGTTAAAAGGTAAGATGGTTCTTTTCTGTTCAAACTTGACATGTATTTTTTTTAAACAACATAATGCAATTTTCCAAGAATGATTGCTTCCCTTGGACACTATCTCTGTTTTAATATTTCAGTTTATATTATATCAATGATCTCTGATTTTGTGGTCTGTGCCATGTTCCAATACAGGAACCACTCACTGTATTTCCCTCAAATACAGTGAAAGAACATGGCTGAACTAAAGAATCTTTCTTTTAAAAAATGAAAAAAAAAAAATCTAAATAAGGCTTCTAGCTTTCTAATAAGTAAAATATAGGCATGTTCCATAACTGGGAAACTGTAAGTTTGTCCCTACTAGTCACAGTAGGGACCACAAAAAATAAAGATTGGCTATCAACGCCCACATCCTGGAATAAACGGAGGACTCTGGGGGGAGCACAGCAGAGGCAGACACGGAAGGACCACAGCACATTCCCAGCTCCTTCTGGAATCTGATTGGACTTTCTTACCCTGGCACTGCTGGGCTTTTTGCTTCAACTCTTTGTCTCTGTCCCTCTCCTACACTTTCTTTTCCCAAGTTCCACATACTTTCACCTCATCTTCACACCTCATCTACCTCTCTTCTTTCCACACTTGACTCTCCTTCCTTTTCTCTACTTCAATTTTTTCCAATTACATACAATTCCCCTATAGACACAGTTTCAATAAACAGGGGAATATTGCTGTAGGCTATGAACCTATTGGGACGTTTATCATTATCATATGATGGTATGTTTCACATTCCTTGTGTTGTCAAACTTCATATGTGCTCTTCACGACATGGACCCTCTTGTCTCTGTGTTAGCACAGTGCAGTTTGAGCCCATTGCCCCTTGTCCTGCCTCTTGGCACTACTGAAAAGGGCCTGGCCCCATCTTCCTGACACTCACCCTTAAGACATTCGTATACATTGATAAGATCCTCTAATTTGCTTATGGTAAAAGCAAATGAAAAAATATTCGGTGCAGTTTTAGTCGAAGCTATTAGTTTTTGGCTCTAGGCTCTGTGATAGCCAAGTGTAAGACTCTTTAGGACATGGGCAGAGAATACAGGAAGCATTCACACAAAGTCAGTGTACTATAATCCCTTCTCATCTTTTAGGTCAAGATGAAACAAACATTCATAAGGGAACAATGAAGAAGTTTAAACAAAGCAGCAGCAGGATATTACCTCGCAAGATCTCCTTTGGTTTAAACAAAGCAGGATAAAGCAAGTTGAGAAATGTTAGTCAGAAATGCCAATAAAACCATGACTGCCAAAACATTAAAAGATTCCTTTTACTGTAAGAATTCTTTGAATTTTTGCACCTTTTGAAGAGCAGGCCAGTCTAAATCTAAAATAAAAGGGAACCAATTCTTCAGTGCCAGAACAGTAAGGCAATGTAATTATATAGTAAAGCAATATAAAAAAAAAAGTAATAAAGATCATAATACAAAACTGGCGTGTAAAGCAGAGCATGAAACTATTTTAAAATTAGTCTTCTTTCCCTTTTTTTAAAAGGGACGTCTTACAAGAGCACTATTGGGATCTATTACTGAGTAATACTACAAAATTTTCTTTTTAATAGAAAAACAGTAGTCTGAACTACAAGGAATGAACAGTAAAGGATGATATGTCTTGAAAATTTAACTGCCATGCTTTCACTTCAAAGTCTTGGATGTTTGACCTAACTCTTCTAATGACTCCTTTTGCATTCCTCAGATTCTAGTAGCTTCTGTCCTGTCTTTACCTACAATTGAGAGGCATTTGATATATGTTCATCCAGAGAGCTTCAGCTGTGGTCAACTGCAGTCTGCACAGAGGAGTTTTGGACGCACCAGTTACCCACAACCACTTCCAATGCCTTTGACAAGGTGTGTCTAATTATCACTGTAGCTCCTCTGGTTTGCCTGCATTGTGTGACCAGGGATTAACTGTAACAGGACTTCATTTCATTCTATTTCTTTCCTCATAGCATAATATGGTGGAATAAAAAAAAAAAAAAAAAAAAAAGGAGAAACTTGGGTCAAACCAATCTTGTACCCTTTGTCTACCTGTCTTTTCCAGAATCTCCTTGTGCCTGGTGCTTTCAGATGGCACATGCTGGAATGGGGAACACTTGCTCTTGCAGTTTTGATCTCTATGCAGAAAACAGTATGTTCCCTCTTTTTGACTCCAGTTCTGGCACAACCTAGACTTTTCTCCATTATTACTTTGGTATTTGACATAAGAAAGATCTGTTTCCAATCTCTGCAGGAACCCATAGGCCTCACTAAAAAGTCTAGATCTAACCTGTGTCAAGGGGCAGAGCCCAAGCTGTCAGTGCATCTCTGGAGTTTTACACATTCTGAAGGAAAAAAAGGGGATGATAGTGTTAAGCTGTTGGATAAATCTTTTCCCTTGTCACTGACACAGGATGCAAGCCATGCCACATTGAACCTCATCTGTGTAATTCCTAGCAAATTAAAACCCTTATTTGAGTCAATACAAAATACTTCTCATGAGCACTCTAGCCAAATTATTGAACTACACTGGATGTTTGCAAACTTACACACTGTTATAAAATTTACTTCTCTTACAATTTCTGCACTCTTATTCTAACATCGTGATTTTGAAAATATTTACTAGGAAACTGAACCTATCCTATCACACTAATGAAGCTGGGACACATACTTTTTTGATACGGGTTAGGTTTTTTCTTTCTTTCCCAGTGTCAGATCTGGCAATGTTGGATCTTGAGTCCAAGGCTACAAAAGGGGAGCAGGAGCAGAGGGTGCAGGGAGAATCACACCATCATTCTGAGTAACATGCTTAAACAGCAGTTCTCTGCTGTTAGACATGGGACAATTAAACAGTGAGTCACTTCTCAGTCCCAATGAGACCATCCTACAGGATTCCTCTACAGCTCACACCCATGTATCCTACCTCACATTCTGTCATTCATGGGGCAACCCAGTGAATGAAAATTAATTAACACTAAGTACACTATAGAAAAGACATATTGCCCCTGAAGATAACGTGCACGATATATGAGTATGCAGGTTAGAACATGCTTTTGCAGTAATACCTTGATGGATATATGTTGGCAATTAAAGTTGGTGCAACCTGTGGTGCTCCAGAGTGCCTTTTCACCGAGACTGCCTATGGGTATGTCCTGGGATGTCTAAGACATGAACAGCTCTGGACTTTCCCACACACTGTACCAATCAAGCCCCAGGAAACATCCACAGATAGGGCACCACTGAAAATTACAGAATTTTATCTATGGAGTTTTACAGCAGTGCAGTTCCAGGAGCGTAAATGCAATCATTGAGATGCAAATGTTTATTTCTGAATCATGTTGCCTCCTTTTTCTTTATATAGAATATTATCACGTACTCTGTACTTAATTTTCAGCAATAATATGTGTTATACCCAGTAGATAGCATGCTCAGTACCTTCTTGCTGATACCTTCACAAGATCCAGTTTTCAGACACCACTTGCAAAGATATTACTTATTTCAGTGGAGGGGTGGCAATCAAACTAAAATTTTCTTTGGGAAGGAAAACAAATCAATGAAGGATAGATTATTAGAATTGCTGGGTGAGTCTAAGGTATTCTGTTATAGGCAAGGGTACCCAGACACTCTTCCGAGTTCAATGTCAGGAAAGCGTCTTTCAAAGAAATAAGTAATAAAACCCTCTAAAAGTTCTCATGCATTTTTTGAGAGCGTGTGTGGTGGAAATACACAGAATCACTAAGCAGTGCCCATCATCACCATCAAGATAAACAACCAGGACTTTTTTCTGAGTACACCAGCCTGCCCACATGTCAAAGCATACCTATCCAACCCCAATGGGATTATGTTACTCTCTCAATGCTTTAAAAGCACATTTTCCTGATAAAATGTTAAAAATATATGTTAGCTTGAGAGGGCTAAAACTGCTGTCATGAATAGCTTGATAAATAAGAGTACATGAGTTCTTTATTTTCTTAAGTTCAACAACAAATATCTTCCTAACCATCTAGTGAAGAGGAACTATAAATACTAGGAAAAT
This sequence comes from Microhierax caerulescens, assembly GCA_035590215.1. Lineage (NCBI taxonomy): Eukaryota > Metazoa > Chordata > Aves > Falconiformes > Falconidae > Microhierax > Microhierax caerulescens. The sequence goes on along the minus strand of JAVJGJ010000047.1, from coordinate 80,906,975 downwards.
CTGCTTTAGTCAAATCCACTAAGCTTGAGCACACATCCCTAGGGGGTTATTGAATATCTCTTAGCCTATCTTTCAAAGCTGATCATTAAATTTGTTACTTGGGAAATCTATCCCACTTAACATGTTGGCCTGATTCAGGCTTTTGAGCACCCTAAAGTCATTCAATTAGAACAACTTAACACAAATAGGCTTTTAAAGGAAAAGAATCATATAAGAGTATGTGGTCCAAATTCTAATCGGATTGCTTGAGTCTCCTCATTGGAAAGATTTATTCTTGCAGACTTAGTAAAATTCTATTGATAAAACACTTGATTTGGAAAAAAAAAAAAGACTTAAGAATAAATTGCTTTGCCGGCCCACCTAGGATTAAAGCCTGAAGAATCAATATTGCTGTGTTTTCTGTGTGTTATAGCTTGATAACCATTTTTTTTTATGCTACTGAACTGCATTTTCAAAGCTTTTTGAACTGTTAACACTGAGAAACAGGTTTCTGACTTCTGATACTGCCCAAGGAACCCAATTTCCTCCAGATTTAGTATATTGATTTACAAGGCATCACAACATAGAGAGTCCTATTAAAGGAAAACTAATGTAATAAAATTTTTCAATATTATACCTAGGCCAACTAATTAAGAGAAAATATCTTTCAGAAAGCGTGTCTAAAATGGAGGGTTTTTAATGGATAAAGTCAGATCAGTTCCATCTTGAACATGAACAGAAAAGGCAAAAGCATTATGTTTCTCTTTGGATTGCTTTGAAGCAGTTTCTGTAGTCCGTGGCACCTACCTGGGAACAATGACTCAGTTCCACTTAAAATTAATTTTAAGTGAATAAATATATCTCAGTGTGTTTTCACATTGCCCAGGTAATTTCTTCACCCATAAACCTCCAATATATTCAAATCAGACTCACTCCTACCCTTTCCTGCACAGGTCTCCATCCAAGAACATCTTGTCAACAGTCCAAAAGGCTTTTTAATTCAAGAACCATATGGATACAGAAACTTCACAAGATTCAGAAAGACATACATCATGCTGGCTGAGTTTAAAAAAGCGAATGTGGGAAAACGAATGGAAGTGACAGAATCCTTACCTACCCTGTTAATGCTTATTAGTCACTCACCTTTACTGCTATAATTTTAGATGTACAAAAAGCTTCTAAATCACAGGGAAGAGTATTTAAAGAACACAGTGCCTTGATAAAAAAAATATTTTTTTGTTTATTCAGTAAAAGAGACTTTCATAAATGGCACATGGTGTCCATGTAGCCAGCAAGCCTAATTCTTGGATGAGAAAGTTTGGTACTTTTCAGTTCTAGAGTCTTCAAAGAGCAGATTATCCCTGCGTGAAATATAAAGAGCCCATATAATAAATGAAAGAGTAACAGTCTTTAAAAATCATACATTTCCACTTCGGAAAAATAGCAACATTACAATTCTAACTTCAGGTTCTCTTTATCCAAATACCATCTAAAGGACCACTGCACGGGGATTAGAAAAAACTACAGATCCAGGCTGTGTTAACAACTCTTAGAGGGAATTTGTTTCCATTTATCCAGTAAGCCTCGTGACACATCTTCAAGTTTCCTAGAGCGGTTTTTCCTCTTCCTGCCACGCACTTCACTGGAGACCATTGCAGATCAACCTCTTCCAATCTTAAGTTTATTTAATTAATGATTTGCCTGGATTTTACTTCTCTGAAGCAACATATGGGTCTCATCTCCAACTGTAACAGCCCCAAACCTATCAACTGAAGCCCTATGTTACAACTTGTGTAGACTATAGGCCAGATCCATGTCTAGCAGTTGAAAAATTAAACTTTGCTTTGTTTCTGCCACTTGTTGCTCTTAAGTTCACTACTGCTGATGATTTTCTTGTTCAAAAAGATCTCAATCTACTATTTTAATCAATACAAAGGAGAATTAACAGAAAAACAGGATATACAATTTTAAATGCTTATATCTCAATTTCACTCTCCATCTCAATCTCCAAATTATGAGAATTCATGCCAATTTTAACCTGTTAAAGTTTTATATATATACTGATTTCCAAAAATGTGTAAGTAACTAAAAATAAAGATTTCTAATAGTAAAGGTATGCAAATAATATCACTATTCACATTTTTAACTTATTCTTAGATTTGCCCACAAAAAGTAGGTCAGTAGAAACCTGCTATATTTAATTGATACTCTATCTTCCTAACATAATATGCTTCTGTAATTCTTAGTAGGTTAAAAGCAGTTTTGATTGTTAAGCTGCAGTAACACTGTGTGACTTACTATCAAGTCAGCACTTACACTTGTGTGTAAATACAAAGATAGAGAAATGGTCCTTTATTTGCATAAACCTCAAAAAGGGAATCTCTCATAACTGGTGATATTATTTGGATTAGAAACTTGTTGAAAATAAAAGGATAGTAGTTTGATTCTAAATATTATCTCCATAATTCAGAATGGTGAGATATCATTTAACTCAGTTGGAATAAATTGTCACTGGAAAGCTTCAAAACATCTAAATAAGTATAAAGGGATAAAACCAGTAAAGTATGCCAAACTGCTGAGTCCAGCTGACTGACAGGTGTAACCTGGTAGACCCCAAAGGATGAATGTTGTGGTTTTGAAAAATGTAGAAAAAAATCACAGGGCTATCTGCATCTGTGGTTCAACTCCCATGCTGTTTTGAAATGTGTAGAGGAGTATGCTTGTACTGGGTCTGGCTGAGCCCCATAGCAGCCCTTACAGTGCTGTGCTTGTGCTGGTAGCTAGAAAGGTGGTGATAACACACCAGTGTCTTGGCTACTGCTGAGTGGTGCTCACACAGCATCAAGGCTGTCTCTCCAGCTTTCCTCCCTAGGCTGGGGGTGGACAAGATCTTGGGAGGGTGCACAGCCAGGACAGCTGACCCAAAGTGACTGATGGGTATTTCATACCATGTGACATCTGCTTAGATATAGAAGCTAAGAGAAAGGAGGAAGGGGGGCATTCATTATTTATTACATTTGTCTTGCAGGGCAACAGCTACGCGTACTGAAGTCCTCCCTCCTGGGAAGTGGCAGAACATTGCCTGCTAATGGGAAGTGGAGAATAACTTCTTTGGTTTTCCTTCACTTCCTTGTATGCAACTTTTGCTACTGCTTCATTAAACTGCCTTTATCTTGACCCAAAAGTGTGTGTGGGGGGGGGATCCATCTTATTTTATCCCCCCCGTTCTGCTGAGGAGGGCAGCGATAGATTGGCTTGGTGGGCACCTGGTGTCCAGCCAGGTCAATCCACCACAACATCCTTTAACAGAAAACATATTAACTCCACACATACTATCTCTTTTTTGCTACCAATAACATAATTTATTTAACTTCTAGCTTTTTAGTATCTATTGCATAAACATGATACCATACTGGTAAAGTGTTTGCCTGTTAAAATATAGAAAAAATCCAGCATGTGCTGGATTTTTCTTTCCAGAATATCTGTTGTCTTAAAATGATGCCCAGAAAACACAGGCATACTAAAGAGTGTGTGGAAAGAGCAAAGAAAGAGAATCTATAAATCTAACTAATAATTTTGCAATTGGTTTTGCTTAATATGTCTTGTGTTCTTTAGGGGATAACCACAGTGTCCTAGGTTAAATTATACAATAGTATTTGAAAAGTACATCATTATGGAGTGTTGCTGTATTTTTATTTTCATAAATCATTGTGTTTTAATACAGTCAAAACTTCTTAGATCCTCCATACACACAAATTTTTCTGTGACAAATGTACAGTACGAGAACTATAGCTTTACACTTGGCTTCTAATACAAAAGCTTTGGCATTACCATTGAATTAATATTAGATGAATTTTCCAGTTCTACTACGTCAGAATTCAGGCAGCCTAGCTACCAGATAGTTACCTCTGAGGTGCCACTTACTCTTGATAAATTAATATAGGCCTTAAATCTTCTTCTGTAACAGTACTATGTATGTTCCATTACCTCCATGTTTGACATTTACGTTTTAAAATGCCACAATGAACTCTTTGCAGTTAAGAATTTTTGGCCCAGCCTCACATTAAAAGGTCAGTGTTTAATCTGTCAGTCAGAGACACCATAGTTGTAACTGTAGGACTTACGGACTCTTCGCTGGATTAGCCTACATAGAAACAGCCTCTGGCAGGATGGCACGGACACAGAATATGAGGAGAAATCCACTTGGGGGAGAAACTATATCTTGCAACAAAACACTGAAGCAGCTTATGTAAGAAAAGCACAAGAGAGGGGAAAGACTTTTTTTTTTTTTTCTCCTTTTCATTGGGCACTTTGTAGTAGTTATGTGGACCAGCACAGTGTTGTACAAAGATACCCAACTACTACGAAGACAAGCAATGCAGTCAGTGCATCACTCCACCTAGGCTAACATGACACTCAGAGAAAGGGTTACCTTGAACACTTCTGCATACACGTTATCATGCTAGACCATACCAGCTGAGCAGATAAAGTATCGTATCCACAGTTAAAATATCAGGCTTTATCTAGGTATATCATTACATTTTAAATGTAGAAGGTCTCTCATAATGCAGCAATGACACAACAAAAAAACAATATGCCAGGGGAAAAAGCTGGAGCATCAGGACCATCTCAATGCCAAGAGCTCCCTTAGTTGCCTGCTTTCCTGCATCACACTGGCCTGTCTCAACAAGCTTTCCCCCTAGACAATGCCCAGGGACAGCTGGGACTGCATATGCTACAGGCAGTTCCCAGTAGTCAGCGTAGAAGAGGAAAGACCACGTTTGGGCTCCTTTCTCTCTGCATAATCCAGCAGCAGTATTCCAGTAGGATTTAATGCCTTAAACACCACCATACGCCTGCATGCCACACCCCATAGCATACAACACATTCTAAGTTTCACATAGTTCACACATTATTTCACAAAAATGACACTTTAAAATGAACCCCTCCACCCAAATACACATACAATTATAATATTGTCTTGGGCTGCTGAGGCCTGGAAGAAGCACAGGGCCCAATGCTATGTATCTCAGGGAATGATCTCTGGCTCTGTTATTGGAAGTGCAAAAATAGTGCCAAGCACCATTGTTCAGTAACTATTTGATGTTTTACCAGATACTTTTCGTAAGTACAACAGTGTAATATGTGTAGGTCAGCCAGACCATCTTTTCTGTGTATATGCACTTAGGATCTCAGTCATGGGTTAAAAAAGAGGAATTTACTAAGCGGCTTTTGAAACAATTTTAGGAATTATCAAAAAATATTTTTACCACTATTTAAAGAATAGTCCTCCACCCTCTCTCTGATCTTTTTCTGGCTTACATATAATACCGCTATCACAGGAAGAAAATAATCTCTAAATATTTTTGAAACCATTTTTCATAAAGCACAATGCAGAGAACATGGTATTCAGAAATACCTGTTCTTTGATGGGACAGCACAGATGTAGGACTATGTACAGCTGCATGCTCTTTATGCTAAGGAACTTAAAACTGTTCACAAAACTGCTTCAGAATATGTACTGTGGCATGCAGCAGACTAGGGCCTCACACAGGGCTGAGGAAAACAGTAAATCTGAAGTACGGTGCTTATATCGGTAAGCATCCCAGAACCCAAGTATACCATAAAGCATGGGTTTCAGACAACATCGTGACAGCATGTCATGACACCTTCCCTGTAAAGCTGTAGTCATGAATAATGAAAACGCCTGATATCAGGTACCATTATTTAAAGGATTACAGCTCATCACCACTGCTGCTAGACAAAAATCTCTGATGGTATGATACTTGACACCAATTCTGATAGCTTGTTATTACTGCTTTTAACTATGAAAGGTACATAATGAGTGAATGAGGACACCAGCTGTGTATGCAAGCTGACAGAACATATCTTTTTGTGAGTGTTTTGAAACCCTACTGGTTTTCACAAGAGTGCTTGTATCATTTTTGTCATCGAGAAATTCCTGGGTAACAAGTGCGACCATGACTCTAAAATATAATTTTAATTGCCAGATGACTGACAGAGATGACAAATCTCAGCTTCCCACATACTACAGGAGCGTTTTATATTTTATCCTCTTCCATAATGGTGTTTTCTCTGTAACCCCTATTTGTAGCCACAGTATTTTTCCACATGTCAGCAGACATTCCCTTCAGTAGGCCAAATCCTAGCAACTGAACTACACAGTCACTTTCTCAGTTTTCCTGTCAAAAAAAATCTCAGGCTAATCACAGCACAGACCAAGAATATCTGAAAGCTCACACACATTTGTAGAGTGGAAGCACTTTCACCCATGCACTCCATTTCTCAATTTTGGAACCCAGGGCTGAGCTTGTCACTTTCAGCAGGCTTCACTCAAGACCTTTGTCCTTATGCTGACACTCAGGCTATGACTTCACAAAGCCTCTAGTCTGAACTAGATATTGCAAGAAAGCTTAACATAAGTTTTGTATCAAGCCAGTAGCATGCAATTAAATTGGCATATTCTAGAAGGATATTGAAATGATTGAATGGATGAAGAACTAAAAATCTGCCATCCATCTTCTATCATAATTGTTTACAGACTCAGCTAATCCACTGATAAACTTTGAAATATTTTGCAATCAGTATCAGACAGGATCAAAATTCTGATAGCCTAAACACAAATCAAAATAAAGTCTATTCAGAGAAATGGCCTGTCAAATTCGAGTGCACCATGTAAAAAACTAATTTAATGAGCTAATTCCACATTTTCCATAAATATGAGACAGTTCTTAACTACAAAATAAACCAATTTCCACTATTTGTCCATTTATTTTTGTATCAGAAATTCAGACCCCAAGCAACCTTTGAATGGTTCTCTACTTGATAAAAACGTAACATTAATACATAGCGATATTACCTGACGCTTCCACAAGGATGGCTGAACAGTCCATTTCATCAGCCAAGGTGACCTTGCCAGCAGCCTGCCTACAGAGACAGGTGGTAGCTGCTTACTCCCAAAGCCTGCCTCTGCCTTCCACATTCTGTGGCTGGAAGGCATTTTGGACATGATAAACACTTCTCTCTCTCTCAAGGTTTGATGTTAATAAGGTTATATTAAAAACTCTGCTACTTTCACACAGCTCACATTTTTTAATGACCTCCCCAGCATTGCCGATGAGTAAAATTGGAATCTCTGAAAGCGCTCACCCAGAGGCTGACTGGAGTAAACATGCACACCTAACCTATACTTTCTAATACATAACTTATTGAATCACATTATCTGGAGTAGTGAGATGTGCTTGTAGCTGCATTAACCTTATCAAAAGATTAGCTACTGCTCTATGACTAGAGGTCTGTCGGAAGTAAATTGTCCTGGTTTGACCTGTCATGAGATCACTTAACAGGAAACTAAATAGCCCACAGAACAGAGCACACTTTAAGACGATTCAGCTGTGTGTGGTCACAGTGATGTATCCTTTTGTCTGAGACAATGCCTTCTAGGCATTCCACTTGCTCAGCCTTTGGTATGCTTTGATCTCCATTTTGGTATGTTTTTATGCATGTCTTATTCCCCCAAGCCTTGAAGGAGCACAAATCTTATTTCTAAAATGAAAATGAAAAATGTTTTGCAATTGCTTTGATTGATTTTGTCTGAGATCTAACAGATGGACCTGCAAAACACACGTAAGACCTGAAGCTGACCAACTGGAAGACCTTGGGAAGAGAGTGAAGGACTCTCTAATACTTCATTTCCACAAGCCTCATGAAGTATCAGTCCAAACAATCAGAACTAACAATGGAAGAGGCAGAAATGGCATCATATCTATTTACAAGCAAAGCACGACTGAAAATATACCATCATTAAATAAAGAACAGTTTATTGGCAATCAGTCATTGTGTTCTCACTCTGACTGGGTGGAGATGAACTTATCTACAATGAAAGAATCTTCTTTTCATCCTTCTTAACTAGGAGTAGTGCTGCTAAAAAGTGTCTCTCTAAGACTGATGTAGACTGACAGCATCCATTTCACCCTAAGAAAATTGCAGCGCAGATGGTGACCATGCTTGCATTTCCAATCTTCTGTTCTCACTCATACTTCTTTTTCCTTAGCAACTGAAACACTAACAAAGGAGTAATTCTGTACCTGTGCCATTGCTACCCTCTGTGTTAAGGCCATCAGTGAAGAACCAGCGTAACTTCCTATAGCAAACCCCTTAACCAATCCAGTTACCTCACTATGCAATTTTTAAAAACATTACCATCAGAGACCAGGAAAAGAGTAGTAGTTTTCTCCCAGGTGAAACTTGTAATACATTGCTGAAATCTAATCTCAGAAAAAAACCCAAGACTAACATTTGTCAACCAGAAGCTAGATCTGTACTGGTAAATTGAACCTGACCAGGGCATGGGCTCAAGGTGGCAAAAGGTCATTGCTCATATGACTAAACATT
>JAVJGJ010000047.1:80844357-80891429 GCA_035590215.1 Microhierax caerulescens | reverse complement strand
CCTCTGGGCTGCAAGCTTGCATTGCTGGCTCATGTCCAGCTTTTCACTCACCAGTACCCTCAAGTCCTCTGCAGGGCCCTACTCAATGCCCTCAGGCCCCCAGCCTGTAAGGATACCAGGGCTTGTCCCAAACCAGCTGCAGGACCCTGCACTTGGCCTTGTTGAGCCTCAGGAGGTTCACACATGCCCACTTCTCGAACATGTCCAAGTCCCTCTGGATGGCATCCCTTCCTTCCCTCAGGTGTGTCAGCCACAACATTCAAGTTGGTTTTGTCTGCAAACTTCCTGAGGGTGCACTCAATCCCACTCTCTACACTGCTGAAGATATTAAACAGTACTGGTCCAGCATGGACCCCAGAGGGACACCACTTGTCACCAATCTCCATCTGGACATTGAGCTGTTGACCACTACCCTCTGGATGCGGCCATCCAACCAATTCCTCATCCAATGAACAGTCCACCCATCAAATCCATCTCTCTTCAATTTATACAGTCCTCTTAGATGGAAATATAATCCTGAAGCACTTAGTTACAACATCCAGTGTCAGGCTGCTGTACGGTGTTTCTAATTTTACAAGCTTTAAAACCATTTTATAGAGTAACCAAGTCCTTTTCCTGCCATTCCAGCATTTACCTCTCTTCTTACGCTTTTTCCAAAGAGCCTCAAGACAATTATTTTCCTTGTTATTTTTCTTCTTTTGAAGAATTTGTAACCTTTATGAAATGTACATTGTTTCCACTTTGTTTTTTATCATTACGATGACAGAGAAGCAATTCCCACTTCAAATTTTAAGACAATAATTATTGAACAGAACCAACATCTCAACCTAAGACTAGGAAGTCTAGTGACTTCATCCCTCCAGCAAATGAATTAGCATGATTTTTTAGTGAATCTCTATAATGTTCTTGTGGTACTTAAAATCAAAAGACAAAGGCAGCAGGGAACCTTGATGTATGTGCATAGACATATATATATATATACACACACATATTCATACATAAAAGTACAAAAGGCAAAAATGAAGGGCTTTACATGTCCCAGAGCAATGATTTTTCTAGCATCCTGAATAATTTGAGCAAATTTACTTTTTAGTTCTGCTTTGGGATTTGGAGGAAAGTAAGATATTAATACCTTAATCAGTGTTAGAATTGAACTATGCAAGTAGGACAACTCACTTCTCTCCTCCCAGCATTTCTCCACTGCACTTGAAAACTACCAAGTCTCTGTGGCTTCCTCACAGGTTATAAGCAGGGCCAGCCATTAAAGGGACACTGGCATTTAGTTCATCCTCGAGCACTGAGAGTGTGAAATTTCTTAACTTAGTGGTTTCAAACATAAGACATCAACTGAGCTGTAAATCTTGGGGGTTTCCGCTAACCATTGACCTTGAAAGAATTTTCATTATAGCACATCTGACAGAGGCGTCAGAGGTTTCTAATAAGCTCATACTTTGGCTATAAATCTAAGCTTACAGCCATAGGACAGCTTTTCCTATATACTGGTGATCAACCTAGAATAAAGTTACAAGAGACACTGAGAAGAAGCAGAGATGGTGTCATAATACAGTGACCTCAGTACGGTAGAACCTTTTAATTTAAAGCACTTTTTTTTTTTTTTTAAACACAACTTCAGTTCTTTCATGTAAGGAGCTACTCCAAAGTAGTGTAGATGCGCAGAAGTGATGGAAAGCATTACAGAATGAACTCACAAATTGATGAATTCCTGTGTAAACATAGATGGAAAATAAATGATATAAATGGCAAACTTTGCCTAGCCTACTTTTTGAAAATGATCAGTGAAGAGTTTTTCACTAGGTGTCTGCTGTGAAATGTATTTGAAATGCTTCTTGTGCAGAGGTAAAGCCAACCTAAATTTAGGAAGGATCATTGTAACTGGAAAGGTAAAATTTCAGACTGCAACAGAGCGAAGCAAGAGTAATACCGTCTTGCTACCCATATAAAACATGGGAGATTAATAGTGTTAGTTAAGATTTTATTGAAAGAAGAATTTGAAAACGTGAGGACTTTTTGTTTCAGTCCTTGCCACATAGCCCAATCTCTGACAGAGTCATTTCACCATCAGAAGTGGTAATGCAAGGAAGGGTGTAAGAATACTGTAAACATTTTTGCAACACTTTGCAAATATTGTAACATTCTCCAAAATCTGAAGCTCAGTCTCCTGAAACCACATGCAGATTCTTCATAGGTAGTAGCTCTCAACAGATTTTCTTCTCATAATGCTACCCAAGACCTCTTTGAACTTGTGTAACTACCACGTTACCAAATTGTGTGAATAATCAGGTTCTTGGATCAACACACAATCTAAATTGACTATAAATATTGCCACACGCTAATGATGGAAAATATCACCTAATTTCTAAAACTCTGCTCTTTCATTTCTCCATTTCCATATAGCTCTTAAAGCACATTCTGAGGTCAAATTAATTGGTGTTTCTTACTAATTTGGACTCTGAAAATGAAAGGTGCTATAAAAAGACAGATTTTCTCCCTAACTGGTTGAAAATAAGGAAAATAACCCCACAAACTTGTGCCTACATTTTAAATTGGGCAAATAAGCTTTTTAAAGGACTGGGATAATTAAGATTTGAACATATTCTATAAGCCCGTTGTATAAGGCACCATTCTTCTGAATTTTCCCACCAGGTAATTCAAAGAATGGAAGCCAAATCTCCACCTTTCCATACTGATATTAGAGTAATTTATTTTGTCTGTGATTCACAGCAGCATGGAAAAGTCATTTGTGAGATCAGACTCTAAGAAGGAAAATAAACACTTAGTATTTGCCTCATAGAAAAAAAAAGTTGCATGCTATGACTTATTTGTTTTCAGTTAGTAATTTCTGTCATTACAGAGTGCTAAAATGTGTTTGCATTCTTAAAAGAATTCTTTATAAATTACTATTACAATTTTTTTAAAACTGCACTTCAGTGGAAGACTTAGTGCAACAGATGATGCTGTAGTACCTACTGCATTTCAGTCCTTCCCATCATTTTACTGATTCAGTAGATAACTCACACTGAATTGGGATGCACATCATTATTTTTTAGCAAGCAGCCTAAGAAATTTTCATTAGCATGTACAGAAATTATGCATTAGCTACTGATAAAGATAGAAACTTTATATTAAATCCAGAGAAGTGATAATATCAATTTTATTGTTGTAAAGCTGTTATTCAAAGGCTTAATATTATTATTCTGTGATAAGTTGAAGGCATTTTTTATGCATAATTCATAACAGATAAATTGCATTAATCTGCTCAATGACAAAAAGCTAGATGTTTTCCCATTTTATCTTTAATTTTCTGCTTATTTTTATATACTTAATAGGTTAACTGAATTTAAAAATTAGTTTACCAAGTGATAAACATTTTTTCTTTGATGTTTATCCTCCATGGCCCCTGTGCTGACAGAACTAAGAGTGATAATATTTTTTTAAAATTTTTTGTGACCTTTTTATGGGTTAGAGTTTAGACATAATATTTGTGATAGACCTGAGAGGAAAAGGAGCCAGAGAAAATAATTTTTGAAATAAAACAAAGGAAAAGGGTTCCAAAAAGCTCACTTGCCTTCAAAGCAATCTCACAGTGAAAGTGGTATGGGTGTGTGTATTGTTAAGTTTTGATAAATTGCAAATTATACTGAAAACAAAAAACGGCTTATTTCATGTTACAAGGTAATAATGACTGCAAATGTTTGTTAAGACATGAAGGATATTGCCCATAAAAATCTTTTTCACAGTGAAAGATATGTGAATGAATACATTTCAAAAATCCATATTTTTTTTTCCACTCACATAATTTAACGTTTGCTACCTAATGAATTTGATGTGAAGTCATTCAGAGAGAACCTGTTCTGGTCATCAGGTAGAAGTAGATGCAAACAAGGATTACTACAGCAAGATGTGGATGTTACTGTCATTATTGTTATCTTTTAATAATAGTACCTAATGATTTATGCAGATTTCTGTCATCATGCAGGAGAGCCAGACTTGATTCTAATCTCTCACTCTCCCACTAGAATCAACCTGAACATGTTAGGTTTTAAACAACTGAAGTGTTTTGCTTAATTTCAAGCGCATGGCTAATTCCGTTAAATCAAGAGCTTCATTTGCATGCCTGCTATTACAGACGTACTATGGAATCATGACAAACTGGTAAAGGTATCAGCAAAAAAGCGCTATTTCCTAAGCCACTGTTTTATAAAGGTCTATGAAAGATTTAAGGAGACAACGTACAAAACTTTGACACCCTGAAACTCTGTCCCACTCACCCCCACCTCCCCGAAATTTTACATGAAATACAGAACCAATGAGATTAAGATTTTGGTCCTTACTTTAGTGGACTGATCTTGAGCTAATAAATCAGTTTTTCCAGGGCAAAAACATAAAGAAACAAGTATATGATTACTATAATGGAAGTTACAAATCACAACATCCTAGAACTCATTCAAGTATTATTTTCCAAGGACTACATAAGAGTTGAATGAGTACTCACTGTACATAGAAGACAGATACTGGGAATGGAGGGAGGTATTTCACATTACGTTACATGAAGTGGTACAGTGAGCAAAAAATGAATACTGCCTTTTTTTTTTTTTTTTTTTTTACAAGCTACATAACCATTATTTTTTAATGAGTTACATAAACTGAGGATTAAATGTCTTTTAGAAAACACCAAATAAGACACAAATGTGTGAGGTCAAGGGGTGCATTCAGAATTTTTTTTTTTCCCTCACATGTATCTTGTGATTCTCCTACTTCTTACAGCCATGGATAAAAAGATGCTCATATCTAATCTTCTTCCAGATAATAATATTTCTGGAGAATGTGATTTCAGCGAACCAGCTTTGCAAGTTTGCTTCTTGGAAATGCCAGCATTGAGTCCAGATATTTTAGACTTGTCCACAGACTTTAGTAATGTGTCGACCACTACTTCTTTGTTAGCTCATCACATAAGGAATTGAGAAAAAAAATCAGACTATCTTGGAAATCTTTTGGTGCTCTCTCTGACCAAAGCTATAAAACCTGACCAGTCATTCCTAGAATTCTACACCTTCCTCTATGTTTTATTGGATTTTCTGCTTAAAACAAAATTTATTACAGTACTGGCAGTCTCTCAGGACACATAACAATAAGGACTCTGACATATCTTTTCAGAATTAAAAGCAACCTAAAGCTAAGGCTGGGAGGACTTGCAGCACTGTCCAGCTGTATATTTCTTCAGATATCTTGGATTCTTTTCAGGCCATTGAGCCATGTTTTGCATTACTAGGGTGTGGTGAAAATAATAGATAAAACAATGATCTTTTTCTAACTCGTTAGGACACTTGCTTGCATGCTCCCAGTGTCAAACTTCACAAATTTGTTATCCTGTCTTACTCTAGTTCATGCTTCCCTGAATGCCAAATCATGATGCTGCAAAGTAAACTGCAACACTTTCCCTCAAAATAGTTTTTATCAATGTCTATTTATTGGTCAGTCTGTGATATTTTTTTTTTCTTTAATTCTCACGACATCATGTGGTCCCAACAGTTTTATTTGCCTTATAAAATAATGGGTGATGACTGGAAGATAGTATGGTAACTGTAGAGTAAGTAAAGATAAAATCACATCTAGTAAATCTTGTTCTTTAAGGCCATACAGTTATAGACAGAACACAGATTGAAACTTGAAGAGACAGAGAAAAATACTGTTTATTTTAAAAGGGTTGGGTAAAGGTTAAGTGATATAAATGTTACAACTTGTGCTTGATAACAAACAGCAGAGGCCCCTGGCATATTCACAAATTCTTCCAAGGTTTGTTAGAAACATTTGCTCTGCAGGTACATTTTTACAGTCTTAACTGATCAAAATTCAGCCTCTCTTTCCCAGGGTATTCTAAAATTGTTGTAGTTGCTGACAGTACTGAGTGAGGGGGAGAAGAAAATATGGGGACATAGGAGTCTAATAGTGGTGAAAATTGTTATCTGCATCATGAGCATTTGGTGTCAGATCCATTCAGGATCTTCTCATATTTTTTCCCCAACAGCACGATGCACAGATGCAAATGCTTTTTAGGCAAGCGCTTGTAAGTCCCATCACAACTATGTTGTCACTTTGAACAAGGAGAAAAGAGTAAGGAAACGTTTGGGGTTTTTTTTTTTGAAAAGAGTTCTGAAAAGAGGTCAATGCACAATTACAAAAGAAAAGGAATAAACCTCAGCAAAAGGTTTGAGTAAGCACATGAAAATATGGATGTTTTTTCTGACCCTTATCTAAATCTACAAAGATGCACAGAACCTGAAGGAAATCAGGCAAAGCCAAACACTTCAGGAGATTCTAGAACTAGAACTGTCTGCTGCGTACTAAGAGTGAGAACAGGTCCTATCATTTATGAATTAGACTACTTGTAGATGCGTATTACTGCAAGGTACTTCTTTCAAGAGGTGCTAGAGAAGCTAGGAGGCTAACTCCCATCTTTCAAATAGCAGTAAGCTTCTCATGTCCCTTTGTTCCATTAATTTTCATTAGAAATGTATCTTAATTCTAAAAATTATACAAAACCAGGAAATTAAAGAAATGTTTCCATGCTGCACTAGGCAAATTTGAGACTGCTGAAGTTTCTTATCAGAAAGCAGAGAAAGCCCAGCCTTGAGTAAGTGATTACATTCATTTAAGATAAAGAAAAGTCAAGCTTCATTTTCCTCACTGCTTGATTCAGACCAGGAGTTCAACACCAGCTCCTAACACCTAACTCCTTTTCTTTTTCTCATTGCTGCTGGGCTGTTCTCAGGCAAGTGTTTCGATTTGACCAGAAATTGTATTTTTAATGTGAGACAACTTTTCTTGCAAGTGCTGAAACCAGCACATTTAAGTTAAAATCCAAGTTACAAAGTGGAACCAATTTTTGGCAAAAATATTCACAATTCAATGTGATGGGCATAGGACCAGATGCAAGGAACATAATGTGTCTGCTGTTTCACAGAAGCTACCAGTTCTTTTCCTTTTCCTTCTCTCTGCATAGCACAGCACTTTTGCCATCTGCTTCAGTCACTACTGCGAAGACATCACCACCACATTCAATTACTGTGTTCTCTCTAATCTTTTGAAAGAAGCTGTAATCACCTGCAAAACGTGAAAAGTCCTCACCCTATCTTCTCTTACAGACAGCCAATTAGAGCATTGAACAGGATGCAATTCAGGCATTATCAGAAGTGCACTTCTCCCCAGATCCCCTCTCAGGCATAGCTTGCATGTTTGACATCAGATTCCCCACCCTGCGTCTGGTAGTTAAGGCTCATTGCAACATTTGTACCATCCTCCTATCCCAGCTGGTTTCCCCTCGCCTCACTTCCCCCTCCACTTCTACCCACAGCTCTGACTGGCAGTTCTGCGACACCACACCACACCGTCAGGCTTCTCCTGCCTGCTGCTTGTGCCAAGCAGGCGGGAATCTGGCTGCTCGTACATGCTCTAACACTTCTTCTCTCTGGCTTTTGTACGACGTGACTTCCCTCCACCTTCTTCCTCCATGTATTTATCTTGCCCAGTATTTCTGAGTCACAGGAGTGACTGAACTGCACGAGAAGAGCATATGATTGATGTCAGCCAACTCCTAAACATTAATACTCTCACATACTGTAACTTTAGTCAATAATGCAAGTCATTTCCATGGTTCTGAATTGTTTGTACATTAGGTGTTTTCACAGCCAAAGTTAAAAAGATCTTGGGAACTCCGGGTAATTTTTGCAGTGTCACATCCTGTGAATATATAGAAAAGCCAGGCAGCATGTTTGAACTCAAGTGGTTGGTAAGGAGATGTTATTTAAGTAATGTTGTACAGAAAAGTCTGCATAACAGACTGAAACACAAAGGGATGTGTTTCCCAGAAAAGCTTTGACATTCACAAAGGACATAAGGAGAATCATTCACTTCACAGAGACCCCTACAGAAGAATTGTATTTTTTTTTCCTTCCACTTTGCAGAAAGAATTCATATTGCAATGAAAAACCTAGTCAGACACAGAGGAGAAGAAAGAGATTGTTTTTCAGAGCCTGCCTGCTAAAAAAGAATGGATTTTCTCGAAGGACCTCATTCTAAGCCAAACTGAGAAGAAAAGCCAATACATCTTAAGTAAACTGTAATTTTACTATAAATGTCTCTTGAGCTAAAGAACAACTATGATTCCAAAGTGTTAATCATAGGAAAGAACCAGTCTACTAATTATATAAAGATTAGAAAGGAGGGTTGGAGGGTTTTCCCAGATGCTTGGTATTACTCTGGTATTTCTTTTCTTTATCAAATCTATTGGAGTGGGAAGAGAAATGTAATTTATTTTTTTTTAAGGTATACCTGCTAAAATCATTATTCAGATATTATAATAGTATTAAAATATAACAACATATTTCTCTTCTATCTTAGATCTTTCAGTTTTTCATTATAAAGTCCTTTAAACTATCTGCAAGTCTTATAATTGTCTTATTGCCAATTCTTTATTTCTTCATTGGCTCTTCTTCCTTATGCCTCTAATTCTTCCAACTCACACACATACTTTCAGGAGTTAGCCCCCTCCTTATCTATAACAGGGATATGATCCTAAAACTCCACTGGTTTCCATTTTGGCTGTCATTGATGATAGTTTCAACTGCCTACGTGTTTGCTTCCTCCGGATTTATCTCTAGTCCTGCATGCAATCTCTACCTGCAAAACACCCAAACAAAAATCCACTCCATGTAATTCAAAACTACGAAGCTTTAAACTCTTGTACAACTGTCTTTTCCTAGGATGTTGGAAAAAAAATTTTAGATGTTAGGAAATTTAACTGTTTGATAATGATTAGACAACAAAGAATTTAGATTTTTGTCTTGAATGCTAATGTAAGCACTCCGTATGTGATGTGTTGCTGAAATTTCAAATTCTGCAACAGGCACTCCCTTATGATAGCATGCCCGTTATTCAGCACGCCCAAGGACTTTGCTCTTAGAGTTGTCATTACATTTTATACCTACAGCTCTGTCTTTCATTCATTCTCCTTATTGTTTATGATAATAAGATCAGCATGACAAAACTGATCATCCACCACATTTCCTCACTTTTTCCCAAGATTACAAGTAAGATTTTAAAAATCCATACATCAAAGATTAATCTGGCAGGGAAATCACAGAATTTCAGATTATGCAAGAACTGAAGGCATATTGTGATACAATGTTTAATGGCAACATCATAAGAACTGTTTCTTTCTGTGGGGTGTTTAAATCCTTCTGTTCTCCCAGAGCCTTATATGATGGCTCTCAATGAGAGCCCAACAGCAGCGGTATAATAAGGGATGCTATCCAGAGACCTGGCCCCATCTATTCTGGAATATAAAATACACTACATAAATTCAGGAAAGAGTGACATATCTTCTGATATAATTTCTCCTGCATCCTAGAGCACTTTGATATTATCTTTTAAGGCACATTTTTAACTTGATAATTTGACTTTCCAGCACATGGAAATCTGGGAACTCAGTACTTTGTTAGCTACAGTTATCACATTAAAGACTAGTTAGGAAAGGAGAAAGGCACAGAATGGTCAACAGTAAAAAAAAAAACAAAAAACCACACACCAAAAAACTTAAACACAAGGTAGCAAAATATTCTGGTTTTAATAAATTGTCCTCATTTTGCAAGGATAACTGTTATGGGAAATAGTGGTGATAAAAGTTCTTGTGGTTTTTTGGTGCCTCATTCAGAAAAATATGATGCAATCTGTAGAAATCAAATCACTTGTTAGATGTATTTCTACCCTCCGCAATTTCTCACCAGTTTAACAATCTGCATCCTACATGGAGCTAAGCCATGATATTTCAAAGATACAGGAATTACTGCAATATTTATTCAGGGCATTATTCATTGGGGCACTCCCGAATATTATGTAAACAGGAATGAAAATCCCTGCCTGAGGTAACAATAAATTCCTTGCTGTTTTCAGAAACTCAAACAAACATTTGAGGTACAGCTTGTGCTTATTTTAGACAGACAAATTCATGAAAATTTCTCCTGAGCTGAGCCATCATTCTTATAATCCTCTTCCCTCCGGTCACATCCAAAGTAGACTTAATTTTGACAAGATTTAGTTTGTTCTTATGTTTTGATGAGGGATGCCAGGTTCAATCTGGAAAGTGGATAGAGACAAAATGTATTTGGATTTCTATGAATGTTTATCCTTAAACTGGCCAAAATTTTGTCTGGGCAAAATTTGGGGATTTGGATCATTTGACAGAGATTTTAACGTATCTTCATACCTACAAAAGGGACATTGGACATTCAGAATTTCTTAATATATGACTAGTAAAAATACAAAAATGAGCTTCACAGTTCATGCGCTTAGACCACTTAAAGAAAAGCAGCTGTCTTTGCAATGGTGAATATTCCTGTGAGTCATTCTGGATTCTAGATCAAAGTTTAAACTAAACACCTGAGCCAGAGGAAGGGGGAAAAACAGTTCCTTTTTCAGGAGTTAAGTATAAAAACCAAAGCCAAAAAAAAAAAACAGAGAGACTATCTTCCTCACTCAATAATAGTTTTGAGGTAATAGGGATTAGCGAATTTTGGCTACCCTTGCCAAATCCCAGGACAAGTGTCTCCTTAGGAGATTGTTATCCACCCCACGAACTGACAACCATTTGCTGAGCCCGAAGAGCAGAGAGGCCATTCTACAGATTAATGTGTGCTGGGCACGTTGGACTTACTGAGAATCCACAACAGTTCCAGCCTTCCCTGGATGCTCCCTCTGACTCACCGCTCACCAGACCAGCAGGAGCTAGTCTTGCAGAGACCACAGGCAAATGGCTGTGGTTGACCCTGGCAAAATTCCCAGGCACTGAAGGAGATGTACCCCTTTGATAGAGGCACATTCTTTAAAGAGTTGGTCTCTGGACAGGATTATGGCTTCCCTAGCAGCAGACTACAAAATTATTAAATTTCATTTTGTCTACAAAACTCAGATAATACTCCTTATTTGCCATATATTTTCAGAGTACCTCTGCCCTGCTGAACATACAGCCACAACAGTATAACGAAGGACAAGCAAAACTAGGTAAAGCTTAAACACTCACGATTTCGGCAATATACAGTTCAGCTATACCTCACTGCCAAAACTAGATACATTTTACCCGTTTTTCATTTAACACTGTACTGTAAAGAACATTATCCCTAGTTAGGAAGAGAATCAATTTCTTTGTAACAGCAATTTCGTGTTCTAGACTCTTCCCAACAAGCGAAAAAAAATATCTATGTGAATCTCAGGATCATAAGCATGATATTGTTTTCATGAATCACATATGGATTAGGCAGATCCTGTTAGTCAAATAACCTTGGATATCTCTTTTCTGAATTATTACATGAGAATTACTGAAACATTGTCAGTGTGTCTAATTTTAGTGGGTTTATTCTCTTAATTTCATCACAGATACTCCAATAAGTCATTTGCAGGGAAATGCCTAATTTTATCAAGGTGACCAACAAGTATGTTTTTTTAAATATGTGGACCTTAAATATTCAAACCCAAGTTGCATGATACATTTATGTCACATAAGCAGCAGTGTCAGGCCTTGATTAGGTCTGGCTGGAAGTCCCTATACCATACCTTACCTATGGCTAAGTACCTTAGCCAGGCCTGCTGAGACAAACCTTATGGGACACCTTCAGAAGCTGTTGCACACACTGCCCATATCTGATGAATATGGGGTGTCCTAAAAACATTCTAAGAATGACATGGCCCTTGAGGAGCCATTGTTATCACTTCCTTATACACTATTGTCAGAGTTGCTGTTTCCCAAGATACATAATGTGTATTTTCTGAGTCTGGCCTTTGTAAAACACCAATGTGTGGCCCTCACAACAAGAAAAGCTAGCTTCATCTGAGTAACCATATAGATAAGGGGTCCGGCTTAAAGCGATATTAGATTTTATACTTTGAAAACTCTTAATTTATTGTACAAAACACATGTACCCATGTCCTTTCTACTACTACTACCACTATTATTATTTCAGTGTTTTCCCCTCATCAGAATGAACTATGATATTGTTACAAGATGAATAGCAAAATTTGATATATAATTAGTCACAAAAGGCCATATTTTGTCTGCCATCTTTGACTGCTACTGTAACACCTAAATAAAACCAGTCCCTGGTACCAACAGGAAACATTGCAGCCTTGCCACATCGACATTGCAGAAGTCTTTCTTTCCCAGAACATGGTAGCAACTGTCAAATTGATTACTGAGAATCATGCCTGACATGTCCTTTCCCTCCAGAGTTGGACACCGCTTTGGAGACCACCAGTAGGCACAGAGAAAAACCACAGAGCAGGGACCCAGCTTCCCACTGAACCACAGGAACAATTGTCACACAGTGCTCAAATCCATTAAGCAAGTACTTTGCTCAGTTTAGCAGCAGATGCAGTCTTTAAATGATAAATTAGGTGCTGCAATGTTTAATATTAATTTCCTGGTCCATGCACCTTCTTAGGCAGTTAACGAAGATCAAATTAATTATTTAATATTTACTGTTTCTGCTTAAATATATAAACATGCAAAAAGCTAAATATTACGCTATTTTAAAATGAGAGGACCAGGTTTTCAGAAAAGCTCATCAAGAATAATATAATTGAATCTTCCTAAAACAAACAGCTTTCATTTGGAAGAAAATACCTGCCTTGATTAATATTAATATAACATTAAATAAGGATAAGTAACAATAAACCTTTTCATCAGTAGAACTCAAATGTCTTTCAAAAGAGATAAGGATCACTAACTGCCCTATTGAAGTTGTCAAGGAGCTTCCCTTAACTCACCCAGCAGGCAGGCATACAAGCCCAGAATAGAGTCCATCTTTCCTGGAATGCAGTCCAGTGACCTGATCATTAGGTAATGCCACTTTGGATTTGTCTTCACAAATTAAGACTTTCTTACAACTCCAATCACAACAGATTTTCCCCCAGAATGATATGACTTCAGCCACATTTCTAGCAGGACTTAAAGCAGGTATATGTGCAAATCTATCTTCAATTTAATCTGAACATAATTTTAAGAATAACTTTTTTAAAAAAAAATCTAAGAATTATAAAATTTCCCAAGTAAACTATTTGGGAGTAATTTTTATTTATATTTTTTTAATCCTAAAGCTTTTAGAATATTTTTTTAAATCTGTTTAGTGAAAAACCTTGTAATCAACCCAGACTGTCAGGAAGACAGGCTACGTCACGTGAAGGCACGTGAACTCTTCCCAATCTGCTGTGGATTTGCCTGACTGATGTTGATGATAGGAAATGTCAACTTAAACATATTTTCCTGCCTTAAATCTACCATATGTCAGAATGTGCTTAAATAAAATGAAAGCTCTGAAAAGAAAGTAACATTAATTTGAAATTCACAAATCCAACTTATTCCATTGAGCACCTGGAAAAGACATGCAGTGCACATACACACACTGATTGATGCTGAGAGATACCAAAAGTGGCCTCATCACACCTGACTTTTAAGCTGAGAACTTTTTCAGAAAAAATAATTCAAGTCTTCTCCAGCTGAGGTCATACTGCACCAATAGCTTCCACATAGTGATTTGACTAGTTTCTGATCTCTTCAGCTTTACAATGACAAGGCATAACCTCTAGAATATATCACAGTTACAGAAAAAGCAATCTTTTCCCTCCAAAGCATGTGAAAGCAATTTAGAAGCAGATAGAAGTTAGGTCCATATGACAGGGAGATCACTTGTACCAGGTGGAAGATTTGCTCAAATCATTGAAGTTAGTATGCCAGCCACACTTGCATGACCTTAGCAAAGCTGCCTAAAGCAGGCTGTGCAACAGTGCATGGATCTATCCGTTCACCAACATTTCTGGGTGGTCTTTATTAAAATTTGAATTTATGTGTATTTTAAAGCTATGCTATGTATGTAGTATGATGCTAGTCACGCAAGTGAAGGACATCACAATTTTTCCATAAAACACCCCAGTGTGAAACTCTAGATACAAAGCCATAACCTTCCTATGGTGTCCCCAGACACTTCAGCTCCTCTGAGCATCACAATGAAGATTTGAGCTACGACTTAGTCTACTAATCACAGAACCTGTAATATTCAAGGCCATATCTATGGCATTATGCAGTCTGCTTCTGTCCCAAGCTTTCAGAAACACTTGCCCAGGTCTTATCTGATCAACATCTCTTCTTTGCAGAATGCCGCTGACAGGTTACTTTCCCCTTGTAGAATACTTGCTAACATCTGCAGCACAGGTAGCTTAAACATCCTCTTTCCTTCATCCTGAGCTTCCCTCTCTCACTTCCTAAGGTTTCCATGCGTACTTAAAAATTCTTAGACCCAGTGTTTGAAAGTGATTCCCTTTGGAATGGCAATCACATCTGTTTCCTCATAGCCATCATTCCCCTAACATCGCCAGATATGACAAAAATGTTCCATTTAGTAGCAGTCAGCAATTTAATTAGCTTAGTAAGGTCTGAGTCTCAGGCCTCTACAATGATAAATTTCAGACTTGGTCCTTTCAAGCAATAAGGCGTTGTTTACTTTTTAAAAAAAACAAGGTTGGCAAAATATTTTTCATTTTTCTTTCACACATTTTTGTTTGGTTTTGTTATGTTCATAATTTCTTGGTTACCGACATGAACTTATAATTTTCTACAAAATCTGAGCAGAAAAAAAAATCCATAAAGAACAAATAATTTCTATTTTGTTAACCACAGTTTTTTAGCTGTAATTCAATATTCTAGTTAAATTATTTTTTCTAATGATCCAGATTTTCAGGCTGAGATAACCAACAATTGCTCATCAAAATTTGCTTTCAACAAGAATTTTACAAATATGAACTTTTGTTTGCATTTGGAGTAAAAAAAAAAAAGTCCAAACATTAAGATTTCTCCATAGGTCAGAAATTTCATTTTCCAGCCATTTTTCCTCATGGATACATTTAAGCTTTCTTTTAGAGCCATTAGAAGTTTGCTTGATTTGTTAAGGAACATGAAGTGTATGCTTCCTTACCACATCAGCAGGAGAAATCACTTTGCTTATTTAAATCTGTTGTTACTAGTGGGATTTAGTAAGGGTCTGCCTCAACATGAGCAGTTCCCCCATTCAGAGGCAAATGCACTGAAGGTTCTAGGCTTAGAAAAAAAAAAAGTTAAATATGAACTTCAATTCCTTTTATCAGATTGGTGAAATGTACATCATGAAACCTCTTTAACATTTCCTGAAAACTTTTAAAACTGAAACTGAGTGAGGGAAGGAAGTGTCACTGGGCAGGGATACAATTCTTGCAAATGGTAGAAATGATAAGGCTGGTTTGCAAACCATAAGATTGAAAGTAAACAAAATATTCTGAGGGCGGCAAAGAACAAAAAAAAAAGAGCTTCCCAAGCAGCTCCTATAATTTGTACAACACTGTTTTCTTTACCTTCAACTTGACCCACAATTGCATGTATTTGACTATTAAGTCAACTATATCAAGGAAGGCTAATTGGAAGACACTGGATGCTACTGTCCAGGCTTGAAAAACATCCACAGAGGCAGCTCAGGAAACATAGCTAGGATAGTAAAGCAAAGAGAAACATGCCAGGCATTTAAAAAATAAAGAAATAAAACATCCCTTGAAAGACTCAACACAAGGGTATCAGATTTAGTGAACAACTGTACCAGTGAGACAATTCCAGGAAAACATGTCTCAAACTGTATTTCCTATTATGCAAGAACAGGTGCAATTATAAATAAACAGTACTTTTCCCCATAGTAATTAAAACATTTGTTTTTCTATCACAAAGGCAAAGAAAGTAAACAAACCCATTTTTAATGGGGCACATAGATATAACTGCACAGTGCCAATAAACTTGCAGCTTCCTTTTAAGATCACAAATGTAAGACAACAGACGCAAATTTCACTAAGATTTGACAAAAATAGTTTGAGCCTCAAGTGCTGAGGAAAAAAAAAAAAGTAGCTTTTCACAGCTTTTAATTGCAGTGATGTCCTGTGTACACAGCTGGCTGAATAATGAACTATACTTGTGAATAATTACCCCTTCATTGATTTGGGTTTTGTTTTCTAGGTTTTTTCCAGCAGCCCAAATTCTTTCCCTCCAATAAAGTTCTGATTCATCTTGAAGTAGAAAAAGCTATGCGAATTATTTTCCAGATGGAACGTGAGGATATTTTTATGGACTGGTGCTGAAAGAATCTGAAATATCTCAACATATGTTTACAGGAGAGACACTCTTACCCTCTGAGAATACTGAACAGGGTCTTGATAAAAAACAGTATTTATGTCCAGATGGAAACACTCATGCAGTTTTAAAACTGCCTTCCCTGCAAGGCAATTCAAAGAAATTTTCTGCTGAATAAAACCAATTAATTTAGTCCTGAATTGGAAAGTTACCACAAATCAGAAGACGTGCAGTTAGTTTCTGCAGTAGCTTAACTCTGCTAACTTGCATTCAGCTCTTTATCCAGCCTATAGGTAACACAGGCAAGAAAAAAAATCTCATTGATTTTTCTGGTCTGTAAGTTGTTGGTAGCTGATTATATATGTTATTCCTCTTCCCTTAAAGTATTCATACTTGCTATTTTCCTTCTCAGCCTAATAGTCATTCCTATTCTAAGGGTCTCACTATACACTAGGTGGTGGCAGGACACCTAACTTCTGAAGCTGAGGACTCTGCTAAGCATTTGCAATTGGCAGACAGTTGTTGACTTTTCTGAGTCCTTATGCACACACTTGTAAAATCTACATAACAGTGGTATGGATCTTTACAAGTATCAGGTGCCAATGGTATGATCTCAGCATATTTATTTCTATATTATTATTGAGCTACAGAAGTACTGAGCTACCTATGGTATTGGTTAGAAACTGACCGGAGAGACATTCTGAATAAAAGCTAAGCAGCAATATGATTATTCTTTACTTCCTTATATACCCATGCTGGTACCAGTTAATAAAAAGAAACTATTTGTGGAAGCCCCAATTATGCTCATCTGTTTACTAGCCTTTGGAAAACTAAGTATATCTGACAAACTGGAAAATAATTCTGCAACAACCCCAGCACATAGCAGTCATTACCAGTGTTAATGCACCGGTGACTTTGCAGTGCACACACTTACAATCAATATTATGCAATTATTCAAAGTCTTGCTTGCTGGTCCCTTCTCAGTTAAAGCATTTTCACTTTGATGTGGTTTCAAGATTTTTGACAGTAAATTAGTAGATGTACTTGATTTCTCATTTTTTAAAAATGTCATTGAACAGATTTTTTCAAAATAACCTAGAAAATACAATCCCAGCCAGTTTGTTTACATTAGGTGATCTCAGTTCTTGGCTAAGGCCAGTGATAGACCACAAATCAACCCATCACACAAAAGCGAATAAGCAGAAAGGAAGCTTGCTTTGATTTGCATTTTATTCATGCAGTGTTTAGCTGTCAGAACTTCTAGAAAATCCTTCCTTACTACCCTTTAGCCCCTCACATAGCTGTGAATAGCAGGATGTTAAGGGCAAACAGAGGAATAGTTACTGGCAGGGAACATAAATAAGCAGCCGGTTCTGTATCAGGCAGACAGATATCATTAGGCTATAGTAAGGGTTAGGGTTTATATAGAAAGCACAGGTGAGCTATGCTCATTGCTGAATCCTAAAGGCTTCACAGCTTTGCAACGAGGGATGCTCTCAAAGGGCTTTTCGCCAATTTTCTGATCAAATTCTATGAATGGATGTTTAGGATTAAGATTACACTTCAGCACAGGACTCAAGAGGCTACATATATTGCTGGATCATGTAAACCATTAAAGCTAATATCAGTAAGTACCTATTGTGCCTAAGAAATACAGTTTGTCTTTGTGCCCTATAGTTTATCCTGCTGTGTTGATCAGCAGCAAGAAAAAAAAACAACCAGATTTCACTTGTTTATAATCAGTCCCATGTCCACATTTTAGAAAATTATTTAAGAAACCATCAGTGCAACCACCCAACCATGAGTATGTTAGATAAACTTTACAGAAGATAGGTCTTCAGAGATACATTACAGAGACTTTTGAGAAGATGACTTATTGGAAATGGGGGTGGTGGTGGTTTTTTTGTTTGGTTTTTAACTATAAAAAGGACAACTTCATAAAAGGACATCATTCACGTAAGCTCTAGACTGTTTGTTTTAGCAAAGGGTGAGGGGCAGGAGGCAGGAATATTCAGATGAGGCTTGACAATTTGTTTCATTTTGTTTAAATAACACCACCGATTTATTAGTTCATGCTAGTGTAACTCCTCTATGTCAGCATAGTTATTCTTAAATAGCAAGGTGCCAATCAGGTTATAAAATACTATCATCAGCTCCCCCATATTTGGAGAATAGTTTGTTGGGTTATGCTGGAAAATGGAATACAGCAATGGAACTACTACAGATATAATGGGAATGCATGTTACAGTGGATCCCCACGTGGTCATTCCCTGTTGTTTATTAGCTTGGACTTATGATCTAGGTGAGCTAATGGCTCCTCTCGCTCCTCTCAGATTCACATGAATGTCTTCTCCCGTTTCTCTATCTTCTTAGCTCAGGTGCAACCCAGAACTTCTGGGCCCATTTTTCCATATCCAAACTAATATATTCTCCTGTCATCTGGGGTATTAAAAGGTAATGTAGTGATAACTACAGCATACTGGTAAGTTCATGCTAAATCCACTCAGTCTTCACATGGAGAGGCACAGGTGTGTCCCAGCACCCTCCACAGCAATTCTAACCCTTGTAGCACAGTTTAGAAATGCTCAAGCTGCTAATTTAGACCTAATAGGACTTACTAAGCTTCAGCTTTGTGCTGTGCAATACCACATAAGCAGCTTTTGGATTTTCTGGTCCTGGAATAAATACAGCTACTTCTGTGAAGGACTGTGCTTAAATTAATAAGCCTACCTAAACTTAGCCTGTCTGCCTGGAGCCAGCTTGCACCTTTCTGCACTTACAAACAATCTATACCTCATTTAAGCAGCTCATGGATAATGGAGATTATATATTACATACTGTCATATATTATATGAGGGTATCCAGGCACTAAAAGAATTGGCACTGCATGAGATTTTATATAATCTATGAAATTTTATTTAAGCATCATTTTACTGGACTGGGGTTCAACTGGATGACAAGTCCACTTCAGTCATGGTCTTACAGTTGAAAAATTACAGCACTGAGTAAAACAGATTGCATTTAGCTGTTATTTTCAGAGGTGACAAAGAATTGCTTTGACTTCACTATTCACAATCCTTTACACAGAAATCTTGTGCTTTTCCTCCCTTTGGGGAACAGTCTCTCACTACATGAATGCAAAAATTATTACCCCGAAGGAAGTTTATACTGCACAGAGGACCCATTCTTTTACGCATATATATTGGTACATTCAGACAGAAAGATGATAAACAATGAAAGGAAAAGAAAAATTATTAACGTATTCTAGGCTTTACAGTAGTGTTCCCTCTAGCAATGATGCATTACTAATACCAAAGGATAAATGTTTCATTTTAAGTGGTTCCTGATCTTAAGTCATCAATTAGATACACAGTCACAACTCCACCTGAAGTATCCAAGCAGTGCATACATTTTTCTCTGAATTCAATTTATTCCTTTTCCAGCTCTGTATTATGATGAAAGTGAAGTTTCAGAATTTATACCAAACAACAGAAACTGAAATTCCAGTGTTTTCTGTGACCTGCCTTTTCAATAAGAAAACAAAGATCAAATAAATATTTCAAACTCCCTTTTCTCTACAGGAGATCACTTGGCTTACCTGGCCAAATCAGTTTACATAACAAGCTTTTGTGGTATATGATAGTGACTTATTTTCTTTGGAATGAGGATTTGAAAAAGCATTTTTAAAAAGAGATGAGATTAAGATTTTTTTATTCAAGTAAATATTGAACACATTCCTAAGAGTAGCCCTTCAGATCTGGAATAGGTTCAAGAACAGTTACTTAACAGTCTGAAGAACAAATAACTCTAAGTTTTGATTTTGCAAGAAAAAACGTCAAAAGGCAGATACTACCTTAATCGCATGATAGCAATTGGTTTGGGATTTTCGGTTTTAAGGTTTTCTGGTGGAAGGAGAAATCTAGGTAGTGAAGAAGAATACTTAACAGAAGTCAAATAAAACCAGAAGTTATATCAGTTACTCAAATGGTCTTATTTTGTTGCATTTCTTTAAAAACAGTAATCAAAGAGGAGTCCAAACCAAAATTCTTGTTCAGAGCAACACAGAGACAAGGGAACACCAGATCCTGAGATTCCCAGTGGGATTCAGAGATCGGAGCTCATGAGTGCAGGCACAGTTTTGTGCCAGAATTTTTTTTTTTTTTTTTTTTTTTTTTTTTTTTTTTTTTTTTTAAACTTTGCTTTCAGGCATATGCAACTCTGGATCTAAATTTCACTGCTGCCTGAAAGATCTGGGAAACCCATTGAATATTGGGCAGATTACTGGACTGATTCCAGCTTTGCAGCCCAGTTTTGTCTTTAAAACAAATGAAGCTAACCAAACATACAAACACATCTGTGTACAACTTATGTTCTCTCTAAAAATCAAAGCATACTTTTACAACTGTTATCTTCTGCATGTTTTGCATCTCTGTTCTCAAAATCCCTACCTGTGCCTTTTCCAGCCTTCATTTTCTTCCACCTCTTTTAGTACCAAAGACTTCCCAGTTTGTTCTGAAGCGAGTACACACAGTCAACAAGACCTGACAGCATTAAACGTAGTGTCTAAATGGTATCTGACAAATACAGTGGCATGTGCCGGCACAATTCATCATAGAAATCCAATGACATCTCACCCAATGTGCATGTCTGTAAGTGATCTGCCTTCAAACAATGAGTTTAGATAGCACTTAAGATCACTCCTATTATACATGGAAGGCCTTTGTTCCAGCCACAGCCAAAATGAAATGCCAGGAGCAAAAAATACAGTCAAGCTCTCCCACCTCTTTAGTCAGGACAGTGACTACTCAGCTCTAGTCCATGCTGCTCCTTCAGTGATTATCAGAGAGGAAGAACTGAGAGAGCTCAAGTCAGACTACACAGCCTGAGTTTTTCATCATGTTCCAAAATAGCGAGTGCTTTCCAACCTGCTGAAAGAGATGGGGGTCTACCCTTTCTCAGCCTTTTCTATAGACTAGCTTTTCAGCTTCCTCACTCACTAGCCTCCTCTGAACCTGAATGCCTAACTTACAGCATGCGAGTTCTACAAGGTTACAAGGCTCTTTAAATGTAGTCATGGCTAGTGAGTACATTAGACTTCCTGGAAAACCTTTCCTTGGCAGAGGGGGGGGGGGGCTGACCTGTCTCTACAGTCTTGGGCTCTACTAGAGTGGGATGAACAGGAAACACATATCAAGTGACTTTGCAGTTATCTGGGATGCCCTCACTAAGAATCACTAGCTGGTGCTCCACACATGCTTTTTCTGGGCAGCAAAACACATCTCTAAGGTGATGCTTCTAAGAACACAAGGCAGCAACAGAAAAAGTGGGAGAGATCTCAGGAGCCAAAAAGGTCTTTTCAGTATTCTAGGTGTCAAAACCAAATACCTTTATTTGCAGTTTGAATCAAAGATGCAGAATAGGAAAAGGACTGTTCTGTTGTTTTATATGATCTTTAAATAAAACTGTGATTCATTAGTGCTGTTTGAGGATATTAAAGTTGGCAGACAAACACACATTAATTTTATCAAGTGAGCTGTAATCTAAAGTGAGAAATCTTCTACCACTTGTTGCTCACAGAGAAGGCCTGAAGATCAGTTCTAAACACAGCAGATCCTAAACCAAATGCTTCCATTACAGTTAATTTCCTCAAATCCACACCAGAGTGTAGAACAAACAAAAGATGCATATCATGTAAAGATTTCAGTCCAGGTTTTACATGAGACTTAGTATCCTTGGAGTGTTTTATTACAGACATGTATGTCTGTAGGTGGTGGATAGATTGTATAAAGCCAGCTGTCAGTTATTCTCTTATTATTTGTTAATACACTTTAAAAAAACATACCAGCTTGTCTCTTAAAAGGCTATGGTCTGTCACAGTAATGTGATTTCTTTTTGAAGCAGTTTTGTAAAAGCACAGTGCTGGTGGACCTAAACTTAAATGATGATGTTGAATTCAGCTGGCCCAATTGGTCTTGGACTCCTGCTGAAGTTTTCCAAAGCCCTGCAAATATTCAAGCACACATGTACTTGAATATTGGCTGAGCCAGTGCCCCATTAATTTAACAGTAGCTTTTCCATTTAATTCAGTGGACTTCAGATCAAACCATGCAGAACATGACTAACCCACTCCATGGGGACACTTGTTAAAGGGTCAGAGCACAGCAAGAAACAAGATGCACAAAGCAGATTAAAAAATTAAAAAAGAAGAAGAGAGTTAAAAGAAAAAAGATAAAGTATTATTGTAAAAATGATAAGGAAAGCTAGAAATAATAATAGCACAATCAATTGTTAAATGACAATTGTACAGGCTTGAAGAACATGGTGTGGAATCATATAAATTAGATAGAAATCATTTAGAATATTCTGCAATGAAACAAAACTACTTAATTTCTCATGACATTACACCTTGAACATACTTTTTATTTTTCCTTTGCTAAGTAGGTTGTGTTCAGCTGTGTTTCCTTCCATGCATTTAAAAGGACTGGATCCTCAGCTGGCCTAATTGCCAAATCAATACTAATGTCAACAGAACTAAGTGAGCTGAGAATCTGGCCCATCAACTCCTTATTTCTAAGACAATTTGAAGATAGAATGGCAAGAGTTTCTTCTTTTTCCCAAATACAGAAACAAAAGCTTTTGAAAGCATGTGTTTTCTGGAAGAGCAGTACCTTATGTTCCCATTCAGACAGACTAAATCATATGAAAAATCTAACACAAATACTACCACTTCTGTTTTTAAACTCACAAAATCCAACAAAAGCTTGCTTAGGTAAAACAATCCCTTCTATATGGCTCTGAGATACAATAAGCACACTTTATGCATCGAACAACTTTACCAATAGGAACGATAAAACATGAAATCATATTTTTATATAAATATATTTCTGTACTATTAATTGCAATACATATTATATGCTAATTATAGGAAACAAAAAATACGTAAAAATACATTTCAATTATACATTCAAATTCAATAGACAGTTAAACATTAGTAAAGTGGGTAATCAAACAACCAAAAAGTTATTTTTTCTTGTCTATATTAAAATAAAGATGTTTTATTTATGTGACCACACGTTATTTCAGGAGTCTGCCTCTTTTATTGTATGGGTGAACTATGCTTAGCTGAGCAGCTATTCAATATTTTGTTTACACTTGGTCATGCAAGGTTGGTTTATAGCCCACAATTCAAACACTTACAAAGTCACAGCCTCTAATTTCAGTGAGGACTTCTCTGTTGTTTACTGTGCTTACTTCATAGGAAAGGTAAAGGGATATTATACCCATAAAACTAACACCACCACCACTACCACTCACACTGGCAATTGAGTGCAAACACCTAGTACTTAGGGTAATTCAAGAATCCCACTTTAACCTACCTGTAGCCTGATTTTTTGGAGAATATGACCTATTTTGTGATCTGTAATCAAAGTTCTGACAAACTAAGCAAACTGAAATTCATGTGCTTGCTTCGAAGTAGCATAATTTCTCAACTAATCAGTTCTTTAAAAGAAGATTGGCCAGAAGTCTGTTAGCAAACCAAAGTTAATGAACAATTTCAATGGTTTTTTTGAAATAGCAAAGCAGCAAAGCACATTTTAAAGTTCAAGTCTGTCTACGCTTTAATTGAATAAAAGAGCTTCTTACAGTTAAAAATGCAAAAAATGCTTTAAATGTGGAACTACACTGCTCTAAATATGGGCATTTGTGCTATTCATAATACAGAAAATATCCAGATAGTCTTTAGATTAAGCATTAGAGCAGTTTAGAGTGCATTTATGATAATCCACTGAGAAAGTCTGGGTTTCCCTCTGGCATGAAAAATTGCAGACCACAATATTTTACTTGAGGAACAAAGCACCAGTTTGTATTATAGTTAGTTTAAAAGTATCCCTCAACACTGCTATAGTCACATGAAGGAAGTCAGCTGAAACAGTAGTAAGCTTTACAGATTATTCTTTCTGTTTTCCATTCATAAGAATATAAAGTAACATTTGCAAAGCAGAAAGAAACCTTAAAGGTTTGCAATGCTGTAAGGAAATATAAGGAAATACTTGCAAGACCCAAGTCCCTTGTTGAAGTAAATATTACTTGAGCTTTGTGGCAAAATAATTCAATGAGCACTGTATTTCATGCAGCTGTTTCTCCCGTGAATTAATTTATTAACACTAGCAGTAACATTTTTACTATTTCTTTTCAAAGCTGAGCTGGGTTCTCTCCCATTCTTTCATATATTCAGAGCTATAACTGCTCACTTGAATAAAAAAAGGTAAGTTCACTTTTTTGTTTTAAACCACTTTCCAGTCATAAAAACGGTAACGCAGCTAAGATTAATACTGAAGAATAGTAGATAGATTCAATGCCCTCTCATTTGAAAAATAGTGATTGAGCCAGAGTTCTCATTTGACATTAAAATTGTTAATTATGTAAAAATGCCCCAAAATTTTCCTATTAGCATACTCATGACTTCAAATCTGTTTTGTTACATTTTTCATGTCAAAAATCCCATTTATTAAATTCCAACCTAAACTTATGTTTGACTTCTTTAAAAAAGGGCATTAAACTTCCTTTCCCCTCCAGTAGTTCTGCAACATTTCTGTGCAAACAGGACTTTTGATATTCCATGTTTTTGAAATTAAATGAGAGCATGCTACACCTCTTTAGACTCTACAATACTGTTTTCGACAAATTATAATATTTTTTGTCAAATAATTTTGGTGCAATTATCATTTATACATTCCTGCAGAAGTTTATTTTAACATTGCTAACATGGGGTGGTATACCTAGAGCCCTGTACACTCATTCAGACATTTTAGTAAAGCATGCTTATTTTATAGTGTCATAGCACAGGAAATTTAAGGAAACCATCCACACATGAAATACAAATACTCTTCATTAGGAGCCCCTCCCCAAGCGAAATAAGTGATTTGAAAGATATTTTTTGCTTTGAACCTTTAAAACAAAGACACAGAGCTGGTGGCAGCTGTTTATAAACTCACAGACTACAATCACGCTGTCCTGAATTTCAAGCATTTCACCTATCATTTGAGAAAAATTATAGGGAGCGCTGCCTCCAACTTGCACTCTTGTATCAATTTCATGCACGCAGGAACGGTGAAATTAAGAAAAATGAACTTCTAGGGGAAGTTAATTCAAATGTAATCAAAAGAGTTGGTTTTGTCTGCAGGCTTCATACTTTATCAGTCTAATTGTTTTCTGGAAGTTTCCATCTAAATTAAAAAGTGTTCAATATTGTCTAGGTAGATATTGATCGACCGCTACAGCTCAACTAGCTAACCAGATAACTCAGGGTGCGATCTTGTCCTAAGGAACAATATTACACCACAGTTCCTCACTACATTGCATTATCCGTACAGAACATCCAGCAAAGGGCTAAAGCAGTATTGTTCGATTCAGATTATACAATTATTTTTTTAGAGATCCTCAAACCTTTTCAACTTCACGTTGCTTTAACATACAACTGCATGTATCAGAATCTATTCAGAGAGTACCAGACTCCTTCAAATTCCTTGAGTCCATACCCCATGACTAATAGGTGTATCCAGTACACAGAACTGACTGACTTCATTCAGTAGAGTACTACAAAGGGAGTAGACAATATTATGGTTGAATTCCAAGAGGCTGGCTAAGAAGCACTGACTAGTTACTATTGATGATTCCTGGCTTGGCAACAATGAATATTACTTCTCAGAGTATATGGAGATAAACAATACATTTTTGAGAGTCTGGGACATGCAAATCTTGTGTTATCAACAGACATAGCAAAATCTCATGTCCAAAAAAAAAAAAAAAAGCAGCAAAATAAAAACAGAAGAAAAAAGCTTGGAGAACACCAAGAGAGAAAAAAAAAAGGTCGTTAGCATCAAGTGCTATCTATGGGGAGTGGGAGATTACAGGCCTTTGGGCTTAACCTCACACATTGATTCTCTGTAGTATTCTCTAAAGAATTGCTGGATCTCAGTATTGTTCTGCATAAACACAGCAGATATCCACAGGCCTGTGTTTTAGGATTCAGAGATTATGCATCTATTCAGAGACAAGTCTAAAATCCATCTTTACATAAATAAGAATACAAAATTACATGGAGAAAGGAAAAAGTAGTTTACACAAAACAATTCTTTTGCTTTCTTATCAGAGTAACTGAATAGAATGGGAAGCTATGAGCCCCTTATAGGGATCTGAGCATAGTAAACCACTGAGGCATAGCTCAGGAGCATCAGAAAAATGCAGAAAATTAATTCCGTTGTGTATTGTTCCTCACAAGATTAAACTATGTACGTAAGCAGGAGAATGTGTCTTATTGTTCCTATTAGTACAGGGTGGAAAAAAAAGCTTGTGTTATGGCATTAGGGATCCGAACAGCAACTGATGTTAATCAGAACAGAGCCAGCTAGTCATACAGATCACGCATTTTATACTCTTAGGTATTAAATTTAATTACAAGACTATATTCACTATTTTCTTAGTAGTTTTCTATATTTTTCCTATAGAACTATTTGTTGTAACTGTCACGGTGTTCCAACATGAACATAAGGGACATTAGCCCTTGAAATGGCACAGTTAGGGGGAAGGTGCAAACTGATCTTTCTATTGGATCAGTTTAGATCAGAGAAAAATTTAAGATGTGGCCTGTATAGAAACAGATGTATATGTTTCACTTTAAGAGAACACGGAAAATAAGAGCAAGATTTCAAGAAGTAGTAAGAGATTTGAAGTGGTTTATCTTGGTACTATTATGATGGCACCTAAACATGTACTTCCAAAAAAAAAAAAACCAAAACAAACAAACAAAACAGCCAGACATGATTTGTAAGGAGGATGTTGTGGAAACTTTATGCAATTTCCAGGTTCTATAAATACACATGTGGAATATTACCATAGCAGAGTATTTATAATACCTGAGCATTAAAAACAGTTGACATTCTAGAGTATTTGTATTTTCTAGAAATACTTTCAGAATGGAAGCCTTGCATCAAACTAGAGGTCTTTTTTGCACACATTTTAATACATAATGCTTCATAAATATAGTCACATAACACATAAACACATAATGTGACCATCATAAGAACAAAGGTTGTAATCATCTTTCTGAAACTCTTTGTATGTTTAGTCTTTTTCATTTACTGGATTCTCAAAATAACTGTACTTGTAAATTGAAGTCCTCCCTGTTCAGCTACTCCATACCTTCTGTTCGTCAGCTGATTTTCACTGCTAGTATAATGAGCAAATTATGCTCCTAAGATCTGAATATGGAGGATGTCAGCTACATTCAGCAGAAGAGGGCTCAAAAAGCTGGCCACCAGCTTCGCGTGATTCCTCCTTCCAACAAGCCCTTCTGTTCCACAGTGTATGGACTGAACAGCTGCTGGCAGTGTGGAGTAGATGAGGTGCAGTGTAAATCAGCAGTTTACCCAGAAGCAAGGCTGATCTTTGGAGTGAAAGGGGTAAGTGTTGTGTGACTCCAGGACACATCAGTACAGAAAAGTACCTCTAGAAATCAGGGTCGAGCTCTTTTATAATCAGAAATTGCTTGTACTGATATAAATTCACATGATGACTGACTTCTCACAAAAGCACTATGAAGTTCAATGCATGGTCATTGGCATATTCGGAAGAACATAAATGTACAATTGTCCACTTGCATGGATGGTTAAGGACAGAGAGAGATGGTATATATAAACATGCATCCTTACACTTGCACTATTCCCATACACGCATTGAGTTCTTCCTGCAGAAATTCACCATATAAGAGAGTCTGGGATTCTCAGTAAGATTTTATGTATGCCCAGAATAATAATTCACCAGTTCAGAATATTATTTTTTCTATAATCTCATTGATGCCTACATTTTAGAAGACTTCTACAGAACTGATAAATAAAAAGCCTTAACATATTTCTAGGCCCTATGTGTTGCTATCTCCTACTGTGATGAATAACAACCATTGCTACTGAGTGGGATTTTATAGCATTTTTCTTTTTAACTTTTAAATTATTTTTTTTAATTTAAACAAATACTTGTTCTTACTGCCTAGCAAAAGAGAACCAAGGAAAATCCTTCTTTCAGAGAGGTTACGAAATTGCCTTTTGGTTTAGGAGAGAGAGGTGAACTCAGACCTTATTTCTTGAGTATTCTTCTTCATCTTTCTTTATTTTTATGGGTGTCTAAATAAAACCAATAAAACAGCTATTTATCTTAGAGGTTCCTTGTTTCAAAGAAACCAATTTTATTTTATGAAAATGGATCCACTTTCTTTGCTTTCACTTCACTATGCAAGACACAGTAGGAAGAGACAGCTAATTTAAGGGATTTCCTCTTACACCCATGAGTGCCAGCTGTAACCACAATTTCTGAGTTATCCTTAAGAGGTAAGTTTAGGCCAACTCCAGGAATTAACATGGATAGTTTTCTGTCACCTGAAAAAATGTAATTAAATGCATATAATTTTTGACACATAGAACTAAGAAAAATACCCAAAACACCTTATGGTGACAGTGTTGATGTGCATGAGAGTTAGCTGAACCTTTGGGCTGCCTTGGACCAAATGCCCAAACAGTGCAAAGCTTGATCCCAAGAAGAGAGCAGCAAAGCCAGGATAATGAGAAGGCATTCACTCCTGTCAAAAATTCTAGGACTAGTTATTAGTGAAAACATGACATTCCTGTTTCTTGACAGACTGCAAGGTGTGTGCAGAACTGGCTTTATGTCTGTCACTTCGTGCCACCTTCATCTTTTAACAAGGGTGCAGTGACTACTTCGGAAATTCAGTGTGAAAGAGGACAGGATCCTATGGTAAGTTATTAGAGGATAAGAAGAAAAAATGAGAATGTAAGAGCTGATTTCTCATTTCTCTGTTTCAGGAAGTGTTTATATGGTGTGAACATCTGAGTTCCTGACTCACATTTAGTGTATCACAACAATAGTCTGCCTCAGATTTCAGTGATCCCAGCCTGAATTTTATGTTCCATTTATAGCAGAAGGTAAAGATTGTTAAAACTGTTTAAATTGTCTTAACAATCCAAAGGTTGGCAAATGTGAGCCATGACAATTAAAAAAACCAAATGTTAAAGACAAAACATTTCCCAAATTACACCCTCATAAAGACAATAGAAATCCATCTAATTGTCCCATGGTTTCCTGATAAAATCTTGGGTCCCACTATCCACCCTACCTTACCTTTCTCCAATGAGCTGAAGCTTTATGCATAAAATAGTTCTTTATGTCTCATTTCTACATTTCTCATTTATAAGCCATGGGTTTGGAGGATTTTAATAGCAGTTATTTCTGAAGAAGAGAAACAGTCAGCTGAGAAGTGGGTGCTTTCTTTGTAACATGTTTAATCAACCTACCACGCACCTAAATATTTAAAAACTAAGTATGCAAGAGAAAGATCATAACATTCACATTGCATAACCTAAAGAAACAAGGACCATAAGCAAATAGACAACGTGATTATAGAATGAATCAGATTGCTGAATCAGAGACCAAACTTTCCAGTTGCAGGAGCCCAAAGGTGGAATTCACTACAAGTTCTGAATCAGCTTTGGTTATATTGAGATCTAAATGCAGGCCTCAGATCTTCAGGAGAGCTTCTCTCAGACTTATAATTTGGAGGGCAAAAAGAGTAAAATGTACACCTTAACTGCAAATTTCAACCACAGCCCAAAGGAAAATGCATAGATGTGGTCCTTAGGGATATGGTTTAGTGATGGACTTGGCAGTCCTGGGTTAACAGTTGGACTTCATCATCTCAAAGGTCTTTTCCAACCTAAATGTTCCTACGATTCTATGCCATGAGATTGCTATTTGGAACAATTTTCATCTTAGATAGCTTTAAAAGGTATAAAATCAGGCATCTAGT
Source organism: Microhierax caerulescens (assembly GCA_035590215.1). Taxonomy (NCBI): domain Eukaryota; kingdom Metazoa; phylum Chordata; class Aves; order Falconiformes; family Falconidae; genus Microhierax; species Microhierax caerulescens. The sequence continues at coordinate 80,861,346 of JAVJGJ010000047.1, read as the reverse complement.
GTAAAACAGTGGTAAAACAAGGGAGGCAGGCAAAATCCAATGTGCATGAATGCACCACCCTTCTGTGCCCCAACCCTTTATCAGGATAAGGTCTGTATCTGTATTATCACACCTTGTGCACTCTGCTTCCACAGAAAGCTTACCCAAGTTGAGAAACAAAAGGGAGAGGCAACATATTATGACCAGATCACCTATTTAGACAACCAGATCAGGAGCCCAGCCCACTTTAGAGCAACACCAATCTCTGTTTAAACACTGCTGCAATTGACTCCAAACGGTACTTTAGATCATCTTTAGGTGGATAGCACTCTGCAGTTTCTCCAGCAACAGCAAAGGAAGCCTATGTGACTAACTTTGATCAAGTTTCCAACATTTAGGTATGTAAAATTTGACAGACACTATCTAGTTTTATTAGGGGACTGTCAGGAGTAGCTTAAGTAGTACTTGTGTTTCAGTTAGATGTTCAAGCTGTAGATGTTTATAACACATAACAACCCCCCAAAAACCTATGGACAAAAATAGTTCCTGATGCAGCTCTACCTATTTGAATCTAATCAACACTGATACTCCATGAGTTTCTAACTTTTATATATATGTTACAGTATTACAAGACAAACTATATTCTTAACACAGGCAATGCCAGTTTACCACTGTGCCTAGTTTTACAGACCTACCCAATGAAGAACAGAGTTTATGCCATCCTTGTTCTCAAAAGGTGGCACTGGATACAGGCTATACAGTGTTTCTCTAGAAGTAATAGATAATTGAATACTGATATTTTCCAATACAAAGAAAGACACTGAAAACTAAAAGCTAGAGTTGAAGTTTAAACTAATACCCCTTAGAAATGAATCATAACAAACAAGCCTGGATTTGTAAAAATACCAGGGCTTTTCTTTGAGTAGTCTTTTGTAATCAGTGATATTTTTTCACCAAAATACTGTGACTACGTGGAAGTCTGTCTTTATTTACTTCTTCACCACAACATTAACAACTTAATGTAAGATGTCATAAATAATCAGTTGTATTCTATGCTGAACAGCTATATTAAAGACTATTGTGGATTGTCCTGCATGGGTGATCCACTATTTAAAAACCTCAGAAATTCTGAAAGAAGCATCTGATAACATTTTGCTCTTTCTTTCTTCCAACCACCTAAAGCATAACCATGAGGTTATTTGAAGTGCTAAATTTGGCTAAGCTGAAGTACTCTGTTCTACACCGAAGCTAAAACAAACATGTTTAATTTTCTTAGCAGAATCTCTCTGCTGGTCTAACTTTATTTGCATCTTGTTAAATGCAAAGCTTTAAAAGCCTGGAAACCTTTAAAGGAAATGCAACTTAAGAGAACAAAACAATCTGTTATAATATCCTCTATCATTTTCTCAGGCATGTTTACAAAACAGATATTAAAGAATGTTTGAACATCTTTAAGGAAACAGGAAAACACAAACCTAACGCTAACACATACCTATCTTCTCTAACATGGAGATCAAAAGGAACAGTCAGAAACAGAACAGTATTTTACATAAGTCTTCTCATCTCAGTGTTCAACCTTGTGGGGCCACAGTAACAGCTCTTCTAGTCACTTTAAGTCATTACTAACAATTCCTCTCTAAATCAAAGGCATTGGAATAACTATCATAGAATATTAAAAGAACTTCCAGTGTTGGGTTTCAAGTCCTACTACTGACTTTGGTAGACCCAGACTAATTTTTGCTAGAGAAGTAAATATACTGTTGTATATCTGCTACTACTAAATTTGTCTGTCCCTAGTCTGCCATCAGCTGTTGGGGGGAAATCAATAAATTAAATTGTCACTAAATACGGTCACAACTAAGCATCTTTAGGAAAACTAGTGGATCTGCCAAATGAGCTTGAACAGTCAGGAATCTTAGTCTTATTCCATAGAGCTACGAAGACTAGTATTTTACCGCCTGTCACAAAGACTACATCTCTGTCTCCATCACACATCCAAGGACTCCTTATCTGTCCCAAAGTATGTTTATGAAGCCAGTTTTGGTGTCAGGAAATACAGTAGTATATTACACAGCAGTGATTTAAGGTATTAATCAGTGATCTGTGAAGTTGTATGATGCAGCACCAAAGACATCAAAATGAATGATGAAGATAAACTGCCCTATCACCCAAATATTCACAGTGCAGCTGAATTAGTCACCCAGTGGGACTGTCTCCCCATAAAATAGGAGACAAACAGCACATCCTCTGGCAAAATATTTGAACCAATTTCCCATGCCAGCAACCTTTCCCTATGCACACCTGTTCTTAACTTAACCTATTCAGGAAGGAAATTCTTTTAAAGTAAATTCAAATCATGCCTTCTGCCATCAGTTAATAGAAATAAAGTAACATCAACACAATTTTAAGGTGTGGTACATTTTTTTTTTTTAGAGAGGCCAAAGTTTCTCAGAGAAGGTCAAAAGCTATATGCATTGCAAGTATATAAAAATTAAATGGCTTTCTTATTTTTCCCTCTACAACACCAAAAATCCCTATAGCTACACTACATAATATGAATAGTATTTTTAAATTGAATCCAATGCTAAAACAGTGATAGTGTCTTGGTCTATTATAATTAATGTGTATGAGCAATATAGGAATTTTTTACTTTCATTGCATGGCTCAATACCATAGAAATATTTGAATCAGTCTCAGGGGGAAAAAAAAAAAAAAAAAAAAAAAAGGTTTTTACTCCAGTTGTGCTTGATGTAAGAAAGCTGATTATTCTTTAGTTATTATATTGGTGACAAAACTTCCCTACAAAAAGCCAACTTCTACTATGTTTTATAAATGTATTTCTATGATTTTTTAACTTTGAGAATTACCATCACAGAGAAAAATCAGGTAACAATTGTCACAATTTGTAGGCGGGTATGTACTGTTAAAAAAAAAATATCAGAAAAGAGAAAAATTACTTTTGTTGCTGTCACTCCGCAAGACTCACAAGAGCTTATTTGTACTGCCTTTAGCAGCTGTGCTCACGCTCAAGTCTAAAATCCGCAAAGCCAGTTGTGTCTGTATTGCCTGGGGAGACAGAACGTGAAAAGGAGTTATCCTTCCTCCCTTCACCCCTGCCCTCCTTTCTGTGACGGAGGTTCCTTGCTAGGAATGCCGATATGCCAGACTACAGCCAACACACAGGAGAAATAAAGAATAAGTTCATGATGTAGCATGACCTTGTAAATGTTGCTGAAGACAATTACATGCATCAGATGTGTCTGAAGAAAAGCTGTGGCATTATCAGAATGTAACTGGAATGCATAGTTACTTAATATTCTACCACAGCATTACCTGTATTTTTGAGGTATATTTAGTGTATCCTCCCAGGGACACTAAAATACATGCCTCGCAAAGATGTCACTGTTAGAATACAACATTCTAAACATTGGCATGCTGAGCCATGCTTTGTTCTCTGCCATTACGGTATGCCTGCTGAATAAATAAAGACATTGCCATTGCAGCTGCTTCCCTTTTCTAATCTCTTTTGCCAAGATTAAATACCTTTAAACAAAGCATTCCTGCCCCTGTTTGGATTAAAAGGTAACGTATCCATTTTGTTTGCTTTACTGTGAAAGCTTTGTGGTCCAGAGGTTGTAACTGGACAGCACCACAAGGATTTCTACAATACCAGCCATCTTTCATTTCCTTAGGAATTTTGGAAGGAGAAAGAATGGATGGATATAATGGACACACACGAATCTGTGAAGTTTTTCACATCAATTGTATAAAACAGGACCATAGAACTGTTTGAAATAAATGTTTAAAAGCTGTCAATACGGCACCTGGCATTCAGCAGATCGAAGTCAATGTAGATTAATTGAAGTCAGTGGCCACACTTTGATTTTCACTGGCTGAAGTCCTGCTTCAATTTACAATAGAGTGTCTGGAGGGTTATATCTGTAACAGTATGAGTTATCACACAAACAGCTTAGGTAGCTGTACCTTCTGTGTCTCTAGCAGATCGTTTGGCATACTGGTAAGAAGATGAGCTTTAGGCCAATTCCACCACAGTAATTTATTTTATCAAAGTCTTTAAGTCAGCATGTGTAAATAGTAATTAGGTTAGGTCCGTTGCCCAAGAATAATAATTTTAAAAAGATAAACATAAAGAGGAATGTCTTAGCCTTAATAAATAAATAGGGAATACAGTGGCAGAGCAACTTAAGCATCTCCAAAAAGCTCCCAAGTTATTGTTAAGAGTCTCAGCCTCCAGATGATCCAGCAGAAAATCAGGATCTGTTTCTCATCGGAGAGCCAAAGGACTCCTCCCAGCATGATATCAGAGTGCTTTAACTGTTTCAGCCCAGGAAATCAGACTTCAGTGGGTCTTTGAATTTCACCTGCTCAGCAATTCACCCTTTGTGGGGGTTTTTTTCTGCTTCCTAAGGATATTCATCCATAGAGCTTTTGAGAAGGGATCAATATAGACTGGAACCTTTCGATCTTGATCATAATTTTGCATGTAAGTCATGCTATTGCACATGATGGACCTTTCAACGTAATTGAAATAGCTGTTTTTCAGCTGCTTGCATACCCTGGGTCATAATTCAGGTAAAAAAAAATAATTAAATATCTAGCAGTACAGAGCCAGCTGATACAAGTTAAAGATCTGGTGGGTAGTGCTTTGGGAGGCAGGCAAAAAAATTGTGGAGCAAAAGAATTATAGGCTACCCTGAACATTTATAACTACTGTATGAGCTCTTCTGTGCTATTCTGGCTTGTCTTTTTTTTTTTTTTTTCAGTAGGAACTAGATAACAGGTATTTTCTTGTCAGCATGTAAGTATCATTAGCAGAACCAAATGCTGCTAAACACAGGTGCTTCTGTATACTATTCTTCATGAACAGTGGTAGCTTAGATCAGAACTCTGGAAGATGACATTGATCTGTGCTATACTGGGCTATACTACAGTGCAAAATAACCCAAAGTAGTACACAGTTTAAAAAAGCCTCATGATGACAACATATGGCACCCACTCCATACAGGTGCAAAGGCTTTCCAAGATGCACTACAGCAAAAAGTCAGAACTAATGGAATGTAATAGCTAAATGACATACTGGAATACTACTTGAACTTCTGTCAACTTCACAAGCTTAAAGATTTTTAATAGAATCCTCTTCTATAGCACCAACACTCAGAATCCATATAACACACACCTTCTTAATGGTATTAATAAGATCAGTCATAAAATATCATATAGCTGTTAGAGGAACATCATATTTGATCAGAAAGAATAATAGAGAGCTTCACAGAGGGCAATAAAAGTTACCTTCAGCTCTGAAACATAATCAGAATACAGGACTGGTAAAAGTAAAAAGTTAGAGTGAACAATACTGCAAATGTTATCTAAACAAATGAGAAACAGGTATGAGAATACAAATTACTTCAGGGCTGGATTTAACAAAACACAATCTATTTTCAGTTGCTCCAGCAAAATAAAGAGGGACGATAAGGGGAAGAAAGAAAGATGTCAATGCAAAACTTATTTTTCTAGCCAAACCCTCTTTTTGATCATTTAACAAATTTTGTTAACTTTGTTAGCATTCCTTCTCACAGTGGAAACTAAGAAAAAAAGAAGAATTTACAAAAAAAAAATTCTCACCGTCAGTCCCCTTTTCTCCTTGTTTGTGCTTGTATTAGCCAGACCTAATAGTTAACTTTCAGAAGTTGCTGTGAGCTTGTTACATGCTAAGCAAGAGATGAATTGTGAAAGATCTCTTTGATCTTACTACCAGGAGTTCAGAATAATTCTGTTGAGCAAAATGTGTGGAGAAAAAAAACAGCCATTATTTTCAAGTGATGACTCCAAGGAAAAGTAATGTGAATATCTTGGTAAACAGACAGAAAACATTACAAAATATGGCTGGGGAGTGAGCAATGGGGAGCAGCTTCTGAACATAGACCAGAAGAAAATACTCCCAGTTATTTTTTGCAAACCAGCAGGACTTTGCACTTGCCCACATACACAGGCAACCAAAATATTTGTTCTGGATAAGTTCAACTGTTTTCCAGAAGTAAGAAGAATTTTTTTTTTTCACTAGATAGGTACAAATTACTCTGTTTTCAGAAGACAGCACTGGTTTTATTTTTTTTTCCCTGCTTTCTCTCACATGCTTTGAAATTGTACAAGGAAAACATTTCTAGAGAAAAAAAAAAAGCACAATGGGGAAGAAACATATTTGTCACTGACAATACATCTCTAACAGACATGTGCTTCACCTAAGATGTGTTTTTAAACACCAAAATATTCTAGCAATCTTTGAATACTGAAAGAATAGTGGAGTTAGAAGTACTTGAAAGTCTCCATTACCCTGTTTTTATTTCAGGCTGACTGGTTCTTAATATTTTTCTGCTTGGTAAGTCAACACAAAGCATAATATACATTTGTTCTACTGTTTAGCATTACATTAAAAAAATAAGGCTACATTTCAAATGTTTTATGCACATACAAGGCTAAGGAAATTCCCACAGAACAGTACCAATATTACTGGTTTTGGTGTGCTGAAGGGAGTTGTATATTGCTAAAATTCTGGTGGTAAACTGAAGAGAGAAATCCAGTTTTCCTACTCTAAAGAACTCAGCCTTCTGGCTATTGCTGAAACAGCTCTGACTCATCCCTGGGCAGGTAGGGAGTATAATCTTACCATTTCTGAAGTAATGTTTTGCTTTTGGAAACAGAGCATGAGCATTTCAAATCTCTGACATCTTTTTGGTAAAATACTTCAGAGATTCTCCACAGTATTTCATAGAATACTCTCCTGAGCACTAATTTGTCCTTGTGTTTTTCTCAGGATACTTTTCCAAAAGTTAATCCAGTATTTCTGGCAAATCTGAATCTTGGATTTCTGACTGCCCTAAGGGGAAGGTCCTTCCCTTGGATACAGTTATGAGCAGATTTTGTATGTGCAGAAACCTACTCCCTCATTTTCTCTTTCTCAGGCTAGAAGTATGATCTAGTACATTCTTCATTTAACTCTTTGCCAAAAAAATATCCACATTTAAAAACAAAAAGTTATAATAAAACAAAAGCCAAATCTTCTACTGCATTTTCTCTCCCCTTTAAAACAAGTGTTTGGCTGGCTTATAAGCCTGTTCTTTACTGTTTGATTTTCTTTTCTCTCCTCAAAGAAATGCAAATGTAGTATTTCACTTAAAATGGTAATCAACTCATCTAACTTCTCCTCTCTGAACTGTATGTATGCAGTGCAAACCAGGCACTGAGCCTCTCTCTATATATAATAGTAAGAAAAATATCTTTGGGGGTTTTATAAGTATCTCTAGCTTCCTAGGTGAACCCATATAGAATCCCAGATCCTCCCTCTGCCTAAACATAATGCAGTAAGTTAACCCAACTGTGAAAACTCTTCCATGCAAAACTCAGACACAATTTAGATCACCTCACATTGGCTTGTTTACCATCTTTCCCTTAAGGATTCTTTCTGACATTTTTTGTTACAGGTTTCTCCTTGTTTCTTTGGAGCCCTTTCCCCCTTTCAGCAAAAACTTGCTTCCAGGAGTCTTCCTAGACTGCCTCTCTAGGTAATTGCTATGATTTCTGACCTATCTGAACACTTATTCACAGCAGACTGCATAGATTTATAAGAATGGACTCTCACAACATTGATCTTAACCCACTAACAGAAATGGTCTCAGGATCTGCCCTCACATTACTGTAATACACAAAACTAGGAAAATTACACAGGATCCACACTAGGGAGGGGTATTCCAATTTACTGCATCAGGCCTCTGAAAGATAATTTGGCCATGGTGATACCATGCATGGTTCCTTCCTCTAGGCCTATCTTTTGTTTTTCTACAGCCTTCCCGCTTACTTCAAAATTAAGGAAGCATACTGAATAAAATATTTTTTTAGATCAACAGGCCTGTCACGTGATACAAAGTATTCCCACTCTGTTTACGTAAGAGCATCCCATGGTTTTATCCAATTTTCTAATAAGAAGCACACTGTAAAATCACTACAAAGCAATCTTCATTTCCAATCCCATCTTATATTCTGAACTCTGGATCTCATCAGATCTTCATGTCAAATTTTATGCAGCTTTTCTGGAGATCAGTACAAACATGCAAACATTGGACCCAGGAACAATAAAAAAAGGTTGACAAGCAAAAAGCTAGCAAAGCTAAATTACAAAAATCATTATTTCACTTTTAAGATCAGTTTGACAATGGGTTCAGTTTGTTTTTAATAGTCATGCCTAGCTAATTTTTTTCAATTAGTAATTGTAGAAACTTTAGTTTGACTCTAAAAAAATAATTTCAAAGTAATTTAATAATGGTTATTGCCACTTATATCTTTCAGACGTGCAACTATGCAAATTTGCCAAGCACAGTTCTGACTGTTTTTTTTTACTTGGTTAGGATCACTGTTAAAAGAATGACCTTACATATTGGAATCCACTGCTCCTGTTATTATTTGTATTTTTAAAATAAAATGTGCAAAAAGTAACATGCAGTTTCACTATTCCCGATTTCAATTAGTTGGCATTTCAAATTTTTTTCATTGTTTAGTAAGGATGTAAATGAGGAACTTAGAATGAGCAGGGAATCAAGAATACATATCAGAATATTTGCCAATGCTGATTTCATTTCCAAAACACATGATTTCTGAAATAAGTTTTCTACTTAAAATTTCCCTTCTCAGTTTTAAAGGGGGGGAAAAAAAAATCAACTCTTCTTTCAGAGGTTGTTAACTCTATGAATTCTGTGATGTGCCCTTCTCTAAAGATAGCTAACTTCGTCTCCAACTTCTGCTTTGAGTGACAAAATGAAATTTACAGCAAAGAAGCTGAAGTTCAGCATTGCTGCCACTGACACATTCTTTGTGAGTGCTTTTTCTCACCATTTTTACCTAAGATATTTTTAGTTACTCTCAGTTTTTTCATTAAAGCATTTTTATCTTTATGACATGTATTGTGTTTTAATTTCTTGGATATGGAAACGCCACAAAATTTTGTGGTGTTTCCTATCTCATGAAACATCTCACAAAACGGTATTTCCAGTTTTTGGAACTTACTCTCATATTAAACTTGAGCAAAGAAATATCTGCCATTCCCCATGTTTCTCTGTAAACTACAAAAGCAAAGTACTGCACAGACATTCAAGGACTTCAATGCCATGTCAATATATCCAACAGCACCAATGTTAGCCAATAATTAGCCAACTACTAATTGTGTCACATCTCTACAGTATGAATCACAGAAAAAAGAAAAGATTCACTAGGTGATTGCTGAATTATTACTGGAAGTAGAAGTGGTAGTACTGTGAACGTATTGCCTTGGAAAGTACCAAGATAATTAGGGCGAGAATAATAAGAAATGCATACAGCCTTTGAATATCACATCTGTAAATACATGATTTGGAAAAAAACTACATATTTCATATAAACATTCTGTGCTCTTTTTCTATAAACTGCTCTAAATTTACAGATCTTACCACATTGCAGTAAGGTTGTTAAATCCGCAAATTTATTAACACTGAGAAATTCTATGTAGGTGTTTATTTTTGCTTGTAGCATACATTTGGGAACTGTAAGAGAACAAGGAGGCTAGGCTAGATTCATATTTCTCTGGAGTCCATAAATTTCATGTTTTGCTGTATATCTAAGTAATTAAAAAAAAATCAAGTTTCCTTAAACTACATGCTCTCATGTCTTCTGCATTTTAAGCCATACCACTAAATACTTTTTTGCTTTTCTACTTCAAATAAAGAACACCTGCACAGAAAATAATAATAATCCTTAAATAAAATATTCCTTACTGGATTTGCAATTTCTATAAGTATTGTAACCCAGTATTTATTGATTTGCTAATGGTAACAGGCACTACCTACAGTGTAACATCTAGCAAATCAATCACTTTTACCATAGTGCTACACGACAAATCAGTCCAAGGATTTTTGTGTTCATTGCACAAAGCAAATAATGTTTATTACTGAAAAAACACCAACCTCAAGCTAAGCATGCTGTGTTATCAACATTTCATTATAACTTGTGATATTAGACTATGCTCAGCATGCCCATCTGATCACTGGTTTTCTGAGGGAGGAAGTGGGGGAGTCTCATCACTCTGCCAAAATTAACCATAAGAGATAGTCATTATAGCCAAGTCCATAACGAAAGATTACACTGTGCCACCCCTAATTCAAACAGTTCCTTAAATTCCACTGCACTAAATCTTTAGCCTGAATATTGAACTAGTTACTTTTCTGTCTCACTGACGGGTTAGTACTTCTCCAAACAACTTTTAAGAAACATGCTGCTATTAAAGTTGCTCTGTACAATCAGAAAAAAATAATAATATTAAAAGAAACACTCTTTGAACACCAGTGCAATACCTACTAATATGTAAAATCAATGAGTTCTCTGTTAAGTTCATGGTGGAGGCCTAGCAGGCCGAGTTCTCTAAACAAAGCTTAATGCTAGAGAATGACAACTATCTGCTTCTGCTGGACTCTGCCTAAATAAAACAAACTAAGCAGGTTTCAATAAGGATAACTGCTGAAGTTAAATGGCAACAGATCCTTCAATCTCTGAGAAGTTACTATCACATTATATTTTGCACCTAGCAATATCGTGTTTACTAAAACTATAGAGTATGTGTGTATATATATACATATATGTACACACATATATATTTTTGCTGAATAAAACCCTGCTCAGGTTAGGTGCCCTCTCTTAGAAAAGTGAACATACAGCAGATAGAACTAAACACACAAAGAGTAAATGGTGGAGCCACACCAAGAATGAAAGTTGCCTTCGACATCAGCTCCATGCTTTCTAAGCAATATCTCCCATGTTACTGAACTTTTAACCTTTGTGAGGGATTGCTTTTACATTAAGATATGTGCAATACAGACCTCCACATGTCAGCTCATCCTCTTGAGATTCCTCTATAATCAATTCAGGGGGAGGGGAAGACTGAACTTATGACTTGAGGCATCTAATCAACTTTAAATGCCCGTTCCAGAATAAGATGAATCATCAATTGAAAGTATTTCTCTCTGCTAACTGTAAGAGGAGACCAGGTGATGTAGTGGCATGTAAGCTTCTACATTCAGTCTAATAACTAAATATAGTCTCTTGAGCATGAAAATTAGAACTGCTATTCAAAGAAGCGGTCACCAAAATGGAGTGAGATTTGATCTTTTCTAATCTTTCTGGCAGTCAACAGTGTGAAGACAGCAAATACTTAATATATAGATCATGTTAAAATAGGTTAAAAAGACCAAAATAAAAGGACAGACAAATTATCAAATCAGCTATGAAAGTAGGAAATCGTACTTTACGTATGGAAGTTTGTGAACCTCAGCAAGAAAAAAAAAATATTGGCTACTTGCTGATGACATGAAAGGAGTTGATTTCTGCCAATGCAAAGGGCACTTTATGCTGCCAATATTGTTTCAAGTGGTTCTACTGTAAACAGAATTAATTTACTAAAGCTAAAATTAAAATTAACCTTCATTTTATATATTAAATATATGTGTGTATGTGCACACTTGGGTGAATTGGTGTGTTAGAGCATCTGCTCTTTTCCATTTCAGATGTAACTGCTTGCACAAAGACATTCCCTTCTTTGTTTGTGTTATGCTACCATTAGATTAATTTATCCTTTAGCTGAAAATGTCTTATTTCTGACATGGTGATGGATGAATGTGAATGACAGTTCAATGTTAAGGCATCCTTTCAGCCTTTTTCACTGTGCAAAACAGAGAAGGAAAACTAATTAATTCTTTGATTAAGTCTCTCTTTTTGACTGGTTAGTTTTGTACTGTGGAAGCAGTCTTCACCATAAGGACAGATGAAGAATTAAAATAACAACAGAAATAACCTTTGCCCAATTTTCTTAACCTACAGAAGACATTCATATTTGATTGACATCCTGGGCTCAGCTCTTAACTTCTTCAGAATAGTCTGATCCTTGTGTCTCTTATTCAGTTAGTCTTACATTTTCACATTAGTCCATTATAGAAGATACATGTTGAGAAATATAGATGACTACTTGTTTGGCCTGGAATTTGGAAAGAAATTCAATTTAGAAACAAGATGAATTTAAATGTCTCTGGATCCGGCACTGCTGAAAGAAGCATTACTGAAGCTCTCAATGTATTCCACCAAGAATTTTCAGCGTAAGATGCATTAATGTACTTTCAGTAGGTCTTCAATGTGCATTTGATTTGTTTTTCCTAGAAGCAATTTATGTTTAAATTCCAAAGCTGCTGGTGTATTTGAAGAATTCTTAGGTTGGCTTAGTCATGGCAAATCAACATACATGGGGATTAAAAGGGGAAGCCAACAACGCGTTTAGAGAAATAACCACTTGCTAGTGTAAAGGTGGATAAGAGAAACTTTTAGAACTTCTGAACACACTTTTAGACCCAGCAGGCCTGATCCTCATGTCTAACCAATGTAACCTATTACATTCATCACAACAGCTGAGAGAGGAACAAAAATGAAAAAGCTTATTTGAAAGCTGTCTTTATGCACTTCTGGCACATTCACAAGCCTACTCTGACCCTTCTTCAAATTAAAGAAGTTGCTGTAGAGGAAGTTGAAGCAAGAGCATCAGCTGCAATGAGCCAAAATTGTGTGAGCCAACAGCTCTCCTCCATGGAGGCCAGGTATTCTTTCCTATTTCCACAAAGGTTGAACTAGCAGCGACAGCAGTGCCCGCTGAGACTGTCACGATGGAGATCTTTGACATCCAGATATCAGAAGAAAAGTAGGCAAAGTATAACTATGGGAGTGGAAGGAGATAATTAACTGTAACAGCCACTGGTACCAACCACCATATGCAGAACACCCAACCAAGGAGTGGTCCTCAGGAAATGTAGTTAGCTATATAGGGGAATAGGCCTGACTTTGAGGTTTATTTTGGAGTCCTTTTTATGATGACATAAGAGGATTAGTCCATCTTCCCCGTCAACAAGAACACCCCAGGTCTCGTTATTTTGTCCTGTGCTTCCTCATTTTCTTGCAGCTACCTTTGACAATACTGATCATTGAACTCATGGTAGTTCAGACATTCATGCACAACAGACAGAAAAGTATTGATAGAATCCTTCCACTTTCTTGTAAGTGGCCTATTTTTGCTTCTGCAATCTCTTTTTTTCCTGGAAAAACTACAAATCCTATTAAAATAATTTAGCTAGCCTTCACCGTTTACTAATCTGACTGGCTAGGAAGTGACTTTGTCATAGCTGTGAAATACTTATCTTCCAAACTGTACTAGTAACACCAATTAACACAGCAGGAAATATAAATATTTCTACCATGCAAGTAATCATTGCAAGGCAAGCACACCCTTTGCTGACCAGTGAATAATGACCTGTGGAAATTTCTATTCTTCAGCTTTAAAGAAGAGAATACGAGGAATGTATTTTTAACCCTTTTTAAAGCAAGAACAGCTACATTCTTAATGGGAAAACAAATTTCTAAAACTGTATTTGGCAGAACTTGAAAATGTCTATTAACTTTGGTTTAGTGTCTTACTCATGCCCAGGGGCTGTACAACAAGGAACAGCTAAGGAGAGATCAATATTTGCTTCCTTGGATATTCCGTATTTATAGGGATGGGTCCCAATTGATTAATTTGTTGACAACATGAGAAAAATACAATTTAATTTTTTTAAAAAAGTTAGAGTCTAACAAGGGCTGTAATACAAAGTAGATAGTTTGCATTAAAGAGTATCTATTTATGCTATTTCATATTTGCCCCAGTGCTTTGCAGTTAGAGAAATGTTCTTTTCATCTAAGTTAGTACATTCCAGTGAAACATCACAGTCTGCAACTCATCCTCTATAACTCACCACTATAACTAAAACGTTAATTGAATGACCTAGAAAGCATGCAATCACTCACCATTGACACAAAACCACCTCTGCAGGCCACATTGGTTTACAAGTTACAAAAGAAGCCACTTAGTCAAGCTACAGTATGAAACAAAGAAAAATGCCAGGAAATATTTCAAACTTCAAAACTTTTGTTGATCATCTGCATAGCAAGATGAATCATTGTATACAGACAAGAGAAATCTTCTCCATGACTGATATCCTCCTTGGCTGATGTATACCCCTGATAGTTTATGAAGGATAGAAGAGGTTGTATCTCCCATAAGTGTGAAATTCCCATCCTGCATGGAGAGTGTGGAGTCATTAGTCTTAACAATTCAGTCAACTCACCTGAGGATACATCTGATCATGACTGCTAGGCAAACCTTGGGAGGTCAATTCCCAACTCTGGCAGTGCAACTTACATACAGATGATGAAAAATCAGCTCAAAAATTTAATATAAAACTGTAAATCATATAACCAGATACATCTGCCTGCTACAAATTAAAACACCCTAAGAAAAAAAATAAATCAGTGAAATAAATTTTAAATAGAAATGATCCAAAAAGCACACGATTCAATCAAACTAAAAATCAGTTCTCATTAATACCAAGACTTATACTTTATTTTGAGACCTGGTCAGTAGATATTGAGGATTACAAATATCTATTCTGGTCTCAAAATTAAGCCCCAGGTTTAGAAACCTGGAAATCTGGGTTCTCTTTCTGTCTGACCTGAGACAAACATGCTGGGAGGTTTACACACCGGGTACATTGCAACTGTCTTTACAGTTTAGTGGGCGAAATTTAGGAGCTTCAGTTTCCCATGCATTTTACAGGAGTCTTTGGAAGGCCAGGTCAACTCATCTGAGCAGGATGCTGAGAACAGAAAGGTATTGAGGGCTCCTACACATCACCTCACTTTGTCCATGCTTCAGTTTCTTTACTGCATAAACTGGGATATTTTCCCCTTATACAGGAACTGAAGGAAGCTAAACCAATTGATATTAAGAAAACACACTGAATAGTGCTGACTAGAAGCATACTCCTTAATCTATGGAGAAGGACTGACAGGGAAAAAGACTTGAACAAAACATGGCCCCAAATCTTCCCCAAGCAGCAGCAACAGCAACTCAAACCATTGAAATCCACATGCCAATAATTTTGCACCAGCTTCATATATATCTAAAATATAATTTCTTTCCAAAGTAACAAGATCTTTCGGGCTTTAGCAGACAAAGCACACGTGCATTCTATTTTACTTTTTGCCAACTTCTCCTTCTAAAAACATAACCAGGTTTAAAGGATGATTAAATAAGTAATGGAATGACATATAACATGACAACTTACTGAGAGATAAAAGGGCAAACGCAAGTATTTAAACCTTTCGTCTAGCTCTTGATAAATTAAATAAACATCATTACATGGAATAATCTTCATGTTCCTTTAAATATCTTGTACATCTTCCCTAATACTTTGTGTAAATTTTTTCCCTGCATATATAGAAATGAACCATATCACATTACAGCTGGCTATGCATACTTCCATGAGCACACTACATTTTAAATTGTAAAATCTTTTTTTTTTTTTTTTCATTTGTCACCTTACCATTGGAAGGAAGGTTTCCTGGAGTTTACTCTATTGCACGTCTAACAATATCACATCTACCTTCAATACATTATTGTAAAAATTGAGGAAAAACAATTATCTTTACTTAAGGTCAATGAACAAGTACAGGAGACAGAAAACCTAAAAGATTAATTCTATCTTCTACTACAAGCCTGTCAGAGACTTTTTGATGAGAATACAGATGCAGTTAAGGGGGAAGATAACTCAGTTTTTTGTACTGATATTTTTCAGATAATCTCATTAATATTTGGGTAAACAAACTTGATATGAGTATGTCCTCTGTCATCTCCCTTCTCACAATACGGCAACATACTGCAGTGTTAGCCTCTCTTTGTCCTACTGTAAGTCAGCCACTTTGAGATGAGGCATTAATGGATTTTATCTCTGAGGCATTCTCCTCCTCTGAATTACTACATTCCAATCAATGTATACATTCCCAATGTGCTAACGCAATAAAACATTAAAAGTAGTCAGTGCAAACACAGTATAATGTTTTATACCATGTGTATGTTTGAAAAAAAGGAGGAAAAGGAATTAAAAAAGGAAGTAAAACCTGTATAAAACAGAAAGGCTGAATATGCTTTTCAGGGCTAAAACATCCTTCAGGATACTAAGGGAGAATATGTAAATATTTAACATTGATACAAGCAAAGAGAGAACAGAATAGAGCTCTTTAATCAATACTTGCAGCATCATGTGTTATTTCCATAGGGCATGAACAGCAAAATGCTATTTATTGACAAAAACATGCTACACATCACTGAAGCTTAATATAAGGGGACATTAAATTCTCTCTTGATTAGGAGTAACCCTCTAACCTGATCCTAGCCTAATCAACCATTTCTTGCACTGCAGTAGTATGTGATGGTTCCCACCCTCACTTTTATCTGGGAGCTTTCCAAATCACAGACAAATTCAGTCTCTGAAATCAAGTGGTTAAAATATTGGATAACTTGAGACTAAATTACATAAACATATCAAATGGAAGTATGACCAGTGAGAAGGTAAAAAGCCTGAAAACATTTGCATTCATAGACTAATGAGGTGTTCAATTCATGGTTCTGAATAAGAACTATTTCATTTTTGTTTTTCTAGCTTAAAAAAATAAAGAGTTCTGGCACCTTCTATCCCAGTTTCATTTTATACTGTGTCATGGAAACCTAAAAGGAACACAGCAGCCAGACAGAAGTTAGCACTTGTGACAAAGAACGACCAGGAACGACCCAATCAGACCAATGCCCAGTCTGCCTCAGATAATGTTTTGTATCAGATGCATAAAAAGAAAGTTCAAGAAAGTGAGTTGTAGACATTTGTGACATGAAAGGCCTGTAAGAAAACATGATTTGCCTTGTCATTCTGAGTCTCTTAAGGTACATTGCAGGATTGTCACTCATGAGTACATAAGAAATTACCCAGCACTACGGGGGGGGGGGGGGGGGGGGGGGGGAAATTCAGGTAGCAGAGAGTTCAGCTGAAGCTGGCTGAGCCAAAAAGC
>JAVJGJ010000047.1:80811392-80828100 GCA_035590215.1 Microhierax caerulescens | reverse complement strand
TCAGACCAACTATTGGCTTTTGTTAACTCAAAGACATGACTATAAAGATTTTGATGGTATGTGCTGCATGGATTTTAGGCACCCCATTGCAGCAGTATAATAGAAAAGAAATCAAGAAATATTTCACTTCAATAAAAAATAAATCATATCTTAGAGAGATTATACAAATTGGATAACAAAGATTTAAGACACAAGCTAGTGGTAAGAGCTAAATGTGTTCAGATTTTAGGTTTAAGTGACAGATGGCTGATACTGTCCACAGTAACTAGAAAAAGGAGGAACAGATTTTGCAATACTGATGAGCTTTTTCTAAGCTGATATGTGGATATTCACAAATTTGTGACAGAAATATATGTCAGGATTTTACACTGAACAAGAGGCAGATGAGGTCAGAGAAAATGTGCTTCCAGGTGCGCACAGAAAGATACCAGCCTGACTAAGCATCAGCATTGCTGTACCTCTGTGACACTTGATATCCTGTCCACATCAGTTCAACCTCTGCTAAGAGCTTCCTGGTATAGGGGAACTGCAGTGACAGGTGGGTGCCCGTGCAGAGGGGTTTGTGTTGGGCAAGGAGATTTTGTGCCCTTTGGCAGTGGTGAACAACATGAGCATTCATTTAGTGCTTCTAGCACAAAAATGAGTGAAGGATTCAGCCTACAGAGATGGGACTGAGGACCAGAACGGGAAAGGTAAGCTCCAAACCCACTTGTTGCCCCAAAGGCCTAATACTACTATTATGTTTTCAAATGTCGTCAGGATGCTTTTTTGATTACAGGAGAAAAAATTCAAATGTGGTATTTTCTGTGACTGGTGCAAGTAGAGTAATGAATTCTGAAAAAAGACAAGGTGACAGAAAAGCCAGACATACAGTCTCACTGGAACCAATAAGCTCAGAAGAAAAGGACTGAAACTATTACTAAAAGAACTCACTGAAGATTAATTTGCAACTCCACCAACTTCCATTATTATTAAAGGAAGACTTCAGTCTCTTAATTGAGAAGCAGAAATAGAAAGGGCATTCAAAGCAAAACTCAGGATTATGTATTTGAAAAGCAGTTTAGGAAAAACTGACACTGTTGTAAAAATAGTCTATAGTTGAGATATACTGTTTTACTTAATGTTCAGAGTTATCAACAGCAATTTTTATCTCTCCACACATCAAGTAGAAACACTGGTTCACTGTGAAAAGGAAAGGGAGCAGAGAGAGAAGATTTGGTGCTAAACCAAAGTTAGCTCTCTCTGTTACTTTTAGTAGTGGTCTGAGAACAAAAATAAATTCCAATGAAAATATTGACTAGATGTTATCAAAGCAGAAGGCAAGAGGCTATCAAACCATCAAATACTGTTTAGTTCAAGTGTAAAGTCCCTATCAACGGAAAGTTAGTTTATTAGCACTAGGCACAGACATTTCTTTGGATTGCATTCAAACTAGGGGTGAAAAAAAATTGTTTAAATTGAGCAAGTCAGTTGTGAAGGCATGGAAAGGTTGTTTTACCAGCAATAGGAACAAAGGAGAATTTGTACTTAATGGATTTTTCACATTAAAAAATAATTTTCGTACATAATTAACTAATAGAAAGCCTGAGGAATAGCCACTTATTTTGCCATTTACTGTAGTAAAAAACAGAAATAAGACATTACTGTCTTCCTTTCTATTGTATTGTATCTACATATATCTTTTTTATTTGCCTTCTGACTGCTGAGTCTATGCATCCTTTCAACATGCGCAACTTTCAACAGTGTTATTAGAAACAAAAAAAAAGTACAATCTGAAAACAGCATTTGTTTTTAACTTGCACTGGAAAATACTGAGCCCCTTAACAAGCTTAAAAACCACATGTAAAAGAACTACATTTTTTTAATGGAATAATTAGATTGTTTTGTTTTACCTGGCAATTCCCTGCCAATTGCAGAGTCCCCATCTGTCAATAGAGATGCTGAAATTTGGCCATGACTTCACAAATGTCTCTCACAGTGCAAGTGCTGGTGGTCTTTCATGTCACAGACACAAAGTGGTACTAACAGCTATTGTTTCTTTTTAGATTTGGTGACTGGTTGTCAATGATTATACCAGTTATATGTACCTTTCAGTTTAATTTTGTTCAACTCAAGTGGCTGATTTGAAATGTATTGCTTCCTGTATATACTTAAAGAAAAAAAAAAGCATAGGACGTATCTACAAATCAACTAAGAATTATTTGTGATCTTTTAGAGAGACACCAAATAATTTTAATAGCATAAAAGTTGGGCAATACAGTTACTAATGGTTCCTGGCCTGAAAGTCAAAACTGGGCTCTTCAGCTCTCTGTCTAATGCCTACAGAGATGCTTTCAGGTAGATACAAAATGGGAGAGTCATGTACAACCTTTACATTCAGCATGGAGCTACTTAAAATTCGCCAGCAGGAAAAAAATGTATAGTTCATACAATACAATATTGTATAATTTTATACAATTTCCAAGTAGCTAGACAATCCAACCTAAAAATAAGACTTGCACAAATTTCCTTCTCACTTTGAAGAGCCTGAGTCTATGCTTCCCATTTAGAAAAGTCACCTAACCATCAGTTCATCTGTTATTTTGGGTGCTCAGGGGAAGGAGAAATGCACAGTTCAACTCAGGAGTGATCAAAATTTTGCCACAAATACATCATAAAGAGTATGGGGTTTAAGTTTTAACTTTTTGCTTTGATTCATAAAAAGATAACAATTTATTTCTTATTTTTTGTAGGATTATTTATCAGTTAGAAAGCATTTCGCAAGGAGTTATTTGAAGAATGCCATATTTATAATTGGAGCTGTCTGTGTTGGATTCAGTGATAACACTATAAATTGATGTGCCAAAACTGGGAATCTTGGAATCATATTGCGGCATACAGAACA
The DNA here is from genome assembly GCA_035590215.1 of Microhierax caerulescens. Lineage (NCBI taxonomy): Eukaryota > Metazoa > Chordata > Aves > Falconiformes > Falconidae > Microhierax > Microhierax caerulescens. The sequence goes on along the minus strand of JAVJGJ010000047.1, from coordinate 80,825,216 downwards.
AGCAATATAAATTTAAAATTTGCTTTCCACATTTTAGTCTATCTAAAATTTGCTACTCCATGGAATTCACTAGTAAAAAAACTCATGAAGCAAGCAAAACCATTCAAAATTTTGTGTATTTGTGGAAAGGCTGTGGAGCATTCAACTACTGTTAGCAGTTCTAAATCCTGCAGATTGCATGCTTTAGAGTAGGCTAGAAAAATAGAACATGGAAACAACTTCAGCAGTTTCTTCAATTTTAAGCTAACTTGGAAAAGGAAAATGAATAATCAGAGAAATTCAGAAAGAAGATTCTGTATCAGGAACCATTTTTTTTTTCTTGGTTATTCCCTATTAACTGAGAAAACATCTGCATTTAAATGTTTGACTAAAACACATTTCAGTCATGCAGCCTCAAAGAAAATCTTAATTCCTCTGTGTCATGTTTTCATAAGCTCATAGTGAAATTTCTACAAATTCTCCTTGGAGCCACTGAGTTCAACACATTAGTTCCCGGTGACAGATTGCATGATGGAACATACTAAATCTGAAGTTAAAGGTTTTCTCTCTAGTCAAACCTGCTCTAGCTTAATTAAAGGTGTGATTTCAACTCCATAAGAGATGTGTTAAGTTTGTATTCTATAATTTGATTCACACATCACAGACATTTTTTAAGTCATTTTCATCTCAGGTTAAATCAACACATGCCAAGATTGTACTGAGTGCAACCTCATGAGTGGGCTAACTCAAATCCCTTTTAACCAATACAAAACCACACGGGTGAAACTTCAGTGTGGTATAAGCTAACAGGGGTGGTAGCTGTAGCAGAAGGTTCTACATGCCTCTTAGATGACATAGCCATGAGTAGAAATCTGCACATCTAAAAAAGAGGCTGCAGGAAAAGGTAGCCTGAAAAAACAGAACAGTATTGTCTAAATAGCATAACAAAGATTTCCAGCTTGTACCATCTGATCGTTATTTTTACAGTTCCTTGAACATGGTTTTACTGTTCTATTTTTTTATTCCACAGGCTGTGTCAAGTATGAAACAGTTTAATCCACCTACTCTTCGGTATTGCACAGTTTTCATAGCTGAGTTGCATAATTAGTCTTGGATTTGTAGTTTCTAATTAGCAGCAGAAGCAGCATCTAAGTAACAAGCTGTAGTACAGAACTACCAGATTTAAGGAGGCAAGAGGAATAGTAATTTAAATTACTCCTACATATTGTTAGATCCTAAAAATGTAACCACTTGGTAAAAAGATATGAACATATTGTAGGCAAATCACCAAAAACCCATATGATTATAATACAACTGACGTTTTTAAAAATGAAGTTTAAATATTCTTGTTTAAAAATCCAGGCTTGGAAATAATTTCAAAATTCTGTAATACTACAAACTGAGAAAACAAACAATTTCTTCAAATATATTGCTCTACAACATAAAAGATATAGCAGATGCAGAAGGAGTCATGGGATGAGAGAAGAAACTTTTAGAATATATATTGAAAGTTCCTAGTATTAACTGAACGGAAGAGCTTTTGAGACATTACAAGTGCATGCACACTGTCAGCACGAGAATTTCTTAAACTCCCAAACCAGAGGATCAAGGAGACCTGTATCTGGCCTGAGATCAGCTCCAAAGCTGAGGAAAGGGGGTAGGGATAATTTCAACTCCCAAAGAAACTTGTTATAATCTTCAGTTACTGGAGAGGGATCAAATCCTGATGTACCAAGTTTTTTATTCCTTGTTATATCTTTCTGTTAATACTATTTACACCAACAGTCTTGTTCAATTCCTCCTTGAATTTTGCTAAATCCATCAATTCACTCTCAGTGCAGTAGATCCTTTTGCTTTGTGGCATAAGAAAAGATAAAAGAGACAATCTGAATTACTAAACTATTCAACTACTGAGTTCACTATTATTTGCAGCTTTTCTAAACTAAACATAGCGAGGTTTTAAAACTGTCTTCAGGTTAAAGTGTTTCTCCCTGCACTACTTCTTGTCACCTCTATCTGACCTCTTGATAGTCTTTCAGTATCCTTTCTGAGACTGAATAAGAATTACAGTATCATTTCTGAGATCAGGTTGTTGATTTATTGCTATAGCAGCATTATAATGTATCCCTCAGTACTCCCCATCCTATTCTTTATTACCATAACATCTTGTTTCCATTTCCTACAATTGCTGCTCATTAAACCAGACTCTTCATCCAGCTATACTCCAAGGCAGACAGACCCATTTCCTGCATTAATACAGGTAATTTGGAACCTTGTACGGCAACTCAAAAATTTATGTAACAGCTCTGGATGCATCTAAAGATATCTTTTCACCCATCTAAAACTACAGGGAATAAATACTGCTTTCACATCTCCTACAGGCATAAGTATCAAGCCAAATACGTAATCCAGAAAACAATGCAAAACATTGCAGAACTGAAATAATGGTTTGACCTATTCACTGGGAAAAGAAAGTATATGAACTTTTCCTTTTATAGAATTTAGTTCATCCAGAGATGAAGCCATGCTGTGAAAAAAACAAACACTAATTGTAGTTCAGGTCTTGATGAGAAAAACGTTCACCTAGGTTGGAGAAGGTAGGCACTGTATACAGGCATCAAAGTGTCACCTCACTTCAGTCTGTGTTAGCTATGCAGAAAGTGTTCTAAGTGTTCTCTGGATCTGATTATGTTTTTTCTTCATCCAGGTAATAGTCTTAAATTTAGTCTTTTCCTGTCTTGACTAATTTAGAAACAGCTCTTACTTACAGAGCCCAAATTAAAGCTGATAATCTTTGTATTGCAACAAATGGGATTGAAATCCCTTCCCATTGACCTCTGCAGTACTGCACAATACCTATGGTACAGTCATAACCCGTGCATGTCGGTGTTAACATAGGCTGGCTCAGGCACCAGCAGTGGCATTAATGTAGCAAAAGAAGAGCCGAGACAACCTTTGCAGTGAGAGCTCAGCTCCAGGCAGCTGTGACTATATTCTTGCCAGTACCTAACACAACTAGGTTAAAGTCGTCAGGGTTTGCCTACTAGATGCACTCACTGTTGACTGAGGTAAAGCAACCACAGAAATCAGTTCCCCCTTCAGAACTGAATGCTGCTGCCTGGGAAGCACCATTCTCAGAAAGCTCAGCTGATTCATCTCCAGCTAGAATTAACCACATTTGGGTTCTGTTAAAAGTGGTTTACTTATAATCACCAAAGTTTTTAATTATTCACCTACTTTCATGCATTTCACATCAAATTATGTTCATGCCTCTTATGACCAAGTTGATTTCTGAACTATTTGCAAACAGGAAGATTGGTCCATTTGCCTCCAAAGGACACCAAGTCCATCAGAGTAAGAAGCAAATCACATGGATGACACTGTGCTCTCATGCAGTTCACTGTCTGAATGCAGTCAGGAGGCTGGTGTTAATCTGTCGATCTGGTGTCAATCAGGAGGCTGCACTGAGAAACACTGGAAAACACAGGTTTTCCCACCACTGTGTACCCATTTCTGGCATGATTTTTAGCTTCATCTACTCCTACCAGTTCCAGTAAGGACATCAGAGACTCACAGATAGTGGAAGATAATGTGCTAGCAAAAAAAAGGGTGGTGTCCTGGACATAGGAGTGTAGCTAAAAGACAAGTAATAAAGAGGCAGACTATGCTTGTGATGAGCTTCAACCATCATCTTTTCAAGAGCTGTTTGTTACTCAGCAACTGAATTTCTGAGAGCTCTCTGCCCAGAATAATGATCCAATTCCTTATAAAATCATTACACGAATGTTCACCTCTCTCTCTGCTGTCTCAGGCAAAATGCAATAAAAAGAGAAATAAAAGGTGATGTAACCAAGTAACCACGTAATACAGTATTGCATTTGCTAGTAACAGGCCATAAGCTTTACACAGAATTATGAGGCCTCAGGACCACGGCTTGTTAGGCTTGTTCTGTCTGAACTTTTCTTGACCTGCCTCCAGCTTTGTTTTACTGACTTCACTTGTCACAGCAATTTCTCTTATTGACCATGTGTCCATAGCTAATTTATTTTACTTTTGTTTGTCTTTGTATAATGCAACTTTATATACTTTTATATAGAAAGCAGTAACAAGCAGCTAGCCTGTGCAGAATAAGGTACTTACCACTCTAACACGTTGATGCAGTGCAGAGAAACAGGCCTAGTATGACAGCAGAGTCCTTGAGCAGTAAAGACAGGATACAGTGAAGAGGGCCACAAGCACAGGATGCTGAAAGAATGGGCACAGACTAGAATTGGAGACCCCTCAACTAGAAACTACTTATGCATGGTCAGTCACAGGAACGCAGACTGGAGCTGGGCAGAACTTGTTTTAGGGGGTAACAAAGAAATAGCATCTAACATACATGAAAAGCACCATATACAGTAAATTCAGGTGTAATGGAGAACCACAGACCAATGAAAACAGAGAAGAGGTATGAAAACATGTTAGCAAATGTATAAAAATCACTCCTAATCAATCCTAGAGTCAGCAAGAAGAAACCACTGACACAAACACTATATGCCTCATGGCAAAGGACACAAGATGCTGACAGTTCACTGTAACAGCCCACCGTGTCACTAGCATGAAAGCTTCAAGCCCAGCAGCCGGAGAGGCGGTGAAGACGTGAGTCTAACACTAGCAGATGGGGTAGGAACTAGGAACCACATGTATCACAATTTTAACTGTGTTATTATTTTTTCTTTCTTTTTCTGTAAGAATTAGACTAATAGTGGTTCTTGAATTAGACTTAAATATTCCATTATATTAACAACGAGTTCCTGACTTTATATATAGGGGGTGTTTCTTCTGTGCCTGCAAACAACATTTTGAGTGTAGCAATGAGCAGAAATGAAGAACACTTCTGTATGTGCCAAGAATGAAAAACCCCACCTCTTTGGAATAGGAGTACTCTATTTTCCATCAGCAGTTGAATATACACAGATTAGCCTAGCCATCTAATTTAATCACAAACACAGATGATATGAATACTCTCAAGTAAGATGAGCTGTGACAGTAACACATAAAACACAGTGTGATACAGACAGAAGTTAGGTCAGCAATTTAGATTTCGATAGAACACAACAACATGGATGGACTGCACATAATTAACCTCTAATATTCATTGCTACAGTAGACTGCAGAAGCCAATTGCTTAACAGGATTCAGAGAAAGTGTTGGATGTTTATTTAAAGCAATGGGTACATTTCAAGAAAGATAAAATGGGCTGAAAACAAAGAGACTCTGTTCCTTCTGCCAAATATCAGATTGTCATCTGAAACAAAATGGCATAAAGCTGCTGGCTTCCATCAGGAGGTAATCTGTTACAGACACAATGACGCACATGCTACAGGGCACATGACAATCTCTAGTGGAGGTTAAGGAGAATCCCCACCTCCAATACTATTACTCTGCTATTGCCTGTTTGCTTGTCTCTTCCTCACTGGCAACTGTTCAAGACATTATTCTAAATTAGATGAGACAACTCGTCCGATTCAGTATAGCAATGAATAGAAATCCAATTTATATTCTGAAGACCTAGAAAAATTCCCATGTTTTTGATTGTTGAGATCACTGTTGATCAGTGACACCCAAGTGCATAGGCTCCTGCACTACAGAAGCTCCATTACAGAAGGTCAGTCATTCCTCTTCTGAACTTTGAGTTACCACATAACATATCATACTTCTCCTAACGAACAACTTGCCTCAGGACAAGTAACAACTTAGGACAACTGTTGATAGGAAAATGCATTTAAAGAAAGTGATGGAGGGAGCCAAATTTATAAAATCATTACTTGAGCCAGAAATAAAGCCTACATTTTATTTACATAACTGTTTGATGAATGTAGGATTACCTTATAAAAAAAAATAACCCCCTTAATGAGATTATTGCTACATAGTTACCTAGATGTCCTGAATTCTTTTAGGGTTCAATCAAACTATAACAGGTAACAAGGAGAGGAGGAGCACAGAGAGGCACAAGTCCTTCTGACACCAGCTAGAAGCATCAGTGAGTACGTAAGCAAGGCATAGGTGAGAGAAATAAATTTTGTATATAAACCTGTTAATGTGTAGAATCCAGGTTGTCAGAGACACTGAGCAAAATTATTCATATCTTGTAATTAAATCAGATGTTCTCTATATAAAAATATAGTCAAAAGTAAAGTATGGTATCAGTTCTTAGCGATATAACTGTGTTGTTTGGTAAACTGTTAGATGTATGCCTAGCAGGAGATCCCTCTAACACAGGGAGAAAAGATTTTCTTTTTCCTAACATTTCCTTGGGCCAAACATGCCTCAGCTTTCAGGAGTCAGCTATCTGTTTTTCCAGGCATAAAATTATCACCCATGATATGTCAATGCCAGGAATTTGAATCTAGAAGCAATCCAATGCTATCTCTGGAAAAAGGGGAATAAGGATGTCAGGTCTCTGAAGCTGGATTTGACGGTACTGAGAAACGGGAAGCAGGCTTCCACTAATTGCTGCTTGATATCATAACAAGAATAATTAAAGGACCACATACAGAGCCTTTTCCCGGCACTTAGGAAAACATGGCATTTTGTCGTAATCATCTTTCAATTACTGGTGAACATTTTTGCCTTTGAGTTGCTGACTCCTCTTTGCTGACAAGCAAGCTACTGTAAAGCAAGGCTTTCTGTAACCTTTTGGTCTAATTTCATCACGGCTCAAAGGCAGGCACTTAACCAAGCACTTGGGAACCTAAAACATTATTCATGTACTCAGGAGCGCAGCTCAGGAGACCTTTCCTAACTTGTTTAGACACTCAAGACACCTCTAGGAATCTAAAGTTTCAGGATTTTATAGTGCATCAATAGGAGAAAATAACGGTCTTTCAACAGGATAAGATTAAGCTTGTTTGCCTATCATTTCACAAGAGTCTATCTTGAGCCTGAGTGCTTGGTCAAGCACTTTTGCAGCAAGGTGGGTATGGCAGTACCACCATTCTCCTGCAGCTCACCTTGGTCCCTCCCCTCTCAGCCACCACAGCTGCTTCTTCTGCTGCATCCCTGCAATTTCCACTGCTCACTCAAATCTTCTGTTTCTAACAGAACAAGGGATATAGGATAAGCCAGGTTTGTGCCCAAATAAAGTCAATATTTAAAAAATCCTGAGTTAAAACAATTCTCTCCCATTTGTTCACAACCTAAAATTTGCACAGGGTTACTGAATTCATCCCCAGCTGTGTACAGAACTGGCAACAAAGTCACTTAAGGTTCTCCACATAGAAAAGAAGGCAAAATCTGCTGCTTAGTTCGCCAAACTTCATTTCTAAAACTCTGCCTTCCCTCCACAAGGAACAATTTGAGTAAGTGGTTTCTCTGTAGGCAGTCTTCAATGTCCTTCTCAGGAAGCCAAAAGCAAAACAAACAAATGAAACAAACAATACAATGAGAAATAATGGCTAATAAACAGGGAAGTACAGCAATCTAATCATATTGTGGTTTCTATTTTCATACACTGGGGATCAAATCCAGAAGTGATGTGAATCGGTTAAGACTGAAATTGGTCCTAATTCTTGTTGTCAAAATCTCAGTGAATCAGAAAGGCAACTGGGGTAAAAATAAAAAAAAAATTAAAAAAAGCTATCTCGTTGAATATTCACCTCCCAGTAACGGAAGCAGTGCAGTTCCTATTTGTATATATGTGGCTTTTCCACATGCAACATTCTAAAACATTGTTAACAAAACCTATAGATGCACATATGTACATATATATACACACACATGTTCTAATAGACATAGATGTACACAGATACACATACACACGTGGATGTTGCAATGCATTTCTTTTAAAAGCCAGATTAATCCTTCACTGTCTGTAATCACTGAAATACCTTCTACAGACAATCTTTGGTATTCCAGGAGGAAATACATGATGTTCAACCATTAGCATACCAGCAGTGGCATTTTTTTTTCAATGCACACATTTTATTGGGAAAAGCAGCAGAATTAAGGTTTAGCCCATATTTTGTCCAGCCTGCATTTATATCATTCACCCATCATGTGGTAAGCTGTCATAATATAACTGGATTTAGGGTACTGAGGCTTTGCTCATAGGACTGTCTAAAAGTAAAATAGCATAACACTCCCAGCTTCTGCCCTAACCAATGGGATGAAGAGTTGTGGTCCTGTCTTCTGCTTCCATAAATGTGTACAATCAATTTACTTCAGCAAAGGGATAGAGAAGGACAGCAGAGAGCAAGCGGTGTGTACCACCACCACCACCTTTTCGGACGTACACATCAGCATCAGTTCTGGAATCAGACTCTTGCCAACGCAATTCTGCTTGCATACCATTACTGCTTTACCTTCCTCTTGTAATCTCACTCTTGTCATATACTGTGCAATGTTTGTTTTGATTTTTAAAAAAATATTGTTCTCATTTATTTTATAATATTCATTCCTACTTCTTTAATAATAATGAACTATTCAAGCGAATATTGTATCTCTTACCGTTGTAACTCTAATGACTGCTGGCAATTCCTTTCTTGGTGAAGGCTTGGCATTAAGCAGGTTTGGTCCCATTAGTGAATAAAATGTTTCACTTTTTCTTCCTTAATGTGGTCTGTCCTGGGAAGAAAAATGAGGCTACTTTTAGGTAATGCTGAGAGAAGAATAAAGATTCCTCTTGTACTGTTTGATTTCTGCTTTGTTACAATTTTTTTCCATTCATGTGGCTAGTAGGTGGGTTTAGTGCTGTGAACAGTAACCACAAGCTTCTCAAAACTGGACAAACTATTAACCTTCTTCCACGAATGTATATAAAGGTAATCAATGGATTACCTTTGACTTTGAGGGAAAATAGCCCATCATTATGCTTTTGCATAATTCAGATTTAACAATGGCAAGTTAGATGTTGAATAATAGGTGCAAAACATGAGGATTTCTTCCTGTAGGAAGAAAAAATAAAAGACTGTCTCTTATATAAATCTATCTGTATAGAAGTATCACGCTTACTTTACAGTGACACATCCCACACTATGATAATGTTCTCAGACCACTGTAACAGTATTGGGAACATTTCCACTGGTAAAAAAAATTGTGATATCTTAATCTCTGTAATGGCTTTTGACTCCAGACGCATTGTACATGTTGTCAGCAGACTATAGCCTGCTCTTAATGAAACCAGTTATTCAAGAGGAAACTGAAACCTGAGCCCAGGTTCCTCATACTTTGGTGGGGTTTTAGAGTGGCTGGGAGTTCTGTTTTTGTAAATCTTCCCTGGTAACCAGCTATAAGTCTGTTCTTATGTACGTTGTATTAGTCAGAATCAATCTTACTGAATTATTACTGAATTCTAGTGCTGAAGGGAAGAATTATTTTTAAACATCTCTAAATACTTTGAATAATTATGCAGCATTTCTCTGACTAACTGTTATAGGGATGTTCTTTCACTCTCTCATACTTACAATTTAGGGAAAAAGATACTGATCACTACTAGTGAGACCAGTGGGACTGGCAGATAGGTCTTATTCTTTAGTTCCTTTTCTAATCTCAGACTACAAATTGCACGGCCAGGTCAGCTGCTGAATAGCACACATTTATTCAATGACTTCTAATTGCTTTTTAAAGTGTCATTTGAAGTACTCAGTCATAGTAATTTTACTAGATTCCCATTAGTTTAACCAGAGTCACTTTTGCTTTAAAATTAACCTAAGATGTGTGGGAGGGAGACAGAGACAGGTCAAATTACTTGCCCATAACTTTTGTTATAAAAGTTTTGTTTAAAATTTCAGCCAGCAAAGAAGCCTGGACCCTAAGGTTTCTAATCACAGTTTTATTGAACTCAAGGAACTAAAGTTATCACTTCAATAAGCTTCCCCTCCTGAATGCAAAAATTTAATTGATTTTATCCCAGATATGTGATCTGATGTACTATTCTTCTGTTTAGCTTCATTTCAGTTTTCCTACATTTAGGTGCTTCTCATAAACCTTTTGCATGTATAATTGGTAGTGAGGAACGTCTCTTAGCTCTGAAAGGTAAAAGATATATATTGGCCATTAAGGCAATTTTTTCAGACCAACATAACATATATATTATGTGTATATATATACACATATATATAAGGATATACATACATACATATACACACCATATATTCAGGCTTCTACATAAAAGTGGTTAAAATTTTGATATATGACTCCTACTTACATTAGAAGGATTGTGAGAAAAATCATGCTACTTTTACTGAGACATTGTATGTCAATGTGTTTATTCAAGGCCCCTACACAACAGCGATACAGGATTTGTTACACTTCAACCGCTAAACATTAAAACAACATTACAGTTGTTAGAGCCTGTTCTAGTAATTAAAGGACTCCATGGACAGAGGATCAAAGAAAACCAAACCTGTAATCCCTCCTGCAGAACCTCACCCACAGGCCAGGTGCAAGGAAGGCCACCTCAGCCTGTAACCCTCTGTTAATTAGTTTCTCAAGATCAGGCCACAGAAGGCAAGGTTATCTGTGTCTCTGCTGCTATTTCCCTTTTCCTACCTGTGTCTTTCTAAATAATAGCTTTGCTGGATGTTTAAGACAGGTTATTTGTCCAACTTCAGATTGGCTTACCTTTGTTTTGTTCAAGAAATAGTAATTCTAATTCCAAAGATATGTTTAATAAAGCTTAAGAGAGAAAATAATACTGTGCCCTACAGGCCTCACATAAGGAAGTTGAGACAGTAGCTCTGCCATTTTTGTACCGCTCCCATTACAGCCAGAAAGCCAACACGTATCACAATGCTTGCAGATTGTCTCACAGAATTTCAACCATGTTCTTACATAAGACAGATTGGTTGGTTTGTTTTCCTTTGTAATGGAAAATATTCTAAACTAAATAATCCAGAACTTCCTAAATCCACTTGAAATGTTATTGATAAAAAGACAAGATTATTGATTAATTAGTAGAGAAGTCCATGCTATGAAAAGATAAATACAATACTCACAGGGACACTAACTAAAAATGTTATGGATTCTTCATCATTTGAAGTACTTAAACCAAGGTACTCTCTAGGACAGAAAACAAAATCCTTCCTGTCCAGTCCAGCTTATGAACTTGAAAGGATATCCTTCTGAGTTCACAGTTCCAATTAAGAAGCCTGTAATTACAAAACACTTCCCCCTGCCACCCCCTTCAACAGTGTCTCTGCTGCCTTTCATTAGTTAGTTTTTGGATAAAGACTGAATTATGTGTTTCTTTGAAGGAGCTGTCACTTATACTTACATGCTTACCAACATCCTAAATAACATTATTTCCCTATTTGAATTAGGAAAACTTGAACCATTTTGTGACATGCATAGGCTGGGGTTTTTTTCCTGTTAACTCACCTATAAATATCATTAACTTTTTAATCTCTCATAAGTCCATCTGTTGATATGATCTAATGAGAACAGAAACAATTATTTTTCACCTGCTTCTTACTGTTGTTAATAATACCTCATTCTTACAGATAAAACTGCCAATCAGAACGTACACTGAAATAACAGTTATTTCTTTAAAATAATATCTGCATAAAATGAGAACCTTCAGAATACATCATTGAAATTTCCTTCAAATCACTGGGATGTTGGCTGTTGTTATTTTTGTAAATGGGGTAGAATTCCTTGGTCATTTTCTACTTGCTTTCAATCAGATTTATTATTATGTGGGAATGCTAGGCCCTTTGGCAGACTTACAGACTTTCATCATGTTTCACAGGCATTCCCTTATTATAAACTTTTACAACCATCCAGTTTGTAAAAGTAGTTTTTTGTCAAAAAAGCTAGATTCTAAATAAACTGCATTAACATTTCACAAATTCCAAGGCAGAGAATATAGAGTCATCAACTTCTTAGAAGGATTTTGTCTTTAATTCTGTGGGAGAAACAGCCTGCTGTTTTAATGAATAACCACTAAATGACTGCTATGCTAGTGGATATTGATTTCAGCAGGGGCTACCAGTCTCCTAGGCTGACATTTAGTGTCTGTTAAAGGGATTCGCCTGCTGAGTGACTTCAGCAAAAGGATTACATTAGGACTACAGCCAGACTTGTTTGCTTTAGTAATTCTCCATGAAAATGTCCTTCACTCAGCACTGTAAAAAGCCAAAGCAAGGCAAATTTTTGATCTGACAAAATCAAAATGCATAGTAGTAGATTACAGAAGAGTGGGAAAGCCTCTGTAATTTACTCCGATAGTTTTCTACATTGCACATAATGGATGAGTTAACAGATCACCTAATAGAAAGTATCCTGCCCCGATAGCATTGAAAAGATACTCTGCACTCCCCTGTCGCTTGTTATGACTGTGTCAGCGTAGCTGCATAAACTCTCCCACTCAGATTAGGGATCACAGCTGCCTTGTCCTGTAAGAAGCAAAGAACGTGAATTCACAACACAGTGCAACACATGCCCTTGCTTTCCTCTGTTTAATGTCAATGGAGCAATTCCAGTTTACACCAATTTGATCATGCTTCTATTACATTTGAGGTGAGAATCCTTAATCTGAATTTCTTTACAGAATTTAGTAGTTTTGCTTCAGCCTTACTTTCATTTTTTCCTCCACTCTGGCTACTAACAAGCTGCATGACATGTTCACACTTCTAAATCTAAAATAGTTTTGTAAGAGTTCACATAGAGGCTATCTAATCTTCATTAAATTCTTAATTTCTTTTCTGTTCTTTGATGCAGCCAACGCCATCCAACTCCTCCAATGAAGAAGTTGGCAGCAGGTTTTCAATGGAGGCATTCCTGCACCTAGAATTGGATTTCTCCACCTTCAGCCTAATTCCCAGCATTTCTCCACAAGACAGATGCTATCACAGTACATTCCCCTGTTTTAACCTTAGAACAGGGCCAGTAAAAGAGGAGAAGATGTTACATCTGACCTTCAAACATTGTGTTCATCACTGAATATGAATGTTTAGACTAGCTTTGACAGGAATGCTAAATCAATGCTAATACCACGAGGTAGCCCAGTGCCAAGGCACCAAGGACAGAAGAGTTATCTGTAAGATGAGAAACCATGTTTAACACCACTTTTCCTAGAGTGGTAGAAGAGGAACAATCTGTGTCTTCCAAATTTGAGACAAATGACTGCACCATAGCTGTTACGTTTTACCACAACTCGACTCTCTCTTTTCATTTCTTTTTGTCAGAAAGTCGTCAACTAACCAAAGCTGTGAGCTTCAATGGCGACTGTAACAGTAACAGTATTTGTTTGGTTTGAGCTTTTTGTTTGTTTGCTTTACATTTTATTCACGAATTATGTCTCTCTTTCCTAAAGGAGTGACTGGATGAGATGGACTGCTCAGGGATAGGGGTCAGACACTTCTGCAATTCCTATGTGCTCAAGGTGACATAGGCTACAAGGTGGGCCAGACAGGAGAGACACAGCAACAACTTGGGAACTGGCTGCAGACAACATCAGAGAAGACAGGGAAGCCAGAGGCTATGGTGTATAGTTTCCTGCCACTCAGAAAGCTGTTGAGCTGGCTGGAAATGAGAACCTTCCTGAAAGGTCCTATGGTGGGCAAAAAGCTGTTTATAAGACCATTATCTCTGTTCTTCCCCTGAGTTACTTTGAGTTTTCAACTTTAAATGGTTCTGTTGGTAGCTTTCTTTGAATTAAAATTGGGGGGTTTTGAGTTAAGTTATCTATTTAAAGATTCTTTAGAAGTCTCCTAGGAGTACACTATCGTGCAAAGGTCTAGGCAGATTTACTTTAAAGCTGGGGTCACCTTGGGTGTCTGGTCAGAATTAGATTAAGTAACTCTCCACCTACCTTACCCATAGCTGACCTAATACCTGCTATTATCTATGTTTTCCCATGCA
>JAVJGJ010000047.1:80777123-80801986 GCA_035590215.1 Microhierax caerulescens | reverse complement strand
TGCGCTATGGGCAAGAGGAGCAAGCGGCCAGCCGACAGCTCATCCTCGGGAGATGAGGAGGAGTATGTGGTGGAGAATGTGTGCAGTACACTCATCTTTATACCTTGGCACCACATCCTCTGTACGTGCGTTGATGAAAGTGCAGCTAGTAAGCCAGAAGAGAGGAAGGTGAGCTGTCTGATAGACAGTAAAACCAAGTTCAGTTAAAAATCTCTTTTATGATTTTTCTATCACAGAGAGACTGCTACAGTTCTGGCTTTTGCACTTTCTAAAATACTTGATTATCTTCTAATTATTCATTTGGTTGAGTGTGAAGATTAAAGATTAAAAAAAAAATTTAACAAGTTATCACTTGCTTTCCCCATGAGCTGCTAGAGTATGAGGAGAGAGGATGTTAAGTACTGCAGGGTACCCAGCAGAAAAAAGTCAGCACTGTGTGCACAGAGGAACTATGATTTCCAGCCTGTTGAAGTCTGAGCTTATTTCTGCTAGACTTACGGTTTTCTGAATAGAAATCTGGCGGTTAATTTGGTAGTGAATAAGAGAGGGAAAAAGTCATTTGGGGCCAAATTCAGCTTCTAGATCAATTAAACATGCTGCATAACACAGTCTGGACATTTTGTTCAATCTATTGTAAATATAAACACCTAGAATTCCTCTCAGAGCTGGGATTTTGAAAGCAACTGGCCAACTCCAGTTAAAGAAACAAGACAGAAGCCCTGCTTTCTTGGTTCAACAAGAGCACTCGCTAACACTGGAAACAGGACTTGCATCACTGCTTGTTATGTGACTCCTCACCCTCACTCTTTACTGCCCTGCCCCAGCATATTTTCCAGAATGAGCAGAAACCTTTGTCCCATAACTCTTTCAGATTTAAAATCAACGCAGAAGCAATAAGGAGATCTGCTCTTTCATCTCTTTTGTTCATAGAAAAGCACTATTTTCCTTCACTTACACCTGTGAGTGACCAAGTTTTGCTTTGTGCTTCAGCGAGTATCTATCCTGAATCTGTCTCATCTGCTGAGTACTTCAAGCTTAAAGTAAACCCCTGGCAGGCTGTATTGTGTGGGACTACTGTGGTCAATCTGCAGAATTAAATCTTTCTTGTTAAGACAAGAATTGGTAAAAATCCTGAGCTTGCAGTGCTTGTACTTTTCCACTATCAAGAGAGAATGACATGCAGATGTTAGCATGCTCCTACCTGGAAACAGTATTACTTGGACAACACATCTAAAACATATGCCCAGTTTTGCACTGCAAAATCTTACAAAGAAAGGAAGAACAAGATGATGGTTATCTATGGCTTGCTTAACTCAAAGGTGTGCCCTGCAGTTCTGATTTTATATGATAGGGCAGGAAATCTCTGGGTCATGACAAAAGTGTCTCATGCCTATGTCTGAATTTTCTTCATGGAAACCAGGGCACAAGAAGAGCAATGGCAAATAGTTCAGTCATGTTCCAGCATGAAGCTGATCCATATCCAGCCTCAAGAGCTACAGTATTGGAATATCTAGCTGTACAATCCTTCCTTAACAAGGAAAATCCAGTGATGACATCTCTTCTGAATCTAGCACCAGCTGCTCTTTGAAGGAAGAATCATTTCAGGAAAAGACAACTTGAAATTGATACTATTTCATTCACATTAAATAATATTTTAATATACGTATTTGCAGGAAACTTCATGATTTGTATCACTTGTGGAAATGCAAAGACTGAACCACCACATTTTATGTCTTACTATAGATGAGATTAATGAAGTCTATAGTGCAGAAAGCAATGGCTGCAGCCATTAGAAAATGTGGTTGCTTCCCTGAAGTGTTGTCTTATGGATATGAAGCTACAAATTCATTTTTTCATTTAGACCAGAAATAAAGGTTCTTAAAAATGTATAGCAGTGCAGTTGTTTCTCAGGTTTCATGCCAAGAGCCTAGGACATGCTCACTGAAGCACATAGCCGCAGTGGCTGGAGACATTACTGCACCCACTGCTCTCTCTTCTGTTTCTTTGCTTGAGACTGCTAACGGCAAAATATCTGCACGCAGCTCAGCCACTCTGTTTCTCTAGTTTTCACACCAACTGACCTTTGTGGATAGTTTAAGCTCATGTATGAATGGCAGCAGCAGCAGAGACCTGCGCATGGGCCTGCTACTGCTGCTCAAGGGCAGATGCACAAGGAAATCAGCTGAGAGAGCAGCAGCTGAAAGCACTGCAGCAGGGTGAAGGGTGATGGTGGAAGACCACTGGGCAAAGAACTGTGTGGGCACAAGAAAACACCCACCACAAGCTGTGCTCTATGATTGCTCTGCAGACCTACTGGAGGAGCTGCCCATGTGAGGCCCCGTAACTGGCTTTGGCTTCAGAGGACAAAGATCAGCCATGAACTAGTATTTAAATGGTTTAAGCTTGAACATAAATTGTAACTCAAGTGGCTTAAAGAGAACTTGTACAGGAACCTCTGTAAAGATCTGAGAGAGAGAAAATAGGAGCCCTGAGAAGGGGCGCAGTTCTGCAGAACGGTGTCTATCCAGACAGCACTAAGCATCACAAGGAACAATTTTTGATAGAATGAAAGAAATGGGGCTACTAGCTTTTGCTGATGTGAAGCTCTGCAGAATAGCAGTATTTCTGGTCAGGGAGGAAACATTCTATTAAGTAAAAGCTATGGTAAAGGAAAGCCCTATGACAACCAGAATATTAAAAATACAAACTAACAGTCCTGCAAATGAATTTTCAATTTTTTTTTTTTTTTTATCTTTGATCAATTGATTGAATCAGCTTGATGGTTCATATACTCCTGGAATACTTCAGTCTGTAAGGAAGTCCTGCAGCAGGCCCATACTCAGACCAGGGCCAAACTTAAAGTTGGATCCAACCTGCAAATTAGACCAGGTTGCCCAGCTATTATCAATGGCTAACCAATTGGAAAATAAATTTAAAAACAATTTTAAAACAACTGTTTTCTAAAGGGCATCTTTCTCATCCTTTAAATATAAGTAATAAGTGTTCACTGTGCATCTCATTTTATTTCACAACAGAATGAAGAGACCAGACTTTATATGCCTGATATTTATGAGTTTTGACCTCACAAAAGAAGAGTCTGTAGAACTAGGCTGGGAGAACAATGTGCACATTCATCCTAAATTTAAGACATAGTGATTACAAGACATCTTACGTTGAGGTAAATTGCAGTGGTGCAGCTCTGCCTGGGATAGACCTCAGCCAGTGTCTCTCACAGCACAGCTAAAACACCTCGTCATGGGATGACTCACAGCGTTGGGCAAACTGAGGTAAAAATATGGCTTTAGCATTTAATTAAAGGTCTTAAAAAATGTGTTACAGGAAAATGATTAAAATAATGATAAAAAGAAAAGAGTTCTGTACCACACGGAGAAGCAAGAGATCTGCTCCAGCAACTTTGCTTAAGCATCTCAGGCTGCATCTCCACAGTTTGTATCTGAGATCACCATGCAAATACCAACTCATTCTGTGTAGTTTATGCTCTCGGTTACAAAGTCAAAAAGTTAATAGGAACAGGCCTGTTATGAAAATCTTGGTTTTGACTGTAAGCTTCACTGAGAATTCATTGGTGTCCTTAGGAGAAAAATGCTGTGCAGTGTTCTACAGGCCAGGGGCACACCTGTCCAAGCCTGGGGGCTAGTAGAGAAAAATAAACATTGAGAGGTCATGCTTCCCCATCTGGCTGATGACAAACAAAAGAGTATACGGTGAGGTATTCGCAGCTTCAATGTATCAAAGCAGTTTTGGCGCTGTTTTTGAGATTATTTTTAGATTAATGTTTCCATCTCAGAAACAAAACCTCTTATTTTTATTAGGCCAGTGTATAAAAAAAAATACGTCAAATAAAAAAGACATTTAATAGCGTATCTGTATAAGAATAATTGTATTGCTAGATGAAACAATTTTTTTTCTTTATTTCTTGCCAGTCTGAATTATTTAGCAACAAGATCTAGTTCTTCTAATCTCTCTGCCTCTCTGAGGGCATCTGCTAATGGGCAATATTTCTGGTTCTCCAGCTGCAATTAAGAAAGTTATTCTTCCCAAAAGAAAGGGAAACATCTGTGTTTGTATCATGTTATGTTAACCACCTAGCAGCTGGATCACAGCACTGGAAACATAGCCTAGAAACTCTAAAGGACTCGAGAGAATTAGCACCCAGAGAGCATAAAATACTGACAAGTGTTGGGTACATAGCCATATCAGGCCATTTTAAACAATACCAGGGGGTTCAGGGTGATTCTCTTGGCATCAAAATATGTATGGTATGTTATGATAAATCAGCTTTACAAGCAGATCTGAGAAATTAGATACACCTAACTTATATTTCAGGGATTGAAACCACAATGCCAAAACTTCAGTCTTTTTTTGTAAAATGTAGCTATATTTAAGTTTGCTTTCAGGGGACTATTTATCTCCTTTTTCCAACAAGTCTTAGGTTTCTGGACAGACAGGCTCTGAAAAATCTTCCTGGGAAGTTTTAAGGAGTGTTCTGTCCGCCCTTTTCTACCAATCCCACCTCTGTGAAAGAAACCCTGCCTGGCCATGGAAAGAAGTGGTTTAAGCCACGGCACATGTTACATCCTGCAAGGAGGGCAGTAACATCCAGCTTTTCCTCATTGCATATGCCTTGGCAACTGGAAGCTTATGCAGACCACACCTACTCCAGCCAAAACAACCTGGCAGATTATCTTTACTACAAACTTTATGCTTTGCTAGTCCTAAATGAGTCTGGTTTGATGGCTCATAAGGCAGAGCGTGAGCACTGATGGTTAACCTGATGCTTTGATGCTTTCTTATATGTCAGCAAGGTTCACTAGGCCCTTTGAAAAGTAGCTTGATATTTAAACTGCTCATGTTTATGCTTCCCAGTGTTTAGTTTCCTGTACCTGTGACCTTAACAGTAACTTTAAACTCATATTTTAGCATTATTTTTTAATCATTTTCACCCATTAATTTACCACTCTGCCATCTCAGTTTTGACAGAATTCTTGGGAAATTATTTCTGAAGGAATATAGACATTTTAATGGCCTTAAATGAAACAGTGGTTCAGAATAATACAGAGAAGCTTGCTGGCACAGTGCACTGTGCCAAATTAAATAGCAAAAAATTTGGGGGGGGGTGTATTTAGTTATTGGTTGACAGAATTCTGAAAATCCCTTACAAAACATCAGCAGAATAACCTCTATAATGCAGTTTTGCATTTAAGTAGCTTCCAGGTTCAAAAAAACAACCAACCAAACAAATCCCTCTGCCCACTCCCTGAAAACACGTTCAGAACAGAAATCTCCTCCTCCCTATAGCCACAAAGCTACATCCTTCACAGTCCTTGTCCTAAAAGCAGTTTATTCTTTCCTAAGTGAGCAGCTACCAGGTATGTGGCTCTGCCTCTCCTACCGCAGGATTTACACCCGCAGTGGAAATCAATGTAAATGGCTCTGTCAGATGCACAGCTGGAGGGATCTCACCTGCTGTGTCCATGCCAGAAAGCGTGAGGGTATGCACGCTGAGTGTATGGCTATGTGAGTACCCAAAAATATGTGCTATGTCACAATAGTGACTTCATATGAAACTAAACCTTTGCTTTTGATAAAGCAGCAGGGAACAAATTGTTTCATTGCCTGTTAGGAAAGGAAGACATCTCAAAGCAATGCCTTTGAGAATGTTTTTAAACTTTTTCCACTCTCATTAATGATTAGCCTGAACCAAATGACCATAATTGTTTCCTGTGTCTTCCTCCACTCTCAAATTTTAAAAAATAACTTTTTATAAGTCAGCCAACTACAGAAAACTCTATTTATTTGTGCACAGGAAATTTTACACACTACAATTGCGCAGGGGCTGGTAGGAAATTATAGTAATATTCCTAAACCATACTTTTAGATATCATTAGAAAGGGATATAGGGCATGCTTTTGCTTTGTTGCTAAACATAAATTAGACCCAAAATTATTTCTTCTGCTAATAATTTTGCTATTTATTTTTACATTCAGGTACTTACTAATTTTCTTTCTGCTACACAAAAAAAAAAAAAATCAGCATCATATAGGCTTGATTAAAAGTATGTTGCTCTTTTCCCAGCACAACTAATATGCAGTCAGTATGCGAGATAGGTTAGCTCAAGTCATATCCATTTACTTCTCTTTTGGAATGTGCCACAGGGTCAGGCAGTGCAGAAACGAAAGTAGTCTGTGGGTGTGATTTAACCTTTGTAAATGCACTGCACTCATCTGTCTGCATTGCTCTCATGTTTTAAATGTTTGTCATAAGTATTGCAGCAACACCCAGCAGCCCCGGACACACACCAAGATGAAGTGCTAAACCTGCACAAACAAACCAGTTGCCTATGTTTCAAAGTCTAAGTCTAGAGTTTCCCTTCTAGGTAACAGTTTACTCACTTTCCCTCACCCCCATCCACCCCAATGTTAAGTCTCAGTAGTTCAGCCAACAGTTGCAGGGAGGTCTATTTTCAGGATACTTCAGCAGTTTGGAAGTAGTACTTGGACTTTATTATTCTAAGCCTACCTTACACTGGATCAAATAAACACGCAGCTATGTGAGAATTGACCTAGTCTCATAAAACTAGCCAGTACAGTACTAAACCCCTACTATTTCTGGTAGCAGTCCTAAACAATGCCATTGCACAGCCAGTGGATACTCACTTATCCAAAATACCCCAAAGATTCAAGGAGTTAGTTGCTACGGATGTCAGAAAGCCACCATGTGCACCAGAGAAAGTAGTCTTTACCAAAGAGTGAAAGAGAAACACTGGCTTATTTGACTTCAGATTACTTTCAAGCACTTCAGAAAATTGCAAGGACAACATCAGGCCAGAGATAACCATGAACATTTTTCAGCACCTTAGCAATTTTTCTATCTGTGACATTTCCAAATGTGGAAATATTACAGTGCTGCTATCCAAAATCCATTGCACAGACTGCCTGACTGAGAACACCGCTCTACTGGGCTTTTTCATAGCATAAAAACAAAGCCTAGACACTCTAAAGCAACTTTCCCTCCATGCCTACAAGGTATTGCTAGGGTCTAGGCCAAAGGACATTAGATGATGCAAATGCTCTCAGTCACACGGACAACTGCCTGCTAACAGTCAAATCCCCTCTTCCTGCCTTTCCTATTTGTGCTATTCTCTTGGGTCTGTGCTTACACAGATATACATCATTTAAGATCAGATCACATAGTCGTGTGGCAATCAGGGCACTTCAGCCCAGTCTAGTAACTGAGCCTTTGACACCATTTCTGAACACTTAAAAACACAGAAGAAAGAGAAGACAAAGGAGATGAAGGCAAGGCTGGAACTCACTAACTCACTGGATATTCTTTGAGATAAAAGGACAGTAGAAAGAGTTGTCAATACTTAAAGCTATGTGCAGAAATGTCTGAGGCTTGTTCTCTAGACTATCATTTTGACTACATTTTAAAAGTACTACTTGCCATGTAAAAAAATCTTCATTGTCTTCCAAAGTCTAAGTTATCTACTGCCTCTGTATCCAAGACTGTCCTTAAACTGTCCAGCTACCTGACAGCACAAGTCTTCCATCCTTCCATATTCCTTTGAAATAGGCTTCCTCTTTCCCTGATCAAATGGGAACTACAGATCCAGACTTTTCCGTTTGTTTTTTTTTTATTTCCCCCAGAAGATTTGTTCTTTTGATTTTGATTGTTCAAGATGTTTGTTGTGAACAATCAAGAAGATTGTTCAATTTGATATTGACATTAAAAATACCTATTTTATAAAAGTGATTCTGACTCTTCACTAACCACTATAAGTAACTAAATTAGTGTGGATAGATAAAATACATTTTGATTGGAACATCTATATATGGATACATCTCATGTAATTCAAACACTACCATCTATTTAAAAAGTAGAATTTAATAATTCAAATCAACGCACCAAGTATAATGGAAGCTACTTAGAGTTTAATCAAACACTGATAAGGATGAGATTTCCAGTATGGACTCCCAGTCCATGACATGTCCATTTTTCTTAGCATTCAGCATCAGCTCTTAGAGAAATACATAAACACCCTATTTTCCCCAAAGCATAAGCAGATGGGTGAAATAACAGTGAAACTCTTTACCATAGCTCATCTCATTCTATGTGTGATTTAAAATGAACAACAGTCTATATTTTTCATATCAGTGAAGATTTGGTTAGGATTTTCCTTGGGTCTGTGGTTACTTTCTGATATCTTTTCTAAACAATTCTTGCATTCTTCACTCAGGATGTGAATATCATGTACATTCCTATACTATATATAAACCAAAGAACCTGTGCCTGGAATATATATTTACAGCTATGCTCAAAGACAACATATTTTCCACTGAAGCTGCAGAACATCTTCTAGTGGCTTTGTGGTAAATGGAAAATTCGACCAGTTTAAGAGGGGTGCCACTGCCTTGTGAAATGGCATGCATTTCTCACAGGGTCTGGCAGAATACTCATAAGCTCCTCTTTACAATCTTGTCTTTTTTGACTTTAAAAAATAGAAAGGAAATACATACACAGAATATCAGATTTAGAAGTTTCTTGGTAAGTGTATAAAGAGATACATATGAGTATGTGGTTGCACAAGCTCTACAGAGGATCACAATCATCTGCAGAGTGCAGAACATTTCAAATTAATAAACACCAGAAGATCTATTGTTCACTAATATTTATTTTACAACTATATTGTTGTTGCATTAATTGCTCTGAACCTTTCATAGCAAGCTATACAGTGCTGATTGGGAACATGGTATAGATGATATGTGGCAATAATCTGCATGGTTATTCTCTGTTGTCTTCAAGCCTCGCTCTCTTAATCCTAATGCCACAACAAAGGCTACTTTAAGGAAAAGATTATGTACCAGCACAAGTATTATTTATTGCAATTTATTCAGGGAAAGAACTGTAGAAAACCTGTGGGTCTAATATTTTTCAAAATCCAGAACTTTCAAGTGAGATGATAACAATTAATTAAATATAATGGAACTCACACTTTAATTTTAATATTTGCCCAATAATTAAAATCTAAGTACTAATAAAGCAATCAGAAAAAAAAATATTTTTCATAATTGAAATAGTTTCAACCTCAGGGCTGCCAGCAATAGAAATTTTCCAGATGCATCCAACAAGTTAAGCACAACTTACTATCCTAACAAACTTACCAGTTTAAAATTACTTGGGTTAGGCCTTGCAAAAATTTGTGGAAGTAAAAATAAAAAAGCCCTAAACTCTTTTTATGAAACAAGATTGTTGAAAAACAAGGGGGAAACCCCAAAATGCGCCAAAGCACAGGCAGACTGAACCGGCACTTAAACCATGTGCACAGAACACTGGCTAAGGACAGTGCTTGTCCTTGAGCAAAAAACATGGGAATCACAATAAGAGCAGCAACGACATTCAAGGGAAGCCGGTGGTTTAAGAAGCAGTGAGGAAAGTGGTACCTGCCTGGGTGAGAATGGTGAGGAAAAAAATGGTCATTTAGTCTTTGATTCCTGATGAGTTCAGTCAAATATGAGGTTGCCCATCCTTTGCAAGCTGAGAACTATTTAAAAGACCCATCATTACCACTACTGATTTATCCTCCTAACCAACACAGAACCTATAAATATAAGGTCATCTGGTTAAATGAGAAGTTCTGTGAGACCAGACCAAAGCCTAGTTACAAGCAAGACTCGTTCCATGTGGATTCCCAGCTCACAGATGTCTAAAATGTAGCTATTGAAAGAGGCAAGCCTCCATCAGGTTTCTCTTGCGACAGAGTTACAGGATTTACCTATTCATCCTAGAGATGTGCTTTTCCAAAACTTCCAAGGACCTAAATTACATCTGAGAACTCAACAACCCCTTTGAAACCAAATGAAATCAACAATGCTCAAAAATGACTTGTGCGCACCCACACGCAGTGTGAATTTTTAACACATCTTTCTTTGACCGTATAAACTTGGTAAGGCTTGAGTTTTTCTGGCTGCAGGAAAGCACTCAAAAATGTGTTAGATGAGGTGAAAATTTACAAGAGGATTAAAAAAGAACCTTTCTTTTATGATTTCTCACTATTTCTGGAGTCCAATTTTTGCACCTAGCCATGAATAGTATTGCAGTCCTGTCACTCCCTTCTGTCCTATCATCTTCCATTTTCCACCCACTGCAGCATGTCTACCTTATTCACTCTCAAGGATATTCATAAGCGTCTACTAAATTAGTGTTATATTACTGCTTAAGTTACTGATTGCTGAAATCTGACAAACATTACATAGGGACAGACAAGCCTTTTATCTGAGTGTGGCACTTCTTAGAAGCTTTTGCACACCAAAGAAAACATTTCTTCAACCACTGTTATATCTCCCCCTCTTCTTTTTTGCTTATCTCACTTCTTCCCTGGACAGACCCCCATGCACTGCCTTCCTTTCCTTGCCTCCCAAAATAGATTCTCCAAACTGGCATCTAACACTCGAGAAAGTTTAGGCAACTGGCAAGTATGACCAGTGCCTATTACATTTAGCATAAATATACCACCACTACCTTGAGCTCTCTGCTGGCTGCCTTGTGCTGCTTGTATCCAGCTCTTCTTTATCTTTAGATTGGAAAGCACTTCAGGCAGGCACCATCTTTTCTTCACTTTGCCTGTACAGTGTTTATCTTGGTAGGACTAAGTATGGGAATGACATTTCCACTGTTACCACAACATAAAATTATAATAATAGTTCCTTGCAATTTCAGATCTTGTCTACCCTGAATACAGGCACGTAGCAATTAACCTAAATGTATCGACCAGAAGTAGTTCTTTCCTTACTGAACTGTACACAATCATTGGCTGTAAAATATGTACAATATGCAACCATTCACTTCATTTGTTTCTCACTTTGTAGCTCACTGTGGCAGCAGATGGCTTTGGTGCAGTTATTAACTATAAAGTAATATGCTAACTATGTAAATCTTGTCATCTTTGTCATCTGAGCTATTCTGCGGCCATACAAGCAATCTAAAATATAAACACATAGGCAATGGCTGGCTAATTCAGGAGGTACCCAGGCTTTCTCAAACTGCAGAGAGTCGTGTAACATCCACTTTTTGCTGTGGAAGGAATGTTCCCCTGGCCAGCAGACACCAAACTCTACTGCACGCTTCAGCAGCAGCTGCTGTTGTGAGGCTCTCAGGCAAAATCCCCCAGATCTCTTCCCACTACTCTGGTCATGTCCCTGCATGTTTCTGCATCCACCTAGTAGTTCAGTGCCACAGTCCTGATTAGCATGGGTCAAAAATCCACAAGCCTTTGTTTTTGTTTGTTAATACATATTTTTCACTTTCAGTGACTGAAAGATTTAAAAGGAGGGGGGGGGGAAAAAACCCCAAACCCAAACCAGAAACATTTTAGCTTGAGTTACTGGTAAACTTCTACCTTTTTCCTTAAAAAAAAAACCAAACCTTGAAAGACAACCAAATAAATGATTCTCAGTTGTCTATGATCTACACAGATCAGGAATTGCCTACATTTTAGCCAAGACTGAACCTGAATTTTGAGTGGAAAGGGTTGCTAGATGTAAGGAGTACAATGGGAGGAAAATGCTTATAGCTTTGTAAACTACATAAGGAAATCAAAGACAATCTGCCTTCTGCAAAGAACTTTACTGAGTATATTTCCACTAAAGCTGGTGAATGTATAAAGTCAGTTCTTTGTTAATTTAAAAGGTTTCTGTAGAAAAAAAATATTTTCTTCAACTAAGCTGTTTCTCCTCTGCCCCCCCCAAACTACAACCCCCAACAAATGAACAAACAGAACACGATAACTGATTACCTAAACTGTCAAATCTAGAAATTTTTTGACTTAATGTGTAGTATACAATTTGAGAACCTTCATGGAAGAAGAGTAACCTGTTATCAAATCTAAGAGAGATATAGGCTGAGACAGAAGTCCTTTTATAGGACCCATTGGAAATTAGACTTACAGTTTGGCTTAACTGGAAGATAATTAGTTATTTGATTTGTTAAGTAGCATTCTCTGTTTGGAGATCTGCTTTTCTATAAAATATTTTAATTAATATAAATTTGGTCTATAAATTCCACCTAGTCCTGAAGTAGCAGGTGCTTCATCTCTAGAGATAAAACCAGTCTTGCTGGGCAGTTTTCATTTGCTGTGATATCAACGGCTGGTGCAGAGTCTGGTACAATACTGATCTCAGGTGACTTCGTGTCAGGAAAAATGTGTTGATTGATCAAAGACAAAGCACTAAAGACACAACAGTAAAAGGGTATTACAGTCACTGGGCAAAACAGCAATGGGTCAGGTATTTACCAATAATTTGCATGCCTCGTCTCTTTATCCTCCTTGTGAAGGCTGGGAAAAACTGCAATCCTTATACAGAAAACCACAGAAACTGCTCAAGGCAAGAGCACAGTGATTACTGGTCTGACAGCTGTGGTGCAGTGAGACCAACCTAAATCTCTTCTCCTGCTCTAGCCAGTAGGAAAGAACATTTCTGCTTTTGACATTTCACCTTTTTGATGGTGTTGCTTACTTTTGCTGTGTCCTGGACAAAGACATTGACTTCCGTGAGTCATTTTGGCTTCTCTATACTTTAGAAGGAAAGAAAAGAAAAAAAAAAAAGAAAGAAAAAAAAAAAAAAAGGAATAACTGTCAAATAAGCAAGTCTTAGTCATCACCTGTACTTCAACTACTAATCCTGTTACCTAAAAGGCAGGTCTGTTTGGCCTATAAGCAAGTTAAAAGCACACCTGATTGATGCTTGCAATCACTTAATAGCTGATATGAAGGTTATAAGGAAGATAAAGGCAGCAAGCACCAAATTTCAAGAAGCCTCCAAAAGCCTTTATTCTTTTGTACTTGTAGTTAACAGAGGCTATCAGTACCATTACTTTAAAACAGGATTTTCAAAGCAGTCTGTAATTCATAATCAATTTATTTCTAAGTTCATGGCTTTCAGTATGTAAGACTCACTTTTTGAAATGTGTAAGTGACACTGGGACTTAACAAATGAGTAGGCTAACATCAGCAGAGAGGCCCCTGAGGATAGACACCTGTTTTTACAAGGGCAGCCTGGAAATGGGACAAAAGGTTTCTGCTCTCTCCCCTTACCATTTTGCGGCACAAACCGCTATGACCAATTACCTGAATCAGGCATAGGGAGCAGTCTTTAACTATGTATTATGAACTTCAGGATAGTAACACGCCAGCATTTGCTGGGATGCCCAGCATATTAATGCATAACAAAACCTACACACATTTCCTGACAACCTTCTTGAAGGACACATTCAAAGGAGGCTGCATCACAAACGTGCTGATTTGTTCCCTCCTTTCTTTAAACATATGTAGGCACTTACAAAGGCACACATATGCATACCATGACAAAAGACTGTTTTCAGGTCTCATGCAAAGAGATACTAAGAAGAGTATTGCAACGTGTCCTTGGGGACAAGAATACCTGGACCAGTAGGTACTTCTGATCAGCACCAGGAATCACATTCTACATTCTGTCATCTGTACTATTGATTTAAGTGGTAAAAGATCAATCCAGCGAAAAAGAAAACAAACCAAGAGATAGCAGAGAATATTAATTCATATATAAGAAGAAAAAAACAATATCTAGAAATCCCTTCAGCGCAATTTTACACTTTGTGACAGCATAAAGCAAGAACCACAAACCTGGTTTATATGCAGATGATTGAAATCTAACCTTCAGACAGTCCTTTGTGGAAACGTTTCTATAGAGGTTACTTTGGGGTTTTCTGTAGTAACAAATGGTAAAATTTTCCTATGCTGTCCATTTAATAAACTTAGTAAGTAAATCACACTAGCAGTACAGATTCAGCTGGCAAAGTTCACTACTCCTCAGTCTGAAAGGAGATAAGATTGTTTTTAAAAAAGAAAGCAAAACACAACACTCCTGGGATTGCTACTGTATTAGCAAGAACATCAAAAGCTGAGTTAGAGTCAGTGTTTGGTATGTACTGTAATTTTGAAAAATTTGTGTATATAATTACATATGTGGTTATTCTTGGCATCCAAGGTCTGTTGAAAGCATGGCCTCTTTTGGACTGTTATCTGTTAACTGGAAGCTCTGGCCAATACAGATAAACACAGCTGAAGTTACTTTAAAGGCAGAGGTCCTCAAAGCATTCACCGTGAAAGAAGGGTTCAGCTCTACACAGGCACAGCAACTTCCAATGTATTTTTGCAAAGGCCACATAAAACTGTAATGAGCAGAGCTTGATGCAGAACCTGTCCTGCACAAACATCTCATTACTCACACACTGTCCTGTGCTTGCATGAACAGG
Source organism: Microhierax caerulescens (assembly GCA_035590215.1). NCBI lineage: Eukaryota > Metazoa > Chordata > Aves > Falconiformes > Falconidae > Microhierax > Microhierax caerulescens. The sequence goes on along the minus strand of JAVJGJ010000047.1, from coordinate 80,787,673 downwards.
CAAAATGAGACAACAATTTAACATAGGAAATCGGACAAGCACCCTGCGCTCAAAACCTATTAAACATGTGTAAAGACTAGAAGCACCACTGTAATATTAAAGTTGCCATTTTACACTGCTTTTTTACAATTAAAGTCACCACCTTGCACTGCTGGTGGTAAGATGTTTGTAGGCACTTTGCTTTTTCTGTGAGGCATGTACTAAAACAAGTTATGTTGTTTGTATATTTAGATCTCAGGCATGTGCTTCCTTTTGTGTTTTAGCTTTAGGAACCAACTAGCAGCTGTAGCAGCCTTTAGTAAGAAGTTTGTTGAATTCAAGTCATGCCGTTAGGCTTATTTCACAGCTGTGCTTCCAAATCCAGTGTTACTCTCACGAGGCAGTTGGGCTTTATTCACACTGTTGCAGATGACGGCCCTTTCAAGGTACATCTCTCACTGCTGAGGCACAGCTTTTTTTCTTTGGACTAGTTTCCTATCTTGTGGCTGTGAGAGAGTATGGATGCCTAAGTAAGAGAAAATCAGCAGAACAATACAGACTTTATTTCACTCCCTTTTAGGTCATTAGGAAACAGTGTAATTGCTCCAACAGGAGCATAGTTGATTCCATAATAAAATAATGGATTTTATACATTTAACACTGCAATTTCCTCACAGAATGGATCCATTACCAGCTCAGGGACAGATATTTATGCTGTTTATAACAGTACATATAATTAATGAGAAACAGTAGTCCTAACATTGCACTTACAAATTACTAAAAGTCTACGTACAATGCACACACAGCATTCTGTATCCTGTGACACACTGGAAACTGTGCAGATGCTTAAAGAGACTGAGTTTGCCATTTCCCGTACCCCAAAGAACTGAATTGCATTGGAAGTTGAATAAATTGGTTTGCATCTATAATTAAATTCTTTCATTCAAGACACACTGAAATTAAATCAGTCCGTTACACAAAGAGTACAGAGTAATCTACATGGAGCAACTTTGACATTATTTCTAACCATGGTTACAACTACTTGACTTAAATTAAAATAACATTAACAACACTGTACTTTCCTATGGTAAGAAAACAACAAATCTGTGTGAACAGCATCTTCATGTACCCCTGGAGAAATAGTACCACCATCATCTATCACAGGAGGAAAACCCTCTCGCAGTAAAAAATCCCATGATCACAACTCTGAGAGGGAGAAATGGTTGTCTGGCTTTTCAGAAACTAAAAGTCCTGAGATAATTATTATTCATTAACAAGAAAAACAAAAATTGAATTGGGACCAATGTTTATTATGTACTATATTTTAAAAAATACCAAGGAAAAAAAAAATCTTGGTGAAGTATCTAACGATGCTGAAAGTTCTTAAGAATGTTTTTTTTCCCTTTTTTCTTGAACTACATGTTCTGGACCACATGCATAGGTGTGGATTTTAAAAATTTATACGTGGCTTTGATTTGCAAATACACCGATTATCCTGTAGTCAAAAAACAGAATTGTAAATGTGCAAGCAATGCGAATAACGATGTATTGATAGTAGTTAGTGAATGCTTATTTCTCCACAAGAGCGTGCTGAGCTTCCTGTGAAAGGCTGCTTGAAACGTCCTACGAAAAGAATCTAAACTTGTTAAAATTAAGTGGTTCTCCAAAGAACGTTTTGTTTATGGATAAGGTTCGGATTGGTTGTTTTGATCATTTTGATCTTTTTTTTTAATGAATTTATTTGGCTAGAAAATGCAACTGTTAATGACATTAACTGTTAATGACATTTTGAGACACTGTTCTTACAAAACCTTCTTTCCAAAGGTAATCTAGTAAAAGGCTGATTTCCTAAAAAAATATGAATAAATATGAAACAGTTGAGGCAGACATGTTTTTCCAACAGTCAGGTATCTGCACCAATTCTTGCAGACAGCTCTTCAGTTTGTATGTGTTGCAGCTCCCAAGCCCATGGAACTGCAGCCGGTGATCTGGCAACTGTTTATCTCAGGTCTGGAAAATGGCTGTCAGGGAGAATGATGGCAAGTCTCCCCTACCGCTCACGGCTCAACTTCAGCCGGACGGTCCATCTCCAATTGTTCAAAGATTGAAGGGAGGGGAGAAAAGGAAGCCCAAACAGAATCACAAAGCTTCACCTGCTGGAGAGGAAAGATGTTAAAGGGGCAGCAGAAGAACAAACTAACCAAACTGAGAGATACTTCTCTCACTAGGAGTAAAATCCTGGAAGCGCAAGGGCTTTCATTTACTTTACTAGAGCTGTTTACTTTATGACTAAAAGCAAGACAGCAAGCCAAGATTTGCAAAGACTTTCTGGTATAACACGGTTTGAGCATTACAGCTTCTCAAGCACTCTTCAACACCACAGTCTAATCTCCTTTTGAATGGACACAAACAAATCCCAAGGGTTTTCCAGCACTCCAGCCTGCAGAGCACTTCAAGCCAGGGTGAGTTGAGTGCTGCCCTAGCTGCAAGCACAGTCCTGCCCTCCCTCCATGCCCACCGCCCTCCCTCCAGCTCCGGACCCATGCTGAGCTATACCAGGGAACTGAACCAGCACTTCTGGGAAAGTATGTTTGAGTAGTAACAGTTCCAGGACCAGCTCCCCACTGAAGAGCCATGGAAATTGCTGTACTGGTATAAGGAAGGAGGAAATAAGCAACCAGGAAGAGGGAAGAGCAGAACCAACTTTTTTAGCAGCAGTCCAAGCTGAAGCTGATTGGGATGTTGTAACAGCAGTTTGTTCTTCCCCTTTCTTTCTCTCTCTCTGTCTTTTTTTTTTTTTTTTCCCCAAGAATAAAGTCATTTTTCAGACATTCTCTCACATGCCTGAGCAGACACCTGGGGAAACTGCTAGGTGTCATGTGCTTCTGATGGAGTTTCTTGCCTCCTGCTGTTGCTACCAACACTATCTCTAGAACACTCCAGGCACCAGGAAGATCTGATTTTTGAACATGTGATGGTTCACATAAACATGTGATGGTTCACAGACTACCTGACACACCAGTCTACAAAACCATTAAAGTCTTCGTATTTGCTACAGTATTCATAGACTGTATTCTAAGAAATTAGCCTTCTTCATATGACTATCTTGTTTAAATTGTGGCATGATGCAGAGACACTTCTCAGCTAAATAGTACCATTAAATGAAATTCTACATGACACCTTGCCTCAAACCCCTTGCTTATTGTCCAGACATGTAAAGAATAGAGGAAAGGAGGGGGAGATAAGTTTTTTTAAATTCCCACAAAACCCACGTAAAATAATCTACTAAGCTGAGATAAAACTTAAGACCCTAGTCTACTAGGGACCAGCTTTCACCTTTGGTTCAAAAATATCTTTAATAGTCCATCCTTAGATTCCTCTGAAATAGGCTACAAAAAAACCATAAACTGAAAGACACTGGAACAGTATGTCTTTCCCCCTTTGCTTACAGTCTTCAAAATCCTGAACAAATTAATTTTAATATGGTTGTTAAGAAAAAAACAACACCAACAACCCCCCCCCATATTAATATCATAAAGTCTAGAGTGTAATTGATTTTTATGTCAATTGTATACCTGAATTTTGTTGGTCATTTGTTTCCACAGAATTTTAGCAAGAAAAGAATAGCATGATATAATACTGTGATATTATAGCACCCTGTGCCAATATTTAAATTAGGTTTACACCATGAGATTAACAAAGGGCGTATTGCAAAACACTATGAAGTCCAAGTCTAAATATGAAGAAAAATTCAATTACTTGCCCATGATCATATGCAGAATAAAAGCACAGTACCAGCATCATTTTAAAGCTTAAAAAAAGATTATATTACTGTAGCTCAGTTCCAAAAAATGTCAAAACAACAGAGAAGATACTGTGGAACCAGAAAAATTCTTTCCTAAATTTTCACATCATTATAATAACATTTTCACAAGAGTTTAAATTAGATTTACTTAGAAATATTGTAACACCTGTTCCCTTTACTCACACACTGATCAGACAGAGAAAACAGATAAGTTTATACATTTTGCAACCCCCTACCACATTACTAGTCAGCAGCAGTGCACTGACTCGATTGCCTAGGGAACATTTACAGGCTGCCACACTTTGGAAGGATCTTTGTTTGGATGCGTTATGTTTATTTGCTGCCTAACCACCCCTTTGAAAGTTTTGTGCAATTCAAGAATGGTCAGGCATTTTTTTCAAAAAGATGCTCCTCAGGTAGTCACATACACGAGCCAGTGAGGGAAAAAGGCAGCATGGTCAAGGTGCAATGTCTGCCAGTCACGCAGCACCACAGCTGAAGCTATTTCCTTATGAGCTTTACATTGCAAACAACATGGTATGTTCATTCATTTGGACAAATTGCCTTGAAATAACAGCTTTCCTACTGTGAGCTGTACTTTTTGTACATCTCAGTACTACTACTCACATCATGACTCTTGAAAACGTACATTGTTTTGTGGTTTTCCCAAATACTGACTTTTGTTAATTGTTCTCAGGAGAATTCACAGTAGATTCAACTTTTATGAGATGTTTGGGGAAACAAAATATTCTGCCCATAGATTTCTTAGGGGTCCAGAACTATAGAAAACAATGATTCTATTAAACTGTTGTGAGAATAGGTACAAAAGCTAAATAAGTGCCTACATAAATTCTCAGTTCCTCTGAAGCGAAACAATCTACACCAGTTCATGATATTTGAGAATCTGAAACGTAAGTTTCAGCCATTATTTTCAAAAAGCAGTGAAGCACAGATAGTGTGAAAGACCTGAGTGCAAAGCACAAAGAGCTATAAATATCATAAGGCTCAATGTATTTTCATTGGGTATACGCCTGTTTTTGCACATGGGCTATGGATTATTAGGCTTGGCAAGTAATATGAATTGGGAATTGACTTCAAGCTTGCAAATTGCACTTCTCAGCAGTGTTCCTCAGTTTCTTTGGAAGACATCTAGAACAAATTCAATCACTGTGAATTTGCCCCACTGAGCTAACCTTTTCTCATTGTGAATTTGCCTCATTGAGTTAACCTTTTCTTTTTGCTCCAACCAATGAAAACCTACACTCATTCAACCAAAGCAAATAGCGTTATCAAGGTGTACACCTGTGTAAACACAGTTCAGCCCTTCGTGCTCCTATGCCAAGATTTTTCTGTTGTAATAACTGACTGAGGATTTTTGTTTCTTTATAGCTACTCTAAAGCCTGTTGTTAAATTGCTGAAGTAAGTAGCAGCACAAGCTGGGTCTGGGGATTGACCACCAGTATGATAGACTTAATTACTTCTAGTGAATTGAAAGGAAGAAAGAGTATAAAATTGAAATTTAAGAACAAAGGATGTTAATACTCCAATTCTCTATTATGTGTGTGCCTTTATAAATCTAGATTTCACAACGTGATTAAAGACAACCTAAAATATGAGGGAGTACAGCTTATTATACAAGTATATTTTGTCTGTACTAGAACTAAATGGCACCCTTTAATTCTGCTTAATGACAAATCACTTTTAACAGAGAACAAAGAAGTCTAACTGTAATTACCCCTTGGACATTGGTGATTTGTTTTAGTAGCTCCTGTCAAAGAACAAAAAATAAACAAATGGAGCAGCTACAGCATCTTGCAAGGTGCTTATGTATTTACTGTCTGTCACATTTTTAAAAATTGTTTCAGGTACTACAGTTAAATGTCCTTTTTCTGATTCCCACCAAATAACAAGGAAGTTTGTATAAAATTTATTTGTGAACCAGCAGATTTAATCAATGCTGAATGTTCAGCTATTCTTCACAAACCAATTAAATGTAACAAATCAAGATTTTTACTGACATGAAATCTGTATTTTTTTCAGAATTATTTCCCCTTACACATTTTAAAGTTTGGGTATACATAATCTAAAAAAAAAAAAAAAAAAAAAAAAGCACCAGACTTTGGGGCTTAGGGAGAAATTGACTTTCTAGTAGACTTCTGGTGGATAACAGAAGACTGAGAGGGATGAATATCAAGGTGACTCTAAAATTCCCTAACTTTGCTGATAATGCTCCACAGGATACAGTGAAGTTAGGGTAAGTAACCATATATTTTTCTATATGCTAAAAATGATTGCTGCTAACTGCTAACAGACTGATGCTAAAATAATTGCAACATTAGCTCAGGTAATATAATGACTAGGACTGTTCAACATAAAATTAATTTTTTTTCACTGCAGCCTCTACAGTGCCATGTTTTAGACAGCGTTAACAACACATCAGTGTTTTACGTATGGCTGAATGGTGCTTATGCAGCATCAAGACCTCTGTTTTCCCACTGTCCCCCCCGCCCCGCAGCAAGTAGGCTGGGGATGGGCAGGAGGTTAGGAGTGGAGACAGCCAGACCAGCTGACCCCAACAGACCAAAAGGATACTACACACCATATATAATGTCACTCTCAGCAATAGAACAGAAGGGGAGTTTTTCCCAAAGTAGCCGTTACTTGAGAATTGGCTTGGCATCAGTCAGCTGGCCGGAGGTGGTGAGTGATTGTCTTTGCATCACATGGCGTTTTTTTCTTTTTTTCCCTTCACTTATTAGACTGCCTTTATATTGATGTATGAGCTTTTCTTACTTTTGCTTTTCCAATTCTCTCACCTACCCCACTGCAGCATGGGGGCTTAGTTACCAGCCAGGGTAAGCTCACCACAAATTCATGAACTACAAATATACAAGTGTACAAAGGACCTAGGATAAAATATTAAACGTGACCCAGCAAAGGATATGTTATCTTTAGATGGTGGCCAGTAGAAGGGTCAATATTAAACATCAGTAATCTAGCAGGAGAACTACTTTTTAAACTTTCTTCTCTGAAGAAAAAACATGAATCTTTAATCAAACTAGCCTCGTTGTCATGAGGAATTACTGTAACTGGGGGTATTTTGAAGTGTTTCCAAATGTGTGCACTGAACTGCAAGGGAGAAAAATTAATATATAGTGCCTGACAGAATAAATATTGCACAAAATATGAAGATGACTGAAGTCTAGGAAGATGTCTCAACCATTTATATACTTTTTGCCATGCAGCCCTGCTAAGATGCTATACAAAGCAGTTTTATTATATCAACCTTTAATATCTTCCTTCTATGTCAGACAGCTATTCATGCAGATTTTTCTCTTCCTTGTGAGCCTTTGAAGCTTGACTGCTGAGTGAAGTAAATCCAAGCTTGTTATTTTTCCCATTTTCCAATGCCAAAAATGCATTTCTGTCAGAAAACTACAGAAGTCTTCTGATTTTATTCTGCTCAAGTCTGCTACATTCATTTGAGTCTTTCCCATGACCAATATGTGGCAGAAAAAGAGACAGTTCTAATACAGTCTATTAAAAGAAATATCCAAAAAAAGCCCAGAACTCTTTCCATGGATACTTCAAAGAAGTAGCACCACTGCTATCTTGTGGAGAACATGAGGTTTATACAAGATCAGGATGCCATCTTCCCTGAACATATTTAAGTAAATTCTTTTAAGCACACTACTTCTGGTCAACAGTGTTAACAGCAGCACCACTGGAGTAATGGAAAAGAGAACTGCTGAGTCAAAAGGCTGTATTCCTCTTGCCTAACGTTTATTGTGTAAAAGCTTGTCATCTAGCCTATGGTGTCACATCATCTCCTTCTATTGTCAGTGGAAGGCAATATAATTTTTCAGAGGTGATTTCAACGTCCATACTTAAGACTACTGTAGAATGAAGCCTAACAGCTTCTTTCCAATGCTAGAGAAGACTCTGCTGACCCGAGAAGAAACTTATGTCTGTCTAAAAATTGAATGTGGTTTTGGGGAGTTTTGTTTTGTTTTCTTTGGAATGAATCCTACCCAAAATCCACAAGGCTCAGGGGGCTGTCCTGAAAATGCAGGACTGGGATCATAATACAATCTGCCAATCATTTTTGTTCTGCTCACCTGATTGCCAAAACATTCATTCACCTCACACCAAAATTACACCCTGTAGTCACAACACCTAGGTACATTTTGGCCAACAGGATGTTCAGCAATCTAATGCGTTGGGATCTTCTGATGTAGGGCTCTGGGCTCCAAAGGTGTTCTTCAACTAAGCAGGCTCCATTTTAGCATCACTGTCTATTTTAGAAATGGGACTTCGTAGTTACTCTAGGCAATTTCAGGAGCAATGCAATTCCCAGACACCACTTCCCAATCTTTCAAACAGCTTTTATTCATTGTTTCTTAAGTACTAAGTTCCTGCTGTGCTCTCGAATCACCTGCTCCCAGGGGCCTCTAACAGTGGTAGCAAAAAGATGCTGGTTTGATAGAAGTACTGGCAATTACCCCATTCTTTGGCTAGCACCATATACATAAACGTCCAAGACAAAAATGTCAACATACATTTCCTAGCCTCTTCATTCCTGAAAGCTCTCAGTGGCCACCTCAGAATCCCCTAAGGATTCTCCAGGATCTTGCTTTTTATCTTCTCACTTGCCTCTGGCACTCTGAAACTGAATTTCTTTCTGTCTTCCACTTTAAAAGCTAAAAGCTGTCTCTTTTTCCCTGTGAACAGTGCTAACTGATCTTGATGACCAAGTCAGCACAATGTAGGGATGAAACTGTTAAAGCATTTCAGACATACCCTTCCATCTTCTATATGTGGGAAGGAGAAATAAAAGGAATTGGCAATACTGGCTTGTTTTGACAAAACATTCTAAAAGACAACCACCTGATTTTTTAAGTTTACACAAATAGTAGCATATGGTAATGTGCATTGACCATCAAGGGTATTAATCCATGGAAATTGGATCAGTTTCATGGTTTAACCCCACATAGCAACTAAGTACCACGCAGCTGCTCCCTCTCCCCCACTGTGGCATGGGGAGGAGAATCAGAAAAAGGTAAAACCCATTGGCTGTGATAAGAATAGTTTAATAACTGAAACAAAGTAAAAAATAGTAACAATTATAACAACAACAATAACTGTAACGGAGAGGGAGAGAGAGGAATACAACTCATAGGAAAAGAACAAGATATGCACAATGCAATTGCTCACCACCCTCTGACCAACACCCAGCCAGTCCCCAAGCAGCAGCCCCAGCCAGCTCCCCCATTTCATATGCTAAGCACGGTGTTCCATGGTATAGAATATCCCTTTGGCTACTTCAAGTCTACTGTCCTGGCTCTGCTCCCTCCCAACTTCTTGTGTACCTCCTCACTGGCAGAGCACAGGAAACTGGAAAGTCTTTGACTTAGAGTAACCACCATGCAGCAACAACTAAAACATCAGTGTTATCAACATTATTCTTGTACTAAATCCAAAACATAGCACTGTACCAGCTACCAAGAAGAGAATTAATTCCATCCCAGGTGAAACCAGGACAATGGGACTAGAATGAAAAATGAGAAAAAACACAGGAAAATAGGTAGCTACAAAAAAGCTAAATCCAACAAAAGTCCAGCTGTAGAACAAGATTTGGAATCACATGCTTTCAAGGAACTCCCTCTAGAATTCTAGAATCATATTTCACTTCCCCCCCTCCCTTTTTTTCTCCTCCAGAATCAGTGGTAGCACTTCCACTTCTCAAGCTTGTTTGCAGGCATGTAAACTTTCCTGGATACTACTGTAGGGCTCCAGTTTTGTTTCCAAAACATAGGATCTCTGAGTACTATCACTGTTTGCCCTCTGATTCCATGCATAAGGCCTGTCAGTTTCAGAGCATTTTGAGCTGCAGGTTACAGAAAAGTAGGGCAATGTTTTCTAATGAGATGCCAGAATTAGCAGAAGGCTCTTCTATATGCAAAAGACACAGCATGAGCTGAGCTACTTTCAGAAGTCTGCCCCTCTGTCAGCTCTACAGGGCTGTGTGTAATGTCTGTTCCACTTCGGGAGTCCCCCGTGCTGCCCCATGCAAGCTGACATTGAAGCAGAGGGTTCATTCAAGACTCTAGGTAATCATTCACATGTGCATTTACCTCCACCCTCCCACAGAACACCTCCATCACTCGTTTCATATGGGAGTACTTGGATGTGGTCTAACACCCTAGTGATCTGACAATCCTAGTATTTCAGCTGCGGTTTCTGTACATTTGGTCAAGCTAGTCACCGCTTCATTCGAACTTTCACTTTTTCTGCTCCCACGCCTGTCAAGTAACTTCAGGACCCAATTCCAGCACCAGTCCTGCTCATTGCTGCTATGCCACCAGTTTGAAGAAGAGGCAGGGAATGGAGGTTTCTGGGGCAGTCCTGCTGAAGCACCTCAGACACCTGCTTGAGTTTTAAAGGACAGTTCCAAAGCAGACACTCAAAAGCATAAAAGTATCATCACAGAAGACCACCACCTAAACCCTCCTGTCCCATGGAAGCACATGGCAAAAAGTTTGGCTCCCCAGCCCTGCCAATCCATCAGAACAGTTCATTCCACACAGCTGAGCCAATAAACCAGAAAATTCAGGTGTATCAATCCCCAGAGCAGTACAGGTCAGCTGTTCCCGAGAGAGACAAGTATCAAGTTATGTTCAAAATGTTGGAGCAATACCCTCTGAAGTGGGAAGGAATGCCCCATTCTCTTGTCCATGCAATTGTTCGGGGGAAAAAAAAAGTGTT
>JAVJGJ010000047.1:80714720-80777023 GCA_035590215.1 Microhierax caerulescens | reverse complement strand
ATCCGGGGGGGGATGGATTGAGGGCCCTGGGGGGTTGTTTCCAGCCCACGGGCCATAGTTTGAGGACCCCTGCTCTAGGATGTGGCCTGCTTCTGCAATACTTTGTTGCCTAAATTTCAGTTCAGTTTTAAGTAAATCATTAACAACTCTGTTTTGGTTTTTTTCGCTTTAACTCTCCTCCCATTCAATTAGTTGAGGTTGTAAAGAGTTTTTAATCTCTCTAATCTGAATGTTCTTTTAAAAAAAGGTATGATTAAGTCCAAGAAAAAGCCTTCAAGAGTAAGTGGAGATAGACTGGGGATAGGATGGCAGCTATATATTCACAGAAATCAACAGGTATTAGAAACATCTATCCCATCTTTGGCTTTATAGGTGCTGTGCAGTGGTGTTTCTCCTATCCACTAGTTTCCATAAGAAATGTTTCACTATTACTCTGATTTCTCATTAAGACATTCTAATCCATGAGGAGAATCTACTTGCCTGAAGGTATGAGGGAAAGTGAGTAAGAGAGGCAATACTGTCAAAACTTGCACAGTCCTGCTAATAAACAGGGAAAATCCAGCTGTTTCTTTCCCAGTGACAAAATTATGGATAGTCTAAAACTGCCCCAGGCAATAAATCTGCTGCACACTATCACTACATGCTAGAAAACTCAGTTTAAGCTAAGAGGATGAAAATAAATCAGTTTTATAAGCTTGGTATATCAAAATAATATCATTAAAAAATATATAGTTTAAAGATGCAACTTGAAAACCAATGCAACAACAAGTTCTAGATTAAAAACCAACCAATCACATTACAAACACAGCCTGCCAAAAGTACTGATCATAACTAGGGTGACTTGGGAGCTTTTCATATTCCAGATTTAACTTCAGATTTAGCATGGCTTTGATTTTCAAACTAGAATAGTCATCCTAAAGAGATTTCTGGAATAATCCTTTTAAAATCAGAGATGTACATGTGCAGGTATCATGACAATCCTACCAAGGCAGTGCAGGTACTCTCATTGCTTTTACTAAATTGTTTTATTTTCCTTCAGATCAATAGAACAGCTACTAAATACTTTTTACTTCATCAAATTAAATGTAGATAAATGTAACTCCTGTTAACAACACATGGTATGGAGACTTTCCAGTGGGTCTTTTCGATCCTTTTGTAGCTCTCCAAGGAAATAGTTTGTTGCCTGACTTAGATGACGTGGCATCAGTTTAAAAAAACCCCGAAAAATAATAATAATTAAAAAAACAACTAAAAAAAACCCCAACAAACAAACAAAAATCACACACACAACAAAACAGCATACCACACCAACCAACCAGCCAACAAACCAACAAAAAACCCCCAACATCCAGCAGCACAGTTCGCAGTCATAAGTGGTAATGCTGCATATCCATACTGGGTCTATTGTACTCAAACTACAGCACAGCACTGGTTTTCACCAAAGCGCATTTGTCTTTTTTGATGAATGCCCAAAACCTAAATACATTTGAAAATGCTGGGTGACACCAGTCAACAAGGAGCTGCACTCAGAGCACCAAGCAATCATGTGGCACCCCATGATCGGTGACCCCTTCCTTCCGCAGAGTTCAGGGTGAAAGTACATGCATGCGATGGCACATTTCTCAGAATGAATTTCTGATCTACTCCATACTAAAAAAAAGCACATTTTTTGAGAAAGATAATGTGCTTATGTTCCACAGATAAATTCTGTTAACACAACGTAAATTACCAGTGCAGTCAAGGAAAGCTCCGCCATGGAGGCTAGATTTTTTCAATGTCTGAAATTTCATGCTTCCTTCAGACTTCCACAATCTTTACAAAGCACCTGCTTATCAGCACGCGCTCTGCAGCATACTGTAAGGGCACTGATACAGCACAACAAAGATAAATTTGTTATAAGAACTATTCATTATGAATTCATAGCATTGGATAAAATCTGCAGGGACAATTTCCAAATGAGATGCTTACTAAATGCAGTTAAAGTTTTTTTTAGTCTTCCCTGAAGACTTACTACAGCTAATTGCATCTCTGTCATTTAATATTTTCTGAGATCAAAAGGTGAGCAGAAAATCCTTCTTTCCAGTTTGCAGAGTGCCTCTCCTATACATACACTGCACTTCCTTCATCTGAGAAACATCTTGTCAAAGCGGACATTTCACATGTTTCATTGTCAATTTGGACAACATTCGGCTCTGTGGACAAGAAAGGTGAATGTTTCATCACATTATGGAAGAGTTCAAACATTCAGTCAAAGCTGCAAAGAATATGATGTTTTGCTTCCTTGTCATTTGCCACTGTCTAATAACTTGTATCTAAAATTTAATAGAAACATGGAAAACCCCATAAGTGCACCCTTGGTGTTAAACATTTATATCTGCACTACATATTCCATAATAAATATTTTAATGCAGTGCGAAGCTAGACACATTCCTGTTAACTTATTTTGGATATTTTTCTGTATTTCATGGGAAAAAATCAGCGCCACACTTTTTGCAGGTCTGCTAATGTTAGCTCTTCACTCATCTGAAGTTTCTCTACTACAATCTGTGATCGCTATTATGCAAAGTTAAAACAGGGTGTTTCTGGGGTTCGATGCTTGAACACGAGCATACACGCATACAGACATCAATACACAACCATACCAGTACACGTATGTTCTAGTACAAAGAAATACAAAGCAATCAACTCAAGAAGTTTTAGAATTGTACACAAAGCAAAAAGGAAAGGTTGGCCCATTAAAAATACATTCTTGCTCATTCACCTGGTTGCATTTTTCAGTAAATAGCCTCCATTCCCCCAAATACAAGTTCAAGAGAAATAAAAACTGCTGCCACCTACTTCAAAGGAATTTTTTCCAGTAAGGTCTAGATTGTTCCAAATCACTAAATTGAAGTTAATGCACAAAACCCACAACAAAGTTTTACAATTTAGTTTTTCACGCAGTATTTTTCTCTGCCTATGTTCAGAGTAGGAACCAAAATATTGCCTTTTTATTTCTGCATCTTTCCCCATGTGAGAGTAAGAGTCTACATCACAAGAATGAGTGGGAGCTGAATAATATTATCCCCAATCCAGATGCTGTGTGAATAGAAACAAAATAGTCATTACTGAAACACACAGCATTTAGTTATTTATAGACTCCATTCAGACATCACCACTAGTAAGACAGCACGTGCTACAATGCCCTTTTTGAATAGCCTTTCAGAGTACTTGAGAGACCTGTTTTACAAGCCTGGACCACCATCCAGAGAAGAGTCGTGCATATAAGGATAGAAGCAAAATGCAACAGACAAACACATACACTTGCAGGAATAAAGGACACCTAATCACTTCTCATATAATAGGAGTGTTGAAATGTTTTCCTGTAAATGCTGACATTCACTCTGAGAGCCCTTCTCATAGAAGATCTATTACCCTCAGAGATGCAGTTTTTGAAACAGGTGCTGCTATTTTTTTAAGAGACCACTTGAAGAAAAAGAAAACTGCTTATCCCCAGCTGGCATAACAAATTCATTGTATGTGTTTTTCTGGAAGTAAAGACACCAAGACAAACTTCATCAAGAAGTGTCACTTTCCCTTTTGACCTAACCAATTAATCTTTTCAGCGTGGTCCTGCCAGAAGGGCAAACTGATGGAATAATATCTTTGCGAATAAGTTGGTCTGTTCAAAAGAACGTAAGAAATCCTGTTTCCACAGGCAAAGGGAGGAATCGGGCAACAGGACCTTATGATCAAGCTATGTCCAAAAGGTTCTTTTAGGCCATTCCTGGTTCAAAACCTTCCCCTCTCATTGCTTTTTTCAAGGTAGGAGCAAAAACAGACTCCCAGGTAAACACAGCCCTACTGAGCCCCTCGGGATGCCCTCCCAGCACAGCATCACCCCCCTGGAAGCTCATCTGGAAGCCAGAGCTGCCTGTGCCACACTGCACCATCACTCCTCGTTTGCTCCCTCTCTCTCATACTGCTTTTTCCCTCTCTCCTTCTGATACACGTGCAGACTTGCTTACACAAGCTAATAGCCAGGGGCCACTATCCAAAAGGTAATTTGGGCTCCCAAACAAACTCACACCTGTGCTTCAGCTTCAGACCTGCTGTGTATATACTCTTTGCTTCACACGCAGCAAGCCATGCTCCCGACCAGCCAATGCACAGGTCTGTTCCAACAGGTCCACAGGCAAGAGAGGCTAAAGGTCAAAGGGCCTGCAAAGATCTTCTTTCTGATAGAAGTGAGTGGAGAGGTTATTTCCTAACCTTTGTCCTGGAAGGCACAACATTTCCCCAAAAACAGCGGCACAGCAATTTTGGTCACAGGCATAGAGCTGTGGTGGCAAGTTATAACAAGGTAATGGGACAACATGAATGATGCCTTCATCCGCCAGGCAACTCTACCATCCATGTGCCACCAAGGCAGCATGGCCACATGCCAGACCTAAAGGTGCTTTGCCTCATAAACACACCAGGCTCCTCCGAAAGCAGTATTTGGTCCAATGGTTCTTTCCACCTGGATTTTTGCAGGCAAAAGAAGTCATGACTCACCCTTGGCTGTTTGTGTCACTTTATTTCATCGTGGGGAACAAAATACTCAAATATCTGAAGGCTGGAGATGACATAGCAGCAATAGTTGCAGATGTCTGTTCAGAAATGAAATGAAGACAGAGAATAATCATTTGCATTTGGCTCTTCCATGTTTTTCCACTTTTGGGACAAAGCTTGTACTGTGTGAGTAGACTCCTAGAAAAGCATATTGTATACACAACAGCCATGGTTGATAATACTGAAATGAGGACTCTGAGATCATTCCCCAAGAATCATGCTGTGCTCTACAATTACCTAGTTCATGAGCCACACACGGAGCAGTTTATTAGGGTACCTCCACTTCATTCTCTTTTTCAGTTGCATGTTTGTATACGCTTGACTTCCACACTTAAAGTCCTCCAATAGCCATGACAGGATGTTTCTTAACCAGTGTATGAAAACATTGGTAAAGGCCAGGATAGAGAGGGGGGTGAAAAATCACTTTTTTTTTTTTTTTTTTTTTTTATCATTTTGTCAATACTCTTTTAAAAAGTTGGAGGATTTTAGTATCTGGTCAAACTTTGACCTAGCTTTCTCGTCCTTGGTTAACACTCTGATTGACGATGCTGTTTGATATATAATATATGCCATCATATTGGGGGCTGGGAGTTTACAATTTTCAGGACAGAACCACTGATGAGACACTACCCACCCAACAATTTCTTTCACTTTTATTGGCCAGGCTGCCTCCCTGCACTATCCATTTGTATCCTTGAACACAAATATCTCCTTGGATTTCAATTTCGTATCTGCACCTCACACATACTGCCCACGTGATTTCCTTATGTTCCACATAAATATTGGTCAGTGGGACTATCAGCTATGGGTATGATTTGGTGTTTCAATATTACAAAGGACTAGCACATACAGGACACCTAGAACACTGCTAGCAATGTCACGTTCAAATGGAAAGATGAATGTGATATCAACTCTGCACATTTTTCTAGTTCTTCTGCCCTCCTAGAGATAAAAACTTCTAAATTAGAGACACTACAGAGAGTTCAAAGGCCAAGTCTTTGTCTTTCCAGTCATTAGATGGGTTCTTGAAATGACTGTGAAATTAGAGGGTCTTTAAAAAACAAATGCTATTCTGTGCAATCATTTCCAAAGGAAATATGAGGCAATATAAATTAAACATTAAAATGCAAAGCTTTGCTGTAAGGCTACTGAATCAGAAACAGAAATGCAGATAATTAATGAGAATATCTGTCTTTGCATATTCACTTTCCTCTCCAGTAGAAGCCATTAATCTTTAAATGCGTATCAAAAGGACACATAAGTCAGCATACAAAGAGCGTGTACTGAGGACACTAAATAAATTAAGGACACCTCATATGGCAGCACAAGAAACTCATTTTATACTTCTTATCTCTCCAGGCCCCTTCTGCGCAGTCTGCTTTCTGTTCCTGTCACAGGGACAACCACGGATTCACAGGACAGAGGAACAAGGAGAATCCCAGCCTCTATTCCAAACCATTTCAATGTTTTATAAATGTATATTAAGACTTCTTCAGTTTTGATTAACCTATAAAATATTTTATCCTCTAGATAGGTGTGCTTAAATGTCACAAAGAGGGAAAATCATAATTATGAACTGAGTCTTGTTAAGGCAACTTGTCTTGTTTCTGGCAGAAAGTTCTTACAGTCTTTTTGTTCCCATAGTAGAAGTGTTTATAGTGAGGAGGAGACATATCTGTGCTTTGAAGCTAAATAAGGTTTTTTAACAAGACTAATTTTGATTGTAAAAATAAACAGCAAGATGAAGGAATGGCAATACCTAAGTGCTTTTACTTCTCATCTCCCACAAGCTCTTCAAACACTTCAAAACCTGAGAGTCTGTTGTACCTCAAAACATGCTTTGTGAGGAAGGTTTCCAAGCAGCTTACTGGGACAGTTCATGCATGGGTATCTGGATATTTGAAATTCCTTAGTTCTTCCCCATACTAAACAATCATTTTCCCAGGTAAAACAGATTCAATATTAAAAAAATATAACTCAAGCCAACACTTTTTTCTGAAGTCCAAGTCTTTCTACCTAATTAGGATGGGCTCCATCTCTTCACCGAAGCACTAGGATGCACTTCACGTGGCTTGGGGCAAAACACCTTCCCCATTCTTTCAGCTCCTTCCAGAACCCTCACCTGAATGTTGAGGAGCCCCATCTACGGTTTTATGCAAAGTTGCAGTCAGGCGGTTCTGCACTGTAAAACCAGCATCTTTCCTCAAGCTGCCAAAACCGTGCAACATAGTGACCACATACATTGCCACTCCCTCTTCTGTTCTGTCTTGACCACCTTAGGGGCTTCCATGTGACTTCTTGCAGGCTCTTATGCCACATCGCCTCCACAAGAAATCCTGGAAAGTTTCATACTCAACTAGCTTTCTTACAGAATTTCTGCTGTCTGAAAAGAGGAACTGTATCTCCTGTCTCTGGCCTCAGGTCACTCAACTCCAGCAGCCACATCTCACACAGAGAAACCTTTGAAGCTATACTACCCTGACGTACAGGTTAGAAATTTGAGGCATGAAGAATGTGGTAAAGCTTTTAGTGAAAAAAAGGTTTTGAAAAAAGTGTCTGATATTTGTGGTATTTTGTCTGAAGTTCTTCAGGTTTAGGTTTTTCATGAACTTGAAGTTTTGCATTAAAACATCATGAAAGTCAAACTGTGGTTAGGGTTTCCTGGTTGAAAACTTCCCCATTAAAAAAAAAAAAAAAAAAAAAGTCAAGTTAGCCTTATGCACAGATTAACTAGTAATAAAGGAAAACTATAGCAGAGCTGGAGAGCAGTCCCCATAATTTCAGACTTTACCTTAATCATATGATCATCCCAGGGGAACCCTTCAGACAGGCTAATAAACAAATACATAAATTATCTGGGAATAAGGCAGTAATATGTTTTATACTGAAAAAAGGAAGGCATTGCACAGCTGTAAAAAAAAAAAAAAAAAAAAAGTAAAGTTGTGGGAGTCTTATGTACTCTCAATTATACTTAAAATCCCTTTACTCAGATATCTGTGAAAACAATATCCATTTTCCTGAAATATCTTCTCTCTTTGCAATGAAAAACTAAAACTAAACATGGCTTCAACACATTCTTCCTTAGATCTGTATTTCATGTTAACATAAAGGTAAGGAAGATTATGCTACATGTGGTTGGGAAGTTTCTGAACAAAAATGGGAAAAATAGGTATAAAAATAACATCTTAAGGATGTTTCTTTTGTGGAAGTTCATACCTGTTTATGTTAGATCTCTAAGCACTAGGAAGCTTAGTACTCCCATTGGAGAACTATTTGGCCAAAAGCACGTCATCAGACATCCCCTACCACTGAATTAAACAATATTCTAGTTGTTTATGACCCCTATGTGAAACATAGGGAAATAAAATAAGTCCTTCTGCCTGATGCAGGCAAGGACTTAAAGAAAAATTTAAAAAAGAAAAAATATTGGATTCTGCAATCCTGTAGTTCTCTAACCATAGGGCAATTCTATTTTTGACGCTAGAGAGGATCTGGCTCTTATTTGTTTTGTTCTCCCTCCACAAAAGACTTCAGAATAGTCCAGATTTCCTTCAGTTAATGTTAAAAAGAAAAAAATCTCTACCAATTCCATGAGTATGAAAGCTGGTTTTAAGAACCGAAAGCTCTTTCAGCAGGAGCTGACACCCAACAGCAAACACAGCTGCCAAGTTTGCATCCCAAAGGACTGCAGAGAGCAGCTGTGCTTTAACCATCAGCCAGCCACTGCCCAGAAAGGCAGCTCCAGCTCTTTGAGAGCCGCTTTATAGTCTTTCTGCTGAAAGCCTGTTCCCGAGCTGCCTTTCGGTTGTTACCTCCTGCTACACAAACCACATTTCAACAATAAATCACCTCAAAACTCGTAGCTCTAAAGGAATTGCTCTGATCAGGGAACTGTGGTTGAGCAAAGTCTTAGTCAGCAAGCGCCAGCTGAGGGACGAGCCCTCACCAGCCAGCTCGGGCAACGGCCCAGTTTGCAGCCACTGAGGAGGAAAACGTCCCCCCCTCCCCACAGAGGTTTCCCCACTCATGCCTGCAGATTTCCTCGACTTCCTTCACATCCGTTCTGCTGCCTCTCAGACCCCTTTTGTAAATCGAATCAATTTGCTAACCTGGCAGGAAAGCAACCCAGCAAAAACAACTGGATGGTTTCCTATGGAGCTGGCGAGTTGAATGGCCTCACAAAGCACAGCGCGAGTGCCAGAGCCCCAGGGGAGCGGGGCGCGGGGGTCAGCCTCCAGGAAAAGGCAAGAGAAGAGGTGAAGCAGCACATCCCCCTCACAATACAAATGCAACACTGGATCAGCTCCATCACTCCCGAAATGGCAACCTAAGCCTAACCCTGACAGATTTGTTTTTTCCCCCCACTGCAAATAAATACAGGGTAAGGCTCGTATTTCACATTTAGCTGGTCAAGGGAAACTTTTCTTATATGTTCTGAGATCGCTAAGTTTGAGCAATGCAAGTTGTTTCTTATGAGAGATCCAATTTAGTAGCTTCTAATTACTCAGAAGTTAATGGACTTAAAGGGTTACATTCCTTTGCAAGACTTCCATTGACTTCAGTTAAATTAGGATCAAAGTCTGGAACTTCACCATTCTACTGTAATTACTTAGTCTTAGATGCACGTCTACAAACATAAAAATACTGCCAGTATCTGATATGGAGAAACATCTTTATGCAAATAAAGTGCTGTTTTTATATGCTTTTCTACCATATTCCTATTTCTTTCATTATTTTTGATTCAATCATTATCTCTGGTGGGTTTGACCAAATGAAAGCATAAAGCTGCTTGCGCTAGAACACTTATCAACTCAGTTTTGCATGCAGCATAGCCACAGAATAATGAATTAGAAATTCCAGGGTTTGATGGCAGGTTTATGTATTTCTGAAAGGGGAAAATGGAATTAAGCTTTCACTTTATAGGTCTGTTTGTATTCTTGGTAAATACAACACAGTCATGAAACTTTTAAGAGCAATGAGCTAGAACATAAATGAAATAGGAATACTGCAGTACAACATTTACAGTCAATAATTAGTTATGAGAATTGCACAGAGCTTGCAAAACAGCTACAAGGTTTTTTTCTTAGCCCACTGAAACTCACAGTCACAAAACTATTATACAAACGTCAGTAGAATTAGGGTTTTGATGCAGTCTCTAAAGCTGGGCAGACTATTGTTTTTCTTTGATAAAAAGCTTTATCAAAATTAAGGGGATTAGCAACATTTAACTATTCCTTCCTTTTACATTGCCAAAAATCACAGATGTAGATCAAGTCACATTGATGAAAAGAACAGGAAAAAATCCACGATTGAAAAAGCAGGTCATTCTTATTTTCTTCCCCTTGGGTTATCTCACTGAACAGCACCGCCGTTCATAGTGTCCAAGAATACAATCTGTACTTGTTTCTTGGCTTTGTTAATCTGAGTGACTTTCACTAGCACAACCTTCATCAACATTTCCCAGGTTTAAACACAGGCAAACTCAAAAGATACACTTCAGAAGTCCCCACAGGCAACTTGAAGTAGAAAATACTGTTCCATATTTCAGATGTCTCTCAAAAAAATGCTTCAAATCAAATCAATGACACCTAACAACCCACCAAAACACCAGCTAGGGTGAAATTCTGCAAACAAGACTGTGAACAGAGTATTGGAGTATGTTGAATGGATATTATTTTGCCTTTATAGCACCACAAGTTTAGCTCATCATAGCTTTGCCACAAGTTTTCCTGATTAACGAGGAAGTTCCTGAAATCCGGCTTTATCATACCTCTTTATTATCTCAGTGCTTAGCAAACACAGCCACGACACGGAGCGCATAAGAAGGTTGCAGAGCACTCTGGTCACAGCCAAGGCACAAGGTCCGACACGAGGGCTACACTGGCATAACGCAGATGCTGCTGAAAGTGCCACTCTACTTCTCCTGCTCTGTCAGCATGTGCCCTCCTGCCACTTCACTTCCATTAGATTAAGGGACCCTGAATATGCAAAGTAAATCATTTAAGCAGAAAATTAACCTTGCTGGGAAAAAAAAAAAACAACAAAACTGTCTTCTCTTTGATTATGCAGTAAGCTGGCTCACCCTGAAGACAACAGTCTGTAAGATCTGTGGATCCACGGATGGTAGGTCACCTGTCGCAGGGGAGGATGAACAGGCTGGCCCTTTCCAATGTCACCTTCCCATTAGATCAATTTAAGCATAAAGGTCACACTGCATAAATGGTGCAGTTTCATTCAAGTTCCTTTTGCTAAGGGATGGAGCAAGACTGGGAGCCATAGGAGTGAAGGTGTGCATGGGACTTGTGACTCATTTGACACTGAAGCCTGAAGCTGTGCTGTGCCTGAGGAAAGAAAGCAGACAAGGGATGGTCTCCTGGCTGGGGTGACTGGATGATGCCCTCTAGACTCGGGTTCTGTCCCATTCATCTTGCTCATGCATGATGAGAAAGGTCACTAAGGCAACTCCTCAAATATGGTCACTAATCACATACACCCCGTTTTTCATGTGCTTGGCTCGAGTAGCTATTGTAATAAGTGGAGCTGCAGAGTTTTTCAGCAGGATATACCTTCCACCTAAAAATCCTAATCCAGTGAGACAGAGCCATCAGTGGGACTTTCCCTCCCAGTTTGGGCAGGCGCAGAGCCCACCCCCCTGCCTGCACTCGCTCCCAGAGCCGCAGCCTCATCCCACCAGCCAGGGCTCGTGGTTCAGATGCCCCTTCCTCAGCAGCCATCTCACAGCCCTCAGTGTCTCTGAGGTGGGCATGCCCACGCCCCACCAGGCACTGACACCAAACCATGCTCTGCTGAGTCTTTTGCACCAAAGTTGTCCAGAAACTGGTCATCTGATTCACTGCCAGGCTACTGCAGACTTTTGACAGGACAATTTCTCAGTAAACCTTTGCACAAAAAGCAGTAACACAGCCATAAATTATTCCTTCAGCCTTTCCTAAGCGATATTATACACCATCTAAGATGCAGATCCTTCAGATACTCTCAGTGTACTTGACCAAGCATGCAAATAGATCAGCTGAGCCCTCCCGAGCCTATTCTCAACCATTCTCTTGGAAAGAACACTTCTGAGCACACAGCACACTGATTACCCATACTAAGAAAAAAGAAAGGGTGAATTATTCAGAGATTCTATTTAATGTTTTAAGATCTTTAGCAGCCATTAACTGAGAAGGTTATTTGTTAGTTTACTTATTAATATGGTAGTAATTTAAGGGATCATCCATCCTAATAATCTATATATACTATGGCCATTGTCTATAAACAAATACATACGAGAAAACAATTCCAGCGCAATTACCCAGCTGCATATTTTAATATAACCCCAGCCAAGTAGTCAGAAGAATGAAGAGTCTATTTCCATTTTTATTTTGGAGTTGCATGAGTGGCACCTTCAATAAAAGACTTGTCAGACTGTGATGATATACAATTCAACACTTCTATAAGTGTTCTTATAGAGTCCCAATTATGCTTTAAATTTACTGTTTTTTTCCAGATTTAATATCACTATTTTCTGCTTTTCATTTTTATTTTAAATTATATCCCTAATCAGGTAAGTCATACTGGTTACAAATATACATATATATATACATACCCACTACAAAAAGAAAGAATCAACTAAAATGGAGAATTTGCAAAGAAATGAGTCTCCTATCCCTCATGTTTACCAGAAAAGCAGTTCTGGAATGGGGAAGGATGCTATTTTAGAACTAGCCAGTTCTGGATTCGGCAGCGGGTGCTGGTTTAAGGCCAGGGCTGGTTTCCCTTCTTCACCTCTTAGGATGTTCATTAAGCATATGTATGCACATACGTTTAGGGCAACAGATCATGCTTGCTGTAATACGAATTACTCCGACAAATTATTGGTGTAATACTTAAAATGGATTATGAAAATAGCTATATTTAGTCTGCAGCTCTGAATGCTACATGCTTTCCTCACCATAGTAACGTAAGCGTCTTTCAAAGGAAGAAAGGAGAGGAAGGAGCTTGAATTCTTGCACTGCAGAGACTAAGAAAGTCTGGGGGGGGAGGGAAAGTGCTCATTTCAGAAGCTTACGAACTTCAGATAGCAATTAAAGAAAAACAAAAAACAACCCAAAAAAACTATAATTGCATTTATTCTGTTTAATATTTTGCCAATATCATATTATAAACTTCTAGAAGCCAGTTACAGAAAGAGTAAATATTCAGTGAAAAAAAGAAAATAACTTGCTTTTCCCAACCAAAATTAAGTAGGTGAGTTATAGAAACCCATTCCACAGTATCCCAACAGCAGCAGCTAGGGAAGGTTTCTCTTCTAATATTTACCCTTCACAGAGAGCAGTTTAGTTATTCTACAAATGGGAAAGAAAATAAACCAGAACTTCAATACATCACGGCCACTTGGTGATGGACAGCTATCAGAATATTTGGTACTAGAACAGAAGCATTCTGTTCAGCAAGTAGAGGTGTAACAATGAACAATAGATCTTTCGCAACTGCCAAAATAAAAATTGCTGCTGGAACTAAAGGACAATGAAGTTAGTGGCCTTTCAGTGCTGTGATCGGACAGCGTAATTTATGTTCTTCTGGCTTTCATTGGCGGGTTTCATGTACAGACAGTAAAGGCTGGGGAAGGCAAATTTTGCAACCTAGACTCAAAGTTAACATTTATACTGTGTTAGCGGCCAGGCTGGGGACCAAGTCAGCACCCAACATTTTGCCTACAGCAGCTCTGCCTGGCCACAGAGTTAAGGTTCAGGCAGCCTGTGGGTCAGCGTGCAATGTCCTTGCTGTACAGAGGCAACACCAGGCAACACCTTCTGCCCTCCTACGAGCAGATGGCAATTCCGCCAGGCAAGGATAATGCCATCCCTTCTCCCGAGAAGGTTGTGCAGGATACATGGAGCTGCTCAGGCTGCCAGTAAGACTGAGCTCGCTGCTATGCCCTGCTGTGCACCAGTGTTTTCCCTGAGCCTGTATTACCCTGGGCTTATAGACATATTACATGGATACTAAGAGAGACTGCAGACACCTCTCCTGTGTAGTCATCTAAAATTTAGAGATGAAACCCATGCAAGATAACTTTAGATTTGCCTTGGAAATGCAGTATTGATCCAGCTGATAGCTTTCTTTTAGTGGTATTGCTTTAAAAGAAAACAAAACTAAATTGTCCTATTCCTTCGCGTTTCGTAATTTCAATCAGTAACCCAACTGACTACACAGAATTAAAAAAAAAAGACCAAAACCAAACAAAACCACAAACAAACCTAGGAGAACACACATCTACTAACTACTGCTCTGGAGGAATGTGGTAGAGCTGGCCATCCATGTTTGGCACTAGACCCGCACTCTCAACACAAAGCAGCATGACTCCGTATGGCCTAAGAGAGGATTAGAGTGTCTCACAGTCTTGTATGGTACTATTATAGGCTGTACTGTGAGTACGTAAAGAATTGGATCACAACCGCATTACGTGCCCACTCCCAATGATTCTTTGTTTACCTGCACATTATCAGTAATTACCATCCCAGATTCTTTCCAATATATGTGTCGATCCTTCATTGCCTTGTTTGTACAGTCCACTTCTCTAATATTTACTGTAGTGGTAAGTAGCACGGACAGGAGTGGTGAACTCCATATATCAGGTACTTCAGCTGTACAGAATCCAATTATTTCAACATTTCTTCCTTAGCACTGCAGGACTAAAAATGATTTGCAGGGAGAGAGCTTTTCCTTGGTGTAGTGTTATCCTCAATAAGCAAAAGAAAACCATTGTGAGGTACAAGATAGTGAACAGTCATTTAAAACTATGCAATGATACAATATGTTTTATTTTACAAGATTTTGTGGTTGAAAGGGAAATATGATTAGGAAACAGCTCTAGAAGAAGAGAAAAATCCTGCAATCTATTCTTTTTGTACTGAATTTTCTGTTAATGTTGCTAAGGTAATGAGGACAGATACCTTATTCTTAAATACAAGTCCTTTGAAAATAGGCCTACAAATACTTTTGGTTTTCCTTTTTAATTTCACCGCACTGTAAGCAAATCCAAGCTTGAAGATACCAGGCATCAGGACAGCCTGCGTAGGTATTTAAACTGCTGTAGAAACTGGTTTAATTAAAAGTAAAGACACAAATAAAATAAATGCATCTAACAACAATGCTCTAGAATATGACTCCTGTAGGACAGAGGCTTAGGTACCTTGTCCCACTGCCATCCTTACATACAGCTATAGAGACTCTTCCCGGACTTCCACAGATGGTGATTTTCCCTCTCTGCGGAAACATGTCTGTGGTGTGATGTGTGCCCCACTAATCCTATGCCCGTCATTCACAGATTACAAGGTTTTAAAAAAAAAAAAAAAGAAAAGAAAAAAAAAAAAAAGGAGAAAAGAAAAGCCCTCCTCCTGGAAGTATGACTTTGCAAGCTCTTTACACAAGAGTACCTCTGCAGGAGTCTCAAGCTGTTCCAGTTTCTGCTACAGGCAGTGCATTTGTGGTTTGAGAACCTGAGCACGGTTTCATGCCCTGCTCTTAGTCACAGAACTGGTGTAAGGAGTTGAAGCTTGTGTACAATGCTTCCTGAGCAGCTCTTCGCCTTGCGCTAATCTAGGTGTCTTGGTAGTTAGCAGACACGAGCAAACCAAGCTGGAAAGCTCTTGCATTAAGATTTTGTTTCCCAGCCATACATGCTGCAGGCTCTCTGAAGACTAAAGAAATCACTGCTTACATTTCCATTAACGTACTAAATGTTGGAAGAAGCCTGTCTTTTGCAAATATACACTTTAACTCAATTGTGTATGTACTACATGCCAGGTATGTTCCTACCTTACTCTTACCAGGAAATATGAACCACAGAAAACCATGTTGGCATAAAAACTCATCTCAGAATTGCACTGCATCATTTAAATGGTAAAGACTGAAGCTTCTTTAAAGGTTAATCACCTTCAGTGACTGATTATAGTTTTCATAATAACAATAATAACTTAAAATACTGTTTCTACCCAATATAAGCATTTCTTGTAGGGACAAATTTCCAGAAACTAACTCTGATTGTTCTTCCCTGATAAATTACTTTCAACTTTAGATTTTTATTGTGTTGTTTGTTGAGGGTTTTTCCATTCTGCTCTACAGATATTTTGTCATTCTTATTTCTGAGCAAGGCTGGACTGTTTGGGAATTAAACTTGGTTTAACCCTGCAAAATTTAACATTTAGGAAATCTTTACTCTTGTTCACCAGACCAGTAAATCAGCTCTATTTCTCAATTTTACTGAGAACAGCTGGCTTGAGAAACAATTCCTAAATTTAGACTACATGTAGGTTGCTTGACAAATAGTAATTGTTACATTTGTGTTTTTTTTTTTAAAAAAAAAAAAAAAACACATTAAAAAGGTTGTCAAAGACTCATCCCACTCTTAGTAGGGGTGTGGATAATTACATACATATTTCAAAGTAACCAGGTTCAATCAGTCACTACAATATACAGCATCCTGCAACAAAAGAGATCCGTTTCAAATAAGAGCAACAGCAAAAAAACAAGACCTCAGTATTTCAGCCACTGGAAGACTGAATTCATTGTTTAATATAACTTCACCTGGTAAGCTAAATTTCCATTTTCCTTCATTTAAGGAAAGCAGCTCAGGTCCATATAGATGTAATTTTTCTCTGGGATTTCATATTTAAATATGGATACATGCTCTGTATAGCACTGCAAGTCTGAGATGAGACATAGATAAATCTATTCACACAGAGCAGATCTGACAGCCAGCAGAAGTACAAATTCATTAGACTAATATCATGAAACCTACCTGTGCACATTCCATTGGCATATTTGAGTTTCTGCCTGGCTGTAGCCCAGTTACGTATCTAGAAATTCCAGCCAATGTACAAAATTTCTGACTCTGCTTGAGCAAAAAATCCAAGTAGAGAATGAGCAGAGTACAAGGATAACTATGGCATATGGCTATCCCTACACCAAAGGAAGCATGAACACATTATTTTATAAAATAAAACTTTAAGTCCTAAGACTCTTGTAAAGAGTCAAAAGCTATGTGGTTATTAGGTTTAAAAATATTTAGCTCTATTACTGCTCAGGGAGTGTATTCCATGTATTTACAGCATGCTGTACAGAACAACCTTGACATCTATAAAGCAACCTCATCCTGAGAGTTAAATCAGCACATTTAGCAAATCTACTCCAAATTTTCCCATTTTTGTAGATTTAAGAGTATGGTTTCATCTTCTAGAATAGCACAGCAAGCATAAAAGAATAGGATTGCATTTACGCTGAGGGGGAAATAAGAAGCCCATCCAGAAAGACTGTCACTTCTGTGAACACATCTACTAGGACAATCACCTTTCACAGGCTGTAGAATCTGTATTAGTGTGAAACATGATAATATTAAAAACACGGAGGTGAAATAAAACAAAATTTTAGTAAGTTACAGCAATGTATCAAACGTCATTATATTTTGACGTAAAAGGTAGAATGTATCTGAAATCCACAGTTGTCTTTTTAAATACACCCGTCAAGCAGCGCTTAAAAAATACAAGTGGACTCATTCAAACTGGAATAAGTCCAAATAATACAGCAAGAAGCAAATTACCTCCTGCGCAAATATAGATATCCTGCATTATTTTTTATTTAAGCACCCTGACATTCCCAGTCCTTGTTAGCCATACAGTTTTCCTATGGCATTATTATTCACATTAGAAAGCAACTAGACTATTCACATCAGACACATATTTCTAGGCCTATCATCCAAACTACGTAACACCCTCATTTCAGATTAGGACCATCAGATGGTGGGAAAATAATGAGCCTTCCCGGCAAAGGAGTGAATCTAAAGAAGTAATACTTATTTAATAAATAGAAATACTGCACAGAAAATTTCTCCCGCATGTTACTGAAAGGCAGGCACAGCCTCAGTCTGCCTCCGTGGTAGTAACCATACAGCCCTGGATGAACACCTCTGGAAGGGGAAGATGAATGAATTTAAATCTGTTATTTCCTGGGGCACAAACCTAACAAAATTCTCACTGATTTAAATGAGGAAAAAATCATTGGATCCTTACAGTTTTGTGAAGGAAGGGAAAGGCAGAAGGAGACCGGAAAATTAAAATATTATTGTACAGGAATAATGAAGGTATTTATAGTAAACTTAATTTTTAACCCTGAACTGATCAAGGTTAAACGTAACATTTTCCAGCCTGGCTGATTGCTTGGTCCATTCACTTCATAGCCTCATAAACTTCACGGACACAACTTCAAGGATGCTATGTGGGTGTTACGTGGCTAGAGGTGACGGCTGGGGGAGACTGTCAGCGTGCACAGGATTTCCTCATGAAAAGCTACATTATTAAAATGAACGCATACATCTTTGAACACCGCTTGTTGCTCCTTTCCACAGCCCAGGAACGGGAGCGGCATTTCACAGACCAAATTTGCTGCCAGTCAGACGGGGTGACCTCACTCTCGTCCCACCCGTGCCCCTGGTGATGCAGCCCCACTGTATTCAGGAGCCTGGAGAGCTGGTTTACCTCACTCACCTGGCAGAAGGCTAAGTAGCAAGAAGAACAACAGATTTGTGTTACATCAGGGCAGCAGGCATGGAGAAGCTCACCCTGAGTGTCTGTTTCTGATACACTTGCAAAATCTGTTACTTGGTCCAGGTATTATTAAAAAAACAGACAAACAAAAATACAAAAAAAAAAAAATCAAAGGAGAAGCAGATTTTCTACCCTGGCATTCCTGCTTTTTCATAGACTCAAAAAAATTTATGTGGAATTACAGAGCGCTCACCTGGCACTATCAGGCTTGATGACTGACTGTTAAATGCATGTCATCAATGAAAGGGGTTACAGCTAGGGAGCAAGCTCTGCTCTACTCAGGGTTTGCATCCGTGCCTCTCCACCGGCTGCCGAGGGTACACTGTCCTTTCTATCCGCTGGGAAGGAGTGGAGCAGCCTGCTCCCAAACTGTCCTCCTCGGATGAAGCCTCCTTCCCCTCCCACTCCTCCCTGTGCTGAAGGAATTTAGTGTTTCGCTCATGTAGGGGAAAAAAATTAGAGTGGTGACAATAGCCAAGAAAACCGATTCAATGGGTTCACCACTTATCCAAAAAGAGATTAAAAGATTGAAAAGATTTAAAGTGAACGAGAAGGACATTTTTTATCTGTTTCAATAAGTTAAAGTTAAATCAGGAATTCTGCAGGTGGCACGCTGTAATAGCTCGGGCAGATGAGTCAGTTTACCCCCTCAACAACATGGGATCACGATGCTAAATTCAAATTTCTCCATAGCACTCTAAGATCTCAAGGGCATGAAAGGGGTGGCAAAGTGCAAGTATTCTAGTATGAGACTACATTTAGCAATGCAAAATGCTGGCAGGCAATTTCAAATGCCTCCATTTGTAAAGCCTCCACAGCAGCTGCCGAAAAGCATAAAGGAAAAGGATGCAGCTAAATTTTATCAGCCAAGGTGAGGGCAAATGCTGTCACGGAGAGAACACTGTGTGAGAGCAAGAATGCTAATAAGTACATGAACTAGTAAAGGCCAAATGCAGAGCTGGATTAGTATTTTCTTCCCAAGTCTGGGAAGTGATATTGTCAGTTTTTAAAACATTTTAAATAATGTGAAAAGCTTTGGCACTTAACAGAAAATCAGAAGTTCGAAGAGTGAGAAAATATTTCTTTTTCTTAAAAGAAACCTGCATGGAGGTGAAGGAAAGTCCATTAATCAAAATCTGGGGAGTTGGTCTGCAATGATCTCAGGAGAGCCTAAGGCTGTTCTAATTCAGCAAGCAGGCATGTTGGGTCAGATGTCTTACCTGTCTCTGAAATGTTACCTGCCCTTGTGTAACCTCTAATTATAAGTTTCAGTGAGAGTCTTTATAAACTACGTTGCAACTGGCTGTGTTTATGCATTGTAAGATTTTAAATGGTTCAGGAACTCTGATACACTTGTTTTTTTCTTTTGTATTGCTCAGCCTTTTGTCTTACTCAACTTTCTCTTCCTGCCCCTACTCAATTCAAGCAGGATCACTCCTTAAAAATCTGTTTCATTCTGTGGGGTACTAAAGCCAGGAGAAACATGAGCTGGAAGAATTTAAGAAGGTAAGTATTAAAAGAAATTAGAACTATACAAGTGATTAGAGCAGAGTACACTTGGGGTCCCTCCTTACATGATAACAAGGATCAACCCATGTCCTTAAAACTGGACATCCAGGTCGTGACCATTTCCCTGGAAGCTAGATATCCCTCTGCTCACATAGCTCCACTTCACCACCCAACACTATCATCTAATTACTCAACAACGTGACACAAGAGCACTACGATTTCATGCAAGACTTCTGCAACATAGTTCAAAAGGACAAAGGTTTTCAGGGCTTCTCCACCTGACAGCCTCCCACTCACAGCCATCAGAAGCTCTGAAAATGAAGCAGCTCTGCATTGAGCTGGAACAAGCTAAACGCCCAGCATTTTATTTATTATTCAAGCGAACAAAATTACGAGTTCCACCCCAAAAAAAAGCAATTTTTCATTAACACGGTGTCAAAGTAGTACCTTGTGATTCCAGCTGTTGAATACAAGATACTTTTGAGATGTATAGAAAAACCGCGCAATCAAGTCAGGGACTACAAAACCCTGACTGTCAGCTCTTTGACCTACTGAGACTGAAAGACTTCATTGGGACAAAGTATGTTTCAAAACACCCTTTTATAACTACATATTTAAGCTTAATTTGAGGCTTCAAGTAACACTTGCGTTTGGCTTGAGACTTGTTTCTTACACATGTTCCTCAGATGGAGGGCTGCCAAAATATGCTTATTATTCTAATTATAAACAAATGGTTCTGCTTGGGGAGCAATGGGACCTACACTGGGAAGCTTCATGCACCCCCAGGTACGTGACCATGCCCAGGAGTTTATACATAATCCCCTTTCTGCACTTTCCCTATAAATAGCATTAAAACTAAAGCAAACCATGGCACACCCACACCACTATAAGGTAGCACCCCATGGGTGGTGACACAATGACAGTAATTAGAAGGCTTTCGGTAATGTTTTGAAGGCCAGCCAAATTTGTATGTGTCCCTTTTAGTAACTCCAGTGAAAGCAAAATAAGTTCAAAGCATTCACTTCACTCTCCAGAAAAACAAACACTACAGACTATTAACTGAGGATTACTGGGAGAGATACTTAATTCACAAATATAAGTGTATACATATTTGTGTGTGCATCCACTTATACAGACATATACATATATATGTATACACACATAAATTGCCCTTTCATACAACAAAAAGAAGGCTGAGGCAAAGACTTTGTGACCCAAGCCAGTGGTTTGGCAAACACACAAAAGGGATAATGAGGAACATTCATTTCCCCAGTCTCCTGTCCTGCAGGCACCTGTGGAAGGTAGAGAATTATTCTAGTGTTTTGTTAAATTCAAAATAAAGGCCTAGAGAAAGGGTGTTGACTATATAAAAAATAAATTATTTTTAAAAAAAAAAAAAAAAAAAAAGATGCTTTGGACTGGAAAAAGAAAAAAAAAGATGCTTTGGACTCTCATAAATAATGAGAGAGAGAGAGATCAATATCTAAAGGGAGGCAAAAACTAGAGCAGAACTAATATAACAAATCACATATAGATACAGTGTAGCTTGAAAGCAATAGGTTATCTTTAAAGAAGAAAGTAAACACAGGAAGTGTTTTCCAGATGCTTCCAAGGCTAAGGTGCTAACCACCAACCCCACCGGGTGAAGTATCCCGTGGTCTTCAAACAGCACATAGACAAAACACTTCTAGAATTAAATTGTGGAAAAGAGTACATACCAAAAAACATTACTTGATGATGCTCTACATACAGTTGATAAAATGATGGGAGTTCTCATTCATGCACACACAAGAAAACCCAAACACGTACAAAAAAAACAAAACCAAACACCCAGCAGCACAGATCTGGGAACTCAGTTCGGATCTAAGCTTTCCAAACATTTTGTGCAAAAGGCAAAATAGCACAAGACAAACCAACCAAAAGGCCATTCCCAGGAAAACCAGCAGCCCAGCAGTTAGGAGACACGCTCAGTTTGTGGCAGACAATGTTAAACGCCCAGCCTGCCGGACAGGTCTGGTCAAGCCAGGGGCCATACTCACACCTTTCAGCTATGAGCTTGCCACTCTCTCTTTCCTACCCCAAATTCCAGATAGTGTTTTGCCAGATTTTATCCCTTTCAATGAAATACTTGTCTTTGACAAATAAGCACATGCCAAAACCTGAACAACTTTTAACCAGAAAATTTTTAACAAGTTCTTTCTCTTATGATGAACTAACCACCATAACAAAGATGAGGGAGATGTTAAGAGACTCAGAAACCAACTAATAGTAGAACTTTTATTAACTCTAGTTAATTATACATCTTCCCTTTGAAAGTCTTACCTTTGAGGCATATTGCTTTTACTTTTATTTTACTTTTTACTGTTTTTTCTCACCTGTCTAGACATTTTTATGTCTCCAATTGTTTTAAATTGCCCTTTTAAACTTTCATTAATATTCTCACTTCTCTTTGCCTTCTTTTCTCACTATCCTAGCCAATTTTTATTTTCACATTGCATGTTCTTAAGCTGTTGTTTACTGTATTTTCTTCCTTTCCCCAGCTCTACATTTCTCTCATTTCCTTCACTAACTTCAATTTGGAGAGCTGGGACAGATCACCTGTCCCACACTATTTCTTAAGGAAATAGAGCAGTTTTACTTTGGAATAAGTAGCTTTTTATTTATTATACTTTTGAGAAAGCTAGTAGATGTATGAGTAAATGAAAATATAGCGTAACATCCCACTAATGTACACAGTCAGTTCACGTCTTTATACAGTAGATTTTTTTTTCTTGCTTCATGTTACTTTTCAAGTGATTACCATTTATTTTCTGATTAAGAAATGCAGCTTTCAATTGTTATGTTTTTAAGGTCAATCCATAAACTAAAAGACATTTGAAATATTCCACCTACTTTTTGTGGCAGCTGCTTTTCACCTTTAAATATCAAAGCAGAAATTGAATTAGGTTATTATATGGATGCAATTCAGGATAATCGGCATTTTAAAATTAGGGCAGCCAAATCCACACCGAGACACTTGGGTGCCTGGTCTGAAGGCATCTTAATGTCTTATATGTGCAGCTAAAGTAGATGTCTCAAGTACAGAGCATCTCAAAGTTGAGCATAGTCAATATAGGACACCAATGCACCACTGCTGTGGAAATGTGAGCTGGCTGTGCCAACCCTCAGCAGGGAAATGCAGAAATATGCAGGAAAAAAATGCACAGATGCAGAAAGTATCACACTCTATGAACCTACCAGCTCTTGTAGTTTCCACATAGATCTGAGATCCCTGCACCACCCTTCTGTAGCAAGGTCTCTCCACATTCTTCTGATATTTGAAAAACTTGTTTTGCCTATTTTCAGAGGCTTGGGCATGGATTGTCCAATTTGTTCCAGTTTGGTGCCTCACCAAAAAGAAGTGGCCAGCCCCCTGCCCTGCACTAGGCTAGCAGATTTATGGTGGCACTCACAGTAAGGGACCATCGGGGCGACTCTCGCAGAAGCAGAGTAATACCTGGCCCTCAACACGAAAGGCTTCGGAAAGCAAAATGAGAGAGATTTCTTGCCCTAGAATCTACATTGATACTGAAAATGCAAAAGGAGAGGCAAAGATCAGCTTACTCGCTACTTCCCATCATATCCTAAGTCAGTCTAAAGGCCAGCAGAAGGTGAATTAGGCTTCCAAATACTTTAGATCCCACTGCTCTGCTTCAGATGAAACTAACCCCAGCAGATTTCCCATTTTAATTCCTGAGTGCCCAGCAGCGTCAAAGCATCGCAGGAGATGCACTTCATCCCTTCACAAAAACAATGGGCTTTATTACCTATGACTTGCTGCTCCTTGCCCCTTAGTTTTTGCTTTGGTATTGAAAGAGACACTATTTCTTATAGTGGAGCAAGTGAAAAGCCCAGAATAAAAGCTGTTATATCAGGTATCAACAGGTTTCCGATTTCTAGCGGCATATAACAATAAACAACCATCACAGATTAAGTACAGTAAGGAAAAGACAGCCACTAGGCAACTTCTTTTCTTTGGGAAAGCCCTGAGGCCTTTTTTTCAAGGCGATGATTTGTATTCTTGGCATTACCTGCTGTATAAAGCAGGGCCTTTCTATAAAGTTTTGATAGCTGCATAACTGCTGCTGATTTCGACTGTATTATTCCATTTTCTCCTTTTATATCTTTAGTAGCTTATACACATAAATTTGTATATTGACATTGTCTCTTCTTTTGCCTTCATACTGGGTAGATTTCAGGCAGAAAACATTTTCTGTGGCTATATATTGGAAGTTACAGTAAATTATGACTAAGCCAGTAATTTATGTAAAGGCAAAGATTATTGTTCCATGGAACAAAAGAAATTTGCAGAATAACATCCCGAACCACAGTTTTTAAATGGTGTGTTCAGAAGAACCTTCATCCCAGCAAATTACAGAGCACAGCTAGTAGCACTTATATCTTTAGTTTAAATGAGACCACCAAGAGCAAACAAATTATTCAAACATAAAAAGAATCTCCTATACAATGTACTCCTCACACTTTTAAAAAAGAACATTTCTGAATCCAGACTGTACACTTTACCAGCTTAATGTCTAACTTGCAATTTTTTCTCCAGCAATCTGCTTTGGAATTAATAATTATGCTGTACAACGCGGCTTTTTCTTTGGCTTGTTTTTTTGCTACATGATCGTAAGTCTGCAGGAGAAATGCAAGATCAGCAAAGCTTATCCATTGATTTCTGTAATGACAGATTACTAACAATGATAGATTTTTAATGATGTGTCAACAAGTGTATGAAACTGTGTGGCTGTGAGGTAGCAACTGCCAAAAGAACCTGCTCTGAATGTCATGAAGGAAAGATATATCATAGTCTCACTTTTGTCACTGCCAGCAAATTCTGGTGGTACATATTTTACGCAAGGAAATTCTTGCTTTCCCTGTGTGAGGTTAAATGATATTTCAGAGACATTTTTTAAGGAAGCAAGCAGAAACTACTTCCCCCTTGCCCTAAAACTATAGGAATTAACAAAAAAAATCCAGATTTATATGGAAACTTGGTATGGATTATGAAAAAAGTAAAGGGTGGACCACTACAGCAAGAAGTGAGTGGAAATTAATTTTTATAAATGAACTTGTCTGCTTAATACACTGACATGCCACAAAGTTCTTTGATATATTATAAATAAAACAGCAGAGTGACTAGAGACACATTGCAGCATCTTTTTATTCTTTAGAATGAAAAAATAACAAGACAGATGCAATACATGCTGGTCAACAACAAAGATTTCCCTCAGCCATGAAAAACCGTACCAGCTGTCTCTTTATTCCAATTTTATGCATAGTTTCCATGCTATCCTAGAATTACCAGGCAAGAGTCCGACATATGCCATGCTGGAACTGATTTGCTTATCAGGTTAATTGGCTCGTGCCTTTTGCATAAAAAGGCAACAGACATTTCTGCACAAGACACTTCGAAATGGTTCACAGAGGGCACCATTTCCTGAAACACCATAAATATCTTTATTAATGCCTCTAAAAGTCTTTGCACCACACAGAGAACTGGAGGAGGCAGAGGAGTACCAATGTGTGGACACTATTTCCACCATGCTCTCTTGCCTGCCTCTCCTTGCTGTGAGTTCACCAGCACTTGGGAACGTGATCCCAGCTCTTAAGGTAATACCGCAGCGTGGAGGTTACTGGCTTCTTTTTGATATGCTCCAGGACTTCCCTATAGCAAGAATGTAAATACAGTACCCATTAACAGCTGATTTTCAGCCTTGATAGAAGCATATAGGATTAAAAAAAAAAAACATAACAACAACAAAACAAAACACTATCTTCTGTACTAATACGATTTATCTCAGCTTAGGACAGAAAGAAAATGTCCCTGAGCGCACTGCAGATGACAGCTATTTTATGTATTCATGTAAAGGGTATAGGTGGTACCATTCATATGCTGGTAGCTTAAATGCAGCAACTCCAAGCAGGGTCTAACATGACCCCCCCAATGCATTATTTTTTTTTTTTTTAAGTCATATGTTATGCCTTTTAGGAACTAATAATCTTGATGCAAGAGCTGATCCACAGCACATTGTATGTCTGAACTGAATGTCTGCTCCATTGAACATGCCATAACAAGGACATTGGAAGTCACAATCATTGTTTGATTGTTGCCACAGTAATACAGAAGATTTAGTCACATTAAGGCCATTAAAATTAATGCAGCTAACGGGCCTGTACTGCTTTAGAAAGCTCCATCAGTAGTAAATTAGCCCTTGACCTCTTAGGGCATATGTAATCTTTTCAAAGCTCTGTCTTCTCAGGTAGCTCAGCTGTTCTGTGAAGGGGTCTGCTTCTCACTACAGCTGCTAAGTGCTGAATCCAAAGAATAAATACCATTTTCAGTGACTTTAATTAAAAAGATTTCTGAAGTCTGAGGATGCACTTGAAACCCAAGCAGCAAGATTTTAATCTCCTCACCTACAGTAATCACTTCTCAGCACGGGTGCTAATGAAGGCAGCAAGGATGGGAGATATGCTGATGAACCAATGCAAACCAAGGGAAGAAAAAAACAGAATATTTTCTCCTAAGCAAGGTTTGCCAAAAGATGACCTTGAGCAAGTAATCAAAGGTTCCTATGGTCACTTTGATATGCCCCAAAGATGTCCACCGAGTCAATACCCAACTTAGTAGCACTCTCGTCAACTTTCCCTGTTGTATTAAGATTGATTTCAGTTTGTGTTGCTACAAAGGGCTTGACCAAAGAAAAACCCTGAGGCACCAAACAGATCAGTGGACTTGTCTGAGT
The DNA here is from genome assembly GCA_035590215.1 of Microhierax caerulescens. Taxonomy (NCBI): domain Eukaryota; kingdom Metazoa; phylum Chordata; class Aves; order Falconiformes; family Falconidae; genus Microhierax; species Microhierax caerulescens. The sequence continues at coordinate 80,750,526 of JAVJGJ010000047.1, read as the reverse complement.
ACACAAGTCTCATTAGCAAAAGAAACCATGCAATTCCCTTAAAGAACTGGATCTTTTCTGTTTAGTTCAGCTGTATTCTTATTCCAAACCATTTAAAACACTGTAATTGCTAACATATCTTATCAGTTCATTCCAAGCCAATAGAACAAAACTATCTTAAAATAAAACAGAATAACCAGAAGCTCTCAGTTCCATCCTTTACCAATACATTTATGCAGTGCTACGCGGAGAAGAAACTTGTGAAAAAAACACACACACTCTCTTAACATTTTGGCAGCCTGTGGCTGTTTTGAAACTTCTGCATTGAAATTCCTCCTTCATAAATCCACAACCATTGCCATATCCACTGGGAGGGGAGAAGTTGCCATTTTCTAACTCGGAGTGGCTATGTTCTAGAACATCCTTTCAGATCATCACCTGGACATCCGCTCTGAAAAGGCTAAACAACTCTTGAATCAAAAGGTTTCCAGCTCAGAATAATCCTGCTGTCCACGTGTGTAACATGCCTCTTATTTTGGACATGTAGCAACCTTGATCAACATCTGCCCTTTATGAGAACCAATCCATTGTGCCATATTGGAGACAGCACAGATGCAGAAACCCATATACAATTGGCCAGATGTGCCATAACAAAGCATTTCAAAGCCAAGGTATACGTTTGTTGCTCAAGGCTCTAGGCAATGTTACTTAAATATTGCATATATATTTTCAAAATATATGGTCTTGTAGTAGAAAAGAGCAAGAGCATCATCTCTTCACTACCTGTACAGTAGCGTACAGCCTGCTGAAATGAAGGGTCAAGAGTACTCATTAACATCTCAGAGGAACAGAAAATATTTTTATTCTGTTTATTATTAGGGGAAATATGCAGAGGAGGATGAGTGCAGAAAGCATGCACCTCTAGTTTTAACAGTGAGTTCAAATATATGTGCAGCACTCCTCTTGTATTCCCATCTCCTTTAAAGTAATCCTTAATAGCACATCTCTCGTAAGCTCCATGGTAAGCACAGATATAAGATATAATATACAAGAAATAATAAAATTCCAGCCATAAAATCTTCAGCACTTTTCCGCTATGAAGGAGCAGCTAGTCCTGTAAATTAACACTTTCATTTATAGAAAAGGCCCTTAGTAATCAAACTACTAAACAAATTGTCTTCAATGGTGGGCATCATTAACACCAGTAATTTAGTGGGGGAAAAAAAAAAAAAAAATCGCCAATGGAACAGCAAAAAAACCAAATAACTGACAAGATCTAACACTATTTAATTAAATTCCTTATTGCATATGTTCAGCTGTACATTTATTGATTCTATATATAATGAGTGAATTACCAGTCATTCTGCATATCAAATGTAAAGCACTCTGCTCTATGCAGAGAAGCAAAAATGGTAGAACCCTTTTCAGAGATCATCCAGATAGTATAGATGTTGTCTTCTGGTTCTAGTTCATGACGTATTCTTTAGGAGAAAATTTACCAAAAAAATTATTACTGTTTAGAGACATCCATTTCTTAATGAAGGTCTTCATATCCATCAGTGATGGTAATACTATATGGTTATATATTAATAGTTTTATATTAAATATTTAATCATTACTATATATTAAATATTTAATAAATGGCTGACAAATTAAGTCAGTACCATTATTTCTATGGATAATAGATTTCAGCAACATGTCTTATTGCAGGCAAGTGGGAATTACACGTGCATCTTCCATTTTCAAAAAGCTCTTTCTGTAACACCAGATGACGATACTAGGCAGAGCGCACTGCAGGCAATGGGCTTGCATCTTTACTTCTGTCTTTACTGAGATAACGTTCTCCTAATGCCAGCTCCTTTGTGTTCCTTTGGATTTTATTTGTAAGGTAAGACTCAGAATTGTAACAAAAACTCAAGAAGTTTGGTTCACAGAGTTAATCAACATCATTAACCTGCTATGGAAAGTAAAGTTAATAAAGAATTTTGTCAAAATCGCCAAATTCACTCACTGGAACAGAAAGCTTTCTCAGGAGACCAACCTTTCTCAGAATAAAATGCAGTGCTAGCAATTTTCAGAGAGTCTCTCTCCCTTAACCTAGTTTTTCATGAAGACATTTAATAGCTGGCAACCTTATCCCGGGGTGGTGAAACTGGAAAAGTGCAACCACAAAGTACTTTGTAGAATCAGAACCCGCTTCCTGCCCAGCTCCTCTGATGCATTTTGAATAGAGAAAATAAAAACACAAAAAACTGAAAAGAGCCATTATCACACAGATTCCATTTGCAACAGGGAAGACAGAGTTAGGTAAGGGTGCAGATACACCCACACTTGTCACTCAAACTGGGACAGCACGATAGAAGCAGATCTCCCAGTCATGCCTATTTCCTGCATCTTCTTTTGCGTTGCAAAGTCCGTCTCACAAACTGGATTTCATTCTGAGAAAATAAGTTGGAAGATACTCTCCAGGAAGGCACCCAGTATGATGCATCCTCTGCTAGATGGTCAGCCTAAGGGGACCACGCTAGACCTATCCAAAAACAAGCCATAAACCATACACACTGTATGCACCGTGTGGACATCAACAACCAACCGGTTTGCTGTAACAGATTCAGGTGTGCTGTACGAAGTTAACGGCTAGCGTGAGTATAGACGAGACATAACATATGGTAGAACTTTTCTCCTGAAAACAGCCTGTAACAGAAATACTAGCTACTGTACAGTCCCTAAATACCTTTAGAAGCATTTTAAACATGGATTCAGCTCTGTGGTACTTAATCTGAAGAACAGTGCTGACTCTTATCGAGAGTCAAAAGTCTCCATATTCTTATGCAGCAGAACTAATATGCTGATCAAATCCTCACGATCAAAGTCAATTTAACTTCTATTAAAATTGAACCTAGAGATGCAATACGCATGCAGAAACCTAGAGACATACCCCTAAAACTTGCTCTGGGGAACAAACTACCCTTAGATATACAGCGCTTTAAGTTGCTTTTCTGACCTTATTCAATGAAATCATAGCAAACAGAATTAAGAAAAAACTGCTAGTACAGATAGTGTGTTCCTTTCCTCCTATTGATACATTACTCTGATGGAAAATTTCCTGCTAACATGGGATGCATCTGTTAACAAAAAAAACACCGCAGCTGCTTCTTTTTAAAACAGCAAGGGTTTTATAAATTATTTGTTGTTCAGCAAATAACATTCTGATCACATCCTACCTGTCACACATATTTGTATAGTTTTATAAATATATGTATTAACGTATATATTTATTTGAGATAATCTCATATATCAGAGCTAGAAATCACCATGTCTTCCAGAAAAGCACAGCTCTCTAAACAAACCAGCAACTCCTAGGGCAGGCTGATAATCTCCAAGCATCGGGGCTTGTAGCGTTTGTGCAGCAACATTGGCAGTGGGCTTCCAGACTTGGGACAGTCCATTCCTGTCCACATCTGGCCATCTTTGAATGTTCTAAAGCAACAATTTACAAAGGTATGGAAACAACAGGTTTTGGTAAAATGTCACTTGGTCCCCTACATGCTCTAAGTATACATATAGGAGTTACATAATTATAGGTAATAAAATCTGTATCAAGTACAGCTGACTAAAAAAAGTTCTGACACTCAAACCATATTTCTGAAAAAGAAAAAAAAAAAAAAAGGGTGGTGGTTTGCTTTGGGGTTTTTTGTTTGGTTTTTTTTTTTTTAAGTCATACATTAATTTTAAATAAATTAAATCCTCTTAGGATGAAGACTTGGTAACTTGAATCTCCCACATACCCACAGAGCACAGAAAATTAATAATGTACATTTTCCTCATTACTTTGCCAGCATATTTTCTTCTGTGCTGGAGAAACATCTCTAGGAAACAAAATCATGACATGGCCTCCAGGCTGTTAATTTGAGGTTTCAAAAGAATAAAGCAAATACAAAAATTATAACCTATCACACACTTTGTTTTCCTTATTTTTTTCCTCTCTCACTTTACATTATGCACCAATGCCCAGCTGTTTAAGCACTCACTGAATCCTAGGCCAAATTCAGACAAACCAGATCTCATACAAATTTTAAGAAATATTTCCATTTACAGTCCAAGGCAGTTGGCACCAAGTTATATTTCTGTAAGGATATGTGGATATGAGACATGAGGAATGGCTGGTGAATGCTGTGCTACCTTCCTGGGGAAAATTCTGTAATAACATCATCATCTAAGCTTCCTTTTGCTTCATTGAACACATTTTGAACTTGCAAATCTAGGGAGATGAAACCATTTGTGAATGAAGTAACATCCTTATAGAAAACTCATTGCACTCTGGCATTTTCTTCTATATTTCAGCTGGAACACTGTTCTTAGGAATTCTTCTTTTAAGGATCCTTAAAAGAAATTCTGTATGCTGTATCAAGAAATTTGCTGTCAAATTTCTTTGATATTTGCGTCTATCCAAAGAAATAACACCAGGGAAATGCATAAACTAGGTATGTATTGCCACCTGGCCCCTAGTGTGAAAAAGACCTGTGGGGCGCAAACCTTGGGACTAGGGTTTTTGTTCAAAAGATGCTTCACATCACCTAGGTAAACTCTTAATCCTAAAGAAATCCAGTTTCCAGGCTTGCGTCTCCAGTATCTGTTAGAAGCAGTTGGAACATCTATGAAACAGAATTGCTCTCAGCTGCTGAAGCAATTCAAAGATCCTTTTGATACAAACTAAAGGTCTGTGCAGATGGAGAGATTTTTGCCCCAGACACTGTACTCCAAGTGAAGCTGTACTGTTTCAGGCAGTATTGACAGTAATAGCTTCACATCCTGCAATTGAGGCAGTGCTGGTACATTAACTACCCGATTATTTTTATAAGGTCAAGCAGCCTCACTAAGTAACCATCAAGTTAAGAAATGCCTTTCATAATGTACTAAATGAGCTGTCATGATTTTTTTCCTACATTTGGCCATAATAATCGTCACTGCCAACTGAGAAAGGCACCCAATTATATTTGGACCTGTCCTTTGTCAGCAGTATGATAAAGGATCAGTTTTAAAAATAACTTTCATATTTCTATGAAGACTAAAGACTCTTTAAAGGTTAGCATAGGAAAAATGGCTATGGTGTTCCATAGAACAGGGGAGGAGGGAAAGCAATTACACTTAATTAGTTTGATGAACAATGCTTACCTAAATTAACGGTGCCATCTAAAGTTCAGCTCACTCAATCTGTCCCAATTTGTGTGGCAATTACTCGTTCTGTGGACAGATAGCACCAGGTCCTGACCTTTATAAATTAGGGCAGCGGTACAGTGGTTCCCTAGGTTATTGCCTGCTGAATGGTGTCTTGGCATAACATGCGGGCACAGGTAGTGAAAACACTGTTAAATACACACAATTTCATGAGCACTAAGGCACAACCAGAAGATGGGCCTGATTCACAGACATCACAAGATGTCTGGCATCTTGTTGTAATGAGAGTAAACAAAGCAGAATTTCGGAAGCCCTCTAAGATGCCTGAGGATCTTGATTAAAATCGGAGCCAAGGGATGCTGGCACCTCTCAGAAGGCACCAGGTCCTTTAGACAAGCATCTCAGAGATATAAGCTGTGGCCTTAGAAAAGAAAGTCCCATCTAAATTAATTTCTTACCTTGGTGTTTTGCCACTTTTACATTTATTTTTTTAAAGTAAACAAATGAAAATGCCCTCTCATCTCATTCTATTGTTTTCAGTTCTGAAATTATTCAAATAAAGTTACTGGTACATCTTCACAAGAAAATGAACCCTACAGGTGTCACAGATATTTCAAAATCATTTTCCAGAGTTTCTCACTTACAAAGAGAGGAAAAGCTCTTTGAAGCCTATAATTTATTAAATATTTGTACTACTTCTAAGCAAGAAAAGGAGATGCTAACATTACAAGATAACTTCTATTTAATGTATAAATGGCTCTGCTAAACCTCTCCTTTGTTGGCAAACACCAATGTGGTGTGAATGCTGTATCCCACGGCAGGCACAGTTACCCTTCCCCACTCAGCACCGTAGTTTCAATAAGCCATCAGTATTGCAGAATAAGGCAGGGTCTGAAACAATTGGCAAATTACCTTTAGAAAACAGATGCTATTGTACCAGCCCCCTTACAACGTGTGACACTTTTGCTGGGGAGTCTACCTATTACAATCAGCGTGAGACCTTGTAGTCCAGCAGTGGTCTCTGGCAGCACTACAATCAGCAGAATTTGGCACGTTCAAAACAATGAACAGTTTGCAGAATCACATTTTTTGGGGAGACTGACATTTTTGGATATACCTTTTATTTTGTTTTCATCTTCCTGCCAAGACAATACCAAAAACCTGATGGGGTGCCAACTACTGTGAGATTTGTAGCCAATTTCCAATACAAAACTTTGGTTAGTTCACCTAAGCTGCAGATAAGCAAGCCAAACACTTGGTTGCTTATCCAAACAAGGATATATCTTTTGAGATTCCCTTCAAATTATTTCACTAACAGAAAGCAGAATGGGATAAAGATATTTAATCTCCTCCTGTCAATAGATGTTTGTCTATGCGCTTGGCTTTCATCCAAATATAGCATCCCAAAGTACTTCACAAACAACGATTAATAATGATATTTGCTTCATTTCTACACTGTTTTCATTAAAATTATGAAGTCAAGGGTTAGTCAACATGCTTGCATATGATGTTAGTGGTGAAACAAATGCAGGGAAAAGAATCCAACCTGATCTGAAAGTAGACTTTACACCTAACTCTGGTTCTTTGGAGCAGAACCTGAGAAAAGTCTACAGCGTTTTCTGTAAAGGTAATTATTGAAGCATCAATGAAAGTAAATCTATTAGAATTATAGTTGGTTTCTTAAGGATGACACTGTCACACATGGGAAAATTCACAGGAAAATAACCCTTTCAATCATCAGATATAGAAATTAAAGCATTTAAAATGATAAGGAAGTAAAACATTCAGCAACATCTACATGATGTCATTTGCATACTCTGAAATATTTGTATTTATATATATGTTCTTTTTGCTGTTGGGTTTGTTAAGGGTTTTTTTTCCCCTTAACAAAGGTCCCTGAAAGTAGTACTCTCCTTGGAAAAGCACTCTCCTTGCTTTTCCAGTTATTAAAGAACATACACTCAAACAGGCTACAAGATCACTAATGCCATAAATTCAATCATACTACGATCTACAGATATCTTATTGTCCACATTTCTCTCATAGTTTTTAATATTATCAAAACCCTTCAGCCAAATTCCTGTTCATTAACCCCTCTTTATCCCCTATTGCATGCAGCCACATACTGTAACAAACACATTCCTTCGTGCTTATCTTAGATTAGCAGCTACACACACCATGTTTGGATACCTCCAAAGGTTACACCTTCACTACAGTCCCAAGTATGACTACAGCAACACCAGAAAGGATTTCAGTGGTACCAGCACTAGAACGCAGACTTCATTGTGCACTGCCTGTATTCACAGCCAGGGTTCTGGTGGCCCCACGTAGCAAGCGCTGATGCTTTTCCTGCTATAAATATGTCCCTAATGTACAGGAAGCTCAGATGCAGAAGTCTGGGGTTGCATTGTGCAGTGTAACAGCTCACCATCGCTAAAGGTATGGTTCCTCCTGCCTCTTCCCACATTTCTCTCCACCACTTACCAGGCTATCTTTGAGAACCAGGCTGTTTGCTGCCTTTGTTAAAAAAATCCAACAAACAAAACACACACACACACACACAAAAAACTAATAACAAACAATTGGGTATTTTGCTGCCCTTTTTTTGAGTTAAAGCAGATCAAAGAAGGATCTGGAAATCTTTAGGGAGGCACACTAGTGGGACCAACAGAGTTGCGAGTCAGGAAGATGGACAGAAGGAGCATCATGTGATGGGAAGCCTCTGACAAACTTCAGCTAAAATATCTAAGTAAAATATTCTCCGTTACATATTCCAGGGAGAAAGTAGAGGTGCAAGAGTTTTATGGTATTATTTCAAGCAATACATAATCAGGATGGAAGTGTTCATAACAATGAAAATCACTATAATGATTTCTTAGAGGTTTCACTCCTCCCTTATAGCTCAGCTAGGTTTGTTAAAACAGCCATTACCTGTGTCTGGACAGAGTTTCACATGAACCTTGGTTATTTATGATTAGTAAGTGGAACACATAAAGCTCAGCAATTCCTAAGATTGTGACCACAAATCCAGGGGAACTGAAGTATCCAAAACACCTCCAGATTCATTTAATTCAAGTGTCAGGAAATGGGACAAGGCCACAATTAAAACCTGATTGTGTAACTTACATCCAAATGCAACGTTACATCTCTCAGAGGGAACCTCTGGATAACTCTGGGTATCCAGGGGGTATCCCTGGATAACTCCTAGATAATGTTACACCACTCATTAATATTTTCTGTATATTCCTAAGTCTAAAATATATTTTAAGCAACTGAGTGTTAAAAATAAAAGTTTTATTCTGTTAGAAAAGCACATTTCCCAAGCATTTTGAAATACAGATGAGTGCTATTTATATTTACTAAGCAGAGATGGCCCGACAATCTCTCTTTTCACAGTGTTTTTATATTTTATTTATTTAAAGTTTTATTTATATTTCAAACTCACTATATTGAAAATTAAAACAGCACCTGATATTTCTCTGAGCTGAGCTCTACTTTGAGCAAATGCTCAAAAAAAAAAATTATCCTAACACTCTGTAAAGTATGAGTAACTACACAGCCCACATAACACCTCTTCTGCTTCTTCAAATTTTATACTTCCTATACCTTTGTTCACTGCCTGAATCAGTGACCCCAAAAAGCACGGGAAAATCCTAAAAGAATTCCGCCTCTCCTCAGATGGACATAACCAGATATGAGTTACTTTCTCTCTGCCTTCCAAAAACACAAGTATCAAAAAACAGTTTGAATGCCTGAACACAAGCAAGGCAATAAGCTCCACTCGGCAACGAGACACATCTATAAGTGCTAACCCTATATGAAACATACGATAAATAATGATTGGTAATTTATTATTGGGTCTGAACAACTACAGTGGAATAAACTATTTTGTCTAACGGAAGTGGGTTTCATTCTGTGCCTAAGCAAAGGCACAAGGTGCCCTAACAACAACAAAAACAGTCTTAAGCAAGATTCAGGACATACAGGAGAATAAAAGTGGCAAATTAGATGTCAATGTAAAATATATCCATTTGTTCTCTGAAGGATAACAGCATCATAAAATACATTTGAAAACTAAGATTAGTCCAAACTGGAGCACAAATGAAAATAAGGGAGACAGTTTCATTCTTTTTTTTCTTTTTTTTTTTCTTTTTTTTTTTTTCCCATCATTAATGAAGTCAAATAAGTGTGAATAATCAAACTGAGGCATTCAGAGGATGGAAACACTTAGATAATGGTAAAGCAGACTATTGGTATTTAAATGAGATGCTAAGAAAGGAGTTTAAGACAATACCCATTTCAGGACAAACTATAGAGGGAATGGAATTGGTTGAACCTAATTAGGTTAGTAAAACAAGCACATAGTTAATCTTCAAACTAACAGCTTCGTTAAAAAAAAATAAATAATCTATAAACTTAGATGTCCATAAAAATAATTCAGGTTTTGTTCACAGTTCATTTTTACTGTGGCTTCTGTATACAACACCTAAATATTTTAAGACTGGGTTTGATATATAAACATGGTAAAGATAAAACTTTCTTCCTTCTCAAAAGGATTTTTTTCCAGTTGTTCTAAATTAGTATTTCTTTTGAAGCTTCATTCTAATAGAAATCTGAAACTTTTTTTTTTTTTTTTTTAAGGTTCAACTTTCATTTTCCTTCACTAGAGTTAGTGCTGTCATCATCTGTGCAACCTCTGTGGAAGGGCTGAAGCATTCGCTTGCAGGATGACTCAGCTGCAGCAGGAGGATTATTTCTCTGGTTTCTTTTTTGTCATCTCCTTGCTACAACGTGAACTGTTCAGGCTGAGAAACGTGCCTTTGCCACTAACAAGACTTCTACTCACTTCAAAAGGCTTTGAGCTGGATCTTTGAACCCAGATCTATGGAACAACTCAGACATGAGCAGCACCATGAGGAATTGACTCACTGACAAAAGACTTTTCTTCACTGAGTTGCATCATGACTATAGAGTACATTTATAAAAATTTAAAAAACAACAAAAAACACAATAAAAATAAAAAAGAAACACAGAAGACAAAACCACTGAACCTCACAACTACTTTGCCCACAGTGCTAAAAATTAATGGTCACATGCTACAGACTGAGGTACTGTTACCCTTCTGAACTTGGAAAACTATGCCAACTGCTGTTCACATAAAAGTCATTTGATCAAGAATATTAATGAAAAATTAATTTTAAATTGGCAAAAAGGAGAAATACCTCAGAACTAGAGAAGCAAAAATTACTTGTTCTTCGCCACCAACTTATCAAATTCATTGTCATCAGTCTTCAACTACCAACTTCTATACCTTGAGACAAATACATTTGTAAACACAAGTGGTAGGGGGGTTGTTTTGTTTCTTTTGGGGGTTGGGTTTTTTTTAGAAGTTTTAGTGAAGTTTTATGTTTCAGTCATAAACACATAAGTTCCCACAGAGCTGGGAAATGATAACACCAAAAAGATTTCATCTAGCCCCATAGAAGTAAAGTTTTTCTTAATTTCATGAAATAATAACTAAAAGAGATAGGTTTTTTTTCTGTTTGAGTGGTCCTTTCATTTCTAGTCTTCTTGCTGCTACAAATTCCTTTCTCTGAACCAGAAACACAAAAGCTGGGGTTCTATAATTGTTTCAGCTGAAGAAATTAATTATAAAGATATATTTGATACCATCTTATTTATAAAATGTAAAAAAAAAATCTCCTTCCAAAGTTGTAGAAAATGAACTGATATTCTGTTCCTACATCTTTAGGCCAGCTGCCAGGTTCATGCCATCTGTTATTTTAGTACTGGTACAGCATTTCTTTGCAATCTTCATTCAACTTCCTGCAATTTCTTTTTTGCAATTTCCAGCTCCAACCCAGTCACAGCCCTGCCCCTGTTATTCACCATTGTAGGTCCCAGATAATGCTGCAATGTCTGTTTAACTTCAAGTCTTGCAGACTTCATCTGCTGGTGACAGCAGCTACTTTTCTATCAGTTTGGTTCTATTCAAGAAACAGGGACAACGAAGACAGCAACTGTATTTTGTTGAGTTTTACTTAACAAGAAATGGCTCTTCTCTCAGATTGTGTTTTTAGCTGAACTACTTACATGACAGTTCAAAATACTCATCTTACAGCATCCCATCTTTCTAACTAAGCAAAGGCTCAAATTCCTACAAGTTCATTTTTAATACCTTGCCAACCACCTATTAGCTCTCATGGGGTTCTTAAGACAGATACTTGCTCCAGCCTTCCTCTAGAGTACTACCTCACCTACTGATGCTACAAAAACAGCAGAAAACACTGAATTTCTCTGGCCAGTTTGGTCCTTTAGAAAACAGCTATGTATATCAGTACCCCAGCAGGTTGGCACTGCTTGCAGAGTGCTCCAAACATCTGAAATCCTTCTCTTTTGGTGCCTCATCTATGAATAAGTGAGTGTGTAGTGAGTCCTTAATGTTCTTGAGACCAGATGATCTCACAGGTCAGTCCAAACTTACAAGACCATTGTTGACTCAACACCAGCTGTCCACTGAGCAATTCATTTGACTTTCTCTAGGCCCCCAACAGTATCAGTTTTGCAGGAGAAAGCCTGTCCTTCCTCCTGGGGCTGAGACGGCCCCATCCAGTCTTGGTCTGGCGGTGTTAGTTCAAAATGGAGCCAACAAAACTCAAATTGTACAGCGGCCTCCCCAAGCAAGGAGCAGTGGGATGCAGCACAGAGTAGACAGCCACATCAAAATCTAAGCCTTCCTACCTTCTTCTCTACCTTTAAAGGTAATGATAGGGCTCCACCTAAACACATTTCTCATATTTATATCAATACTGCAAAGGCTGGTTTTCCCTGTAGTTTTCCCAGACTGAGGCTTCCAAGCTGACTGCTCCTAAAATACCTGTTTTCAGTGTTTCTGTCTATAGCCTTACATCACTGATTTTTTTTCTTTTAGCAAGTATTTTTTCCTTTTTTTTTTTTCCAAGTTCAATTTGTCTAGCTCGAATTCCTTTGTATTTCTTCTAAATAACTCTACACAAAACCTGCCAGGATTATCCTTGCATATATCCAAAAATAACAATTACTGGAATACAGATTATGTTTTCTGATGGCAGATATCCCAGACTCAAGACGATGGTGTTAATCACACGAAAAATGTTAGCTTTGCTGATCACATGGAAAAGAACCACATTTGTCATGCCCCCTGCTGATTTCCTTTACTTCCTTTTCAGGTCTGTACCAAACCCTGCATGTGTAGTCTTGTTGTTGCTATCCTCAGAGTCACCAGAAGGATGAGAGCATGCTAGTTCTCATCCCTTTGATCTTGTTCTGCCAAGACAGCAAACTCAACTCCTAGAATCTATCCAAATATCTCCCTCCTCCCACTGCAGAGGTCCGAAGACCGCACAAGTTTGCTGCACTCTAGAGACGCTCAGAAAACCTGCTGAACTGCCCTGAGCTCAAAACTGACCTGTGTACAATGACCCAGGAGCCTGCGTGCAGGGGAAGAACAGTTAAGCACATGCTACGATATAGCTGCTGATTCCTTACAGGATTAGCTTTGGACTGTGTAGTGAAAAGGCCCATGGCTATCAATGCTGATTGCTGATCTGTTTTAGAAAATGACCCAGGCTACTCCCTTTGTGACCATAAATGATATAGCTTCTCTTCCCCTTCTACAGCAGGGACTTCTTCCATGTCATTAAGACATTTTCTGCACACATCTACGTTCTGCCCCTGCAGGTTACTACACAGACATTCAGATCTTACCATGTGTGAATTTCAAGTCTCCAAGACATATATCTTTCTAAGATCATGACACCCTTAGGAGCACCTTTTTCACTTTATCTTGTAAAATCATTTGCTATAGTGTATGGAGAAACCTATTAGTGTAATCCATACGGGACAGTTGAAAAATAAAGGACAAGGGGAGAAAAAAAAATACTTCAAATGGACAGAGAACAATTTAATTTCTGAATACAGCACTCAAAGCATTACTGAGTTGTCAAAATTACATTCAAAATTAAACATAGTTTTCTTTATGAGTAGTCTTAATGTGTTGATGTTTAAATAAAAATCAATACATATCTCAAAAATTAAAAAGTGAAACTGACTACAGACAAATGTGAATAGCAAATATTGAGTCTCCCAACTGCACTTTTTCATTAGGGTGCCAGCTCTCGAACAGATAAGATTATATGAAAATCTTAGGTTTTGTTTTCAAGAGGTACACACTAGGCACTTGATTGCATAGAAAAGACTAAGGATTTTAATATTAGAGGCTCAGAATCTAGAAAGCAAATAAGAACACTGAATCTAGGAGCAACAACAATTAAAAGAACAACTACTAAAGGAAAAGGCTTCACCCTTTTGCTACTCTATCAAGGTTTTTGAATATGTAGAATCAATGATAATGAAGATAATAATGTGGCTTTCCTATCCCCTAAAAAACAAGTAAGGTTATGGTTATTTCTGTATAGAATATGCAAAATAAAGAAAATATTACAGCACTACTAGCACACAGAGTAACCTGGGAGAAAAATCTCTGAATTAATTGAAAGCCTCATTACCTATGTTGCTTTTCCTAAGAACTTATAAAATTGCTTTTTAGGAATGATAAAATAACTGAGTGAAAAATGCAGTGTAAGAGATGATGATCAGCGAAAACAATTAGTTCCTGTGATCTCTGCTACTCACCGCAGCATCTGGCTATCAATGAGCTGCACTGAGCCCTAGCAAACCTGAGATTTACATGGTCATATTCTAGCTGCAAAGTAAGTATAAACATACACTGGGGGGGGGGGGAAATGCCTAAATCAAGATGAAAGATGACAGTGGACCACTCTGATTTACTGTTGTCTGACATGACAGTTTCTTTCATGTGTGGTTTTGTGCCTTTAGAAACATTCGTAGTGTCAGATTTTGCCATTTTTTTATCATTTGACATTTTAAGATTCAGACAGTTGTGCCACTTAAGGACTGCCTGCAATAATGTTTGTACTGTATTGATCAGCACGAGCAATGTCACTGACCTGACCAATAGCTCTAAAAGGGCTATTGCTTCAAGTTCTCCCAGGGAAATCTACTGAATGGGAGCATTAACACCTTTGGGATATTCTGTTGCCTTATAAGTCTGTTTATTCTCAACTATTTCACTTCTGAATGGGTTATATTTTCTTGTTTATTGCATTAATCAAACCTATTGAACCAAATCTGGAATTTGGTAAATTATCCCGCATTAGTTATTCAGACAATCTATTTCCATTCTGCCATGTACACACTATATTTCACCTCCCCAACCAGATTTACTTGAGTTTCAATATGGAAAGCCAGTTCTTGGTCTCAGTTTCCTTTTGGGGTTATATCCAGGTGAACAATGTTACAACACGGAGTTCCCTACGACCAGATAATTCAGCACTGCTTTTTTGCCCTTTCTGTCTTGTCCTGGTTTCAGCTGGAATAGAGTTCATTTTCTTCTTAGTAGCTAGTACAGTGCTGTGTTTTGGCTCTGATGTGAGAGCAATGTTGATGGGATACTGATGTCTCTGCTTGCTTCTGGGTGGCGTTTGTACTAAATCAAGGACTTTTCCATTCCTTGGTCCCTGCCAGCGAGAGGGCTGGAGGGGCGCGGGAAGTTGGGAGAGGACACAGCCAGGACAGGTGACCCAAGCTAGCCAAGGGGGTATTCTGTACCATGTGACATCATGCTGGGCATATAAACTGGGGGAAGAAGGAGGAAGAGGGGGGACGTTTAGCCTTATGGTGTTTGTCTTCCCAAGTAACAGTTACACATGATGCAGCCCGGCTTCCCTGGGGATGGCCGAACCCCTGCCTGCCCATGGGAAGTGCTGAATGAATTCCTGGTTTTGCTTTGCTTGTGCAGCTTTTCCTTTACCTATTTAACCGAAATTGTTCTTATCTCAACCCTTGAGTTTTACGTTCCTTTCCAATCCTCCTTCCCATCCTCCTGGGTGGGGGGAGTGCGCAAACAGCTTCGTGGTGTTTGGATGCTGGCGGGGATTAAACCATGATGCTGTCATGTCCCCCCCTGCTACATTCAGTTCTAGTCAGAGCAGACATCCTGGATCTCAGGCAATTGGCAGACTTGTGGGGATTATACACCCTGACTACTTGTTTGATTTAGGTGCGTGATTAGGCCATGTATTAGAGCACTTACTTTATTGCGTATGAACACTTTATCTACAACTTTTAATCGCTTGCACAAGGCCTCCTTACATTAAATTTTTGCTTGAACCCCATAAAGACAACCTTCATGAACAGATTATAATGGTTGCCTCAAGATACAGATCACAAGCAATAGCATCCTGTCTTCTACACCCAACATTTGAGTAAACTGGGACACCGCAGAGAAGGAGTTCAAGCAGATTAATTGCAACAGATAAGAAGCAACTATGAGACTAAGCTGAACTGCCAACACTCTACAAACATTACACAAAAAGGCTGACCTGGTAAAAATAGGCCTTATTCCTCTCTTACACAGCTGACTACATTGGAGTTACCCTGATTTATAGAGTAGTTGCACAAGTCTAAAACTGATGCCAGTTAGATTAGAATCTGGCCAAATGACTACAAATGCAGTAGTTTCAGATGCTGAATTAAATTGAAACGACAGATGTACTATCACATGGCGATCAGGAAATTTGTTCTGCTTTCTTTCCCAAATTGCTACTGACCTCAGCCATATCCTTATGTCAATAAGGAGGTGTAAAAACAGGAATCTGGGAAAAGAGCAGACTATTAAACAGCTTAGAAATGTCTTTTAAAATTGAGTTTGTTCCAGCAAGACTTAAATTTCTGGTAGCTTTGCTTCAATACTATTTTTATGTTGCTAAAAGCAGTTACCTAAAATCCTGGGCTCTTTTCCCTGGCATCTTCCTCTCTCTTTTATTTTAATCATATGAAAACTAAATAGAAATCTTTTCAGACACAAAAAAAAAAGCTGAATGCACTGTAAATAACTGACCCATTTCAGGCATTCACTTCCATTGTGGCTAATTCCATCTTCCAGGATAAATGGAAGATTGACTAATCACAGAAGCTTTTTAGTCACAATGGGCTTTTATGACAATTACTATGTATTGGTGCTTCTGTAATGGAAGGGGTTCAGGACAGCGCCGAAAGTAGATCATCTGGGAAAGAAGCGAAGTCATTGACCTCACTGGTGGGAAAAGTATAGCACAGCAAGGTACACCCTTTCAAAAAAGTGGCCCTTTGTTGGCAAGTGTACATGCCCAAGTTAGTGAAAGGAAGGGGATATAAACCTTGAGACCGGGACTACAGCAGAACTACTTCTGACAGCCAGTGATACTGTCGTATAACTCTGAGTATCCCAGTGTAAATGCAGCTAATACCAAAACCTGCAGCCTGGCTTAGGTTGCTCTGTCTGGTGCCTAATCTTGCCTTTTCAAGGCTTCTTTCCTGGGCAAGAAACCACTCCCACAAAAACAACAGTTTTGACAAAATAGTTTTATCTATCTGCCCCAGGTTCTTTCATCTAAAGAAACCGTGTTTATCAGAGATTTTGTCCTTAATATTCCTGACTAACATTCCCATAGCCAGAAATCTTCCTGTTGTATAGCAAAGACAGGTCTTGAATGGTCCAAGGTCATTGCTGGGCTGCAAGCAAACTAGAGAAATTGAAAATTTTTAAGCATTGTTTGTACTACATAGACAGGATACCTTGAAGTAGAGGCATAAACACGTCTCATCTGAAATACATAAATAAATGAGGTTAGCTACACCTCTGCATGCTACATGAGGAACCATTGCCAATGGCTCCATATTGAGCTTCTACTACTGCTTAAAGTTCAGCTACAGAAGACAACAAAGTCAGACTCTTGTGGGTAGTGGTAAGCAAGCTAAACATTGACAAGAGCCACAAGATGAGCATTGGAGTTCTAGGAAAAACTTTAAAACCACCAAAAAACCCCAACCAAACAAACAAAACCAAAAACCACCACACAAAAATTCCCAAACCTCTCCCTCCAAAAAACTCAGCCACCAAAGGAAAAAAAAGAAACCCACAACTGAAAAACCTAAGAGGGCTGGCTACACAGCAGCAGGGCAGATTACCCAGGGTAACTAAAGGGACTGCAAAATCTCTGTTCTTGGCAATTTTCAAAATTGGAACTAGTGAACGCAACAATCCCTCTTTGAGGGGAAGGTTGGATTTCAGGATGTCCCTTCTAGCCACTTCTGCTGCAATTCTGGGAAAACAGAGTGCTAGGTACCCTGGCTTAGAGATGTTTAAAAACCTTTATTAACCTGTTGTCAGAGCCAGGCACAAGGAGCAAGCCATCCCTGAGCTGGACAGGCAACGGCAGCACTTTCACCAAGCCAGGGAAAGGTAGGCTCCAGGGAGGTACAGTGGGTCACAACAGTGGAATAAAAGAGGAGTAGTGAGACCTGAAGTAGTGGAGCAAAGTAAGAGACCAGTAACAAGTAGACAAGGTTAGGCTTAGTGAGATGGGGAGCATAAGTAATTTTTCCAGGTCCACTTGAAAAAGGAGTGAAATACACAAACCTGTTACTAAGGTGCAGCATACTGACCGGTATGAAAGCTGCCTTATAAAACATGTTCCTGGATGGAAGGTTTGTTTAGTACCATCTGTAGGAACTGTTGCCTATATGAGACATCTCGCTTTCCAGAGTTGTCGCTTAAGTAAACATAAGATTTACCAAGACAAATAGGTAAAAGCTCATTTTATGAGTTCAAATCACTACTATGGTATGCATGAGTCACATTCAGAGGGACTTCCTATATTTTTAATATTCTAAGTTATAAGCTAGGTATATTAGAAGTGGAAAAAAGTAGAATATCCTTTCCTTGTTTAAACTGTTCCTATATAACCTCTACTTCAGGTAATAGAATTAACAGACACCTAAAACAGTAACTTTCCTTAGAGAAGTCAAGGCTTCTTAGAACTAGATCTCTCTCCCTTGCTGCATATCATGGAGGTATCAGTTTTTACCCTACTGTTCAAACAGATGCCAGTAACTTATCGCCTTTCCAGTGTTAAGTCCAGACTGCCTTCATTTCAACCAGTTTACACTACATCACCCAGACTGAGTGATCTGACACAAGTGTGACATGACCTTTGCGATTCAATCTAATATCAAGTGATCTTCTGATGACAGAAAGTGGTCACATCAACCAGCCTAGCTGTGATCTTGATGAATGAGCGCTCCATTGGGTTGTCCCTGTTTCCTAACCATCTCTTCCAGACATGCTGGCAACTGCCCTACGTGGACAGGGAGAGCGAAACACCCTCAGGGACAATTGTACTGGAAAATACAAGACCTCTCACTCAGCTTCAGTGGTTATAAACAAGAAGTAGAAGATGTCATCCAACGAAATTAGACTGCTGTAAGAAACACTGGAGTCTGATCCAATCCAGGATAATTTACAGTCAATAGTACAGGCCGAACAATGTTTTTGTCTCATGCAACTGTTACTAGCCCATGTCATACTAATCATTAAAGAAAATGACGAACAATAAGCAAAGCAGAGGTCCATCCTAAGAGAACGGGATGTACTGTGCTAAACTTCCTGCACACAGGGAACGGGAAAGAAAAGCAAAAAATATAAAAAGGTTAATTCCAGTTAATTGTTTATGTCCCAGTCTTTGGCAGCTATGCCAATAAAAGCACTGAATAACAATCCTAAAAGGACCAAAACAGGAGAAATTACACGTTCAGCAGTTCTTTGTTATTTGAAATCCAGTAGTGTGTTTTAATTGCTTTTCAGCTGTACTTTGGTGTGGGCTTTCAAAAGGAAATAATCCTGTGAACAAAATATCTGGCCAAGAAACAAAAGGGCTGCCAAGTCTGATCCACAGGTGATGAGTCCTTGGCCAGCAACCCGGCTTAGGCTAAATTAAAGATAATTAAAACAGACAAAATTGTCCATCTGCTTGTACAGTTAATATAGACAGAGTGTAAAAAGGTGCTAGTAATCTCTAGAGAAAACTTTACACTGCATGCTGAAGACCAAATGCCCAGCAAAAACCTCTGCTGTACAAAACAAGCTCGAAGCAAGAAATCTGTACAAGGTAATTCTAGCACAACATTAATCGAAGAACTCCCTTATGCTTTCACATTTGTTCAGATCTACTGTGAACTACAGAATCTGATCCTCAAATCTAACATATTTTCCATTTTAATTGTAGTAGCTAAAGGGATAGTTAGGAAATTCTTAGAAACATAAATCAACCTGAGACTAGGGTGTATACTAAAATAATGCCTATGAGCATCTTCCAAGTCCTACACATGGTGTGCATAAATGCAAGTCCATAAAAAAAGAAGCTGTGTATCAAGAAGGAGGGATATGAATAATAAAACACTAACCACTTAACTATGACATTCTATATGAGATTCAAGCTCTGTCAAAAATAGCACAGGTAAAACCAAATTGTAGTTTTTTCCCCTAGTTGTCACACACACTCCTACCAATTTGTTCTTCAAATTAGCCAATAGTTAGATAGCTGTGTTCATTAAACAGCAAGTGGGACACCCAAGTTCAATTTCTTGCTTTGACTCAAACCCACAAAGCTAGCCTCTCTGTCTACATTTTACTCTACAGCTAAATCTCTTACAGTTTTACGAATCCATTCATCCCGTGCTGCGCGTTTACACTCCCTGTTTTGCCCTGCACCCATAACACACTGGTTCAGGAAATCAAAGCAAAAGACCACTCATTTTCTTGCAGGTATTATATGGCTTTGCTGACTCAGATGCCTGAAAAGGTCTGCAGTGGGGTCAGCTAAGTGCTAATGCTCCCTAAAACAAGGGAAGTAGCTGAGCACATGGCATAGCAGGAATGAGCGGGAGAAGCAGGACTGCCTCTTTCAGCTGTAGCCTGTGGTTATGTCTCCTTAGTGCTATCCTAAAGCTCTATCTTCAGTTTCATAACTATTTTAAACAAGTGGGTTGTAGGGTTTTGTGGGCTGATGCCAAAAACAGTGGTCCTACCCTTGCTTTCTTGGCTGTTCACACCTTTGCTTATCCCTTCCCTCCTGCTAGCACTAGTATTCAGGCAGGCATGCAATAAGCCACATTTGGAAACCCATCCTTGGATCTGGTTATGTCTCTTCTATTAAAAACATCTTATAAAGACAGAAAGAATGGAAATACTTTTCAGATACTCAGAAATTTTCACAAAGTGATGTTATTAGTTTCTCTTGGAAAGAAGAGATGTACATTTTTAGTGTATACCCAGTGCCTCACTAGTGAATATTTATAGCTTCAAGCACATTCTAATCATTTTTAGAGCAGCTATTTTTTTTGTGGTTTAAAATATCTATAATGGCTCCTCCACCTTCCCACACCCTTTTTTTTTTTCTTCCCTCCCCCCATATGGGAGGTACTGATTTGAGCCTGGGCAACCACCATAAGATTAAAATATATTACCACCTCCAAAAGGACCATTGATAGGAATTTAGGAGTTTATCCCACTAAGTACCTACAGACACCTTAAATCACTCCTAATCATCAATGAAAGTTCAGAGCAACCAACTTCACGCAGGAGCAGGGCTCCTGCAACCTGAAATCAACTGACCAATTTTGTCACAAAAAACAGCCACTGCTAAGACATTTGGGTTTTTCTCATAAATTAAATGAAGACGGATTAGTCTCTCTCTAAGGAAAGGGCATTCTGGCAGGCATGTTTAGCTTGGTCTCCCACAGTCACTGAGCAGACCACATCAGCTCTCTGCTTACTGAATTGAGTGTTACTCCCATCTGAATCATGCTCCACTGCACAGCCAGAGCCAAACTTACTGTCACACATCCAGATCAGCAGCACCATGGGTTTGGGCAATCCAGCCCCAAGCTCCTCAAAGCCACCTTTAACCCACACGTCTTGTAGTCCTTGATCTTTATCAATTCTTCCTCTAACAGAAGGAAGTAGGCAGAAGAAAGAAAAGAGGAAGACCTGCACTTGTTTCCCAAGTAACAAGCCCAGGTGTGGTGGCAAGTGTTTCATTAGAAAGGGTTGATATTTTATACCCATTTCAACAATTATGCTGAAACAGAGTAGCAAAGAATGCTCAATGTCAATTCATCTATACTGCACATGTAACTTATTTCACTAAAAGCCACATAAGTCAATAACTCCAGTAGTTCTTTTCTCTAGTTATATCCACAAGCTGTAGCTACTCATCAGAGATTAGGCAAGATCAGTTAAAGGAAAGTAGTAGGACGTCATAATGGGGAAAAAAAAATTTAGGAAGTTTATGTTTCTGGAAAATTCATCATCCAGGTGCAAAGTTTAAATACATTTCCTCCCTGCCCAGTCTCACGGGAGACAGATACATTTCTTGGATCATTGTAAAAGATTTCTACTAAATCTCTGGAAAAGATTTCCAATAAACCTTTCTACTTTCATCAAGTGCTTTCACAACCCAAAAGGTACACCTTGAGACTCATTAATCAAGAGCACGTGTTTAAAATGTACTTTTCCTCACAAAGGTTTGGGCCTCAGAACTTCAGTACTCACAGAGACCAGGCACAGAAAGCAGCAAGTATACAGCATGCTTTTGTTTCCTGAAAAACAGACAATTTAGAATATTGCCCATCCCTCAGGCTGGCTATTAACCTTCATTTTGTGAGGGTTCTTATCTGTGGATATGCTCCAAAGGGGAGGACGGCAAGGTTGGTTGGGTTTTTCCAAGATTTTTCTAAATGTGCCTATCTTCATGCACACAACTAGATTACCAGAGGGTTTAATGCATTCACTTAACCTCAGAAGCTCTGGGCTTACATACACCCAGCTGCTCCTGAACTCTGTCTTTCCAGCTCAGAGCTGTTTATACGAGCAAAAATGCAAAGCAAACACGCCAATTGTACCCTTATCAGTCCTAGCCTCCCAGCTGTACATCATTCATTTTTACTGCTGAACGGTTTGGGCTTTTTTTTTTTTATTATTTTATTTTTAAGCCACGCTAATTAACAGAATCCAATAAAGTACGTCATAAGATTTGTCCAGCAGAAACACAAGGGCTACTATTTCAACTGGAAGACAATCTTACATGCAGAGTTATTATTGGTAGGGAGAGATGAGCCTGCCTCCAGTACCAGCTGAGTACTGATAGCCAGAGGTAAGTTCACAGCGAGCACACAAGCATGGTGTGAGACATCAGCCGGGACTGGAAATGAGGCTGTGCTGCTAACAGGAACTGGAGGAATTGGAGCATGAGGAAGAACCAATTTCAGATGCCTTCTTGCCTCAACACTGCTCAGCTTAACTACCTCAAAGGGCCAAGTACCTTTAAGTACCCCCATCAACAGGATTAAATTTGCTTCAAATCTCATCAACTTTCTGCCCTCAAACCTGAGTTCACAACCTTTTTATTTTGCTCAATGGGTATAACAACAGGTACTTGTATTTTAGTTAAAAATGCAGGATGTGGGGTTTTTTTTAAAGGAAAAACAAAACAGTACTCTGCTTGCAATATATTCTTGCAGCAAACTGGCCTAGGAGAGCTATGTATGGAGCTTCTTAACTGACCACAAATTCTAACACTATACATTCAGCAAATAAAAATAATTTAGTGCCGGAATTAACCCAATGTTGAAATCTTTTTTGCTATTTCTTCTCCACAGAAAGGCAGATGATTAATTGATAAAAAAAAAAGTTAACAGTAAAACTCAGAAACAATAAACCCTCAATCACACATGATCTATGTTTCACATCCTCTCCACCACAAATCTACAAGAACTCTGCCAGTGAAGGAGAACAACGTCCCAAGAGGAAGAAATACCAGATATTGCCTGAGGGCTTTCCAATATAGCACTACTTGGTGAGACTATATCTCAAGGTAGGTTTCATTTTTATTTTGCGTTGCATTTGGGATCCCCAGAGTTATTAAAAGTTGCTTGAAGTGTGTTCCGTTAGGCCTTAACGTTGGTAATTGTAATCTGAGGCAACGACTAGAAAGGAAGAGGAACACGATAGAGAGTGGCTTCAGACTTTCTCCAGAGCATGTTGCTTGCTGGGGAGAATAGACAGAACAGGACATGTGCTTGGAGCTCTGTTGACAGCTTGCCACGTTGCTGCAAAGCTGTCTTCACTGCAGCCCCCAGCAATCAGCCAGGCTGTGACCTGCAGTGCTGCAGAAGCCGCGCACATGCTTTTCTTCCCCCTCCATTAAACTTCCCAGGGAGAAGGAGTAACATCTTCCACTGCTGTAGGTAAACAGCCATCAGAGACCCAGTCTCAGAGACCCCTACTAAAATAATGTCATGTTACAAAGCAGCTGATGGAAAGACAGTAGCTATTACAGATTAAGATAGGACGACCAGTATTTATTACTTCTCTGTACGCTTTAGATGAAACCACGCGTATCAAGGAAACTCCCTCCCCACCCTCCACTACCTAATAACACCTGACCTCACACACATCTGCTAACAAAGCTCCACGTCAATCTAAATCTTTCATAACCCTGATCTGGCCAGAGCTTTAACCTGCTTTTACTCTCACAATGGGAACAAAGGACAGCTAAAGAGCCTGTGAGCAATGTCAGATAAGATTTTTTTGGAGCAAGGGAAGAAAATGTCATACTAGTTCGCTGCAAAAGCCCAAAGACTGCATTCAAAGAGTTTAACATGAAGGCCAAGCCAGTCTGCACAGTTAAGCAAGGAGCAGACTACCTAATATTGCTGAATAAGGCTTAAAATGCAAACTCATGGAAAGCACTTTCGTTCTCCCTAATGTATGTGAACTCTGTGAACACACTTTGAACTTCTCATGTTAATTTGCTATTTACCAAACTGGTCAAACATCATTTGAATATATAATTTCAGAAGACGTTAAACAGTTATACAATTATTAGAGCAACAGCTGGTCAAATATTAGTCCCCAGTACAACTGGAAGACATTCCATTGGCATAAACTGGCTTAGTAAACTCCCTTCAAAAAATTAAAGCAACACTGGTTTATCCAAGCCAGGAATCTTTGTAGAGTTCAGGCTTATTTACAGGCCTTCTACTGTTCTTATCTTTTTCCTTAAGCCAGTTTGTCTTTTAATAGTGACAAACATGTTTCAGCTAGTGGATTGTT
Source organism: Microhierax caerulescens (assembly GCA_035590215.1). Classification (NCBI taxonomy): domain Eukaryota; kingdom Metazoa; phylum Chordata; class Aves; order Falconiformes; family Falconidae; genus Microhierax; species Microhierax caerulescens. The sequence goes on along the minus strand of JAVJGJ010000047.1, from coordinate 80,726,315 downwards.
CACTAAATATTCATCATTAATATTTTTTATATTAGCTACTGAAAAACCACAGGAGAGAAGCAGTTTTGTTCTATTTCCCAATGGGATTACTTTCAAGTACAAAAAGCTTTCAGGAATGCAACTTGAACAATTTTAGTCCAAGCACTTGTGCATGTATAGGTTTGTGCAAATACTTGCATGCTGAGGTATATTGACCAGAATTTTCACTACTGGTTTTATTGACAAAGCTTTATTAAACAACAAACTCCACTAAGAACTGATCACTGTGATTACTCATGGAACAAATAAAATTTACATGAAATATATTTGCTAATGCTTTCTGTGGCAACTACCAGATACTATTCATAAGACAGAGGATGAATTATAGACAGGAAAGAAATTAAACCCATGAAGCAAGAGATAATAGGTGATCTTTCCATGATCTTTAATTTTTTCTGTCTAAAGCTGAAACTAAGCATTAGTCAGTTATTTTTGTCCTAGGGTGTCATATGGCAGTTAGACTTGTTCAGTCCAGCATTGTGTAACATCTTAAGGCTGCAGAAAGATGAATGTCCTCCCTCCACATCTCCATCCCCTCGCTTCCAGCTGCATGTTCCCATGGTCTCCCTTGCACCTGCACTGGAACAAATACACCTAGCCATACAACAAACAGTTTCAACTCACAAGCTGGAAGAAGGGAGGGGAAAGAAAAAAAATTTATTTTTTTTTTTAAAAAAAGGAAAAAATTAATAGGGTTTTGTCTGTGTTTAAGCACCAATGAGTCTGGTGAGCCCTACAGTAAGGGCAAAGCAGAACAAGACAACAGGTCCTTGTGGCAAGGAGCAGGGGACAGGCAGGAAAAAAAAGGGGAAGAAGCAAAGACAGCCTTTTAGTGACAGCCACTGACCCAGCTTAAAGTGCATGTCATCGCCCCATCTATCAGAAAGAAGTGCAGCCTTTTTGCTTATGTATACACCATCAGCAGCTGTGGTGCATGCACCTGCAACAGCCAACCTAGCAAATATTAAATAGATTCTCACTTACAAGATATTTCCAGGAGATATGCTTCTAAAATATTTAGACACCCATGCTCATTCAACAAAAACTTTTTGTATGTTGCCCTGTTTGCATGACAGGTGGGAAGGTAATCTGGGAGAGTAGAAATTACACTGGAAATAAGGCTACCTCTTTCAGTTAAAATTAGTTATGCTTCAATGTTTCTAGTGCCACTTAAATATACGAGTAAGTTCAAAATCCATGTACACATCAACAGCTATAATGCAGGTGTTACCTAGACTAGCCAAGTATTTTTCCCATTTCCCCACTTCTATAGCCAAGGGAAACATTTGTCAAAGCATCATTGTTTTTCTTGTTTTCAAGCAGAGCAAAACCAGGCTCCCTTCACTCAAAGAGTCACATTTACTTAAAATCATTCTGTTGCACCTGAAAAACCTTTTGAAATAAATGTCCTCAATGCTCTAATTGTCCAGGGGGCACAAAACTGAGGAGCAGATTGAGTGCTGCATAGAAGGCTAGAAGACACAACACCAGATGACTTTTTTTTCTTCTTAAAATTGCCCTGTGAAGCAGTAAATTGTTTAGAACAAAGGTACCAGTCACCCGTATAAGCCCATTGTGCACCATTTATATATATATATATATAAACAGCCAAAAGGAGTCAAATAAGAGGAATCAATGAGCTGAGCTCTCAACAACCTAAGTTTACATAGCACTGCCATTTTCAGCTTTGCCATATGATTCACCCCGGCTGACGTTCAAGTTTTGCTGGCCTACAGCAGCAATTTCATATGCAACACCAGGGTTAGTGGCCCAACTCAGCATGGATCTGCCCCCTCTGCTCCTCCCCACCCCATATCACAGTATACACACACACACACACAGCCCTTCAGCAGAATCACCTGTGAGGCCATGATATTCATTAGGCCATGTTTGTTAATCTACTACCAACTGCATTGGCATAACTGATAGAGAAATATTTCAGGGTTAGGAAAGTGATAAGTAGGATTGGGTAGAAACTTGCTTAAACTAGTTTTGTCATCTAAGATGTTACGTGAAATTGCAGCCTGCACCTAGGACGTACATTTCTAATGCCATATACATTTCTAAATGACCTGGGCCTCTCCAAAGCTGCCGTAATATCTTAGTGCTATGACCATGTATCAGGTTTGTTTGGCAAAGTTTTGGTGGGGGGTTGGCTACAGGGGTGGCTTTTGAGAGAAGCTGCTAGAAACTTCCCCTTTGTTCAACAGAGCCGACGCCAGCCAGCTGCAGGACAGACCCACCACTGGCCAAAGCTGAGCCCGTCAGCCACAGTGGTAGTACCTCTGCGATAGCGTATTTAGGAAGGTGGAGAAGGTACCATGCAGCAGTAATTGCAGCCAGAGAGAAGAGTGAGAATACGTGAGAGAAACCATGTCCGCAGACACCAGGTCAGTGAGGAAGGAGGCAGGAGGTGCTCCAGGCACTGCAGCAGAGATCCCCTGCAGCCCAGAGCACAGCCCACGGTGAGGCAGGCTGTGCCCCTTCCAGCCCATGAAGCTTTACAGCAGAGCAGGTATTCACCTGCAGCCCGTGGAGGACACCACACTGGAGCAGACAGATGCTCAAAGGAGGCTGTGACCCTGTGAAAAGCAGCACCGGAGCAGCTCCTGGCAGGACCCGTGGCCCCGTGGGGTACCCACACTGGAGCAGTGTGTGCCTGAAGGACGGCACCCCGTGAGAGAGACTCACGTTGGAGAAGTTCATGGAGGACTATCTCCCGTGGGAGGGACCCCACAGTGGAGCAGGGGAAGAGCATGAGGAGTCCTCCTCACCAAGGGAAGGAACAGCACAGATAACTCACGATGAATGGACTGCAACCCCCATTGCCTGCCGCCCTGCACCACTGGTAGGGCAAGAAGCAGAGAAGGGTAGAAACCCAGCCAGCCAGGGTTTCTTTCTGAAATGGATTCTGATCTTCTGCAGGAGGCTGTGAGGTGGTCAACTGCAGTGTTTTTCAGTGGGGTTACACTGGAAACAGTTTTTCTCTGGCATGGGTAGAGCCCGAGAGCGATCTGAGGCACAGCAGGTAGTCCCTGGGTATTACACCACTACAGTTTGCTCCCAGTTTCATTAAAACAACTCCACCCTATTCCAGCAAAATAGAGCTATGGCTGATCCTGAAAGTACCACAAACAAATACCTTAGCACTGATCACATCAGGAGAGATCTGTCCTTAAGCACTTTATAATAACTCACTTGCTTCTTCCTCCTTGTAATGAGGAAAACAATTGTCTGCATTATTTAAAGATTTAAAGATAGGGCTTAATGGTTCTCCCACCATTAGAGGTTGGTTATTGCTTTCTTCAACGGCTTAACAGTGTGGGAAGGTGACTAGCACTCGATAACCAGGCACCTGGTAGGTACCACATGAGGAGCCTGGAAAAAGGTGAACCTGGGTTTATTTAATTAAAGAGATACTGCTCAGCACACAACCTTGAAGCTTTGGAATTGCTATTAGATCTGTATATTGTAAAAATAAAGGATCTTTATGGTGAATTGTTCAGTCTTTACATGTTCATCATGAACATTCTAGAAATCTTTATTCTGGATTTCATTTGACAAAAAGACTGCCACTGCTTATCAGGTTATTCTTGTCACTTATGTGACAAAATAATTCATGACAGGATTTTAAAGTATCCGATTTCCCTCCAGCTAGCTGTAGTCTCTAGCAGTTAGGGAACAGCAGCATGGAAGTACTTGAGGCAGAAAATAAATGTAGTTTAGTAACAGGAGTATTATAAAAAAAACCCTTATCTTGGAAAGCTTTTAAAATAAGTGTGTCTGTAGAAGTGCAGCGTTTTTAGACAAAGCTTGGAAAATGTACAGTTCTACTTGCATTAATCAAGGGAAATAAGAAAACTGAAATTCCAGTAGTTTAGGAAGGTCAGGTAAAATGTATTAACAGAATAAGTATAAAGATTTTAAAACCATCAATCTGAATTTTGAATGGAAAAATGTGACAATGACTTGTAGCATACCAAAGTTATATGTATATTAAAATTAAGCTAGACACATAGCTGTCACAATCTGAAAAATACTCCTAAAAAGACCTTTAGAGCTATTGGGTTAAATTAAATACAGAATTTAGGTGCAAAGTAAACACCTAAAATCCAAGGTTGTAAACCAGAGCATAACCCAACCTGGCCACTGCCTGACCTCACCAGGTGCCCATGCCCCTGCCCAGGTGGAGGACCACTCGGGGCTGAGCCACCCAGTACCAGGCTCCCACCCAAGCTGTGCAGGGGTCTACAACTACTCTGCATAACGTACCAGGCCAAGGGAAGGGAGTTTCTCTGAGAGCACATCTATCTCTTTGACAGATTCAAGTTTCCCTAAAAAAAAAAAAAAAAAAAAAAAAAAAAAAAATTGTAGATGCTTTATTTAGAGAACTTGCATTTGACATTGTCAGGGACTTGCATGCCAACTGAAAGATAATCAGAAGAACTAACACCTGCATAACTGTTTCTCTGGAGAGTGCTTTTCTAACAGGCCTGGCAAAGCTATCCTCTCATTCAAAAAAAAAAATAAAAAAAAAATATCCAAGGTCCATGGAAGCAAGAGAAGCAGACCAGTTCTATAAGTTGCCATCAGATACTCATCCAGAAGGGAGGCTCCTAGCCAACCTTTATTCCTAGAACAGTATATGCATCTTATATAGGGTTTTTTTTTCCGCAGTCATTGGATAAAATGTCTAAGCCATCCCTGAAAAATTAATTTCCTAATTTTTAGGTCAAGATTAGCCAGAATTGTGTTCCTTTCTCAGGCTGCTAAAGTGGGAAGGGCAAAGGGGCTGTAACCCCCTTCAGCTCCTTAGCACTTATTCCAGCCACAGGACACAGTCATCAGCATCCAACTCTTGCATAAGGAAGTTTAACAAGTTACAATTTAAAACAATACATATCTCCAAGGTCTCGCAGATACTGCAATCAGTCATGCACTGACCCTTGCAAGGCTGTTCAGCAATCCTTGATCATAAATGTTTCCTACCTGGGATGTTGTTGATTGTTAAATGAAACAATCTAGCTTACAATTCTTACCCCTACACATGATACATAAGGATACATATGACATTGTCAGATATGAGATACAGTTGTAGTTGGTTTAATATAGTTATTTAAATTAAACTTTTTTGCTTCTTATTTATAGCAAAAAAAATACCAAATATATTTATGACAATAAATAAATTAAAACAATGATATTTAACAATGGAAGGAAAAAAGATACTATTTCATGCTAGAAAACTTAAATATTTATGCATGTTGGGAAAAGTATGTTATTTTCTGTCAAAACCATCTCCCTTCAGAAGAACTGCATGGTCTTTATAGTTACTTCTATAATAGACTAGATTGCAGTAAAAAAAAAAAAAAAAATATATTCAAGAGCTGCTCTTGGGTCTTATTTTGACTGGTAGGTGTGGGACCACAGGGTGAAGAATTCAGCCTAAGCCATTTCATAGGCCTTTAATTCAGAGCAGTTTTCTAAATATAAAATTTTGATTGCTCCTTTTTTTTTTTAATCATGAAATCAATTTAGTCAGGTTTCAATGCAAAATTAAGTACTAATCAGAAGGACCATACCATTAAAACAGAGGTACAGAAACACTGCCCCTTGTTTACCTTAATCTTGACCACAGAAACTTTCATTCTAATACAAGCAAACTAAAGATTTTTTTTTCTGTTGTTAGTTAATAATAGTCTATACACCACATATCCCAATGCAAAATGTTAGTTAGGTACTGTGTAAATCAGAATAAAGAGAAGAAGTTTTCCACCTTTATTTTGCTAGATAGCACCAACTCATGCTGCTCTGGTGTGACTCTTTAGAGTTTAATCATGTTATTTCACAAACAGCTGAGTGGATTACTCAAGCATGTAGTCTTTCCCTGCAGCCTTGAAAGAGAAGAACAACTCCAAATTGAAGGATTTCAACAGAATTTAGGTTGTAGGCTCCCAGACTGTCAACTTGAAACCTCTTAGCCAAAGCAGGCATGTGACTGGCTGCACTCAGAATTCCTTCTTCCTCAGCATTACGTGTTGGTGAGTTTTAAGTAATTTAACACTTGCAACTTTAGACAACTGCCTACTTCACACGCCAGCTATTCACAGTGCTCTGAGGCATCTAGAGATACCACAGACAAGCCCTCGCTGAACCTCATCACAGTTAAATAACTTGCCTTTTACCTTCCCCTCTTACACACTCTTATTTACTCTACATCTCCGCCAAAAGATTGCCAACCCAAAGCAACGTTGGCAGGCAGGAACGTGTGCCTGCGCCACAGCGCTGTATGGCCTGACACAGCACAGCTCCAGCTCCTTGTCTTGGGCAGGTTTAGCTGGGCCAGCTAACGGGGGTATCTCCCATTGCCCAGCACTTCCCTCCACAAGAGCTGTCACCTTGTAACAGGGGCAGCTGCAGAGAACGTGTACCCACAACTCAGCTGCCAGTTTGCAGATGTCATCAGTGTACAGCAGGACAGTTCAGAAGCAATAAGAGTCCTGTTCAGCTCTCCCTTCCAGTCTTTTCTATGGGGACAGAGCAGGCCCTGTGCAGCAGCAGCTAAATCTCCCTGCAAACATGGGTCAAAGCTGTTACAAGTTTAAGCTACAACTCCAGGTTGCAATCTGAGGTAGCTTTGGCATAGGCACGTATTGCCTTTGCCAGCTCTGATATGGAGACTAGAAACTCCTACAGAATGGCAGAACAGAGAGCTGCAGGTAGTAACTTCTTAAGGTGCCAATACACATTCTTCAAAACATCCATAGTACACTGTCTCTTGTGTATCGCTCCTAGGCACATGATACATAATGCTCTGGACTGTATTCAAGAAAAGACTTGACTAAAACTCAGTTAACTACAGCAGCAGGGAAACATATTGCTTCTCTTCAACTTCAGTCACGAGGATTGTATAAGCAGCACAGTCCAGAAACTCAGCATCATTAATACTACTCCAGCTGGAATTTTATTCTTACTATGTCATGACACCTCTAACACTTCAGATTTGCCTACATAGAGACCTAAGTTGTAACTACACCCTGTGTAGGCTTGCCTGAATCAGGCCGAAACCAGCTCAGGCCACTGTTGCACTGATGCTTTAAGACCACGCTGCTGTGAGAAGGGGCAAGCCACCCTCCCTGCTGCCAGTCCAAACCCATAAATAGCCTTCATCTGTATCAGCAAGCAGATCCAACTCAGCAGTCCTCCGTACAATTGCTACTACCAACTCAAGAAAAAGGATAGGACTTAAAATTTTCTTGGTGGTAGAACAGAGCTCTGGCATCCAGGAGTACTGATTTCCATCAGTATTAGCCAAGCACAGTATCACACTAACAAGGACCAGCAATGCTCCAAATACAGTGACATTCACATGAAACCTAGGGGAAAAAAAAAAAAACTTTATGGAAGCTAAAGATGCTTTGCACTGCCACTTCTCTATTTCTTAAGCTAGTTTGGCTATTTCCAGACTAGCTCAGGTGTATTTGAAGAAGCTGCAGCCACTTTTCTGACTACAGCATGGGTTGTGGAAGCATGAGAAAAGGCATGGTGAACGAGATAGAGTTCAAAAGCCACAACCCAGGTTACAGACACTATGTCACCTGCAACAATATTTAAAGAAAACCAACCAATGAAAAAAACCCACAACAAAATAAACCAAACCAAAAAAACAACCACCCCACACCAACCCTTCTTGCAGACCTCAGGGCAGGTACTGTTCAGAAGGCATTTTCATTCCCGATGGTTGTGGGGTTTGGGGGGTGATGGTGTGTGTTTCTTTATGTATTGTTACAGATTCTTCACAAATTTCTTCATTGTACTCTGCCATTTCATACAAAAGGAGATAGACATATTGTGTTAATGTCCTGTTCAGGCTTTACCAAGAATCAGACAGGAAACAGAGATCGGAACTGGCACTCGGGTTTGGTGAATCTGTTCCACGTGATGTTAATTACTTTCCAGGCAAATTACATTTTTCATCTTTGGTCAGAGATCAACTCTCAACTATTCCCCCCCTCCCCAGGTTGGTTTGGTGTTCTTTTACAATCCCACATAGTATGTCTGGAGGTTGTAGAATGCAATGGCATTTACCGTTTTTATCAGATGAAGCATTAGTAAGGTATGAACAGCCTGTGAACACTTTATCTCTTCAGACCAGATCTAGAGCTCTAGTTACATAAATACTGAACCCAACATCAAAACTTTGTACATGACAGTTTGAATTCTAAGGTAATTTGAATTTGAGGGAGCCACAGTCCCAAGAGGTTGGAAAGTAGTCTTTTTTACAAGCAAACTTTCTTTCATCAGTTTTTCCATAACTGAAATCCTGTATTCAGTCTCCACACAAAGGTTAAAGCATTGATACCTTTGTGAATACCTGAAAGGGAGAAGAGTCTAATTCTTGGTAGCTTCACTACTTCAGCTCTATTAGTTACTGTCTGTGTATCCTAAGAGATCTGTCTTTATATACATTTTATTTCAGAATTCTCTCTCTATGAATTTTAATGGTTTGGTTGGGTTTGTTGTTTTTTTTTTTATTATTATTTTGCATTAGACTATTTCTAAAGGATGGCTGTGGTGATAAGAAGCACAGGTCCAGATCTCAGTAAAAACCCTAACTGTACAAAGTCTGATCTGAATAGGGTTACACAGAAACCTTTTTAACTCAAGTTCTTCATGCAAAAACACTACTTACGTATGGTCTAATAACAGACCCTACTCTGTCAGGAATCATATTTTCTTTTAGGTGAACAGGTGATTAATCCAGTTCAGTTGTCTATGTCTCAGCTTTGCGGTATCCTTAGCTGAAAGCTTGGTTTCATATAGTCTTTTTCATACAGCAGTTCTTGTCAACTGCTTGAAAGTGTGTACCTTTAAAAATAATCCAGGCACAGCGGGTCTACATAACCTCAAACAAATACACTAGCAGGTGAAAAACGTGCAACTTGGCATGAGACACCTGAGATGTTTTCCATGTCTCCACCACAAATTGATGATAAATTCCCTTTTTGTTAATAGGCTTTACCAAGTGGGTAGCTTGGCAGGTCTGAACACATGAATCAAAGTATAGAAAATCTTGGTATAAAGAAACTGCGTGGGATTTGTCAATTCTCACAATGTCTCTTCTAATCGCATTTTTACCCCAACTGATTTGCCTGCAATTAACAGTTCTGCCTCCCCTACCTTTGACACTGACTTAATCCCTCAAGAAGACAGATTGTTGCAAAAATTGCTCTTGGCTGGAAGGAAAAAGACCCAAGTGCCCTTAAAAAAGGGCAGACAAAAATTCCTTCTTCTGGGTTTTTAGTAGCATAATAATATATTTGTGCTCATTTCTTTGTAGAGATGAAGGCCAGGGATTTCCCTAGTGGGTAGCCATTATCAGTTGGATCCTGTCATTTTCCCCCAGACACCTCATCTCAGATCTACATGGATAACATGTTAGACACTTAGTACAGCCTCATTTACATAGAGCACAATGAATTAGATTGACTCTGAGGTCTCAGCTATTTAAAAGCAAAACCACACAAAGCTATTTTCACATGGAGTTTGGCTGGCAAGACTTGCTTTAATAAAATAGCTTTAGATATTTCCAATTACAAAATTTCTGCTTTCCATAACCCTTACCAAGCTGTGTTGATGCCAGGTACAATTAATCTGTAACAAAAGAGCACATGAGGCAAGAAGAAAAATTAATAGCTGTGTCACAAGCAGCTTCATTCCCTTTCCTGAAAACAACAATAGAAATCACATCCCAACTTCCACGTAGTAAAGACAGGTTAATTTCCTCCCACAGCATGTTATTCTGGTCAGCGGTGCTGCAATGCACATTGCGGTAGAGCAGAAAGCAACAACAGAAATCTAAGTACATTCCTTGAACAAGTAACTATTAGTTCAATCTTATCATTGTTTCCTCTTACTTCTATTCAATATGCACAAACACTAAAAATGAAAGGAGCACCTCAAGGTTTTGCACCTAATTGTAACAGTAAGACCCAAACAATAGCCTCTCCGTGAAACCTTAATGGAAGAGACACTCTCCAAGCCTCTCCAGCCCAGCTGGCAGTTTACATCCAACCTGCAGTTCCAAAATTCAGCTTTCCTTCCCACCTCAGACAACCACCTGCATTTGGGAACTGTTGTTTAAAAAAAGTTCCTGGAGAGCCACAGAAAGTAGAAATTTTTCCCGCATCCAGTATTAAAGCAGCCTAGAAGTGAATCTCTAGAAGGTGAGCAGAGTGGCCTTTTACAGGTCCGTAACAGGGCAGCTATGAAATCTGACACGATTACATGGGAATGGCAAAGTCCCTAGCTGGCAGGAGCAGGTCCCTCAAAATGTGGTGGGGTCACCCACCTCTGGTTTGGCCATAAGAACAAACTGGTTTATATATAACTCCATAAATAATTTCCCTTTCACCTAATAAAACTCCATCCTCAATCTCTCACACACACACGCGGCTGCTTTGCTTGCAACACTATTAAAAAATAATAAAAAATAGTTTTGATAACTGATCTCCAAACCCACATTATTTGTGTAATGAGCAGGGATCAGGCAAGAACCGGGATTAGTAAATAACCAGATCAGACACAGTGGGAGTCAGCCCTCCCACTCCACGGCAGGCCAGAGATAGGCGATACTTAATTAATGAGGTTGGCCGCAACTGCTACAGTAGGACAGGGAAAATATAACCGCTTACAGCACGCTGACTTGAAAAGCAAATGCCCTAGGGTAAACACGTAGAGAAGAAGCCTCTTCCAATCTTGCATAGCCCCTAATTTTGATCCCAGGACGCCCTGCTCCTTCTGCCCGGCTCCATTCACCCACGCTGCCGCCTCCCCCGTGCCAGTGGCGAGGGGCTGATGGACACTGCCCAGCTACGCCTGGCTAAGACAGGCTCACACTGCTCAGCGGTGCGGTGCCACACCAGGGGCATTTTTATGAAGGACACTGCCTGTAACTCCTTAGCACTCAGATGAGAAGTAAATTGCCCAAAAAGGACTAATTATCTTGCCCAGAGCACACATACAGGCAACAGGAAAGGGGAAAGCCCCATGCTAGGACTGAGCTCTCAGGGCTTAAGAGTTTCGTTGTATTTCTTTCCCCCTCCCACACTGAGCTGGAAAGCCAGCCCATGCTCTCTAACAGTCTGAAAGCTCGGAACGACCACCTAGAATGTGGGGGCAGTGGGGTGCTGGGGGAAGCGCTCACCCTTAAGGCTGCCTTGGTGCTCTCACGTGCGAGATGCTGGCATGAGGGTCACCTTGCTACAGCTGGTGTGGGCGAGTGCAGCTGGGCACCCACCTGACAGCAGCCTCAGCGCTGGAAATGGAGGGGAAGCAGAGCCTGGATGGCTCACTCGGTACCAGCTCACAAAGAAAAGCATCAAAGGTGAGTCATCCAGCAGAAAACAGCAAACCCAGAAGTACCCTGTCACAATCCAAAGATAGGATTCGTGGTTAGGTTCTTTTACTTGACTTCGGAGTACAAAAGGTTATAAATACACCAGGGACTCAGACAACCAAAAACACTTTATTGTGTGCTCATCAGCACACATATGCGAT
>JAVJGJ010000047.1:80682839-80714569 GCA_035590215.1 Microhierax caerulescens | reverse complement strand
ACCCTCTCCCAACAGCTTGCTGTCCGATCTACACGGCACACACAGGGCAGGTGAGCAGAAGGCAACCCAACATGTCCATGTGCACACACACATGTGCAACCACTCAGGCATCCCCTCTGCTGCAGGACGGACGGGGGAGCAGAGGTGGTGAGCCTCCAAAGCAGCCATCCTCAGATGCATTCCCTGGACACCAGGCTGCTCCGAGGAGCTGGGTCCAGCCCCAGCCACAAGTTACAACAGTTTCTGGAGATGTGCTAGTCCAAGTCGATAGAAGACCACCAAGGCTGCCCATGAGCTCAGTTACACAAAACTAAAGCTCTGCAGCCTCTCCCTATCCCACCCCTGCAGCGAGGGAGTGGGAAAAAGCCTAAGGAGTGGAACACTAGTATTTCTTTAAAGCAAGGGGTTTTGCCAAAAGCTTTATGCACTGAAGTGTCCAGAAAGCAGAAGCCAGAACAAACGTCTGTAGTGAAGCATCTACAAAGGATGTGTTTTTTTGTTTTAAAAACAATGTTCCCAAAGGTAGCTTTCACTTTCTATCCAACACCATGTTTCACCTCCACTTAAGTCCTACCGCTTTCAAGTCCAAAAGCAGAAAATTTCACATTGCTATTAGCCCACAGCATTATCACTTACAGCACCTTTTTATTTCAACAACTTTCACTGAGTAGCCTTTCTCTGAAAAATCTACACTCTACTACATCAAAAGTGCTATACTCCATTCAAGCTTAGTCATAAAAGTACTTGGAATTTGAAAATGAAACCCATACAAGTAAGGATCCAAAAATTACACAGCCACTCTAAAATAGGAATTAGCATTGATTTATCTTTTCCTTCACTTTTCTAATAAATAGAGCCAAGCAATTCACAATATATTTTAATGTTGAAAAGGAAAAAGGATTTTATGTTATTGTACTTACAGGGTTAAAAAAAAAAAAAAAAGGCAAGGCATTTTTAGTTAATGTCAGGTCTATTTTAACTCAGGTCCCTACTCTGCGAATGCAGAACTGGTTTCTGTATTCCTCAATTCATTGTAGTAAATGTCCATGTAGTCAAAAATCCTGTTAAGACTGAAAGTAGCAATTTAAGTGCTACACTGGGGCTTTTTGCAGAAAAGGGTATTGAAATGATAAATTTCTGGATTTTTACTTTCTTAATTCTGGAATTTGGAAACCGAGACACATGTTGTCACACTACTGAGCCTCTTACAGCGACTGGAAGACATAGCACAGGTTAAAAGCCACAGACAAGATTAAAACCTACATCTGTTAGTAGATGACCTGCCCCAGGCAGACAATCCTTTATAAACTCCAGGACCTCTTTGGAGGTTTTAGATGGAGCACTGATTTGACATTAAAACCTCAAGGGGAACAAAGAAAACTACTAACTTAACATCCTTTTTATATGCAAACTATGGTAAGTTGGGAGATAGCAGAAGTGTCCCTGCCTGAATTGTTTTTCTCCTTTCAGTGCTGACTTTGTTGCTCAGTACAGCACGTTCCATCTTCCACTTTTTTTTTTAGAAAGCACATAGGAACTTCAGAAAAACAGCACATGCTTGCAGAGAAAAATCTTAAAGGACTGGCAGATACTTGTGATTTCTGAGCATCAGTGGGGTTTTCTAGCTACAAATTGTTCAGATGTTGTGGGCTTGACAGAATCTATTCCAAGCTTGTTGTTTCCCTGCTTTTTTTTTTTTTTTTTTTTCCCCACAGATTTAGAGTCACTGATGAATGCTACATGTACCAGCCCAGATGCTCTGTTCTAGCTATAACACAGTTTTAGCCAGCTAACTGGATAAGAGAGCTTAAAATAGTGCAGTCCTTTACTCTATCAGCTTAACATTTTCCAGTAACAAAACTAGACTCCAAGAAGTACAAACCAGACTGTTTATAACTTACATATATTTTCTGGGGAATTGTTTTATGTTGGTTTAATATTGGATTGAAAGAAAATAGGATTTAACTCTTTGCACTGTCATTCTAAATAGAGAGAAAAGTTCTCAGCTGAGCTCTTTTCTATTACAGCAATTACTTGCAAATTAACAGACTGCTTGCAAGGATTTTGCCTTTCTTTCAGTTTTAGAAAAACTTGTGCCTTTTGTCTTAAACCCAAATTCTATTTTCTAGACTCACTCTAGGCATTTGGTTGCCCTTTGTCAGTTTTCAGATGAAAAGACCAAGCTTTCCCTTGCTCCTTCAGCTGCATATCTGACAGTGTTATTCTGCCATTACCAAGGCTATTTATTCAAACCTTTAAGATCAGCAACAGAGATCAACACTTTCTCCAGTTCTAATCATTGCAGAATAAAGTATCAAATGGCACTTACTTTAAGACCAAAATCATTACAACGTGTTGAATCTCTCAAATCCCTAGTGGCACCATGCCTTTTGGCAAAGCTTGACGTACTAGTCATGCCAATAAAGCAGTTAGAATTGAACTGCCTTTTTGCCCAGTCCCACTAAAACCATAGCAATTCGTTCAGACACACAGGCTCAGCTGCCTCAGTGAACACTACAGCTACCAGCCAATCTCGACAATATTTTTTTCAAGCCTGGCAAAATGAAATGTAAAGCAAATGTTCCTGTTCCGAGTCACTGCCCTAGAAGATCTATGTATTTCCAACCTATCTGATTTTCCATGTGTGTTCAACATCCCAGGATATGCTGACCAGTTTCAACCAAACATGCCAGAAAGGTGTTAAGTTCCTAGATGTTTAAAGAAAAACAAAAACTAATTAGCCCCTAACTGAAAGGGGCTGTACCAGTACAACCCAGAAATCCTTACAGGAGGAAGACAAATATCTCAAAGGTAGAAAAAATTACTTCAAAACTCAAACCACTTTAGACATCAGAAAATCCATCAAGAGACACAAACCTCAAGAAGCCACTGTTCAGCAGCCAGATCCTTTGTCTCATAGAACCACTTGGCTTAACAACAGTTGAGGGGGTTTTTCCCTCCTCACAGAAAGGATTTTCCAGCTCTAGGAAGGAATAGATACTGGTGTGCTACTCAACTTCTTGTAAAAGTAGAAACACCATACACATTCTATTTAGGCATTCAGGAAACACTGTCAAAAGTGTTATATCAGAACCTGCCATTTTGTAATTCACTCAACACATCTCTCAAGATATGGCTGTCCTTTTTATCAAAACCAAATATTAACACAAATAATAATTGCTCCTCATACTAGTTTCGAGTGCTGTGTGAAAACGTACCACCCTCCTTCAGGTTTTTCATTATTCTGTATTATCAAAGCACCAGCCCCTTCACATCTGAACCTCCAAAGCCAGGGCAAGACCTTGCTAGTCTTAATATTGAAATGGTGGCAGTGCTGTGGCTGCCACTTGTGATGCCTACCAGAGATGCAAATGCAATTTATTTTCACCAGTCCTTCGAAGTAGCAGTTTGAGGTTTCAAGTAAATAATGAAACAAGCTTTAGTCTACCAATGGAAGTGTATTATTTGAGTATGTGAATAGCAGCTAAGGAGATGAGCAGGCTGGATGAAAAAACACTTCAGCATTTCCCTCAATTCAGAATTACTATTTTATCGATCTTGTTTACACACAATATTGGGGATCTCTCTAGTTGGCATTTATTTGCCTCCTTTCTACCCTGTATTCCTCTAGCAGGACTCCTCTAATCCACTTGGGAGCAGTAACCATATAGAAAAGAGTCAAAATTACAAAGTTCTTCCTTTGCCCTTCTCATCATTCTTTTTTCCTCTTGCTGACCCAGCATCTCACATGTTCTTCAAGCCTTTTGCCTGCCATGTAAATGAGCAATTAATTAAAACTAGTATTTTAGCATCCTGATGAAATATCTTTTTCTCTTGCTGAATTCTCATCCTCTGGGACTTATTCTCCAGTTCTGCAGTAATCCCTTCCAGGGTAGACAATCCACATTTAAAAAGAGACGTTAAAAAAAAAGAATTAACCACTTAAAAATAAGTTAGTCTTTCGGCTTTTGTTACATACTAAAAAAAACAAAAGAGCTGTGAATTCAGAAGAGATATGAACCATTCTTCCCTTTTACAGCCTGTTTTGATGCTATTCTAAACAAAGGAAATGAGATTCTTCCAGTTCTCCCTTATTTGGAGCTGTTCAGTAATTTATTTCTTACAGAAACCTCTGAAGGGTTGAAGACTCCAGGGATTCTGCAGGTGCATTGAACTGCAGCACCGCACATTTCTAACCTTCAGAATTGCATTTGGTTATGCTGCAGATTTCTTTTTTTTTCCCCTGTATCTCCATCAATAATGTTCAACAGCATTTTAGTAACTGAAAAGTTTCTAACATAGCTCGGATCTCTTAGAGATGTCAGACACACAGATTTCCCCTGGCAAAACTCCTAATGACGTACTAGTTTTACTGTAACCAGACAGGAAAGGAGAATAATTTCCCTTATGTAGATGGTAATGTGCAGTGTGTACCACAACCTGGATTCTGACCTCACTTTTTCACTGACTGTGGCAAATTTGGTATAAGTAAGGTAAATGCTTTTGTGAAAGCAAGTCTGCAGGCCCCTCAAAATGCAGCAAAGTATAATTCCTAGTCTGAAGAAAGGTAAAGTCACTATCAAGAATTATTATAATTCTCTTTTTATATAAATATGGAAACAGCAAGTAGTTGTGTACTATTCACAAGTACTTACATTCAAGTCATATACAAGGTATTCCTGACAGCTGAACCAGTCTGAAAGCCAGTACTCTCGGGGTCTGCTGCAGTCATAGCCATTGCTGTCTGCTCCTGTAGCCTCTTGGTTTCCAGCATACATCCTAAATAGCTGGCCTGAGCACAAAACCAAAAGCAAACACCAAATTCCACAAAACACCACACAAAAACATAAGGAAAAAAATTTTAAAAAAATCAGAAATTTACACCCCAAATCAAAACTTTTATTCCAAATTTACAACTTTCAAAAGCTTGCCTAGCCTCTCTGACAGCCATTAACAGAGGTTCTTGCATTACTGTTAACGCAGAGAACATACTCTGTGTGAAGGGGGCCTGTACTATCAGGATTCAGTGAGGTCATGCACGGAGCAGTAAGTCTTTTCATGGTTTTAAGCATTTGTCCTCAGATTAGTCAAAAACACACAATGCAGTTGCACGTGGTTTTACACTTTCCATTTTACAGAACCTCATTTCTTCAGCTTCAAGCGCAGCTGGGCATAGGGAGATGGAAAAGTCCTGGACTGAAAGGGCATTTCTTGTGAAGTGCTTACTTCAGAGCAAGCACCTTAGAAGGACATAAAATATAGTCTGGAACAGAGGGAAGGAACCTGTTGAAAACCCTCATCTCAATACCTGTGGGGTAGGCGAGTAAAAAAGAAACAACAACAAAAATCACTAGTCCTAGAGAATCTGGATGCATCCATTGTTCTGTACCACTCCCAACCTTAAAAGCCGGAGTGTAATCCTATCCCGTATTCAAGCTTATGGTCTTTGGGACACCGTGTTGTAAGAAATTAATGTGGGCCAAAACAGCACCCAGAACCTGAACTTCTGCTTCTTGTGTGAAAGCTGGCCCTGTTTTCCTCCATTAGGCACATAAAAAAAACCAAAAAACAAAAAAAAAAAAACACAACTGAAAATGGGATGTCAGGCTACAGCTACCCACTTGACAGCAACTGCAAAGGCCAAAGAAAAAGTTTGCTGCAACTAACAAGCATAGATTCATTGTCTTTTTTTTTTTTTTCATTCTTCATAACATGAACATAACATGGATGACAAAGAACAACATAACCTAGGATTTATTGCAACTGGGGTGTATAAGACAGGGTAAATAAAATTAGTGGTGAGCCTTTGTTGTCCTCCATCAGATTAAGAAAAGACCAAAAGGAAATAACTAGGGGACCAGCTCAGAATCTGAAAGAAGGCCAGGGTACAATGAACCTTGGAAAGGTAGAAGAGACTTATGCTTCTTCCTACAAGGGTCTTATCATCTGTTCTAAGGTCAGCTGGGACTTGCTAGCACAGTAGTATAGATGGCCAGTGCCTGAGAAGCAGCAGTCTGTGAAGTCTGTTTACACGTGTTAGGAAAAGTCTGAAAGTCAAATCTACAAAGGAAACCTGAAGCAGTTATAAAATTGATGATACGGCAGAGCAAGAAATAGGATTTATTCTCCTTGTCAGTGTGTTCCTTCTTCACTGCAGCCTCATTCCTGTTTGTAACAGATGGTGTATCAAGCATGTGCTGCGTGAGCTTTGCTAACATTTCACATTTTGGAAACTGGTTTCCTTTAACTTAGCTGTTCACGGCAGTATGTGCGATGGTTGTCGTGAGCGAAAGCTGCAAGGGTGTCTTCCTGGGCTGCTCATAGCTTATAAAGAAAACACTCTCCCACTGAGGAAGGCTTAAGAGGGAACTGAGAATGGGGGGAGCTGGGGGTGGAAGCTAATGCAAGTAGTAATCCCAAAAGCTTCGTGGGGGGAGAAAACCCAACAACCCCACAGCCATGAATATAAGCGAGAATAACTGGTTGGGAAAGCTAGATAAGGAGAGAAGCCTCCAGGAAGTTGCAGGCTGTAGAAATTCTATATAGAGAAGCATCTGCAGTGCGGTTAAAACCTTCGGTTAGAACATTGGGAAACCCTCCACATTTCCATAGAAATATCCAACTGTGCTAAAAAACAAAGCAATATGGAAAACACCTTTGATGGAAATAAAGTGCTGTTTTCTTATAAGAGCTAGAGATGTTAGAGGGGTACTTAAAAGGCAGGGATACAGGTTTAAGTCAAAAAAAGTATCAACAGACACTCACCTTTCATGTCCATGCTTGTCTTAGATGACAGTGACTCTTTCTGAGCAGTCTACAATCTTAAACAGCTAGAGGGAAGCAGGAGAGGAGACCAGAGGGAGCCCAGTAATACATAAATTGAAATTGAACATGGGGAGCAGCTGAGATTAAGATAATATAAAGTTGGACTGGATTAGATCAGCTAATATGAACCTGCCTCTTACTGTTTGCTAAAATAAGAATGAAAACTCCTTTTGAAGCTGTGCATCAGAAACAAGCTTCAGTTTCTCAGCTTTATTAACCAAACACCTCTCTTCCACATATTTTTACTTTAATTTTTATGCCTCTTATTTAAATGTAAGCTATAAAAGACAAAAAGTCTTGCATTAAATCACAGGTTTTTTTCATTCCAGTGAAGATGTTGCATTATGTAAATGGCACCTTTTGAAGTTGGAACAGCAATTGCCACAAGGCCCTTCTGGGATCCATTCTGATTTCCTAGGTATTTGCTCTATTTCTATTCATGACTGATTGAATTGCCTGAACTAAGGATTTCTTTGTTGCTGTCATGCAAAAGGGAGAAAACCAGCAAGTAACAAAAGAGCAATGCAACAAAAGCCCATCTAGCATATGGGCTAGGTTCAGAGGATTCACTTCAGCACCACAAAAGTACACAGATCAACAGGGTGACTCAGAGAACTTAAGCTAGGAATTTACATTTCCCCTACAGTCAGTAGAAATCAATGGATGCCTCTGAGAAGCAATTCTAAGCATTTAACTGAGACAGCTTTGGCTCCAAACACAGATGAAATTAAACTCAGCCATTTGATAGAGAATCGATAGAGTAGCCGGTAAGCCGATTACATTAAGTAATCAAAACGCAGACATACATCAAAACCCAGGGTATGGGCATGGAGCACCACTTATATTCTCCAGTGGACATCCCAAAAACAAAGCACAACACACTTATGAGAAAAAGTGCTAGGTCATCCTTTTGACTTGTCATTACCACAAGAAGCCAACACAGCTGGAGGCTCAGGACCTGTCTGCACTGCAGAACCGGGGGCATGCCACAAAAATCAGACCCAAGGGTGCTCCTTACAGATGCGCAGTGCGGAAGGGCAGGTGTTTCAACACAGAGATCACGTTCCCACAGCACCCAGCCTGGAAAAGTACATAACCCATGACCAGGTATGGCATCCCAGCATCTCCCAGATGCTATTTGAAAGACTGAGTCCAAACCAGAGCTGGGAAATTAAGACAGATCGAATTAAGCACATGCCAAAGCTGTGGAAATGTTTCCCCAGTGGCAATAACACATCCTACGAGAGCAGCATCTATCACTTACCAGTAGGACTGGCTGGCTGAAAAGTAATAGCTGTTCTGCTAGGGATGCTGGCCCTGACGTGATTTTAAATAAAGGCTCAGTCTTGCAGCATAGATGAGACTGACCTGCTGTTACTGACTTTATTGAGCCCTTCTGACCTTCCAATGAGAAAACAAATGGGACAAAGCCCCAGAAAACCCCATTTGAACACTCTCAGGGGGTTACTGTTTCAATTTGTAGCAGTGCTCCAGTATAACAGGCATGATGAGACCTTTGTCTTCAGAAGCGAATTAAGAAGGCTCCTACCCCACTGTTTCCTTTCCATCCTCCCAGGAACAAGCATGAGGACTGACATGGCTGAGGAACACACTGTGGCCCTGCCAGGGACAGAATAAGGGAGTGTGAAATCCTAGTTCAAATACTGTTATTTTCAACTGATTACGTGACAAACACAAAAGAGAATCTCAGCACCCCACACAATAAACCTATGAAACTTGGCAGGTTTCTTTGGCATGTCTGGGAAAGCAGCCTGCTGCTATAGTGATTTTGTTCCTCCCTCAAACCGACAGGGCTGGGAAGGAAGGAAGATGCAGAAATACAAACAGAGATCAGGGATCATTTGCAAATTGAACAAAAATCTTCTCTTTAGGCAGAACAAATGTGATATATTTCTCTTTCCCCACCAAAAACAAAGAAAAAGATCAAAGTCCAGAAAAAAATTACTAGTTCTTTTTCAAACAGCAGTGGGAATACTAAATGTAGAATTACTCTGTACTCACTTCCGAAGGTCTATTTATAAGGTTAGTTGCAGTATGACCAGTATTTTCTTTCTCCTAAAATAATTTCCGCTGCTGCTACCCTCTGGAACAGATCAAGGAGTGAAAGAAGCAAGAGAATGTCAGGTGCCTGCCAGACTTCTACCCCAAACCTCCCGTAAACCTTTTTGCCTCATCTCCACAAAAATGACAGTAAAGTGCTGGGAGGGGACTACACCAGCGCTAGTGTAGATGCATTGTTATTGACAATGAAGGAGAAAGGTTATCTCTTAGCACAAAGGCAAGGCAACCACGTTTAAACCCCCTTTTTAGTGTGAATCAAAGGGTGATGGGCAAGACAGGGAAATCAGAAGAGGACCAAGAGTAGTCAGATCCAGAAATATGTTCATTTTTGGTTTCTTGTCATTCCTTTTTATTAATAATCTTTCAGTGCAGTTAAAATTATTATTTGGCTCAAGACACAGTTCACAGCGGGTTTGAAAAGCACTTTATGTCATTATCATGAAGAACCACCACAAATAAGGACTTCTTTATATGTAACATCTCATTTGCACGTTAAAACCCCCT
Organism: Microhierax caerulescens; assembly: GCA_035590215.1. Classification (NCBI taxonomy): domain Eukaryota; kingdom Metazoa; phylum Chordata; class Aves; order Falconiformes; family Falconidae; genus Microhierax; species Microhierax caerulescens. Next base: position 80,705,158 of record JAVJGJ010000047.1, on the reverse strand, counting down.
TAATTGGAGACAATCATTTAAACATTAGATTTTCTATAGTGCCTCCTGATAATTATTCTGATGTCAACACTTTAAAGGGGAAGGTCAAAAGTCAGAAGCCAGTCACATGTTACCAAGAATGTCCTCAGAGACTTAGTCTGCTAATAGTCTTACCCTAATCCTTCCAAGGTATTCCTTAATGCTAACAAATCTGCAGTGAACCCTCTGCAGGAAACTCCTGTGCAGAAGGTAATGCCTACTCAAGTAGCTATTCATTGCAGAAAAGGGAGAATTAAAAAAAAAAAGAAAGAATATTTTTCTTCTTTCATACGATGAGATTTTGTTATCTCTTTATGCAATCTCTATGAGCATCATTCAACTTTAGATTTCAGATTTTTCTTTTAGGCAGCTTCTGAATTATACATTCTCAATACAAAATGAAATAACATTTAGCCTGTGACCTTCAGCCACAGACACTCCTGGAACAGGCAGCATAATATCAGTGTTGCACAGCAAGATTGAAGCACAGTGACTACATCACGTGCATAGCTCTCAAGGAAGCTCACCGCAAATAATGAAGCGGTTAATTAATATTCGTTCCCCCCCCCCCCTTTTTTTTTTTCCTACTCTGGAACATCAAACTTCAAATAAATCCTAGGGAAGAAAAAAAAAACACCACCAAACCCACATAAACCAAAACCCAAACTCAAACATATAGCAAACATATAGCAGATCATCAGACACAATATTTTAACTATTTCTCAATTCCAAAAGAGCAATGCAAAACACTTGAAAGATCTAAAAAGGGCATCAAGAACTGGTCAAATATAGCTGTGTTTACTCACTTTAATAAACCAAGTCTGTGGGGTTATTCAGATACGTAAAACTACAAAACAAAATTATATGCTAGAGAGAAAAAAGGTGAGCAAGCAAGAGAGAATTTCATTGTGGATTATCACAGTAAGAAAATACCTCAATTTAAAGGCAGCCATGGAGAAATGTAAAAGTAGGGTAATTTTTTTTTTTTCTTTTAGAGTAATTAAAGCAAGCCTTATACCTGTGCTGCATATAGATTTCTTCTCTTACTACCCTTACAAAAAAAGTAGCATATTGTTCAGATTCATTAGACAGGAAAGTCAATGTTAACCATCCATCAATCACCTCTGCGTCCCAAGACATGGCAAAATTACAGACGTATGGGCTGATTTCTTCCTTCTCTTACTGCACTGGTGAAATATCACAGGGAGCCCCAAATACTGACGAGCTTAACAGTCCTTTTCTCCCCACCTTCTGCTTTTTTATATACATTTTTAATTAGGGAAAGAGAGCCAATACAAATCAAATTAAATTATGACTATTAAACCCTGTCTCTTGGGGAAGATTTTCAGTGTAGTTAGCAGCATTAGGCAAACTTCTTTAGCATTAATGAGAGTTTTGCTCCCAGTTCCTCTGCATTACAATTACAACAACCCCTGCCCCAGCCACCCCCTGCAACTTCCCGAATTTCTTTATGCGAGTTCGGAGCGGGCCTGTTAAGCACCATGAAACACACACATATTGCTCGTTTATAACTGCAAACATGGGCAGAGACACAGGGACATTCCAGAAAAGTGTTTTATGATGAAAACAAGGAAGCATAAGGTGTACAAGAGCAGTTATTGAAGATAATGTTGTTCTTTGCTGTACAAAAGAACATTTTTCAGTGTTAAACAGGATATATTCCTCTGCAAAACTTCACCATTGCCAGATGAGCAGGATAGCCCAAAATAAAGCACAAATATACAAATAGCATGGGTTCTCTTTCTGAGGGGCTCAGGAAGGCATCCTGCCTCACTGGCAGACCAGACACCACGATGCTGCTACCCAGGGCACTCCCCACCCTCCACCGCTCCTCCAGGATGAGAGCAGAGCTGTGAAATGACTCCCTAGCAATGCTGGTGGTGGTACCAATTAGCTCAGGGACGTTAAAGCCTACCAAGAGCCAAGGGCTCACCTGGGGTGTCCACAGCACGCTAGCATTAAGTGGAAGGAGGTTACTCCAATGCCTGTGTTTCTCATCACAGAACAGTTTCCTGCTGTAGGAAGACTGGGAAGTGGTCAGTGAGCTGTATTTCTTGGTACTACACACAATTCACTATACAAGACAAGCAACTACCAGAACTGCAGTTTTGTTTATCCTGGCTCCATAAGTGACAAGATCGCCGGTGAGTAGTTTTACTGGATGTTGCTTTTGCCCTTTTGACTCACTTTTCCTCCTTTGATTTTGGAAGAACCAGAAAATGGGGAAACTAAAAGTTGTTACATACTCCTCTTTCAGAAAAATGTATTGGCTTTCAAACACTATATTGAATTTTGTTACATTTCAGACAACATTTTGTGCTATACACTAAAGTTAGCTTACCTTTTAGAATTTAGTAAGAGGAATAGCAGAAGTGTTTTAGAAAAAAGTCTTATACATATAGACTTGAAAACTACTCATAGAAAGGAAATTCTCCATCATTATAGAATTTCCTAGTTAGAATGTATTTACTGCTAATTTTTGCATCTATCAAAAAGGGTATTAATTTTTTTCACATCTACATTTCACTATAAGAAAATAGGCCTCCTTTTAAAATAAATAAATAAGTTTTATTTAAGCTTGTATACTGCATAAATAAAAAGTTCCCAAACACATCCCTTTAAGCAGGCAAGAACTGAAGCAAAGCAATAGCTTGGTGTAACTTAACTTCACATGCAATGCAGAAATCATTTATGTGAGCAGAGAGAATTGAACCTCAGAAGGAATAAAAAAAAAAACAAACTGTAAAACTTGGAACCTGAATGCACAACCTGAGGCACTAAACTCTGTTTTGCTGGAAACTGAGAGTAAACAAACGAACCTAACACAGCAGCCTTTACTGGTACCTCTTCATAAAGAATACTTTCCTTCCAAAGCAAGAAACAGAAATGCCCTGGCAAAAAGATTAAATCCCTTTACACACAGTGTTTATGCTGAAAACACAGACAATAAAGAGAATGTCAACTGCAGCAGCTCCAACCTTGTTTGTCACTAGATTAACTAGAGAGCCAACAAGGACAATGACTCAACCATTCATGCCTATTAGGCTTGCTGTGAAAGGCTCCATTCACTCACCAGCTGGCATGGTGGAAAGCTATCTAAAGATGTGAACAAGTGCAAGGGGTAGAGGCAGCCTGAAACCAAAGCTGCAATTAATTATATAGAATGTGGCCAGGCACTCCTAGCATTGTAATCAAATGGGACCACACAGAGAAAAGAAAACCCTTTATCACGTAACAGGCACTACAGAAAGACAGTTAGGGTTCTTGCAATAGAAGAGTTTGGTGGTTGGTGGTTTTTTTCATTCTTTACAGTACCATTCCTGTTGTCAGGCTATATGGGTTTATACCTTGAAATTTAAGTTTGCTGCTTCCATTTTACTTCCAAGAAAAGGTTTGTGCACCTAACTGTTTATCTATTCTCTACCACCAAAATCAGCCACTAAGTATTTTAATTCTTTTCATATGTTTTTTGTCCTCACACTTACAGCAATAATTCCATACTGTTCCAGTGCTTGTACTCTAGAGATATTTAATTCTTCTGGATCATCACTCAGCTTGCAGATCACAAGTCTAACCTGGGAAGCTCCTTATGATAGCCTCAACCACACATTGGCACAGTCTACCGAATTCAAGATGCTCTAGGCATGTTTCAGATGAGACCAACCTCAGATAACTTCCCCTTAGTGTAATTCTCCAAGACCGTACAACATTTTTTCCTTTGGTAAAAGCAGAGTGCAAAAAGCAGGCCTCAAAACAAAACAGAAGTACCTATGGTTAGCCAGAACAATGGAATCCCATGGACACCACCCACACCATGAGAGAAGAGCATTCCCAGAATTTATCTGAGATGTATAGTGCTAAACTTGTATCTACCTATTGTGACCATCATTAAACACTATTACAGTACTATTTTGAATCTGTAACTAATTTAGGACCCCAGGGTGTATTACCTGGCATACATACTAACAGTACAATACTGCAGCTGAAAAACTTTGCAATCTAAATCAGAAAAAAAGCAAGACACCCAGAACAGGAAGAAAAAAAAAACCCAAACAGAACAAAAAAAGCACCCTACACTATCAATTTATTTTGCTAAAAATGTAGACACACAGGCAATCCATGGTAGAGAGGAAGCAAAGAAAACTAATCCTAGGCAAGGATTTAATCCATATGCGTCCTTCTTTGTCTTCATCCCTCTGCTCACTATTTCTGTCACTTGCTTATTTTCTTAATATCACAATCATTCCAATGTCTTCATTTAACTATTAATTCCTATTCAGCGTGTAACACTAAAATCAATGGGAAGCCGATCACTTATGTTTAAGTGGTCTGCAGTCTCTGCAGAATGGGGTACAAGTTACATGAGGATGGAATATTACTTCAGGCTCATTTTATACAGTGCCAGTATGTCCTGGATTTCAAGGTACTAAAATAGTGAACAAAAATTAAACTTTTTATCATCAACAAAATATTGTGAAGGCAAAGTGAGGTACAGCAACAGCACAGGTTGTAAAGACACACATCATTTTTATTACAAATTACACACAACCCACCTTAGAATCTTTTTAAAAAAATAACACTGCAACTGCCATTACTTATTACAAAGGCGCGTTATGTATTCACTGTGCAAAAAAAAAAAAAAAAAAAAGTGTGATTCAATGCCATATTGAAAAACACCAAAAAGCTGAAACAGACCTAGTTCAGCACCTACAGTATAGCTTTTTACTGCCTAGCATACTCCCTGCTGGCAGATGTTATTTTAAAGAACCATATATTTTGACTCCAAGAAGAAAGGGCTGATTCAATGTGCGTTCACGGATACATACACAGCTAAAATATGCAGATATCCAAATCCCCACATAATACTACACATAACAGAGCACCACTGAGCATCTCTCGGGAACGTTGGGCTTATTAGCAGGAAACTACATTGTCTCTGGGGGGGGGGGGGGCGGCGCGTTGGGTGTGGGTGTTTTTAATTATTAATTTAGAATTTTCACTTTATCACTGGCTATTCAGGGTTCTCCATAAGGCCATGGCATATCGAAAAATCAGCTTGAGAAGGAGAAAGGGAAGTTGCAATGACTGGGCATGGCAGCACCAGCACCCATCCAAGTGGAAGAGGAGCCTGGCGGAGGATCCTGCCAGTGAGACAGTGCAAATAAGTATGCCCAAATTCCACTCTACTGTTGGTAACCTCTGTGCAGGTAGGTGGAAATATGACAAGCAGCAGTGGGAGCGCAGGGAGGAGCAGAAGAAAGGCACCCCTTGGGAGCAGAGAGCCGCAAGCCACAGCCAGAGCACAGCTGAGTCAGTGCTCAGACAAGCCACACAGAGAAGGGGAAGATGACACGCAAAAGGAGCCTTCTGGCAGCAGCCTGAAGTTACGTCATCTCCACTGTATTGTGAAATTTGAACTTCTCCTTAGAGTCAGAGAAATATAAACACCTCCACAGCATGACTGGGCAGCAAAAGCAGGTGCCTCCCATCACATGGCGAGACTCATGCCCCAAGCACAGCTGAGTGCACTAGAAAGAGCCCCAGTAAACAGAACTTTTGGTTGGTTGGGTTTTGACCTTATGCTGGGTATTACTGGGACAGTCCAGGTTCCCCTAACTGTGCAAAATTCCTCCATTAAAGATAAAAAATTACCAACCTTCACAGACACAAAAATGCTAAGGGCTATATTTTCAACACAATTTCAAAAAAGTAAATAAGCACCAAGTGGGATTTGCAAATGCCTGAAGGTACTGAAGACTACTGATGATTATGCAGAAAGGGGAAGCAAGGAGAGAAAATAGCACTATAAATCCTGGATGACTAGTAATTTGAATAGATTGTAGTGGATTTGAAGCACATGGAAGAAATGAATCTACCAGCTGACCATTGCAATCCTTTCCTTCAGGGAGCAGAAGCAACATTTTGACCATATAATTATTTAGCTTTAAATATATACATAGAAAGACACACACACACACAGAGGTCTTTCAGTCCTATTCAGTTCACCATACCTACAACATAACATGAAAAACACTTTAAGACCAGTTTTCCAGTGATTTGGGGGTGGGGGGGGAGCCAGAGACCCAAACAAACAGAACACCCACACACAACACAAACATTTCATTTCTAAAAGTTGAAAAATTGCCACATTCAGCTGGACTGACCACTTGAGTTTAGAGCGCAGAAACGCCCACATTCTGCTTTGTGATTTAAACTCTCATTGGAAGTCAAACACCAGATACAGATAACGTGGGCAAGTGTAGCCCAATCCAATCTCTTGATTTAAGTAAAGACGCTAGGAAACCCACAAGCAGCTTAATACGATGCCAGCATGGGACTAGTCTGCTTTGTACCACCCGAATTTATACCATTGAACAAACTGAAAAGAAAGAATGACTGCGCAAGGCAAGTCTGATAGGAATGGGGAGGGTGGGTTAAGGGAAGGCAGGGAGGTAAGGTGCTGGAACAAAACACCAAATCTTGGACAACTTTGAGGTGCTTGAAGACAGTTTGGCTGCTGAAGTCCCACATACTGGATTCCAGTTTCTAGAATGATAATGCAAAATTAACCATTATACCCAACAGTCCCATATTTCACACTGGATGTGGAGCCAAATCTGAAGTGCTGCAGAATCCAGAGCCATCTATATTGCTGAGAGACCTCATCTACAGTAGAAGGCTTCTCCAGGCAATTCTGTAACATTTTTAATTGCTTCTAATTTACAGTATTAGTTATTCAGTAATTTACATTACCCAGAGAAACAGAACATACAAAATCTGTAAAGGGTGGGTGGATGACAACACACCAAAAACACCCCAAAACACAGAAATAGACTGTTCTGCTTTGATAATACACTTTGAAGTATTCCGTCAGCCCTACTGTTGACAGTAATCCTTCCTCCAGTTTTCATTAAAATGGCTTTCTTTGTAATCAGAGCAAGCAAAGTCCATCAGCACTTTTCAACAACCCCCTTCTCACAGGATTTGCTTTTCTCATGCCCCACAGAAGTTACCTGGGGAGCACAGTTATGAATACCTCGGGATGCAAAGTGCCCGGCTCCCATGGAGGACTGTCCTCCCACCCAAGCAGCAGCTTCTCATCTGCACACTGCTTCAGTGGTGACTTACTGGCATTTATGAGGCCAGCACAACCAACCCTAAATAATGTGTTTATAATACCTAAAGAAGAAGAAAAGAAGTGCTAATGAGAAATCAGCTCATTGTAATCTCAGTTTTTCCATATATTCAGTTACTTGTCATTTGCTTACGTCTTTGGACTGACAACGCTCATGCCAGCTGCTAGCTGAATGGGAGCTTTCCAGCAACGCCTAGACTGTTTGTCTTCATCAGCGCTTTGTACAAATTCATTCAGCACGGACTTGCAGGCTGTCGTTAGGCAGGTCCAGTCTTTCAAGTTCTGCTGCCACAGTCCAAGACGTTTGCTTCAGCAGACTTTCCCCTGCTTTTGTTAGTTTGGCACAGGAGAACCTGTTTCTATTACCCTGAGTTGGTGGTTTGTTGTTGGTTTCTTTTGTTGTTGTTGTGTCCTGTCACTGCGGTTTCCAAGCATGCTTCCACATTTCCCCTCACCCCTTGTAATGCAGATGCACACACACTACATCATTTGTTTTCCACTTTTCTTGCATAAAACAAATAATAAATCCATATCAACTAGATAATTGAACGCCAAGGAAGAGAGAGACCTAGCCTGACCTTTGATTTTTCTGCATCAAGAGACTGATAAGATGACATTGTATTAAGTGGGTAAAAATGGCAAATAACCTCATAACTGCATAACAGTAGCTGAAAGATAACAGTTTTTATAGTTGAGGCTAAATTATTGCTGGCTTTCAAAACAAACATCCCTGTCCTCCAGCATGATTGGGAAAGGGCAAGCAAAGCTGCAGTCAGGTTTTAGATGCAAAACACTGATATTGAAGTAGCAGCTGTATTCTCTATGGTTTTAACAATTCAAAGGAAAGTGTTTTTTTTTTTTAAAAAAAAAAGTTCTCAACAGCAATAGCAAATCCTTCTTCTACTTGTTCTCCTTCTAAGATCTGATCCCTTACTCCTGTCTATAAGCACGATCCTCTAGCATCAAGCTTTTGCCTACAGCTTACCACCTTCTTAGACTATTCATCATAGTGACTATAAGCTAACCACAGGACATACACTACGCATTTCTCTTTCAAGTGCTGCTTTTGAGAAGAGTCTGTCCTCACCACAGTTCCAAAGCATTACCAAGACAAAACAGTTCTTCAGGACACGGCCACAACCTGCTGCTGTGCTACGCACCTCCACAAGGCACCAGGGGTTTGCAAAGGAACCATATTAGAGGTGCTGAGAGACTATGGCCAGCAATATTTAGAAAGAAAAAGTAACAAACATTGCTACTGCAATTTAGAAGAGCAGGACAAGGTCATCTAGTCCTGTCCCTCATTGTCAGAAAAGCACACCATATAGAAAGAACAACTGTTATCTTAAAATAAGTTAGGGTTAACCACTGCACTCCAACATATTTGTTACAGGCACCTATTGGAGGAATGCTATAGGGTAACTTCTAGCTCGGACACCAGTCCATGATCAATCCTTAAATTCATCCTTACATGTCTTCTTGCTAACATTTTATTGCAAATCTTATCATAGCTGGAGTTTGTTGGGGTGTGAAAATTTGTTTTCAGAATATCTGTAAAAACATTTCAGCCTTAGTTTAGCTTCGAATTAAAAAGAATTATTTCTAGCTTTATTATGTTATGATTGTGAAGAGAATTTTGAGCAGTTCGGTACTTTCAAAGTCAGGTAAACAGAAAAAGAACACAGATATTATTTCAGCACACATTTTCAAAGAGGGTCTGCATAAATTGATGTTTTCTTGATAAGGAGGATAACACTTTAAACATTTCTGTAGCTTACTGTCATTTCAGAGGACAGAAAAATCAGTAGAAGACAGACAGAACTTAAGAAACTCTTCTAGAAGACAACAAACACCAAGTTCTCTGGAGAAAAAGGGAAACAGTAGATCACTGTTAATAAATGACAACTTTTACTGGCAAAGGTAGATTTTCCAGAAGAAAAAAGCATTCCAAGAGTTCCACAGTCTTAAAAAAAAAAACAAACCCAACAACAACAAAAAAAAAACACCAAAAACCCACCAAAACACAGCTTTTTTCATTTTCATTTGGACATCCAGAGCGCACAACCTGGTTGTTAACAGTATTCTCTCTCTTTAGTTCAAAGTGCACCAAATAAATACATTAACCAACAATAAAGCTTTCTACAAGCAAAGACTGAGAACAGGTTTCAAAAGGAATCTTTAGGTGTTTAAGTCTCCATATACATTAACGTTGCATCCAAAAGCTCTGGATAGATGTTTTCAACACTAAGTCTAATGTCTCATTAACATTTTCTTTCAAATCAACTAATTTAATAATTTTTCAGCATTTGATTTACTGCCTGTCAGATATAGTTGCACTTCTGAAAGGCAAAAAAAAACCCCCAAAAACCGCAACATCTTGTCAATAGAGGAGATACGTACACACTGAATGAAGTTCTTTACAAAAACATAAATAGCAACAGATTACGCCTATGTGAAAATTAAAGCTATACTGGTATATTTGTTTTTGCAATTAATTCAATTTTTGTTCTGACAAAAGAGCGAGATAAAAGAAGAGCATTTTATTTAACCGTAGGACAGCTTCAATATATATAGTACATAGCAATGCAAGCTTCCATGCATTTCTTAAGCTGCTGTCCTCTCTCGAAGAGACCACTCTGGAAATCAGTTTTCCATATTTCTCATTTAGTGCATGAACTAATTTTAGAAATATAACTTACACATTTTTCTATTCACATCATAGTTTCAAATTCCTTTATGTCACCAACAACAGGTACGAGCAGCGAAAGCATTAGCTTCCTGCTGCTACTTAGCAATATCAGACAGCTGTGTCAACCCTTCACTGTTGTAGTTCTGTGCTAGATGGAGGATGCTGGTTTCTTTAAAGATCACTACTCCTTCTCTGCTAGAGACAAACTGCATTTGCATAACTCAAGCTTCACTATGTAACCAAAACTCAAGAAACCTTAAGATTATTATAATCTCCTATGATTGTTAAGCTCAGCAAACTTATCACAGCACATGAAATCATGGAAGAAACAGGAGACTCTTCCTTCAATCACAAAGGAAGGTCATGCTTTCTCCCAGAGGAAATCTTTTAGTGCCCTGTCTCACAGGTGTCTCTCAACAGCAGACTCATCTTTTCTGGGAGAAAGCTCAGAGTCCTAGGAGGATCTTTGCACACATTAGTTCTTTCAAGGAAAGGAAATTGGTTATTTGCCAGAGAAATGCAAAGCGTGAAGAGTTCTGACTGGGCTATGTTTTATTCAGCAATTTGGATAGGTTGTAACAATTTATGTAATGAAAAGCGTCTACATATTTATACCATATTTGCAAAAACATACATCTACTCTTGGACTGTAAGAGGGATGCACCGCTTCCACACACAACCTGAAGAATGAAAACCCTCAGCAGAAAAGATTCCAGGTACTACCTACAAAGAAAGTCACAGCCCACAAAAGACTCAGCACTCCATTTAGTTCCTTTGGACCACAACCAGCCAGTGACAAGCAGCACTTCAGCTGTTGGCACTGTTGAACATCTTTGTTAGTGACATGGACAATGGGATTGAGTGCACCCTCGGCAATTTTGCTAACACCAAGTTGTGTGGTGCGATTGACGCACTGGAGGGAAGGGATGCCATCCAGAGGGACCTGGACAGGCTTGAGAGGTGGGCCCATGCGAACCTCATGACATTCAACAAGGCCAAGTGCAAGGTCCTGCGCCTGGGTCAGGGCGACCCCAAGCACAAATACAGGCTGGGCAGAGAAGCAGCCCTGAGGAGAAGGACTTGAGGGTGCTGGCAGATGGGAAGCTCAACATGACCCAGCAATGTATGCTTGCAGCTCAGGAATCCAACGGAATCCTGGGCTGCATCAGAAGCAGCGTGGCCAGCAGGGCAAGGGAGGCGATTCTGTCCCTCTGCTCTGCTCTGGTGAGCAATAAGGACACTCCAAGGATGAGTCGTGGTTCTTGGAATATGTTGTTAGTTCACTGTAGTTTTTAATCAGCTACTCCAAGGAATAATCAACAGTTCTGCACTGCTCTGTTCCCTGTTGGCTCAATAATAGCTTCTAAACATACAAACAAAACGCACATCTGAATTTGAGACACGAAGTTTATTGTTCCAACCACAGCGAAAGGGATGCTAATAGTCACAAGTTAACGCCTGGTGTGCCTTCCTGTCCTAAGTAAAAGACAACACATGAAGCCTGGCAGGCATCCAGTTCTTTAAATTAAAAAGAAGGAGAAAAAAAAAAAAAAAAAAAAAAAACAGACAGACTGTGGAACTAAGCAGCAGGAAACAGAGGAGAATGAATCTTGGAAAATGGCAATGGTCTATAACTACATTGGCTACTGCAATCTGTTTGCCATTTCTGATGTGAATAGAAAAAAAAAAAGGGACTAACGTCGCTGCAGAAAACTTAAGGTTAGACATCTAACTGCAGCATAGTGCAGCTTTAGAACAGTTTTCCCAGGAAGGATGTGGAAATCATATCCACAAACAATAACCATACTTCTGTGAAGACTTAAACAGGACTATAACTTTCACAGATTGTTACTTCCTCTAAATTCAGTGAGAGTATTTGCAAGTGAAAGTTTATGTATCCTGAAGTCAATAATCTCTATTCTCCCAAGCCATGTCCAGAGCAGAAAAAACACAATCAGCAGTCCAAATTATTTAAAACACACACACCTGCTCCAAACTGTTACCATTTACTTAGATTAGTATGTTGTCATTTGGTTTAACAAAAGAGGAAAGTTTAAAAAAAAATCAGCAACTGAATTAGTAATTTAATAATTTCTGATTTTATTTTTCAGAAGTCCTACTTTCAAAAGAGCAGAACAGCTGGCCTCATAACCCAGTGATAATGGCAAAACATCTACAACAACAAACAGAAAACATCTACAGAAAACCCACTCAAAAATACAGCGGTAATTGTGTCAGGAAGAGAATATTCATTTGCAAGAAAATTGTGAGGGTTTTAGTGCTGAAGCCAAAGACATCAGTTAAACTTATAAGGACACTTTCAGAGCTTAAGCTGACATATATAAGCAATTCATCAAACAACTCTAAACTTATAGGAGCAAAATGCTCTCTACAACCAGCATAAAGAACTCCTTAGAAAAATCAATTTGGTTCCTAATAAGGTTGAAAATCTCCAGTTATTTTAAGATGGACAGGTGAACTGGGAGAAGAAGAGGAAAAAGCCTACCCCCAATTATTTCAGTAAATAGATCTGGTAAAAATTGTGTCTTGAAAAAATTGCCTGGAAGTCTCAGCAGAGAAGAGTGTTAGAAGGAAAGAGTTAACATTCAGGATCTTAGAAAACTTACTGTCCAAGGTATAGTAATAGCAGGCTTGCTAAGTTTACGTGCTTACCTCTTCTCCTCCTACGAGTTCTGTAGTTGTACAGGCTCCTTCATAAGGAGATAAACAGTAGATGTGTCTAGAAAACTTAAAATAGGGGGTTTTTTTCCCCCTTCTCTTCATCTATGCATCATACGATCATTTGCATACAGACAACCTAGTTCTGGAGCATCCCATCACCCTATTTCAAACAATATCAAGGCTATATTTATGTAAACAGTTTGAAAAATAAACCTTGTTGACTTTCACCGCTCAACTGGAGGATGACCAGAAGCACATTGCACTGGCTAAAATTTCCAAATGCTCATTAACCTTATAATGAAAAAATACAATTGCTACCGCTCCTAACTTCTTATGTTACTTATTGGTTTGCACTGTGCAATGCCTAGAGATTTTGATAAGGGCAGTATATAAAACTATTAGCTCCTCTGCTCCACGTTGAGTTATCATCCTGCTGGCATAGCACTACATATTGTCCCAGTAAATCTGTATTTATTATATAACCACAAGTAAATGCCTCAGCACAAGGAGAGTATTAATTATGTTGTATGTTAATGAATCTGAATATGCTTTTCCAGACAGCATTTCCTACAACTGTTTTTCATGGGGTTTTTTCCATACAAATGCCATTTTGCCTAACATAATGCCAAGCCACTCCAGTTGCCAGCAACAGCTGCACTCACAGCACCATCCTCTAAGCACAAACAGCTTTACAAATGCCGCAGTGCTGCTCTCTCATTGCTATCTGTGGAAGAAGAGTTACGAAAGATCGCAGGTGAAACCACACTTTCTGCAGAAAGAGCAGCTCCAAACCCCTGACAGTGTTTAGCATGACACCGTCTGATGGTACCCATCTGAAACCTGCATCTTCCACCCTACAGTAGCTGTGCTACCAGCTGAGCCTTCAGAGAAGGCTGCCGCAGCCATGCTTCAGCATAGTTGTCAGGTACCATTATCTAATGTCCGAAACCTAATAACACAGCAACCAACGTGAAGAGTTATCTTCATTAGCCAGTTGTGATTGCCAGCAGAGGCACACGTTAGGAAGCATGGTTAATGCAGGTGACTCTCCAGGAGAGCAGTGCAGTCCATACCACCCAGTAAAGCGCCCAAGGCATCTGCACTTGAGGACGCTGGGAGCAGTTTCATAGTTATTCTGTGATTTAGCGCTCTGTACCAGCGTGCCGATCTGAGCAGTTCTCAGTGCAAGAACCTTCATCTGCCCTTTCCTTCTGTGTGCAGGTCATTTCCTTGCAGGCAGGCAGGATTATTTAGCTATTATGTGTGGCAAGATGATTGAAAGCCCAAGAGACCTACTTTTAGTAGGTCAGCCCCAGTGTTGCAAGGGGTGCCCATAGGGATTCACATGCAAATAGCTTTAGAAATGACTGATAGGGATAAAGAGGGGGAAGGGAGGAATTGCTGTTGACATGGCAAGGTCCCACATATGCATGAGAAAGACAGCACAAGTATTAACACACATTTAGACCTCAGCATTATTCATACCATCACCTCTCACTGTTGTAGGAAAGCAAACCACAGTCAGCGATTCTGCAACACCAGCCCTCTAGCACAGGCTCTCCTGCTAAAATGCAAACAAACAATGAGTAATTTCAGTTCAGCTTTGTGCTTATCCTCCTTGGGAGAGAAACTGGCTGTTCCACTCACACAGCATAAATGAAATATTTTCTTCAATTCAACACTTAGGAGTGCAACCAAAACTTAAATTATCCTGCTCTCGCTACGGCTGCCGTTCACAGCTACAGCGACACAAGGATGAACAAGCACATGATACTGTTTTGGAGAGACAGCCACTGAAAGAATTTTTCAATTCTTTCAATTTTTTCAATTCTTTCAATTTTCTTTCAGTCGATTTTCTTTACTTACAACAGACATACCTTGAAATGCTTTCAGGTGTATCATTAACAAATGTTAAAACTTTAGGATAAACCTTGACCACAGATATGGTGGGGTATTTCCCACCCTTTTGGCCGATTTAACAAATACCTGTGGTGTGAAAAGTCAAACACATTTGCTATCAAATGCCCACAAGGAGCGGAGCACACTGGATCAGAAGGAGGTGCCAAGGAGGCAGAAGGCGAGGACTGGTGAGGGATCCTAAACTAGAGATAACAAAATTTACACTCTTTTCCACAGCAGTATTTGATTAGATAATCCACACAAGTAACATGATACATTATCAGTCATTTGAAGCCTTTTCAAAGAGACATCTAGTGTTAAGCACAACATTCCTGCCAGATTTCAGCCAGAAGAGATGGCTATAGGAAATATAGGGTGACATTTTCCAGATGATCATAATGGTCTGACTAGCATTCACGCTTCTGAGCCCCTCCTGCATCCCATGGGAAAGTCTAGTCTTCATGCAGGAGTCAAAAAGCTGCTAAGGAATGTGATTTCCCTTCGGCATTTTGCAGCCTCTCCCTCTGCCTCCTTGATTGAGCAGCTGTTGGTGTTAGACCAGAGGGACAGTACAGTAAAATTCAGCTTTGGGAGGCCTGCAGGAAAACAAAGCGAGAAGTATGCAAGAGGGCTCTGGAAAGGACAGAGTGAAATTAATCAGCATTTGGATATTCAGAAGGGAAGCTGTAAGTATTACACCAAGTGTGTATCTTCAGTTTACCACACTAACAAAACTTCATCAAGCCCCTGTGATCTGTTAGACCCCATTTCTACTGCAACAAAGTTTCATATAGGAAATTTAGGGACAGGGGGACGGACACACGACAAGATGACAGGGGCAACAACACAACTGCCATATTTGATCAGAAATAAAACCAACAAATTATGCCAGAGAGATGTAATATCAGTTGTCAAACTAAAAGAAGGCAGGAAGCAATTATTTTCCCATGGCTGCTATAAACAAGAAAACAAGAACTTTAGCTTAATTTGCAACAACTAGCACAGCTTAAATAGCGGAGAAAATGCTGAAAGCACTGAGAAAGAGATGAAACACAAAGTTAGACTAGCTAGGGAGACTGGAAAATCCTCCCTGAAGATTTTCAAGAGCAGACACTAGCAGAATATGGGTTAGGGAGGGCCAAATACACTCGACCTCACATCAGCACAGAGGCACAGATAACTGGCTCCTGGGATTCCCTCCAGCCCACAGCTCCAGACTTTGTATAAGGACAGAGAATAGAAACAGTCTTATCTGAAGAACAAAGCAAGTTTCTGTTCTTCCTTTTTCTTCAAGGGAACACAATATGCCTGTCTATGCAACCAAGGTATCTTATAAAGCAGTCACCAAACTACATGACTGTTTCCAACATTGTTGCTGAAGTAGGGAATGGAAATTTCTGCTATGATTTGAAGTTATTGTTTACTAGAAACTCCTACTCAATTGCAAAAAAGCTTTGGTACACACTCATACCGTAAACTCAAATCTTTTTCACAAACAATGCAGAGAAACCTTGGGAAGGCATCAAGTAATTTGTCTTCAGTAAGGTTTAGCTCATGTACAAGATCTGGGGAAGAGGGGAAAAAAAAAAAAAAAAAAAAAAAAGTCAGTGAGTTTCAGTCTTCCTTCATTATATAGTAGGGTTGGTCCAAGAGAAACTACAGCTGCCCCAGGACTGGAGTTTGTTCTCTGAGGAGATAAAGATGAGAGTTAAACAGGGCAGGGGGACACTGACAATCAAAAAAAATAAAAATTTAAAGTTATCTTAACTTCTTTCATGAAGTTAATCACATGCCTACTATCTATTAAAAAAAATAAATAAATTCCAACCAAACTCTTTATCCTGCAAACAGCAAGAAAGGAGAAACAGAGTTAGTTTACATTATCCTGACCAGCTGTTTTTGGGAGGGAAGTGTTCAGGCTCATAGTGAAGAAAAACAGACTTTATACCAAGGCCATAACTTGTAAGCAGAACAAGGTATCAAAGTCAGTCCCTTTCTGTCCTTTACACACTTCATTTTGAAGTTACACGCACCCTTTGGCTTACCTAGAGCAGTATCCTGTGGACACCCATTACTGTTTGCATAGCATTTCCAATCACTGCTCCATTCCAAAAATGGACACTTTTTTTCTGTCAACCAAACCAGACTTTTCAAGTTATCTTTCCCCAGAAGGACTTCACGTCAAACACATCTGAAGTTCTTCAGCAAAGCTTTTGCTTTCCCCCCCCACCCCCCATATCAGGGTCACCTAGAACATTTGCTTTCCTTTCTCTGGTTGCTGTTGTAAGCGGAGTTCCCAGAGCTTCGCTGAAGAATTAGGCAAGCATTGCCTGTTGGTTTCATGCCTTTTCCTACCATTTTTCTTCTGCCTTGACCTCCTGCCCTGCCACACACAGCTGACGTGCATATCTTCTGTCATTTCAGCTCCAGACCACCTCATTTGCCCATGTTAAAAGTCAGCCCTTCCAAAAAGGTCCCTCACCTTCCATGTGCTGCTACAGCTTCAATCCAACCTCGTGCCTTTCCCATCACCAGCACAAAGCATGACAAACCTGTGCAAGTCCAAAAATCACAAGTCTGCTTGTCCCTACACCTCTATATTAAGTATGTACTTCTATATGCATACATATGTAAACTTCTATAATTTAACTTGTTTTCCTTGGTTCCTAGTAATTTAAGAAGTCCTAGAGTAATATTTTTTAGGATTCCCTCTGCAAGAAGACAGGGTTTTTTACAAAAATGAAAACAACCAAACCAACCAAAAACCCAGACCACACCACATACAAACACCTACCCACCTCCAAGATTTCTAGCTTCTGATCTTTGTGTTTTAAGAACTTTATGAAAATTCCCCAATGTTAATAGCTTACTTAGGTCACCTAAACTTAATATAATACTAGAACATTTGTATTCATAAGTAAAACAGCTTCTGTATGAAAATGGGCTTCTACACTGATGTGAGCATGGTCTGGCTAGGCAGAAGATACACTCTGTGATTTGTTTTCGGTGTGGGAAGCACTAGGGAAGTCATTGCTCTGAGAAGGAGAGCTCTGCTCTGACCCAAATAGCATCAGCTGTTCCAGCCTTAAAAAGTGGAAAGGTCAATGACCTGGTAGGAAAAGCACTAGAACAAATGTCATGAATAATTAATTGATCAAGAAATTTACAGCAGGGGAATGAAGAATGCTGAATATACACTCAAAATCTCCTGTTTCCATGCAAAGGAAGACTGCACTCTGTTAATCAAAAGCTCACTTTAACAAAGGCAAGATTTAGGATGAAGCACTTAACCTCTCAGAAGTACCCCCAAAATCTTTGTAGTTCAACCGAATGGGGGCAGGGGGGATTAAAAGCTACTCATTAAAATAATTATTTTTTTATTTCTATTTCTGCACACCTCTCTAGCCCATCTCTGTTATCAGTACTTGGCATGTATATAAGGTTCTTATTTTTAAACCATAAGCCTCAGGGGGCGAGCAATGCTTTCAGAGTGATGGGCAAATTGCATCCCATTCCTAGGGTGGTGGCCACCTCTCCTAAACAGGGGTCTGGATCATTTAGTACCCAGCCCTGTAATTAATAGGGAAAAGAGGTGAAAGACTGTCTCTTCTACCCAAGCCAGTCAAGGAACTGGTAACTTATGACACCTGCATTCAGCAAGGGTTTCTGTCGACAGGCATTAACCAGGTCCTTCTTGGCACGAAGGCATGGCTGCAAGGATCATGCCTCAACTCGAACAGAGGATTGCCAACAGTAAGCTGGCAACTCAGGATTAATTTATTTACATCTACACCTCTCTGGAAGCAAATAAAAAGACAACTGCTTCAGTGAACACTGCTTCAATCGAAATCAGCAGACCCTTGTTATGCAGAGAGGCTTGCAAAGCCACACAGCAAAAATAAAAGAACACACATTCCTGTACTGTGCCAGCAGCGATTACAAATAAATGTCACACACACACCCTGAATAACAGTTGGTCTTCTGAGTCTGAACTGCTGCCAATTACTACATTCTGAATTAAACCGGCAGTTTCACCTAGTTGCTATACAAACTACACTCAATTTCACACATAAGTCTTATGCAAGACCTCAGCTCCAAAACCCCTCATGCTTCACGCTTCCAGCAGCGATCCAAATGCTTGAATGAGCTGGTATGGCCAAAATATCACTCCTGTTCAAAAAGCACTTCTGAAATGATCAGAACTGTCAAGGGCAAGCCTTAAACCCCATTTCTGAAATACTGTGTTTCTGGCATGGGGCATGGCATGTGGGCTTCTGCTTTCATCCCAGCCGTGGTGCTGCCACAAGGCTGGTGCGGGAGGCAGCCAGCACACCCTGCTGCACTGGGTGCGGGGTTGTTTACACCTAGTACACCAGGTCTGGCGATTTTGCAGCAAGTGGAGGAATGCACAGTATTATCCTTTAGGCCCCAGCTCCTACACATGGCAGGGAAGAAAAAAACGCCACCAAAGCTCTGACACCGTGTCTCAGGTTTACTGCCCAGCGTTCAAGTTCGGGAGGTGCACTAAAACAACGCAAAGCTCTCAGGTTTCAAACAGTACAATTGCAAGACAAAAGCCAAGCCTTGCGCTAATTACACGTTCACCTGACTCAGGAAGCTGGAACTTTCAGGACAAAATCCAAACCACCCGTGACTCAGCAGCACAAGCATCTGCCTCCTGCGCAGCGCTGCACTGCCCGGCCTGAGCTGGGCTTCCTTGGCACCCTGCGCCTCCTGCCCCTGCCAACGAACCCCGACAGTCCGCCCCCGAGCCCTCAGGGCAAAGCTTAACCTTGGCCAATGACACAAAAACCAAAAAGGCACATCTTGTTGGCTAGGCAAAGCGTTTGCCCGGTGCTAGGCTGTTCGTTTCTGCGGGCTTTATAGTCTCTCATTCTTAAGCTTGGAAAACGTGATTGTTGTTAGCAGCGAACAGCATCTAGCAGCAACAGTAACACCTCGTGCAGGAGACGAGTAGCTCTTCTGACAGGCCAGCTAACATGAAAACAAGTAATAAATTAGCTGCAAAACAGAGTCCCTCCAGATGCAGTGCCTGAGAACATTTGCTTTGTAATTTATTTTGCTAATACATACAGAATTATTTAACCTTCGAGCCTAAGAAGTGAGGTTGTTTGCAACTGACTTCTCATTACACCTGTCTTGATTTTATTTTTCACAACACAAAGATCCTGAGGTCTTAATTCATTAATTCTTACTCATGTATCTCATGGCAGCAATCTGGAAAGCATGGTCAGGTACAGAGTCCATGGATCCCATATGAAGGCAAAGAATAGGAGAAAGCACAGGCAGCTCAGATTGCATATTTTCATGAAATCCCTAACTCAGTCTTTTCTTCAGTCACAGCTCCTCTGTATTCCCCCCTGGGGTTTTGAGCTGCAGAGCAGAAAGGAGGGGGATTGGGAAGAAAAAAAAATAAAAAAAATGCTCCAAGCTACCATACCAGCACCTTAATAAAAGGGAATAAACCAATATAGGGAAAATAGAAAGTAAACACAATTTAATGAAGTTTGCAAAAACTTTTCAGTTTGAACCTCAGGGGCTTGTTTGTTTGCATTCATATTTTATAAATAGTTGGCAAAGTAAGTTTGCCAGTGTGGACATTCAGAGTAAATTAAAAGCAAACATTGAAGATCTTTCAGAAGAAAGAAATTTTGATGCAGTAAGACTAGTATGTATAGTATTTCTTATAGTTACCT
Organism: Microhierax caerulescens; assembly: GCA_035590215.1. NCBI lineage: Eukaryota > Metazoa > Chordata > Aves > Falconiformes > Falconidae > Microhierax > Microhierax caerulescens. Next base: position 80,684,997 of record JAVJGJ010000047.1, on the reverse strand, counting down.
AATCCAAAGCTGAAGTCATAGGCTGCATGAACAGTCCTGATGAAAAGGACAATGAAAGAAAGTGAAGCACTTTTTCACCAATATTATCTGCCTAACACTGAACACTTTTGACCAGCTACCCCTATGATTTATGTATCTGATCACAACAGCTCCGTTTTCAAGTAGCAAAGGCTTTCAGCTCATTCCTAGCGAAGCAGCAGCAGACTAAAGCCTTTTCTATACAGTCAGAGAAAATACCTTTGAGAACAGATGATCTTTTTCTGGAAAGCTGCTCAGGGAGCTATCTCAAAGAAGAAGCCCCTTACTTTGAGGCTTGCAGTCCAGGCTCCATGCAGCCAGAAGCAGATCAAAACCAGTTACCAACAGGACTCAAGGAAGCAACGATTAGTGTTGTCTGGGGCTGGGCCATCCACAGTAGCATTTTTAAGGACCAGGTGGGAGACAAGACAGAGTGGAAACAAAATGCTAAAGCACAGCCCTGCTCAGGTCCTCCAGCCAGGAATTTTCACCCGTGTATCCCTTCCCTGCATAAGAAATGGATGGAAGGATTAGGCCAGCGAGCTCTTTCCTCGCTGCAGGGACCATTACAAGAGGCAGCACACCATCGGCAGGCTGCAGCACAGGGCAGACAGAAAGGGACAAGGACAGACACTGGGACCAAGGAAGCTCACACAACCACACTGTCTGAAAGGTGTCATCCACAGATCCCTTCAGTCACATCAGAACTTCACTGATAGTGACACTATCAGCAGAGGCAACATGAGAGGTGCACACTGACCTCTAAACTTTCAGTACTGTCACCCTGACCCTATGATCCTACTCAGGCAAGTTAGCAAACCACAGCCTTGATGTGGCTATAAAAAAACCCAAAACAACATGTTTGCAACTTTTTTTGAAAATAAACAGCTTCCTATCAGTATTAAATTGAAGACAAGTTTCTATGGTGAGAGCTACTCTGAAAAAAAAAAAAATTCTTTATCAAAAGAAAACATTTTTCAGGCACACCCAAAGACGCTGCAGAAGAAAACCCTACTTAACCTCCACCAGTTCTGCAGGAAGCTAAACTCAAAACCAGAAAACAACTCTATGAAGCTGTGAGATACCCATAACCCATACAATCTGCAAGTAGGTAAGAATATTATTCAGCCTCTTGAGGTTTCCAGGTAGCAGAAAACTACTGAAGTTATGCAAATCGTTTTGGAGCTGCCCTTGGTATAAATTTATCCTCGTTATAACACTGCTGTGTTTTGGTTTCTAATTTCATTCAGCTCTATTAATAAATTCTCTTCAGAGACCTTGACTTTCCACAGAAAATTAACTGAAAGATATATGTATTCATACACTTCATAGCATGTGTGCACGTGTGAAGTAATGCGTGCTGAGATCCTGCAAAAAATAGGAACCAATGAGTCTGGAAATAGAAGGATATTTATGTTTCTGTGTTACAGTCAGTTTGAGACAGAATGAAGGGTAAAAACTTTGCTAAAATACAATTTTATATATCCAATTAATTGGGGTGTGTGTTCATTTTTGCTCTTTGAAATGGCCCTCAGAAATGATCTTGCAGAGGCTACAAGCACTGTCATTGACATTCACAAAAAAAAAAAAAAAAAATTAAGTGGGCAAGGAATCACTACCCCGCCCCACCCCCCCCAAAAAAAAAACAAACACACACACAAAACAACCAACAAACCCCGATTTTTTTAGGGAAGTCTAGACCTGTTGAGTAAAAGTTTTTCAGTATAAGAGAACGTGAAATCACCAGGTACAGCTATGCCATGGTTTAACCCCCACCAGCAACTGAGCACCATAGACTCTCACTCACTCCCTGCCCCCCTACTGCAGGATGGGAGCGGGGGGGGGGGGGGCCGGGGGCGAGAATCAGAAGGGTAAAAGTGAGAAAACTCATGGGCTGAGGTAAGAGCAGTTTCATAATAAAAATAAAATAATTAACAATAAATTGTAGTAAAAAGGAAAATAATAGAGAGAAATAAAGCTCAAGACACACACGTGATGAAAATGAAAACGATAGCTCACCACCCACTGACTGATGCTCAGCCAGTGCCCAAGCAGCACACACAAACACACCAAGTTTTATTGCCGAGCATGATACCACATGGTATGGGATATCCCTTGGCTCAGCTGGGGTCACCTGTCC
>JAVJGJ010000047.1:80667432-80682771 GCA_035590215.1 Microhierax caerulescens | reverse complement strand
AAGCCCCCGGCTCTGTGTGAGCGCTGCTCAGCAGGGACTGGAACATCCTGAATTACCAACCCTGCTTCCAGCACAAACCCCAAACTTGACCCCATACTGGCCACTGAAGAAAATGAACTCTAGCCCAGCCAAAATCAGCACAAAGGATCCAGTAAAAACTAAGACAGCTGGGTCTCAAGGACAATCTCTACACGCCTCACCTCATAGACATATTCTTACATAATTCATGAAACTGCCTCCCTCTAACACATATTTAAACACACAAAGCTAGTTAACATTCAAATTACATCCACTGCCAAGAATTCAGCTATCTGTACTTCCCCTAATTTTACTTTTCTAGTTGCTATACCAAGGAGGCAGACCTGTAACCACAAAAAAAAAATCCAAAACCGAACAAATCCACAAATCCCCCTTTGACCTTCAAGCCATTCTTTGAATTTGACACTGAAGAGCACATTCTGCAGGCAGGTGGGGACTTTGGCTGACACAAGCTTACCCCAAACAGACCGTCTTGGGTTGTAAGGAACACCTGCATCACGTGGGAGGCAGTGCCCTTAGGAAAGCAAACAGGGCAACAGGGGAAAGCGAAAAAGGAACCTGTGAGCAGGAATTCACAATAAGAGCAATTCTTCCTCCAGAGCGGTGAGGAGTACTACCAGAGTTTTTATATCTCCCCCTAGTTATCTGCCACCAGCTACCGTCCACCTTAAAATACATAAAAGCAAGCAGGCATACCCGAATAAGCAGCCCTCACCCAAAACAGAGACACCCCGGGAGCAGGGATCAAACAGAGAACAACAGACAGTAGGTGGGGTGGAGAGGCTGAGGGTCACAGCTTTCAGAGGCAGCAACTCGAGGAGAAGGAAGAGGGAAAATAGAAAGAAAGAAGAAAACAGCTGATCATTATTCAGCCACACTGAAGAGCGGCCAACAGTGTGAGGCTGTCCGTGGAACTCCAGGGAGCTCTCCCCCAAGAGTGACAAGTGCTGCCCCAAGCCAGTACACATGAGACCTGACTAGCTCCTTGTGCACTGATGGAGATGTCTCAAGTCCCCTCACTTCCAAGCGACTAGCAACAACGACAACAAAGTTATTTAATGGCAACGGCCTGCATCTGGAAATGCTTCACCTGATCATCACCCTCAACTTGTGGCACTGGGCCACACAGCACAGTCTTTGCAAGGAAAGCATGCGTGGCTTTCCTCAAATACTGACCGTCTGCTTTACAGAGGCAGACCAGCTTTTTGTTCTATCCTTGCCTCTGCACTCCAGTGAAACTGAGATAACTTCTATTATACCCATAACTCTACAGAAAACTTCTTTTGCAACAACCTAACTCCTTTTATAGGCAGATTTCCCACCAGCAGACACCTATAGCCCACTGTTAGAGAAGAGTGCATTGTCACAACTGACAGGTAGAGTTTGACCTACCCATTTACTACTTTATTCTTCAGAATGTATCTTAAAATAAGAGATGGATATCACATTCCTGTTGTATACTGTACTGTTTACACTGTGCCAAGCAACAAGCAGCTCATGTTGAATTTATGACAGTGTAATTAGCTGTAGTTTCAAATTTGCGAGGATATGTCAACTAGCTATAACATTGTAACAGCTGCAGGAAAGCAGGATTACCCTGAGTAGGGCTCATCCCTCGAACTAAATCTGTTCATAGACAACATAGACAGTAAATAGATGTCCCTGGATTTTGGTTTATGATGAAAAATTGATAACTTCTAACCTGTAGATTAAGTCCCCACAACTTCACTTTTCAAAGACGCAAGTTTTATTTCTAAGTTCAAACTCCAGAGTCTTTCCTGCCTACTTTCAATCCTCCCCACCTGCCCCTGGCAGGGAGAGGTTTGAGCATCAGTCTGCACAATTTGCCTGCATATTAATAGCAGTCAGGGCTGGGTTCAAGAGCAAAGTATACTTGTGACCAAATAGCCAAAACAGGGTTTTATACTTCATTTTTTGTGCCTACATATTTCACAGATGCATTTTGCTATCATGGCAAGTTAGTGTATCCTTATTTTTCTCAACATTAAGAAATAACAGTAAGATCTTTAGCTGGTCATAATTGATGGCATTTCTGAAGAAAACCATGACTCTTTCTTTCAGGCTAAAGCTGTTAAAAAAAAAATAATCATAATTAATGGTAGATGTATGGTCCAGTCCCTCCTAAAGTCAGGGAAAGTACCTTGCTCACATCAGTCACTTTAGAAAGAGTTCCTACTGTGAAGGCAGTGAAGAGACTAACCAGAGTACAGCGAGGGTTTAGTTGTATGATCTAGCTCCAGCTGACTTTGAACACAAGTTCAAACAAGTTTCCTTGTCATAAACACTACACATCAAACCAGTTGTTAAAGAACATCTGCCTAGATTTGCAGTTCGGTGATTCTGAGCCCTGCCAAGGTCCGTACAGCGGTGCAATTAGAAGAAAGCGCAGCCCCACGTTTCCAACTCCGTGTTCTCAGACAGGCTTTCCAGGGCACAGCTCACGGCTGCTGCCTTGTGTAATAGACTTCTGGAAGGGAGCCAGTGCTGCAACTTAACGTAGATTTTTATTAACACACAGATCTCAAAATGAGAAGCAAGTGAAACAAAATTAACTAGTTCTGTTGCCAGTTCGAACTTCAGACACAAATGATAGGCTCAAATGAAGTTATTTGCTTTGGGTTTTTTTTTTTCATATCAGATCCTACACAGTTAAAACTTATTATCAGAGATGCTGAAGAGTATCTGGCTTTGAACAACAAAAGAAGATCAAATAAAGTGTTTTCCAACTTTGAACTATACACTTTGAATTACACTATTAGTGAAGAGAATTTTTAGCTGCTTAAGCAGATAAGAAGTTAGAGAAACTTGTGTATTAGGAAACTGAAAACATAGGTTTTACTCTATAATTTTTTCACGGTATGGTATCAATGCAGGAAATCAGTTCCCACTTACTTCAGATTTTTGTTGGAAGTCTTTGGATTCATTTCGCTGGGGTATCCAAGACATCTACTTAAAGCCACATATTTAGTCAGACATTATGGGACCTATACCCTCCTGGAACAGCAGCTAGAGGCAAGTGCCTAGTGCTGTTTGAATTATCCTGTGTTATTAGGCAAATGAGCTGAGGACTTTCTGATAAGAAAAAAAACACCCACCAAAAATACACCAAACAAAAAATTTTTCGGCAACAGAGCCTCACAGTTTCTTTCTGTAGCAGTTCTACAGCTGGCTGAAGTATCTTCCTACAAAAGAGACTGTTTGTTTTTATATATATATTTTTTTTTTTACAGCTGCTTTCAAGGATGTAATCAGGATTTCCAAGTTTATCAAGCCATAGCTCAGAAAACTGATGTGTACCAGATGCAGAGGATACAGCATAGTTACATACAGACTCTGCATGGGGAATTATTGGTACCTAAAGATTTTACCTGTTTTTCATAGCCTTGGCTTTTTTTTTTTCTTTTTTCTTTTTTTTTTAAAAAAAAAAAAACCATCTTACACTGTTAGAGCTAGCCTGCAGTTTGGCATTACTGAGGAAGCAATATACACCCTATGCCAATCATATAACAAATTAGCTAATATTGTGACTATACAAGACTGTGTATGTGCTAGAATACAGGCTAAAATTTGGACTACGAGTATGCTAACCTACTTCAATTTCAATTACTTGGCAACTTTGCAAATTGCTGCCGTGCTTATCAGGCATTAATACTTCCTTATTCTCGCTTCAACATCTGCGTCACATCTTACAAAACACCAAGCTGAGCCAGTGAAAGTGAGAGTCACATAGGGCTGCAGAAGTCCTGCAGGACTACTTGTTAAGACTTCAGTCTCCATCCCAAAACCTGGTTTGCTCATCTTTAAGAGATCCCTCAAACATTAGAAATACCACAGGGTCTTTCCTAATTAACCTTTGTTTATACAATTATACATAATAAGCACCTGAAGGCTACATTTCTCTTAATTCAGACACCTTCAGGGAGACCCAGATTCCATTTCTTTCTTCCTAAAGCTGCTGGCAGATACTAGATAATGACTTTTCTCGTAAGGCTCTTCTAGGACATGCCAAGAGCAAACTGCTACTTTGCAATCCTAGCAGGTCCCTCACAACAGCACAGTGCTGCCACAGGGCCAGTGGAGAAAGGAAAAAAAGAACTAGAAAGGACTGTTTATAAAGTGTTTGGTTTCATTTTGTTGGGTTTGATTGGGTTTTTTTTTGGTTTTGGGTTGGATTTTTTTTTTCAGAAGAAAGTAACATCCCTCACTCCTTACCACTCCCAAGACCTCTGACTTTACGAGATAGGAATGCATAGGAAAGATTCCTATAGCTATTTATGACACAAACTAAAATGTGCTAATTAAACCCTATAGTCACTTAGAACTATGGACCATACCCTCTAAACATACTGTAATAGGATTTTAGTTATTACATTTGCAGCTTCTGGTCTCCCTCAAGAATTTTTTTTTTTTTCTGCAAGTTTTCCTGTTGGGAGGGGAAAAAAAAAAAAAAAAAAGCAGAAGAGGCTCTTTGGTTACAGCTGAAGACAAAGTAAGACTATTGATGGCCTCTAGAACAAGATGCCGTGCCCAGCCTTAGCGAGGAGGGTCTCAATGAGACAAAGCCACCAGGCAGAAAAACCTGTCAATGTTTCAGCTTCAAACAGCCCTGCCCCTTGCTGAGCAAACCTCCCAACTGAAAACAATGCCTCAGTTTTGCTGGAAGTTAATCAAACACATTTAGAGTTGCTGGACAGAAGCAATAGTTACTCCTGTCAGGATTAGGAAAAAAAACATTAGTGCAATCAAGGTCAATCATTAGTGTGGTAAAACAGCAGCAACACCGTGAATTCGGGGACATCACTGCATAAAGACCAGTCAAAACCTGTCCTCCCTCAGCAGGGTAATGCCCGAGAGGACAAGAATTGGGCTGTATGTCAGCAGCATAATAAGCTGGAAGCAATGAGGTACATTCCTAACAGTAACACTTTACATCAGCGAAACACCTTTCATCCAAAGCATCTTATAAAAGGAAGAAAGCATTATTCCTCATTTTACAGTGAAGGACTGAGAAATGCATACTTGGTCTAACTCACTTGGACGTCAGACCGGGATCTGTTTGCACTGCATACTGCCAAGCAGTATGAGAGTTCTCTCAGTTCATGTGCCATACTGGAAGAAAAGAAACATCTGTGCGAGCATGTTAGGACAGCACCAAGCCCAACTTAGTGTCATGGTGAGAGGCTCCCTCTACTATCTCATCTAACATGGTCACCTGGTTTTAAATCAAAATGCATAGGCAAATATGTGCTCATACCTACCTCTATATAAGGTTAGACAAAAAAAAAAAAAAAAAAAATCACAAGCCTGACTTTGTAGAAATCAATGACAGCTTGGCTACTAACTTGACTGAAGCCAGGTGTTTACTACAGATCTCTGACTTGCATTAGCACTACCCAAAGTTACTTTGTGGTATAACATGTGATGGGCAAAGACAAATTTCCTGGTGTGCAGCCTAGACCATACCAGAGCCCAAGAATAACTTGGGTGTCAATCCTCTAGCATAAAAAAACTGAAGTAGCAAAGACCCATCTTAGTTTTGTTCAAGACCCAATGAATTTGCATGGGTACTATCATACCAGCAAGGCTATTTTAATTTAGAAAGCCAACTGGTGCTAAAATGGGAAGACCCACTCAGAATGCCAAGTGCAGAGCAAGTTGATTGAGTAAACATGACATAACTAAGAGAAGAGCTTTCTGAGATAAACTCCTGGGTAATTATCAAGGGAGGTAGATGTTCTGCTGGTCTGTAAGCCCAGCCCACTATAAAAAAAAAAAAAGTCCACTACAGATAATAAAAGCCTATTGTCAAAAGACACTGTATAAAAATTAAATTAAAATATCAGGTCACAGGGTGGGAGGAGTGGCTACACCACCTGGTCCCTACTACAAATGCTATTTCGTAACAATCTGCAATTATCTACTCCAACAGAAGATAACACTCAGATGAACTGCCATTTATTTGATGATGTTCTGAAACAGTCTGAAGAATTCAAACTCATTTCTTCCTACACCTCCTTTTACATCAGTGTATTTTTGTTGTTGCATCGGACTGTATCACAAAAATATCCAATTTAAAAAAACCTGAACAACTGGTCAAAGAGTAGCTGTGCATAAGGTTTTGGCATCAGTACAACTTTGATTTGTACTGACCCCAGGGAAGAGCTCAAAGCCACTCTAATATAGTGCTGGTTAACTTGCTGTGTGAGGAGAGGCTGCGCTCATAAAAGGAATGTTATCTGAGAGAGAAGTATGGTGACACAGCACAAAATGGACACACAAAACCAGACAGATATTCTTAATTGCAAGAACTTTCATCTAAACTGCAGTAATGTGACAAATATGTCCCTACTAGACCCACAATATTTTTTGAGCCATACTTAGCTTCCCCCACTACAAGCAAAAAGTATTTTTATCCCAATAAAGTGAAGAATTAGATTACTGTTTACCTACAGAATCTTTCATATCTCAAATTAGCTACAGACCACAAAAATAAACCCACATTTTTAGGCAGCAAAGACAATACATGCTACTGCTGCTCTGTATCCTTGCCAAGAAGAGTGTTTATGATTCAGAGGGTGACAAAGCCTTTGTGGCCGAGTGCCGTACATGTTTCAGGATGTGTGCCCTTCAGAACGGCACATATCAGAGCAGTTCAGAGATGTCATGGTCCATCATGTCACCCTGAGTCACCTTGACATTTCTGAGATTATGCATCATTGAGATGATAGCCTTGGGGCTATAAACCTTCTTTTTAATACATTATTAATGATAATGGCTGTTACAGACTGACTGCATAGTCCTAACACCTCCTTTTCCAAAGACTATCGTGTGCTCTTAAAGAGAATACTATCCTGCAGATCTAGATTAGGTTTTTCAAGATCACTAGAGACTTGCAAGAGACTCAAGCATCTCAGCATTAGCTCGCCAGTGTCCGCATAGGCAAGTGTAGCTCAATTCCCCAGTTCACTCCCTTGCTCTATAAGCCAAAGGACATGGGAATGACAGAGGCTGGTATGTAAGGCTACAAAGCCTCATATATGATCTAATACAGATCTTTGATGTATGTTTGCTGTTCCAGTTAGCCTTGCAGTTAACATAAGTTGTTCCTGACAGTTGTAGAGAAAAATCTGGGCAATATACCTATTCTACACCTAGAAAAAAATATTTGCCTAGCTCTCGGACTGTATACAGAACTGAAGAGTAACACTAGTAGACTACAAAGGAGACTAAACTAAAGGCAGCATGCAGTGTATTGCCCATGCCTTAAGTAGGTAAAAAAGCTAAAAAATAAATATCTGTCTGAAGACTCCCTCTAGAGCTGTGGGTGGTTTCCAGGAACAGAGCTGAAAGAGCTCCAAACATGTCATCTGATTGTTCACCTACCTCCCACTGGCTTGACACATGTCCTTCTCGAGGGCCACATGCACCCAACGAGCATGAAGCTGTGTAGTTTGTTCTAAAAATTTAGTAAGCTGGTCCTATTCCCTCCTGGGGTTGTTCCCACATATTCCACCCCAATCCTTTTGGTGAAAGAAAAGCTTACAAATACTTTTCTCCCCTCTAATAATAATAAAAAAAATAGTATTGCTGTTTACTCTTCCAAGGCCTTTTTAGTCCATCGGTTTCCTCAGCTTCTCTGTTCACAAGGAAGAAACTTTCTCAGAAGAGCACCAGCTCAAGTCCCTGCTGCTTGCATGTGCTTTGCTTAACTGTGGGCAGTGATATAAGCCCGTCTGATGTGGAACCTCCCCTTCTTTTACCTGATTAATTACATACAAGAGTACAGCCATTCGCTCTTTGTTTTGTATTTTTGAAGCAACTGTCCTAAACAAAGGTCATAAATTTAATAGACACCCTTTTTCTCAGTGGGGTAACCCAGCCTACATGTTACAAGCAGAAGTGCCCGGCTGAAAGTCTGCCATTATCTCCTGAAAGTCGGTGCTATCTGAATATTAACCACACGACACGGATATTCCTCTCATGTGCCGGTAACGTTGTTATCTCCCAGGCTCTTGGCCCAGGAACAGGCTGCTCCTACTGCTGCTCAACTTTGCACATCAAAGGCGAAGCGACAATAGCGTGGCTTGGAGAAATGCGTCAGGCGGCCAAAGTACAGAACTGGTAAGCAGACAGAGCGTTCTGTTTATCTGGCAGCTGGGCGAGGCTGAGCCCAACCACCGGGCAGCTGCCAGGAGCGCCCCAACACCCCTCTGCTGCTCCCACCCAGCCGAGCGCCCCAACACCCCTCTGCTGCTCCCACCCAGCCAAAAGCAGCGGGGAAAGGAGACGCGCTCATGCATTTCCAACCCCCACCAATGCCACGCTCTCCCTCCTCAGTGCTGTCACAGGAAAAGAGGAAAGGGGATCCACCAGTATGAAGAACAGAAATTAAAAAAAAAAAAGTTTAGACAGGATCAGGGAGGAGGAAGGAAAAAGAAAAAAAAACAACCAAACCCTTGAAAGAAGAAACAGTGTAAAGCATCACTGCACTTGACTCTTTCCTTGACCTCATGCTGACGCTCATCTTGTACAATTCAGGAGGAGCAGATTGAGCCACACTGCTTCCCTCCCCCACAGAGGACCTTGGCCGCACCAGAACAGCCCAGTGCTGGCACTGGGAACTGCTCTAACTCGATGCTTTAGGAGCTATAGGACACAGGAGTCAAAAGGTGTGAGGGGCAGCCACATAACACATACAAAACCACCAAATACACATCTGTGTATTTTGAGCAGCTCTGAGCCACCTGTACCACAGGCTCATTCCTGCAGTATGTTTTAAACAGCTGACAGTTCAGGAATAGGAGGTCAAAAATATTTCCACATTTCTCCTATGTCATACCAGAAAGTCTCATCCCACTTTTAGATAGATTTTCAGGTGTTCAGCTATGTTTTCTCTACACTGAAGTACAGTTTTAAGCTACATTATGCAAGCAGGCACAGAAACAGATAACAGAAACAGAAACAGAAGCAGGCAGAGGATAAGAAAAACCAGAATCATGAAATAAGTGAGCAACACAACCACTTGTTCCCTTCTGCCTGCACTGGTTTTGCTCACAGCACCACAGCTCTTCAGCATTCATCGGTAAAGCTATCAGAGAGCAGCACAAGCCCCAGAGGTGTTTATCTTCCCCTGAATCATGAAGCTTGTCAGTGGGTATTTTCACAAAAGGATGGTTCACGAGTATCTTGTAAATCAGTAGTGCCACTTCAGAGTGATTGCTGGAAAAGCAAAAGGGACAATAGAAATGCTGCATCTCTCAGGAGCCTCTAGCCTTTCCCTATCTGTCTCTGTCTCATTCTAGATATTTGTGATCTTCTTTGTCCCATATCAAAAAGAAAGGCCTGTTAATAGGTACCTAGAGAATCTGGAAAGATTTTTGTAATGCTATAAATAGCCAGAAAGGTTCTCTGGCCAGCAAAAGCAGTCCTGTGTTTAGACCCAGAGAATGTAGGCAGAGAAAGATAATGGTTTGTTTTGTTTAAGGTGGTAGGCTTTGGCATAGAGTAGTTGCTTTGTTAAGGGTTGGTTTGTTTTTTGTTTTTGTTTTTGTTTTTTTTTTTTTACAGAGTTACAATAAAATCTTAAGTGTACATTTCAAGACAGTTACAACAGACTTAACCTGTGAAGCAGGGCTTGCATACACAATCTTCAACATGAACACGTAGATAGTCACAGTGACTCTAACACTGACAGGGTTTGGTTTGCGTTATTAATTTGCTTGGTTTTGCTGGGGCACACCGCTGTACAGTAGCAGTCTGAACTTCGTATTCATACAAGAATCTTGCAGAGCCAGGTTGGAGCTGCGTGTTGCGCATATTTGCACTACGGTAACATTACCTACTTAGAAGCCTGCTCCTGCATAACACCCAGCCTCCTCTCCTCCAAACCGCTCTCAGGTTTTCATCCATTCACTTATCCACAACCACTTGGCACTGTTTTAGTTGTCCTCCCCATTTTAATTCCCACCCACCCGGTCCCCCTTGGAATAGGCTCTCTCAAGTCCACTCATAAATCCTCCTGTTCCTTTTGGTTTAGGTCATATTTGAGACTGTTTAACTTAAAAGAAAACCCAGAAGTTACAGGTCAGTTGTTTCCAGGTAAGATTTACTTGCGAAGTCAGCAACAAGGAGTTACAGCTCAGCCAACAGCATGCACCACCACGTGCACAATGCCATCTTCCTGAAAGGGACACATGCTACTCCCTCTCACTGCAATTCCAGCACTTCTTGCCATAGTCTCAGCTCTGAGATTCAACCTGACTAGCTCTGCAGCACGTTTAAGCATCTATGAAGACTCGTTGCCATAACATTGCAGTACAATGCTTTAGAGAAGGCATGAACACCACCACCAACCCACTCCACACCAAACAAAGTCTGTGGCCAGAAACAGCCCATAATCAAATACAGTTCAATAATTCCCTTCTGAACTTCTGGTGTTGCAAGACAGCATCTGCTCTCTGGTGTGGTGTCTACATGCCCCACAGGGGATCAGCTGAATCCCTGGGGCTGTGCAAGCCTCCTGCCTCCCAGCCCAACCTTAAGTACATGCTACAGATCCAGTCTCAGTGACCAGGTACCCTCTGTCTCCTTTCACGTCCACCCACTGAGCCACATGTGCTAATTTCCTACTCCGGAGTACAGTGTCATCTATCATAATAATGCTTTAGATTAGTCCCAACATTACAGATTAATGTTTAGACTCAATTCCTTCAATCCATTTTATACCAGACCACATTATTCAGAGGGGTTCCACCAAGACAGAAGAGAGACCTAAACAGAAAAAGGGAGGAAAATAATAAAACATGTAAACACATGCACTTACTATTTTCTAAGATGTCTTGCCTGTTAAAAACAAGAGCATAAGCTATACCTCGCCTTAACAACTGTATACTTATAGGCTGCATGTAGTTCTTGAGATAGATAGTTGGGAATATATACCCTGATTAGCTGGAGCACCTGTAGTTAGAGAGCTGTGTCAGCCAACTTTGCTGGGGTCAGCCTGGTTAGCTTTGCAGGGGGACAAGGCACATCAGTGGAGGAACAGCATCAGGCTACCATAGCTATCTATGCTCTTTGCCACTGAAGCTAACGTGGCTCGCACTGTGTCATGTGGACACATCAGCCACCTTGATGCCAAATTAAGACTCTGAACTCCACTCCAAGAGTAGATACACCCATATGTTTGCACAGAATTCTGTTTGCAGATTGATGAGGGCAAAGTACATGCAGGTAGTTCAATTCTTTACAGAAAGGCTTTGGAATTCGTCGAGTTTCCCCAATGACATTGTAAATTGTAGAGAGTACTTAAGTAAAATAAAATCACATGACTAAGAAAAATCTTTAACCTCATGTGGACTCAGATGGATTAATGGGTATTAAATCTAAATCTCCGATGGCTTAAGGCAGAGTCATTGTACATATGTACACACCAGCCCCTTATTCAAATCCATTTCCCACCATTCAGAAGTACACTGGTCAGGAGTACTACAATACTTAAGACCATGTTTTGGCTTTGTTAAGTTAGCTTAGATGCCACTATGAAAACAAAAATGTAGAAAAAAAGAATAAGCCAGACCCAAGGCTGGTGGTATCCAAGGCCAAAATGTGGTCTAGGTTTGAAAAAAAAAAAACAACCAAAACAAAACCAACACACACCAAAAAACAGAGCTCTGGGAAATGTATTTGCTGTTTGAAAAAATCTTTAACCAAGTATTCCTCTTCGGCTTTGACAGGTAACAGGGTTGAGCCTTGAATTACTCCTTCCCTATGTATTGCATCAACAGAAATTTGTACTCTTACTCCAGAGTCACTAGTTTGTCATCCCCGCTAGGGATGACTAGAAGCAGCACAGAGGGGCGTATGTCTATGCTAGACATAACACACTCCTGACTAGAACTTGACATAAATTGAAGTAACAAATACAGCTGGGCACAAGCCAACATTTATTCAAAGTGTTGCTTCAACAATGGAAAGTACAAAGCTAAACTAACACAACTTCCTAAGAACAAACAAAACCATATTTGCAGAGACAATCACTCCAGTTCATACGACACGGGTAAAGTTCACATGAACTTTTACAGCACTCTCATCCATTCCACGTTGCAGTAGTATCACTTTGAAGGCGGGTTAATTATAGCAGGATGTGACGACAAAAAAAAAAAAGACAGAAGACAACTGTGTGGGCATAAGGCAGTTTAAGCCAGACACCACTCACCTACACCTTGTAAAGAGACCTGTGTAGACAAGAACTCATGAACCAGATCTCAGACAGAAGTCCAGGAAAATATGCCCGTTTAGAGCAAGTCTGACGCCAATGCATTTATTTCAGGTCCAAACTAACAGCAGTTACTACATGGTGGGTGACCTGCTCTTACTGCATACCATTTATAGTGCACCGTTTTTCAGTATTAATGTGAAATGGGAAGATCCTCCCACAGGCCCAGTAGCCATCTGGTGCTACTGCTGTACCTCATGAAAAATTCATTGCCATTTTATCATAGTAGGTTATTTCAGAAATCGTAGTGATTTATGTTTTATAAGCAGAATATTTTCTCCACTAGTTTTTCACTATTTCACAAGTCTGCTTCAGCACCGCAGTTCAACAGATTATGTTCTTTCTGGCTTCATCCTGTGGATTTCTAGCAGCCTTGAAGGCAGCAGCAACAGAAAAAAGATAAATTAGTTTTAGCAACAGCTTTATAAAATGGACGTCACAGAGTAGTCTGTTTTCCCAAGCTAAATAAAGCAAAAATCATCAGTGGCAGTGAAACATGTCCAGACATTAAGAGCTACATTACAGCTCCAAACTCTCATTTGGCCATTCATCTCCAACGGAGCTACCTGTCAAGTAACGCAGCTTAGTTTGATGTTCATCCTAGTTCAAAAGAAATTTTACATTTCTGTCTTATTCTACTCACAGGAGATTCTGCACCCAGAGGTGTTTCAGCAAGTTGTCCAGACACCAAAATTAAGTTAGTGGGTTAAGGAGTGCACCGACTAAACCCCTCTTTATGAGGGCTGGGGGAAGCATCAACAATGCAGTAAGCAGCTGGACTCCTAATTGGTCATCAAAAGCTTGGCTATAACACCTACCCTGATGCTGTCCCTGTACCACACCAGTATGAGCTGCCTGTGCCGTGGCTTTTTATTTGGAGTACTTAAAGTTTACATGCTTTTCCTTCCCCCCTCCCCCTTCAGGCAAATATGAATCAGGCCAAAAGAATTCAGGCAATACAACCAGACAACTCCTTTAATCACAAGAGTGCTTGTGAGAGCTGGCAACACCTGAAGAGTGGGTGTAGAATGTGTCCCCAACAATTCAATATACAACAGGCTGCAATGGGAAGGAGCTATAACATTGAGAAGGAAGTGAGTGAATATTCATAAGTTCTCATCAAAACTAAGATCACCTTCACCAGTCCCTTTTCATATCTGTAAGTACTTTAGCAACCCACACAGGATTTCAGTATCAAGCTCTGATTTATCTCGACCATGGGTATTCATATATGCTAGTAGGGCACCTTTTTTCTACACCATTTTAAAAATATTGCCTTTACCCAAGCAAAATCCCAAGGCAGGTATTTTACTTCACTAGTTAAAAAACTAAACAAATTATGACAGCCCTGAAAGTTGATGAGATCTTATGGAAGAACACAGAAATTAGACAGATAAAAGGAAACCGGAACATCGTCTGGGTCCGTAGGGATGGTCCAAGGGAGGCTGAAGCTCCCCTGGAGCTAAAATTACTAAAAAAAAAAAAAATTAAAAAAAAAATGCAAGAGGCAACAACAAGGGCTTCTCCTGGTGCAAAGTCAGCAACAGCAATATTAAAGAAAACGTGGTTCTGTCACTGAATGGGCTGGTGGACTTGGTGGTAACTGAAGCAGAGAAGACCTTAACTGGTGAGGTTTGCTCTCAGGCCTTTTTGGCTCCTGTGCCTAATGGAAGAGCATCTGTCTGGTCCTATAGTCTGATGTGACAAATGGGGCCAATGGTACTGCTGGCCAGCACCATTGAGACTCCACTCTCAGTCACCTTTAAAGGATCATAGTAATTTGAGGAAAGCCCCAAGAACTTTGCTTTTCAGGAAGGATGATCTTGGGAAACCACAGCCTTAGTCACAGTCCCCAGAAAGTCTGTGGTTTCTAAACCATTTCTGAGCACAGTAAGTATGAGAAGGTCATGGGGAATTGGGAACAGGGAGTTTCCAAAAGGAAATAGTGGTCAGCTGACCTGACCTCCTTCCATGAAGAGAAGGGTGACTTTGAACAAAGGAAGAGCAATGGATATAATTTACCTTGACTCTAGCAAAGCCTTCATCAATCTCCCTCGCTACACCGATCAGCCAAGTCATAGAGATATGGGCAGCATATAAGGGAAGTAGAGAACTGTCTGGACCATTGGGCTGAAAGGATCAGTCATCAAAAGCCCTTGGCTCCCTTGGAGGAGGGGGACCAAAATAAGGATGATGACTTAGTAGACCAAGCTGCCCATGGAGGTTACAGAATCTCAATCCTTTGAGATATTCACAGCTTGACTGGGCAAGGCTCTGAGCAACTGTACCCAGCTTCAGAGCTGGCCCTGCTTTGAACAGGGAGTTAGACCAGGCATCCTGCAAGGGTTTGATTCAACGATCTCAAGTGCCAAGACCCAGGCTGTTCTTGTCCAGGGAAAAAGATACTCTAGTACAACCTCACATGAAGTCTCTTTCACCTAATGGAGGGAAGAAATAACTTGAAGTAGGATTTTCAGAGGTACCCGCTTCCCCCCCGCTTTCCATTTATTTTTAACAACAGAAAATTCCAGTCTCTTGAAGATTCTAACCAGAATCCACAGACAGGCAGTGGAGATTATAAACTGCCAAGTTTTAAAAGAATAAACTATGCAAGCAGTAGAACAGCTTGAACTCTTAGCTTTTCTACATTACAGATGCCTGCATGGTCAGACGCTAGTTGCTCTGTTGAGCTAGCTTTGCAGATAGTTTTCCTGTCTAAAGTTGGACTTCTAAATATTTTTATATTATATAGTCTTACAATACAGTAGCCACTTGCAAAACCACAACAGCTGCTCTTAATGGAGACCCCAAAAGGTCAGTGTTTGACATCTGAAATGTTATGGAGAGTCTAGTCTGATTTATTTCTACTGATGGGTGCTTAAGTTTAAAAGTATCAAGTATACCTCTGGCAAGATAATTTTACTTTTTTTTTTAAAAGGACTTGTGATAAAGAATTTCATCTTTCTAAATGAAGAACAGTCTGTTATCTTAAACATACACAATAT
>JAVJGJ010000047.1:80645486-80660529 GCA_035590215.1 Microhierax caerulescens | reverse complement strand
GGGGTCGCCCCCCCCCCCCCCAGTTACTTTTAAGGATCATTAAAAAAACTGATAAAGGAAATGTTAATACTGGAAATAACATCCTTAAGTGACTGCAGATTTTGGCTACAGGAAAGCTTTTATCTAGACCAACATTCCCCTGGAAGAAGATGTACTCCCCTGAATTGTATCACTTTTGCTTCATCACAGTGAAGAAATTTAAAAGTTGTTAATACTTGGAAGCCACAGAAAACCTTCTGAGAGGAGCCGCTGAAGGAGCTTGCTCTAACACCACCAGGCACACACTACAAACCACAGAAACAGCTCTGCGTTTTGTCAGAGCACTAGGAGAAGGTGCCAGGTACGTACTGACTGAACCAGACCCCCTCCACATGCCTTGGACAGGCAGTGAGGAACAGTAGATCCACCTACCTGTCTCTTCCAGAGGATCCTGAGGCAATGCCACATCAGCTACGGTGTTCAGGGCTTGCAGAAGAGGCAGCAGCAGCAGCCCCCCACGGGGCTGTACCATAGAAGCATTTCAGAGCCACAAGAAGCAACAGGACCCACTGTTCAGGGTATAGGCTTGCCCTAGAGATGGTCCATCTCTGCTTTTCCAAAGGAAGTTTTTTTCCTCATTATTATCCAAAAAAAGGCTGGGCCCTGCTTGATGTCACCATCTGAACAGTTCCCAAAGCCAGAACAATTTATTTTAGTTTGCAAACATCCCCAGAGCAAGGCCTGCATGGAGCTGGTCTCCAGCCCGGCCTGCAGAGGCTGGGCAGAAGCATTACCCAAGACACCCACCCCTCCCCCAGCGCTGCAGCCCCTCACGCCCATCCGTCGGGTTCTCAGGTGCTGCCCAGGGCCGAGCGCACCGGCTGGGCTCTCTCGCCCCTCGCAAGGCTCGGCAGCTCCGCAGGGTTAGGGGACTCTGGACTGCAGGGCCACCTCCTGAAGCCACAGCTGCATGTGACTGCATACTGAGGTGGCACATAGCCTGGTGACACCAGCATTACTGGGATATATTTTGGGACAGGGAGCACTTCCAGCCCAGTCACCCAGATGTAGGGACTTCCTGAGGGCCCTCGCTCCCCCTGCTTGGTGCTCCTTTTCCCTGGAGAAGGCCATACACCCACCTGCAACCAAGGCCCTCTTCAAACACCAGCAGCTCAAGCGTCACCAGTGGAAGTGTCTGAATAGGAAACTAAGAGACAGTCACTGCTTTTTCCGTGCCAACTCCAGCAAAAGACAGATCATTTCACCAAACCAGCACAAACCAAATCAAAGTACTGTGGCACCCAAGAGAGTAAGCATCAGCACCTACCACCAGCAGCAATAACCACCCCACCACCAGTCCTTCAGAGAGACAGAAATAATACTCTGTTCAGCTCCTGTCATTACACAACGGCCTGCGTCTGAGCGACTTTAGTGGCTTTTCCCCAGAGAGGGCTCACGAGCAGCATGCCACATGTCAGAGCGCACGGAGCTGGAGGCAGAGGAAGGTGGAGCGGACGGCATTGCTCTGCAGGCCCAGACACGGTGCTGACGGCTCCTAGCTCTGGACACCACTGACAACTGACCAAAGAAATGTAATGATGGGCTCCTCAAACACAGTAACAACAAACTAGTTTCACTATCAAAATACTTCTCAAGAGATCCTATCCTGTTTTTACATTCCTTATGTAAGGGCAACAAGGTTACCACAATACCCCCAGTGTCCTGTTTAAGCTCTTTTAAAAGGCAACAGAGAGGGAGAAAATTCAGAAGTCTTCTTGGATGCAGGATTATTCGATCCACATCAGGATTTAAAGCAAGCTTTTCAGAATCACAGTGCAGGGCACAGGTGGAAACGTGTTAAAGCCCAACACCATTGCTACACAGGACAAGAGCCCAAGGTGTAAGGGGGAATACACAAACTAGATCCTCATTCACACTGAGATGCTGCTGGCACTGTAAGAACTTTTTATTGCCTAGAACACACACTGTTTGGGGGAGTCCCACCACTGAGCTGGGAAAGGCAGACATCTTGAGCTTGTGAGTCTATAGCTTGTCAGAAGAAGGGTTCTTGTCTGCTAGCACACAAACTCTGGCTTTGCAACAAAAGTAACTCAACACCTATGTCAAGGCCACACACTGAATAAAAGGAGCTCTTCCATGCTTGCTGCCTTGTTCACCAGCCCTGTTCCAGAGAGCATCTGTGGAGTCTTACTGCTGGAAGTCACTGAACTGACTAGCTTGATAAAAGGAGTACCACCATAGTTATTCTGCACAAGGGAAGAAAAAAAAAACCACACCCCACCCACCCTATAAAGTATTGCTATTACCAAACAAAACCTGGATTCACTTGTTTACTGAGGTTCATTTATTAGAAGGCAATTATTAGGGCCTATAAACAGATACAAGATTAAATTAAACATATTACCTACTAGCTACTGTTTATAACCATGTTCAATAGTTGTTTCTTTTTAATAATAGCTTCCAAACATTGTTGTATCTCCTTGCAGACTGGTTTTTTTGAGTATTTTTTGTTGAAGTCTTTGTTCACACATCTCCATTTCAATTTATATAATTGATAAAATAAATATAATATATAGAAACTCTATAAAATAATATATAACAAGCACAGCAGGCTTAAAAAAAAAACAATGGTCCACAAACATTACCACACGTATTAAAAATGAGATGAATGTTTGCCAGATTCCCATCCCTGGAACAAGGAAACCCCTAACTATTCTACCCAAAACATCCAACCCTAGCCTTGTTGGTCCTCTAGTCCTCTGCAGGAGCACACCCCTGCACCACCTCCCTCTTCTGCAGGACTGAAAAATCTCTGGATTTCAGCAAATTCAGCACTAGCAAGCAGTTGTTCTATGCTATGCATTATTAATTCATTGCCACAGGCTGGACAAGCAATAGGTAAAGGCTTTCTACACATATCTGCAGTGGAAGAGAGAAAGCAAGCTAACAGGCACAATGCAGCTTTTCAGCAGGAGCCTCAGTTCCAGCTTAGATGTCCTCACAACCCTGGTTTAATCCACACAATACAGAGCAAGCAGGATATTTACAGAAGCAGATAATACCTGCTTTGGAGTCTATATACAGTTATCTTCTCACTAGAGATAACTGATAGGACATCATAGCACCTGGTCTCACATCAGAGATAACAAGCCTTCAGGAGGTACATCCTTACTGTGCTTTCACATGATGGTTTGTTGATTTAGGGGATGCAGGTCTCCCCATAAGCCTCCACAACAGCTTTCTTTTTTAAAATCAAGCAAGTACCCTAAGAAAGTAAAGTCTCACACTTCCCCCCGAGGCTACAGAAATGCACCACGTGCTCAGTATAACCATTTACTAAACACCAAAGGTCACAGCACCATACCTTAAGATCTCTACTTTATAGGTTTCTTCCTCTACTACACCTCCCAGCATTTCAGTTTGGTTTACTAAATAGATAAGTTACACATGATTTCAGAGCATTAGCTGCAATAGCTTTTAACTCTAACCAACAAGAAGTTTGACCACAACAAACACTTAAGAATTAAACTACTACAGCTTACAGAACAGAGGGACAAGGAAGACTTTCTCATGCTGGCTCCTAAGTTAGTTTTCTCATCAGAAAGACTATCGATAATTCATACCTTGTTAGTCAGAAGGAGACTTGGAGACACCAGAACAGTTGATAACTTCCTCTGCTTACAGAGCTTCTTACATCTTGTTTATCTGCTCAGGTCACCCCTAAAGACCAGCTAGCAAACTTCTTTTTAACAACCCCTTCTCATCCCCTACCAACTTCAGCCTGATTGCTGGTAGGCTTTCTGTAGTCACATGAGAGTGATTGCAAACTCCCAACACATGCAGAAGCAGGCACAGGTGTTGCTAGACAAAATTACGCTATCAACGAGTAGGTAAGGATTTATTTAACATTTAAACAAAAAGAAACATAAATGTTTACTATCTAAAACCTTTTATAGATGCAATTTTGTTGTGCAATTCTACAGCCTTATCTCGCTCCCACTCAACTCAATGAAAAAGCTACCTTTGCAGACACAAGCAGTTTGACTCAGCTATAAAACACCATAAGAGTAAGTAATTTGGTTTACTGATTTCTCTAGCAAGAATATCTGGACTGTAAAAATGTAGTATTCACTGCAAATAAAAGTGTTCACTTCACTTTTTCTTAAGATATATTATTTAATATTCCAGTGTTTATATTTTCCTTCTATAAACAGCGTGGTCATTGACCAGCACCCTGCAGCACCGAGGTGGCTTTGCTAAGGAGAAGTGCTGCAAGAGACTCTCAGCTGCTACAGATTGACACAGATTTCAAATGGCAGACACCTGTATTTTCCAGCAGAGAGGCTGGCACAGATTAGGAGCTATAATTTAGGATATAAATATAGACAGTTGGTGTAAAAGGCAGGTGTCTATATTTGAGTTAATCAGCCTATGTGTTCTGTGAAGCAAAGAAACAAACCACACCACAGGGCTATTTTTCTGACCTGCCTTTGATGCTATTCCTGAACTAAGATGAATCGTACCATAGACAAATACATTGATTTCTGTGAACTATAAAAAAGATCTAGAGATGCCTAAATTGAACAAGAATGACTAACTTTTAGAGGTCTAATATTAGGTGAAATGAATCCTGACTGTTGTGCCTGTATTATACTGAAAACCCACAGTGCTGCTCCTGGAAGGGCATTACAGGCATGGTAAACTTTCCTTACAGAGGTAAATAAGAGAAGGCTATCAGGTTGAGTAGAAGGGTACTCTAAATTTGACCCAAAGCACTTGAAGTGAGCAAGGATTTTCCAATACAAAATAGGTAATTGTGGCCATTCCACTGAAAGTGGGAGTTGCTATCTGGAAAAAAGGAAAACAAAGTAAGTGGGGTTTTTTGGGGTTGTTTTGTTTTGGTTTTTTTCCAGACTACATAGAGTTTGTGCTGTCTACAGAATCAGCTGGCCAAAGTATGAGTGAAGAGTACTCTAGTTTTCTGAGCAGATAAGCTCCCTGGTAAGGAAGTGCAAGAGCTGCTTTGTGCAGGCACGTACGCGCAGCTAAAATGAGTGCAAAGGCAGGATAAAATATTGCAGATTCAAACACCCAGATTCTACACCCCCTGTGCAGAGGCTTAAGTGAATCCATAAGGAAAGAGCCAGAAGTGATTTAGGACACAGTAAAGCCATCGTTAATACAGGATCCCTGTATTAGTTCTAGCTTTAAGCAAAAATGGTCTTCATGCAAGATAACTATGCCTAGGCAAGCTATGCCCTTAGTTACCCTCAGGATAATCTCAGGGTTATCCAAACAGGGTGAGCAAACGTCAAAAGTTTCAGCACTTCTACTGAGACTAGAGCCTTCTCCAGTTTGGGTTGGCTTGAGGTTTTATCATCTTTATCAGAAAACAGCCTGCAGATTTTACAAGCCCAGGATTTTCCACAAGACAAAGAAAACCCTGGATTTGATTTAATTTTACACATCACCACTGTTAAGAAAATGTCCTTGGCGAATGAGAGGATTCAAAATTACATATTAAAGAAAATAAGGAAAGACATGTCCATATTTCTGTTCCCTACATATGTCCAATCCCACAACTGTTACCACATAGAAACAGCTCTACTGACACTGATGAAAGAATTTCACTCATTGTGAGTGAGCTCCATAAGTTTGTGATGTGTGTAGGTCTGATGTGCAAATGCTAATGATTGCAACTTTTAACTTAAGAAAAAAATTTCAAAGGTTTCCATTTGGAACTATGAGTTCACACCATTTCATTTCAATAAACAAAATTAACTTTGAGATAGAAAAGGCAGCAAAACCCAATGAGCTTATGTTTTGTTTATTTACATTCCCCTCTAATATATATTTTCATTTAATGTGGTAAAAGGCAAAATTAATACTATGTGCCAAGTTTCAGACAAGTGTGAAATTTCAAGGCTTATTAGGCTATTAAACTTCTGAAATAAGGATTTATATTTATAAAAGAAATGCTGACACAGCCTGAACTCTGGAGCAGTGGTAACGCCACCGCAACAAGATGGTTCATATGCAGTGTGAACAGCCCAGATTACCTTATTCTAATAAAACAAGAGTTTCAAAATAATTTCAGAGGAAATTATTTCAAGGATTCATATTTCTAGTGCTGTCAGGTTTGCAGTCACATTTGGGTTTAAATGATGGGAAAACATTAATCTATTTATATATTCTCAAATTACACCCACAAAACAGGATCTCAGAGAAATTCTCACAAACAGGGTTTGCAAGAATACAACAGAAAAGTGTGTAGGTAGGTGTGTGTGGTGTGCCTAGGTGGATTATGTATGTAATCAACATGTAAAGCTCCATAATGCTGAATATAATAAATTGTTGTGAATGTGTAAGGGGTGGAAAGTGCATTTTACATGGATTATCTGCCCTAGTTCCTGTTCTTATTTTTGGAAAGCAATCAGCTCTTCGTGAGAACTCAGCACCACGCTGAGCCACCCTGGGGCTTTTCATGGCCCAGCCCTTCACTTTGCATTATCATCTGTTCGCAGCCACATCCTGTGCAGACTGATTCATTACAGCCAAGGCAGGCAGCGAGGAGACCCTCTGAATCCTGACGTCTGAAATCACTCTAACATACTTCTCACTGTACTACATATAAAATAAAGCTGTCTTTTCAAAGGAATTCCCAGCCATTTTTGTTACTATTCCAAATAAAAGCTTATTTTAAGATAATGTGTTACTTTAACTCAAGATCTTTGCAAATCACCGCTACTTGAAAACTTCCATATGCCTGATTTGGAAGGCCATATAGTCATCCCAATTTAATACAAACAGAAAACTGAGTAATTTTGACTACTTTTGCTAAATAGCTATGGTCAAACACAAAAAAAGTCAAACTGACCCGGCTTATGAATATTTATTCACTGATGAATATGAAATACATTATTATTTTCAACTATGGTAATATTTTTTGTTTTCTGTGAAGCTGAAGTTCATGCAGTCAGAGATAATACAGTATGTTGGACTTGTATTTTTAAACTCTCAAACGCATTACTTTAGAAATAGTATGATTTCCTGATGCCTAACTATTGAGTACAAATGTGTTACAAGTCAATCAAAAAATCCAAATTATCATTACAGTCTTTCTATTACTTTTCCAGTACACTATTTCAGTAATACATTACTATCTCACAGTACTTTTAAGCATGAATTTAAATGTAAAAGCAACTATGAGATTCTTGCTTTACACATAGATGACGAGGCTTCAGGGTAAAAATGCCAAGAACTCAGTGGCTGGGCTGGATGTACCAATCTTCAGTCTTAAACTTCCAGCTTTCAGCATCAACTCCAGTGTTTTAAAACTAAATTACGTGGTTTGAGGTATTTGTTTTAAAGGTGCATTGTACAGCTGAGTCTTTGTACAGATTTTTTTCAAACAGTTCCCTACCATGATTACATCAATAGCAGGACATAAGCAAACATTGTATACAAGTTATATGACTGACTGGCAGAAATACAGCTGCTGAACCATATAGAAATATAGTTTACTGGTACCAGTACTACTATAGCACAGTGAGGGATGTGTATTGATGTGGCAATAGAAGACCTGTCAAAAAGCATCAGTGTGGGCTCAGTCCATGAATCCCATTTGTCTCCAGTGTAACATGACTGATTACAGCTGAATTACAGTGACTTTAAATGTACAAGTTAATTTTCTAAGCTAATTAAAATCAGGGAGGCTAGTATTTCTAAGGTCAGCACAATTCAGCTCCTCCATGAAATACACAATAGAGAAAAATGGAATATTAATCTCTGATGCAAACAGAGACACAATAGCTGGAGTTCAAGGGAATGGTGCCACTAATAATCCATAGATTGCCATTTTACCATATAATTTATAACAGGAATCAAATAAGAATAAACTGTGTTTGCAGAGACATTGATACATTAATCTATGTTTCACAAAGAATTTGAGAAACTAAATTGACCTACAGAAACACCTCAAATAGACAGCTAAAAATTTATGCATCATGGATATATAAATCCAGTATTACTGTGGGGACCTTACACTCATGGTCTACAAACAGCTGAAGACATCTTAGAGATCATCCATCACACAACTGGTATCAAAAAAACAGCAGTACCCCATGCCTACAACAGCATCCAAAAGTTATAAGACCAGCAGAGTTCAGCTAATGTTAGAAACAAGAAGGTATTTTCTGATTTTTTCCCTCTTTTAGGTCATCTTTGTCCATGTTACGCCAGCTTTACAAGAAGACTGGTTTTAGCTAACCAAGTCACTGCAGCAGAGGTGGACACCCTTTCCGGACCTTCACTCACACACTCATCCTTACGACACCCAACTCAACAGTATTCCAATATCAAAACCTGTTAAAGCTTTCAAGGCAAACAGCATTGCAATGGGAAAGGGATGAGACTGTTATGCTCCACAGGAAATTTTTCTTATTTATCATTCACAAAGTGGTAACAGAAGGTGAGTGGTTACAGGTACCTCTGGACCGTGGTAGGGTCTGAGATATCAGGCTTCACACCTTTACCTCGCCTGACCTAAATTCTATCATTCTGCTATTTTTAGAAAAGACCTTGAAATACAGCAGCTTGTGAGCCAACCAGGAGCCCTCAGTGCATTTAACAAGGCTCAACACCCCTGCTAACCTTCTGCTTTGTCAGTGGACTCAGATTAGTGCAGTGATTAGGTGGTTTTCTTAAATGAGGTATTGTTTCGTTTCAGCAATAGGAAAACTACAGTGCATAAACCAATAAAGATTTAAAACCAATTAAGCAGCCTAAAAGCATGTCTATTCCCCTTCCAGTTCACTTGTCTTGATAAACCAGGAAAACCCGTTTCAAATCCTCTCTCTCCCTCCACAACACCCCGCAGCCAACAACTGTACTTGACCTTCTCCTTTCTAACTATTCTGTCATCTTTAGCTCTTAATTCTGGTGTAGCAGGTGTGTAAATATAGCTGCGACTAAGAAACTGTATAATCCTCACAGCTCAGGGATTATCATCTCTTACTTTCCTACGCTGCTTGCAAGCAAGTACCCAGTCTGGAAGCACTGTCTGGCCTCCCCGACTACTTTTTCTCCTTAAGATTTTGGGTTTGCCTTTGAATAAAATCAGCGTGTGAGTACTCGGTGACTGTGCCAATCACCAGGCCCCGCAGCAAGCACGCAGACACCCAGCCACCACACGGGTGCCTTGGATCACTCACAGCGAGCGCCGACAAAACAGGACACTGGCACGGAGGAAACTCCAGTCCTTAATTTGCTGCCTGGCATTTATTTTTTTATCAGCTAGATCTTTGAAACTGCTTTTTTGCTTCTTTACAGGTGGTTTAAGAAGACTGACTAATGTTTTAAAGGGAAGCTGCCAGCTACAGATCAGCCCGTCATTTTGTTCTCAGATAGGTAGGATGGCTGTGGGAGCCCTTACGACAACCCCAGACATCCCCCACTGCTGCAAACTCAAGCTGAGAACTTCCCTTCAGTTCAAAAACACATCCAAGAGTTGATCCACACAGCTCTGCATTCTTGTACTGTTCCTAAAAATAACCACAGCCTGCAGAGCAGCGCAAGAGAGGCAGGCCTTCATATACCTATGTCAGTCAGGATTAAAAAAAATAAAATAAAATAGAATGCTTTCCTCATCCCCCAGACTAAACAAACAGGAGACAATGCCCACTCACAGCTCCCTACACATCCCTTTCAGCGGCAGCAGGAGTTGTTCTGGCTCAGGGACACAAAGCTGCCAGCGGTCAGGGCCAGGCTGTAAACTGTGACCCCTCAAAAGATGAGTCACCCGTCAGGAAAGTGAAAACACTGATCCAAAAAGCACTGATTTTCTCCCTCTGAAGTAAGGGACGACAGCATCGTGAGCACACAGCGCTAGCCTTCACACACCACGGCCCACACAGCCGAATCAGCATGGCATGAGGGTCCATGCCCTATATACAGGGTGTGCCGATTGCCTATAGGCCTTCCACACTCTGCCTTATCAAGCCCTTCTTTGTAGCAGTATCTAAATCCTCTTGCAATACCAACAATGACACTGGCCTCTCAACAAAAAGTTTCAACCAGACACTAAAGGACACCCTGCTATTTGTAAACAAAGGATCCAGGATGCAAGTAAGCCCCTCCAAGAAGGCAGAGCTGCTTTCACACAGACCTGCTGGGGTACAGCAGGGCTCAGCTAGCCCCCACCTGACCAGACTGCTTGCAGCCCCTTGTTGTTCTGCAGCTGAGGAGTCCCACATAATAAATTCCCGCAGGACCAACGTGCTACATAAGGTGGTACAGAAGCACCAAAGTCAGGCTGGGAACACTGGACTGACCATGGGTACTGCTTTCCACATAAAAGATCAATCATGTCTCAGAAAAACATGAAAATATGAAGAGAGAAAGGTTTCACCTATCACCTGGCTGAAAACCAGTAGTTTTTATTTTAAAATGTAAACGCACATTCAGAGCAACACAACCTAAAAGTGATGTCAGGAACCTGAAGGAGTCTCACCACCCTACAGTACCTTTTGCAAGCTGAAACAGTCATAAGCCAATACACAGCTACACAGCTAGAAAACAAGAGGCCAGATCCCGAAGGCTAGTTAACTTTAAATGATCGGGTGTGCATAAACAGCTGAGGCAGCGCCAGACCAACTTGTGTAAGCTAAGACAACAGTGATAAGGTTACAAGACCTTGTGGTTTGTTCAACAGTGCTGCACCAATTTAAAAGCAATTCCATACCTCCTTAAACTAGCAGCAGTTTAAGATACTTAGCTTACCTAGTGCCTTGAACGGTGTCATTTGGAGCCCGTTTTAGGAAAAAAAAATATTTAAAATTGAAGTTGTGTAACTCCAGCATTGTAACAAAATTACACCTGCTTACTCAGCTTCTCTAAAGATTTTCTTACACATACCAGTATTTAGGCCAGAACTGTCAAATCATTGTGTGGAAGAGAGTGATCGCAGGCTGACAGAACTATGTCAGCAGAAACTGAGTTGGCTAAGGTACTAAATGCTCTCCTGCAATAACCATTTTGTTCTTAGTTGAAGACTTTATCATAGTAACACAAAACATTCAGGTACAGCTACATTTGTATGCTTTACTTAGAACAGTTACACTAATACTCCAACAAAACAGTTCTAGTACAGATAAAGGTTCATCCCCAAAGTTTTCTGCCTCCAAATCTGTATTAAACATAACGATGACATTCTAGAAACCCTATCTCCACCTTCTCTCACTTATTCCTCTAGAGTGTCTGAGTACCGATCAGTCATGTCTTTGCATTTAAAATCAGTCACTGACATTCTTATACATCAAAGAGTTTAGAGAGACTGTCACCAGATAAACACTAGCACGTTTAACAGGCAGAACAAAATCCACTTGACTTTTTCAAGCAGAATGACTTTTCAACTATTCCCAATACAAGCCTAACAAATACAAAATGAAGTACTTATTTTGTATTGTACAGTCTGTTTACTGGGTACAAAAAGCCAGCCTGCCATCTCACCTTCCCCAACCTACTAGTAACTGGTGCTAGCACCTAGTAAGAAGGGAAATGTTAGCCAGATTATACTAACTGCACCTCAAATTCATAGGGCTTAGCATCACTAATACAGGTTTTTCTCAAGACTGACTGCTAGTAACTTACACCTCGATGTGCCACCTGTTACACAAACAAATGAAACTACCAGGTTTTTGAGACATAGGTTTAGATATTCTTCTTCAAACTTAGCAATTTTCATTTGCAGGCTAAACGAAGCATGTCTTGTCTATGTTTGAGTTCTGAAGTTAATTAGAAGCTTCCATATCTCTTGCCACATTCTACTCACTGCCGTAAAATCTGAGGAGGAAATTCACCTAAGGATTAAGTATACATGAATCCTTCAGCTTCAGATTCGTAAGCCTGAAGATACTAAATTAAGTACCACCTGTGAGTACACATGATAAATGCCCAACATCGCCTATTAAATATTGCACGTAACACAAAATAGGTTCAGCTATATAAAAATTTTTCAAATTATGCAAGATCCATCATTTCAGAAAAGAGCCACTGCAGTTATTATTTCTTCTGCAAATATACAGACATGCCATTCAGTTAGAAGTTTTTAAGGAGACACCTGCAATTTATAAGAGTGATATTTACAAGCCTCACCACATTTGTAAGACATTGGTTTTGAACAGAAATAGTTCTACTGTTATTAGAATCAATATGTGCACAGAGGTTGATGAGAACATACCACTGTAGTACAAGTAGTCAGACACCTTCTCTCTGCAGACTTTTTTTTTAATTGTTTATTGAGGTTTAAGAAGTCATCCACATTTCTATAAATATAGACATTACTTGAGTAAGTGACTTACAATGTCACCAGTGCAGGTACATGTATAACCAACATACAAAAGCTCCACTGGAAGCTACTTCAATTTATTCAAAAAGGACCAAGATGTCATAAAAAAAACAGCTGTCACTTTCAGTTATTGAAGACACTAAAGTGCATTTTTGGTTACCTCCTGGACAAACAGCTGCTGGTTAAAAAGTTTTGATTTTTTTTTTCTTTAAACAGATCTAAGTTACACTGATTGACATTCAGGTTTGTAGCTGTCATCCTCCTGATACACAGCAGCAGGTAAGAAAAATGTATTACTTTGCTTGTTGAGTAAGAGGAGGAAATACAGATTTTTGCCTTTTTTTTTTTTTTTTTAATCTGGTATTTCCACTAGAAGTTTGAAGAGCATCTAACATTCTGATGAATTTTTACAGCACCACTAAAGTTAGTCTTAAAAATCCAGGCTCCGTTTTAGCCCTTTTAATTGCCAGCCAAGTATCTAGTCACTTGAAGCTCTCTACCAGTAAGAAAAACTACCCTCCCTTTTCCATCAAGCACTATCCTGCCCGGTTAACACTGCACACTCTGTAAACAAGAACAGCTTAAAGCATAATTAAAGCAGAACACAGGCCCATCTTGAAAATCTTCTTCCCCCACTCCCCCCACCCCACCCCGGTAGTGTCAAATGTTTGAGTGTATAAAGCATTATTACATTCCTAACCACAAAATACTTTAAGAGTCACAATAAAAAAAAGCATACGGTGAAAGTGACATAGCAATACCACTTTAATAAAACGGGGTATTTTTGGGAGATACAAGATGTGCTCTGCTAATTTTAACTCCATCTTTACTTCATTATAATTTTGTTTTATTGCCAGAAAATCCACCAGTAGAGCGAAGAATGCTGCACTGGTTAGAACAGCCAGAGTTATTCTTTACAGTTCCTTTACTGCAATTAATTTATGTTTTAACTAGATAGCAATAGTAGGAGGACATAATGCTCATCATTCAGAAATAAATTACTAATTTTGAGTAACAGTTTAATCCTGATTAGCACTTTATAATGATGAATGGCTACTTCTAATAAAAAATAAAAACCCTACATACCAAAAACATGCTATATGTTGGGAAACGACTTTTTCATGCTCCAGCGTGTTGTTTACAGTTTTTACTTGTCAGAAAGTCATTCTTTTATCGGTTGAAGAATCCACAGCACTTAAATTTCAAGTACTTGAACTGAACGTGATTCAATTTCAAAAAGTGCCAAATTTAAAAAAACCTACACATGTAGCCAAGCTTTCAAAGAAATCCCCAAACAAGATAAAAAAACAGCCTCTTGAAATAATGGGTTACTAGCTTCATACATATTTTTAAAGCCGTATAATGTTCACCTAAACACTCCACTTACGAGCATGAGAAGTTTAAAAACACAGAACGCCTTCAATGCAAATTGCTTGCAGAGGGCACCCTCAAACATGAATACAACACTAAGCAGAAAACCCTCAGTTTATTTGGCTAATTTAGACATCCATGTCACATATACCCACCCATCCATTTCCTGATAGTATTACATCATCTATTAGGGCTTCTGAAATAATGCAGAGCCATAAAACTCAGTAGAGACTAGTTAAAAAAAAAAAAGTTCCATAACTGCACAACCTTCCACTCGGCAAGGTCGTGCAACTGATTGTTTAACGTAACTAAGCTTAACGGCATCCAAACAAGCAGGCCTGGTTTTGGAAGCTGTCTCATGTCAAATTTTGACCATGTAACTACTCTAAAACAGAAAGGTCAAGATAGAACTCATCTCTTCTTTTTCTGCTGCCTCAACATTTTCCTTCGCTTAATTATCATATCATGTAGTTTCTCCAGTCCCTCTTTGAGTCCATCTCCAATGATTGCACAGGTAGGCTGCAAATGCCAGGGGGTTGAAGAACTCAGCTCGCTCATCGCTAACATTTTCTCAATTTCAGAAAGGGAGAGAGAGTTCCTCAAGTCCTGCTTGTTAGCAACGATAAGGACAGGCACTCCTTGATTTTCAGATATCCTAGTGATCTTATGAAGTTCTGTTTTGGCCTCCTCCATTCTCTCGACATCAACGGAGTCCACCACAAACACAATGCCATCGGTGCACCTCGTGTACGACTTCCACAGCGGCCTGAGCTTCTCCTGGCCGCCCACATCCCAGAAGTGGAAGGTGACCGTTTTGGAGTTGCCCAGGGTCACTTTGATTTTTTCCGTGTTAAATCCTTTCGTGGGCACGGTGTTGACGAACTCATTGAACTGCAGCCTGTAGAGCACGGTCGTCTTTCCCGCCGAGTCCAGTCCCAGGATGACGATGTGGAAACTCTGGAACGAAGGCAGGCTGGAGAGGATCGGCGTCTGGTCCGAGAGTCCATTCCCCATCGCCAGCCGGGGCGGTGACAGCAGGCTGCCACGAGCAGAGGCCGGCTCCCACGGCTACGCTGGCCGCCGCGCTACGCTCGGATCCTGCCGACGACACAAGCGGCGTTACCCGCGGCTGGCCTCCCGCCGCCGGGGCCCCGCGGCCGCAACGCGCCGGCCAGCCCACGTGCAATGAAAAATAGAAAGCTAATCAGAAAAAATTGTAAGAGAAGGGGAACCAGATTGTCCTTTATCTTACACCAATTTATGCTGTTGAAGTCAAAGAAATGTGGGCAGTGAAATGAAATGATGAATCAGACCCAGTGCCTTTCT
>JAVJGJ010000047.1:80579670-80644561 GCA_035590215.1 Microhierax caerulescens | reverse complement strand
CGGTGCTGCGCTCGGAGGCTCCGCGGGTTACCTTGCGGCTCCGCGGCCCCGGGGCCAGGCGGCTGCCAGGCCGGGCAGCGGGCCGCGGGGAGCCCGCCGGCTGCCTTGCTGCCCCCGCCCGGGCCCTCTGCGGGCACTGGATCGGGCGGGGCGGAGGGCAGTGAAGGCTGCGAGCGCGGTTTCTCGCCGTTGGCAGCATGGAAGAGCAGTCGAAGGCCCCAGGCTCGGCGCGGTGTTCTTGCCGCGCTCTTTTTGCCTTTGGCCTGTTCCCGTGAGACAGGCGAAGAGCAGCCTGGAAGGAGGCGGGAATAACGAAGTGTGTGAAATCCCCCTGTTCGGTGCCCAGCATACAGAGCTGGGAGCAGTGCTCGGGGCTGGCAGTGTACATGGCGCCTGGCTTCGTTACAAGGAAGGCTTCCCGCAGCACGAGGGTGTGTTGGGTAGCCTTTTAATATCTCAGCCTGCTTTGAGCGGTGAAGTCCTTCAAAGTCAGAACCAATTACTAGCACCTAATAAGACAGTTTTGTGTGTTACGGTTTCCAGAGCACACGGAGTTTAGAGGGGCCCCGGCCAAATACTTTGTCTCGGATATTCTTGCTGTCTCTCCGTCATTCTGTTCCTTCGTGTGGCTCTCTTCACTTACTGTATTTGCCGCTATAGTTTTCCTACAGCTGCGGTGACGTAGTGGTTACTTCTGCCTGTGTTGGATGTATGTGTAAAACAGCAACAGCACACAAAAGGACCAGGCATGCTGGTTTCAGAGCAGAGCATACTGTGAGAGTCTTCATCTATAACCCTTTGTTAGATAAAAATGAAATAAATCAATCTTTTTGCTAAAAGCATACATTTGACTGCTAACTAAAACTATTGTGCTACTGAAGCACAATTTCCAAGTGTGTTTTCTCTACTTTGTACCACAATTGTCTAAGTCTTTGACCAGCTTGCCTCCAGTATAAGAGAAAAGGTGGCATTTTCAATATTAACCTTGCATTTTTTCTAGAAGACTTTCAAATTTCTTGATGTGGTTGCTGAAACTGGATGAATTTTTAAGAATATTCTGGCAATCTTCTTTTCCCCCCTGTGAAAGCATTGTACTCTATATTTTAAATCACAAAATTATGGTGTATAAAAGACAAGTAATTTGATAGTAAAAGGGCACTGTACAGCAACAAAAATCCCAGTGTTCTGTAGGCCAGGTTTCATGTTACTAAAGTATTAAGATATCCATTGTAGTTCTAGTAAAAATAGCAAAATTCTCATTTGCTTACATCTGAGCTTAATGTTTCACTCTTTTATCATTGTTAGTTATTTACATCCTGATCATGCAGATGACTCTCTCTGGAGGAAGTGGCCTGTTTGTATAGAAAAGTGATTTTACATCTATGGAAAAAAGTCACTACACCTAAGGCCAACTAGTAAGGTTTCTGATTTGGTAGCATTTTACCCTACTTTTGGAGATCATAAAGAACTGCACAGCATACAATGTAATAGAAAAGCATTTATAGTGACAGTAAAAGTGGGCCTTAATTATTTCCTGGATGGTTTTCAGTAATTTAAAATTGGTGGAAACCAGATAGAAATACCTTGTTAAGGAATATTACTAGAGAGAATAGATTTATTCATGCAACTTGGCAAGCTTAAATAAATCAAATTGACCTTTATCTCCACCTACAAAATTATGTATTCCCTGTTTTCAATGGAAAAATAAGCCTATTAGATATTACAGTCTTCTAAACTTTAATGTCTGATTGTTACCAAGATCTGTTCACACTTTAACACAGCTTTATAAAGAAGTATTTTACAATTAATTCCACAAGGACGGATATGGGCTAGGTCTGACTTTTACTGGAGGTATTTTAATTTTAAACATAAAATGTAGAAAGATTGCCTTTATCTCTTGCTCTGCTGAAAAGCAGTCAATACGTAATGACAGATTTTGGTGCCCTTGAATAGGGAGGGATACAGAACTGATGATTTTACTAGAGTATAGCACACCCAACACACTAGTTAGAGAAGAACTCTCACTGTTTATGTGTTTCTTTGGAAGCAGACTTCTATGACATTTTAAGATTAGAGAGAAATTAACATCTTGAGAAAAAAAGCATACCCGTGTTTGTAAACATATGCACAAAACTGATTCACCCTGTCCAGAAAATGCTTCTGAGAAGTAGATTGTTCTGTTTCCTTTCCTACAGTTAGTTTATCTCATCCGCCTGTTGCAACTTGCTCTAAAGTGAATTATGAACTCTCTGGGGCAGGGACTATTTTTCATTGTAAGTCTTCTTAGTGTTTAGCACCTTGATCTTAATTAATGCCTGTAGGCATTTCTGCAAAACAGCTATTAAATAACAATCCAAGCTGATCAACTCCTCCCATGCACTTCATGCTACTTTACAAAGACAAACTGCAGACTGGGCAGGTGTTATGGAGTAATGGTGTCTAAATTAGTGGGAGTGTAAGAAAGCTGACACATTCGACCTCTGATAAGGTTGGAAAGGGTGAAGTAAGGATTTGATTATCCTGTAGAAGTCTTCAATGAAGGAGGCATACAGCAAGAAATATACATCCTTTTCAAGTATGTAGCTAAATAGGGGAGAGGGCTGTTACTAGATGACAGGTGAAAATAACTGCAAGGTACATGGACGAGGAAACGATGGAAAAAGGCTTCAGCCATGTGCAGACTTTGTGATGTGAAATAGGGAGGTGCCCGATTCTGTGCTGGGGGTCGTTTCGCGTACTGATACTTTTCTCACTTCCTAACATCACTCTGGCTCAGCATTCCTTAGCTCATGAAAACAACTGCAACTTTAGTTTCTCTGGGCTAAAAAACACTTCTCCCCTTTCTTTGATACCAATTTGCCAGGGTAAATAGTAATGTTATTTTCTATATACGTTTCATACATGTAGTCTACATGTATTTTCGACAGAGTAAAAGGTAGCCAGGGACAAACCTTTGTGTTTCAGGAAAAAAGAAGCAGCACCCGCATAACGTGCAGCTTCTTCACTATGATAAAATGGGATTATTTTTAAAATTCCTTAATGGTCCAGGGATAATTTGGGTTCAGGGCAGGTTCAGCAGGGCCAGGCCTCCAATGCAGCAGCTATTAACTGCCTCTATGAAACTTAGTCCTTATTAGGGATATGGGTCATGAAACTGGTTGAAACATTGCCAAGAAAGAATTGGCACAGAGCGGAAGGAGAAGGCTCTTGTAAATTTTAATATTATCACCCAGCAGAGATTCACATTATGCTTTAACACATGCGCACGTTTAACACAGAGGCGATCTTGCAGTGCCCAGATTAAAACAAAAATGCGAAGGATCATCCAACATCCACTTGCAAGGCTGCACATGTAATTCACAAGAAAGTCTTTCATAGGGAAACAGAAATTAAAAAGTAGCAGTTCATGAGAGGTTCACTGTTGCAAGACATCAAATCAGAGCTTTCACTGAGTGATGGTCATTTTAAAGGTAAATTCCGTTCAAGTAGACATGGCTGTTGTTACACAACCACATCCAGTAACACAGTGCATGAGACGTTCTTTCCAAAGCGAACTCTGGGCTTGAATTTCCTTGGGCAGATAAGCACAATAGTCTTTTTTTTTTTTTTTTTTATTTTTTTTTTTTTTTTTTTTTATTAAATACCATCATTCTGTAGAACAGGATAATGACATTCATTATTCAGTTCAATAGCTAATCACCTTAGCAGTTATTGTTTAATAATACCGTGCGTTGTGCGTAGCATGCAAGTCAAACAAAAAGTAAAATATAAGACAAACGACCAAAGTCCACGATCCAAAATACTATGGATCCAGAGGGATACAGCCAGAACTACACAACAGTAAAGGACAGAAGCAAATATGACCAAATGCTGGAGGGAGAGGAACAAACCAACTGCATCGTGGAGCTGAATTAGTTGTAAACCACACAGGAATGAAGTCATAAGGAGAATGAAATTGCAAGGACAATGCACTGCTAGCTACAGGTAGCTGGCATACAGTTACGGGATCCCAACACCTCTGTCTGCATGAGAGAGACATGTTAGCAACCTCACATCACCAATTCCTGCTGCTCTGTGCAGAAACCGAGCAGATTTCTCAATGTGTGTGAAAGAGAAAATCAATTGCATTTCAGTACAATGACATGGCAGACCTAGGCCAGGGTAATTTGTATTATTACATACGTAAAAGTATGTAATAATAATATTGTCTACTATTATTTCAGTAACCAACTGTAGCTTGCTTGTTCCAACATTGAAGTCACTCCTCTTCAACTATACCCTAGATCTAAGAGTGGAGCTAAGACAGTATTGCTTTGAGATGACATTATATGGTTGTAAAAGAATATCAAATTCTCACATGAAATACTACAGCAGTTTCACCATTGATTTTGAGAACCCCATGGAAAATAAGCGGTAACAATGAAATTGCTGACAAATTGCAACACATGAAATTTAGCTCTTAAGACCGTCTCTTAAATTGACATACAAAATGTTTTGCACAAAGAAGCCTTTTATCTTTGCTACAT
The DNA here is from genome assembly GCA_035590215.1 of Microhierax caerulescens. Taxonomy (NCBI): domain Eukaryota; kingdom Metazoa; phylum Chordata; class Aves; order Falconiformes; family Falconidae; genus Microhierax; species Microhierax caerulescens. The sequence continues at coordinate 80,640,035 of JAVJGJ010000047.1, read as the reverse complement.
CTGCTGAATTCTTTTATGCTAACTTACGTGCTGCATGAATTATTTTGCTTTGATTATTAAAAAGTAGTTGGTAGTAGAAAATCTATTTCCTCACAATAAGTAACAAAGCTTAGAGCAGCAGGACACAGAGTCACTGTGTGTTACAATTTAAGTTACCACTCTGATTAGACCATTTAATTAAACCTATTCTCATTTCATACTTACCTTCACATGAAGTCTAACATTTCCATTTTACTGCTTTCATTTTTATGAATAAACATTACACCATATAGCAGGCTAACAAACAAGAATTCTTGCTTTTTGATACTGGCAGTCACACTGAGTTGCATCTTCAATGCTGCTTAGGTGTGCTGGCTGAAAAAAAAGTGGTATAAGCTCATAAATGTTCTTAGTCACATAGTGCAAGTATTGTCTCAGGGTGACTAAAATTATCTCCACCTTCCAAGTTCTGTGAATTTTGGTTGCTTCACCCCCTGCTAGGATGGCTGTAACAGCAGTGCCTCCCAAGTGTGCGGAGCACAGGGAACTGCCTGAACACTTTCTGTACGTGTGGTTGTGCGAGTAGCACACCTTCTTTCTGCGACGGGGCGGAGCAGCTGTCCACAACAGCACCTAGGTATTAAGGACTTGTATCGTAAAACTCTCTACCATAGTGATTGTTCATTTAATAGCAGCATATAATTGATAAAGGTTAAGCATAGATCCCGTCTTCATAGGATACAAAGTTTATAGTCACAAAATTCAAACTGAGACATACAACTAGTTATGGGGCCATTTTAAAGAGTAGAAAAAAAGCATCACTGTTGCGGTTTCCCTACTTTCCAGTCTCCTTACCCCTACTTCACTAAGCAACTGGTGCTAAAAAAAAAATAAAAAAAAAAAAAGGAAAAGATGTTTCTTTAATAAATGGAGAAAATACCTTGGTATGTGAATAATCCTTCAGTATGTGTATGTAAATTAAGATTTCTGCACCATGAGAAACTCAAAAGTGTTCAATGTGTGATTCTATGTATGAGCTTTACAGCCTTGGCTTGAGTATTTTCTCCAGTGGTTTTATACTGATCAAAGACATCTGTACTCATATTCACAGCAACGTGGTCCTCGCCCCTCCACCCTGACTTTGCGATACCATTTTTTTTTTTTACTAGAAATACTGATTTGAGTCAAACATGCTTTTTTGCTGAGAGTGCTGGGCTAGTCAATACTACTGTTCGAAAATCTTGCCAGTTACAGCAGTGATTCCAAGAGCTTTATTTTTCCCCTAGTATTTTTTCCCCCAGAAAAGCCATGGGCACTTCAGAGCTTCTTTATATGCCAGAGTTATTTCAAATAGTTTAAAATTCTGTCAAGCTGAGATTTCAGTACCAGTATCAATACCATCTCCTCACAATGCTTCCTTCGAAGAGGGTTGCAGAATTTTTAAATATATCACTTTTCTTTAATACAATGGAAGCAGTTTGCAAGCAGATTAAAAGTACTACAGTTTCAAATACAAGAGCAGCACTTGTTTTATTTTGTCCCTGCATAGCTAGATTTAATATGTGGAAGTATTTTCCCCAGTCCAGAATAATAATGGAAATACTAGTAGTACATCAGATACTGCTGTTTGCTTTGCAATATTGCTAGCACAGAGTAATGATTAAGGTAAAATACAATTAAATTTTTGCTTTTCTAAAGAACCTTCTGAATACTGTAGAAGTATTTGACATCTGTAAGGGCGCTGAGATTTGCTGTAATTATAAAAGATCAGATAAACAGACCCTGAACAACAGAACTAAGGAAGCTTATTTTTTGGATGAATTTGTATCTCAGCTGGTTGACTAGTGGAAAAATGCAAGTTCTGACTGGGACTTCTGACTAAGGTTTGTGGGATGAAACTTTCATTTAAGGCAGTTATTTCATAATCAGCCGTCCACTTGCAACAGTTACTTATTTAAAAGCAATGCTTTGTTCTTCAGGCCCCGCATATATCCAAAAGGAAGCGCACCGACCAGAAGAGGCATTTAGTTCACAGAGTAGGACTTGGCATGCAGTTAATTAAATGCTTAAATGACAAGTACAGTGCACTGAAACCTGCTCTGAGAGAATTTCAAAGACAGTCACCATTTCAGAGACAAAGCGCCGAAGCACTACTAATTTGCAGGGACCAGCCTGTCCCTGTGGCTGGCAGGAGCCGAGAGCCCAGCCTGTATGCTGCGCACACAGCTCTTGGATGTGTCCTGACCCTTCTGGCAACAGCTGAGTGCAGATGACCACCCAATTCGCAGAGTCCACTGTAAAAACGAGCAGGCTGTGGATCTGCAATAGCTTTGTGTAAATCAAGTTAAGTGCACACCTTGAAGATGAAATTCAGTTGCTCATCTCTCCTAAAAAAAAAAAAAAGGCATAGCAGCAATAGGAAAAGATTTCACAGAGACTGCAGTCTGTGGAAATAAAATTTTATGGGAGATATGCCTGAACTCCCAGGAGGGCTGTGAAAAATCTGAGGTCTCTGCTTCAGTGTATGATGTTGTAGGTAGTATAGAGTAGATAGAGTCACAGCTCCTTGAGCCTGGTGTTCAGAGGCAACAGCCAATGTAAATCCCTGCTGAGACAATGAAATAGAGCACAAACAATTTGCTTGATGTTCTCCAACCACTGTTTTGTGATTTATCATTGCTCCTAATGATTCACGCTTGCGAGTGCTTCATATAACTCCTGGTCACCTACAGAACAAATATGCATGGATTATAGCTACTCTCTGGCTTTTCTGAAAGCATCTCTTTCTTAGATGAGTAAAAAGAAAGGCTGGCTCCCTAGATACAGGGGGAGGGTTTATTTTTTTTTTTAATGAAAGCAAAAATTTATTATGAATTTTAGTCAGATAACTGAGCTCTAGTGTAATTGTAATTTCCTTAATGAGGTAGTTAATAGATTAGGAGATGAACAACACAATATATTCTTTAACAGATAAATTAACTTCATGTTTTGTAAACCACAGAAAACCTAGAAAGTCCACTGAGCATCTGTGCAGTCCGCTGGCCGCTTGCTTCACTTCCTGCCAGGAGTCATTCCCAGGCACATCATTGCAGACTGCAGTCGTGACGCATTCGTGAGGGGTTTTCAAAAAGCGTGTCACTAGACAGATCTTCTAGTCTGCCTTTTAGTCAATAGGCATCCGAAGTGCACAGGGGAAAATGCTTATCTGGCCCAGCAACATAAAACCTAGATTTGCACTACCTGGCTCGATCCATTGCTTGCAAAGAAGGACAGACTGTGACCAAGAGCTACCAGGTGTCAGTGCAGCCAAAGGAGTTCTTTCCTCTGGGGTTTCACCAGCTAGCCTGAACTGCTGCCTGAAGGCTTCCGTCTCAGGGGCACACCATGGGCATCTGATACTTGTGTAAGTATTGGGTACTTACTGGAGTTTCTAAAGCTTCATAAAAAAAACCCAAAAAAGACAATCATTCTCAGTCACAATACTTCAGAGTTTCAGTGAGAAATCAGAGCCTTTATTATTGTGTTCTATACAAACACAGCAAAAGGAAAACCAACCCTTATCCTAGGGAGCTCAACAAGCTTGTATTATGGTTAGGTGAAAAAAGGAGGGAGAAACAAACCCAAGAAAAGAGGAGGATGAAAGAACAAGGTTTCAGGGAAGACAAACATTGTGTGGGTGGGGAGCAGTAATTTCAACTCATTGCTCAGCTATAGTCTAGAATTTTTAAGTCTTACCAGCTCACCATGTCTTCTTTTTAAGTTAACAGTAAATCCCAATATGCTTCAAAATACTTCAATGGAAGCAAGACTGGGCCTACTGTTTCCTAAAGTTTAAAAGCTAAGTCTATTGAAAATTGATTTGAAAGGTGATCACGAGTGTTAGGCAGAAAGCTTTCTTTCACACTCCCAGGTTTCAGTTCTTGGATGAAAACTACAGTGAACTCACTTTGAAGACCTTATAAAAGCTGTCTCTGCAAAATCATTTTTGCTTTCATCTCACAGAAAATATGATTCAAACAAACCACATTATACATTCCAGTTTCATCGTATTGAAAAAGAGTATAAATCTTTCAGAGAATCTGGCACCTAACAGCTGTTGCCACTGGAGTTGTAAACTCTGCTTATGTAAAAACATGCCAAAATATTAATTTTCAAATACGTAGATTTTTAAGCCTTATGTTGACACCACAGCTTTTTGTAAGAGTCTAGGTTTCCCCTGTTCTGGCCCTAACGGCCACGCCGCACTACTTAGCAGGCTTTAAACGAAGTAGGGAAGGCACATAAATAAACTTAGGGAGGACCAGATTGTTCAGCTGAGGTTTTAATCACATCGCTTAACTCCAGTGAATGGAGGCAATACTGCCAGAGCCGGTGGTTCCCAGTTCAGCAAGGGTTAGCTCTGCAGTTTGCATCTCATCCGTGAAGGCCTTCCCCTACACCTCTGCCGGGACAGACACAGAAAGAAGATTAAGGAAGAGTCCAAGCAGGGCTCTAGGAAGCAGAAGCAGCAGCGCGATACTATAAACATAATCTTATTTTTTTCCGATTTACTTATTCCATTCAAGGCCTTTCTACTGCTGGGACATAAAAGGAAAGTAAAACAGGTAATACCTCTCCATGTAAGGAAAAAATAAGCATGGACATACTGTAAGCAGAAAGGGACTATTTAGGGAGTTCTTCATGCTTTCAAGTCTTTGGATTTTCAGTGGTGAGTAGTATGATAGATGTATGATGCCTGCAGCTCATGCGTACATGCAACCCCAATTTGAATCATCAAAGGAAGCTTTAGAAAGCTTTAAAAAGGGAAAATGGTTACATCCCTTCCTCCTATTTTAGTGATGGAAGGCCTCTGAAACTGTAGGTCATTCTGCAAAAGCCTGTTACTAAGTCTTGGAGATCCTACCTGCTGAGTCTGACTTTAGAGCCCAGCCCGATTGTTTAGGGACACCGACATCTGCATGGTCTTTCATCCTCAACCCAACTCCAGACAGAGTTTTTTTCAGGTGAGCACCACTGCACTCCCTTCAAATCACTGATCTTTGAGTCCTTGCTGAGGACTGATTGAAGGCCCAGCAGTCCAGCACATAAAGCGTATACATCTTTCAGTGTTTTTCAGAGCTGTGATAATTCAGAGTTGAGGTAAAACGATAGCTATTAGCAGTCACTGTGGAGTCCCTAACTCCAAGCTTTCACTGTTACGGAACTATGAAATTCTTCCTTTTATGTGAAACCAATAGCAGCAGCCAGCAGACATTTCAAGAGGGGAGATACGATTGATGTGCAAAACCAAAGCCTCAAAATGTACAAGATATTTGGCAGTTTTCTTCATCCTTCCATCTGTAGCCAGCAGGCACTTTTCGGTCCTCTCAGTTCGTATACTTTGCCGTGGACAGGATCCCTCACACTTCGCCTCTGGATTAAAGCCACATCAGTGGATGTCTGCTACCCAGTGTAACTCAGTAATGAAAGAAGAAAGATCCAATAGAGTATCAACAGCCACAATCCTTGAGTCACCCAGAAAATACCACTTGTCAGAAATAAAATGAGCTGGACTGTAGAGAGGCGTCGTGTCATTAACAGCAGCAGAGAAATTTAAGGACATGGGAGATCAGACAAATTGACATACCTTTTAAAAGCAAATGTTCTCACTCTCCAGGTCAACTTAAAGAGGCACCTGAGGATTTTGCTGTTCCTTCTTAAACACAGCAGAGCCTTGTCTTCCTCTCACACTTAATTATACTCAGAGCAGCTGCTCCTCATCTGGAGAGGAATTTGTAGGGACCTGATGCAGATGCACCTACAGTTACCACTTACAGAGCGCTCTGACAAAGCCACCCTGAGCTGTGCTGCTGCAGGGGTGCTATTATTGCTCATACCGTGTTATATCATAAAAGCTTTACTTCTCAGCTGAGCTGGCTCCTGCCCTTGCTCTGCTGCCCCAGTGCCACCCCTGGTGGAGCTGCACCCATGCTTCTGCAAGTCTCCAAGGCATCACACTTGTCTCATTGTCTAATCTTGCTCTGAGCAACTCTGTGCAGCTTGGCACGAGCAACCCTGGCAGCTGTCTGGATTATGAGCAGTACCTGCAAGATGACAGTGTTGAGAAGTGACTTCACTAGGTCAAGCACTGTACAAACACACCGTAAAAGACAGCGCAGCTTAAATAAACAGGGAAAGGATGAAAGAAATCCTCATTTAACAGGTGGGGAATAGAAGCACCAAAATTCAGTGATTTACACTGAATGCACAAGAATTATGCACAGACCACAGGGAACACAGGTTACCAGGATCCTTGTTTGCTACTTTAACTACGGGGCAAACTTCCATCACCTATCCTCATGCCATCTTACAAAAGATCACTTTGAGCTTTGGGAATTCACACATGGAATATTTAGTTAGTGGGTGCTGGAGTGCATCTGCAAATGCTAGGATGGGTCAGAGTCTGGCAGGAGGTGTGTGAGATATCTACAGTTGACTGGGACTATCTAGCAAGAAAGTAGGGAATTGTTAGTGGGCTTCTTGCCTGTTGCCCTTGCTGATAAGACATTTACTGCCACTCCAGTCTCTTCTTCCTGCTACAACTAACTTCTTGGCTACGTACAGGAGGAGAGCAGCTGGTTAGTGGTGGGAAGGACACCGATCTTTGGCACCAACAAAGACACCTACAGCCCCACTCAGCTGGTTAAATGGGGAGTCAGCTGTGCTGCCATACCTATTACAGGAAACCCGTGGCCTTTCTGAGACCTCTGTAAAAGTCTGATTTGTCTTTGGGTCCTCCTAGCAATGTCTCTTTTAATTAGGATTGTTGCTGTAGCTGGTTCTTCTGTAGGAAGGGCATCAGACAACATAAAGCACAGTGAATTGTGAGGTCGATGATGTTAAAATCACCTGATTACATTCACCCTTGATGTTAATACTGCCACTGCAGTGAAATTGCTCGTCACCTCTGTGAAGTCTGTTAAAGGGCAGCAGGGAGAGCTGTGCTCTTCTAGAACTTCTGGTCGAGAAAGAGGTTTTGTTAGAATAATCAAAACATTATTGCTGCTAAAGCAAACGTACCTGTCTGTGGGCCTTGCGGAGGGATACTGGCCAGATTGTCCCAGCCTCACTGCTTGGTTTCCTGGTACGTTCCCGAAGTAACATTGCATGTACCTTCATTGGCCCTACTTGACCCGTCCAGGTAATTTTCTGAGCAAAGCAAATGATCTGTAGTCTACAGAACAATAAAAATGAATGTTTTCACTTGATGCTTTCATTTAATGTGTGCAGAGGCCCACATTTCACTGCTGATTGATTAAACGTGGTGATAAAAACGTATTTTGTGGATCTCAGTCCACTGATAGCATCCTTTTGAGGAGAGAGCACTTACAAAGTAGAAGTGTGGATGCATTTAGGAAGCAGCTAGGTACGGGCTGATTCCCTTTCTATCTGCTCCCGTGGAATAACTTGGATGGCTGTTATTTAAAAGAAAAATAAAAGAAAACAGCTTACGTGTTCTGTTCTGTAGGGACAGATATATATATTTTTTTTCCTGTAATGCAAATATGCTTTAATGTCAAGAGGAAAATGACATGCTGGGGGAGAAGGGCCAGAACACTCATGGACTAATTTTATGGCATGGTAGGCCTCCCAGTTCCCACTGGTCTGCCCTTCTCCCTCTTGTACCTTGGAAGCTTTAACTGAAGTGAGTGTAGTTTATAGATTTTTAGCATAAGGTAATGTGTTAATAGCCAGAGGAGGTCAAATAATTTTAGGCCAGTCTAGAGAGGATGTAATGAGACATTAAGGACATGTAATGGATTAAGGATCTATTTGTGTTTCAATTAAATCTGAAGTTCCTTTGATTTTAGCACCAGAAGTCCTAGCCATAAGAAGGGGAAAACGTACTATATATTTATCTAAATACAAAAGTATTGTTCTGGAAAAAAAAAGCAAAAAAAAGCAAGGCTTTGGAGAGTCAGGACATTAAAGTATTACCTAACTATGTTTTTATGAGATAGTACTTTTTTGTCTTACATACTTACATTTGGCTCATTTAAACCATAAAGGCACTTCAGTGGGATGCTGAGGAAGCAGTCACATTTTAAAGCAAAGTTTGAAGTTTTTTTCCAAGCTTTCCTATAGAGAAATGGACTCTGAAGAGCAGCTTCAGTCCATGGAAAATAATAGGCTTGTTTGGGCTTTTTTTTTTCTTTTTTAGCCTTTTTTTATCTAATAAAAATCAAAACTACAAGAAGATCACAAAGTTCATGACAAGAAGTGTTCTTGTAGCCTACAGAGATGTCTGACAGCACCTCCTGCCATAGCCCAGTGAGCAAAATATTTTCTGGATGATTCCTTAGTTCTCCTGTGAGGGAGAGTACCACAATCCCACTGCCTACCATCTTCATCAATTTCTTCTTTTTGCAGGTGAAGCCCTTGTAAGTCTGAACTGGCAGGAGATCAGACTGTTCAGTTGAATTGAGCTACATGTAACATAACCAGTTACAGCAGCTCTGATGCTGTATAGCACTATGGGCTGTGGTCAAAACGGATTTTCAGAGCAGTGATTCCAGAGCCTGGCTCCTCTCCTCTAGTAGTGTACAATCTCTAGTTATATTCTAAGAGCATGCTATTTTATGTAAATTACCAGTATTATATAGTATGATGATGTCCTATTGGCTCAAAGGGTTCCTAACATTTTTCCTCTGCAATGAAATTCTGTATAACAAAGATGAAAAATGATGCTTTATTTACAACCAATAGAACACGGGAATGCTTACTATGATAGCAGCATAATGAAACTGCTAACTCAGGTCTAATTTTGGCGTTACAAATAGCATGAACATACTATCACTGTGTGAAAACAATGCAAGATACAGCTTATTCTTGACTGTACAGTATAAATCTGCACAATTTTTTCTGTTTATTCTGAAAACAAGGCAGATGCTGTGTATTTTCTTTTTTTTTTGTTTGCTATGTGTATTCATAAAGTTATGTGCTTAAATATTTTCTTGAAAAACAGCTTAATCTTCAATATTTCCAAGTGCTTATAGTCCATCCTGCCTGTGCTCCCTCCCTCTGCTCCTTCACAGAAAGAAATACATCTTTGTGTGTTCTGCACATATATGTATGAAAAATAAACTTCCTCACTAGCAAGTAAACCCAAGAGCAATGTTGCCAGCAGCTGTTGTGCTTGAAGCCCCGTTGGGAACACTGTTCCGTTATGAGCTCTCAATGCTCTTCTCAACATCAGTAATCAGTGTGCCAAGACAATGTATTGTAAACCCAAATGCCCAGCCAGGAGACCACAAAAGCTCCTCTGTCTCGTGCAAGGGAACTGAAAAGAGGCTTTCACAGTGCTGCAGAATATGCTGGCAGACTATGCCAGTTCACAGCCCTCAGTGTTCCCGAAGATGTTTATGTACAAGGAGGGCAAATCTTGTCTAATCCTTGGTTAAGAAGCTACTATAACTGTTATTTTTTAAAAATGAGAAGAAACATATGTATGTGTCAAACACAACCATTAGATAATTACAGGCTGCATGAAGTGCTGTAGCTGAGGAACTGAAAAGGTCTTTGTGCTCCTTCCAGCAGGAGAACATCTCCTTATCTACACTCACAAATAAAAACCATGACCTATCCTTTCAAAACAAACATACACCTGTTTCCTCCTATTTTAAAAAATAGTAATTTCTGTAGTCAATCATTTTTGCAAGCAGAAAGTTACAAAGCCAAGAGGTTGGTAACAGCAGTGGTAGCTTTTCTCAAAGATGAAATCACAAGCTTGTAAGCACCCAGTTCTTTGATTTTCACTCAGGTTTGTAACTTTGAAGTTCTGGGAAAAGTTAACCCTCCATTGGGTAAAATGGCACCGAAGCAAAACCAAATAACTTCTCATCGCATTGTCCATCTAAAAAGAAAGGTAACTACTGGTGGTTTTAGGAAGTTTTGCTAGACATCAGTGGAAGCACAAAACAACAATATCGGAGAGAGGAAGATCAGCTCAGCATATAGAATACTGGTTTTTATAATTTTATTTTAAGTGGAATTACATTCAGGTACAGCCCAGTTGTATTAGCAGAGATTTAAACAAACGTTTAAAGCTAACAGATTCCTATAATTAACCTCTTAACTTCACAATTCCTTTGTCACTGATATTGATTATGAGCTCTGACTAAATTTACTCTTTTGCATTACCCAGGTTCAAAATCATAATGTTAAAAAAATATAAAAATGACTAAAATTTCACTTTGCAACCTGACTTATAAGAATAATAAAACTGTTGAAATGCCTTAATTAAAAAGCCACATTGACATGATTTACAGCTATACAAATTGTTTAGAACAAGCGTTATAGGATAATTGATCAATGCAGTATTAAAGCTTTGAAGCAGCATTTTTCCCACTGCCCTTCCATAGACTTTTCTGGCTAAATTGCAAATAAAAAACTTTGAAAATGTACTCTTAAATTCACCAGAATAAAAAACAAAGTCAAACCAAAAACAAATAAATGTGTCTGAGAGAAAAGAGAAGGCCATATTCTATCGTGCATACTCACACTCCAAATTCCCAGGATGTGGAATGTTAGGGTTTCCCTGCACTTGATATACTTGATATTTGACTAAGACCTGTATAAAAATTGAGTCGAGAAACATCCTGCACCTGACAAGGCAAGCAGTCTGCATGCTAGAAAAGAACAGAGTACTGCTGAGTAAGGCATCTGAGACAACCTATGGCTTAAGTGCAATCTGGTTAAGGCAGAGTATGTATTTTTGAAGCTGTTACTTCTTCTGCTTAGATTTAAAAGCAGTAGTAAACTGGAATGAGTTTAAGAACTTTAACCTTAACTTAAGGTTAAAAAGACCTGGTGGAGCTGGAGGTGTTTCGCAGAGATAAAGCTAAAGAAATTCATTACAATGAGCTAGACAGTCCCTTAAAAAAAATAACCTTTGTCAATTTCATATTCTTACAGCCACTTAGTGCACAGCTCCGAATGTGTATACTAGACTAGCAAGACAAACAAACAAGCTAAGCACAGCTTTTTCAAATATCCATCCCTTATTTGCCCTCTGCAAGACACAGCTCCCGCTCTGGATCAGGCATCATCTGAAATTCTACATGAGTGTGGCAGTATTTTAGCCCAGTAAGTAAATCAGGTCCAGTTCTACCCTTGCAACAGATGTAGAATTAGTTCTTTATCAGGCCAAACTGCACAATACTATACTGACCTTAAACTAAAGGAATTTCTGTGGCATTAGTTTGGATTTTTAAGTGAAGGCACAATTTGGCTCATTTTAGCACTTTAAAATAAACTGATCCACAGCTTCTGTTTGAAGAATCAATGGATTAAACCAAGTGTTGGTAGCACTTCCCATATTTACTAGAAGAAAAGCCCCACTTACCCCATTTGACCAGTTTACAGTTACCATTTATCCCTTCCAGTACTAAGAATTTTCTGGGTTATTCACAGAAGTATATCAAAGCTGGGGAAAGTGGGGAAATGACAGATGCATCGTATTGTTGCATGAGCTTATGCTTAAAAATACTAGAAAGCAGCTGGACTCTGATCATTCTTTGGCTTGAAGCTGGAGCTTCCTTGGATAGATCAGTTCTTCCATCTGTTGGAGTCCCAAGCCAGGAACCAGCCTGTGAATGTTGGGGGTTCGTGACCCTGCTTCACGATTACAATGGGGGTCCCTTTGTCTCTGCCAGAAGGATCTGTTTCAATATAGCATTTGGCTAAAAACAGAGAGGAAATAAAACATGTAATATATTAGTTCATTCCTTTGGCATAAAAAATGCATTAAAAGCCCTAGCGAAAGAACCCAGGGCTACTATAATATAGTATTCAATTAAATTCTTTCAAAGGCAATGGAATGATCAGGTAATTGCTGATTTCTCCCAGCTGCCAGGGAAGGAGTTTTCCAGGAAGTTAAAACAGAGGGACTGTGGCTCTCCTCAGTTTGCTGCCATACGAGTGGGTTTTGGCTCTTGAACACGAGAAAGAATTTGCTGGTGCTGTGCAGGTGCACAAGGTTCATTTCTGTTTGCAGTCCAGGTTCCCTTGACATCGCAACACGACGTCAGCGCACGCTGGAAACACAGCTAGGTAACCCTAGCTGCTCCGGGGAAATATCTGCAACCAGTTTTAGCACAAACTTTGTCAGAACGGCTCAGCTATGTGAAATCACACCAAAGATGACGTGATTTTTCAAGGAGGTGGGCTCCACGTGAGTTGTCTTGATTTGTTCTACAACTGGAATTTCCTCCTCCAAATTGAACTTGGCAAAGGGTGACAGTGTAAGGACTTGAGGATTTGTTGGCATTCCTTTGGCTGTATACATTAGCGTAGGGTGCAGCTCAGCAAGTTATCTCCTTTTAAATTCCTTCTCCTTTCAGTGCAGTTTCTTTTCATAGAGCTCTCCCATTTATTCTTTAAAAATCACTGCAGCCTACTAATGATATCTTGATTAATTTTACCCTTCATAAACTTACAAATAGGCAAGATACAATGAATTTTAAAGCACATTTAAAGGAGCAAATTATCTTCTCCAGGACTAAATCCTACTAAGCTCAAGTAACCCTTTCAAACACTGTAAACGTAACTAGATTTTTCCCATACATGATATTTTTAATTTAAGTACTATTGATGCTACTTCACTCAGAATTCTGCCAAACTGATTTGATTTACCAGATTTAATGGATTCCTGTCGTTCAGTTTCATTAGCATCCTTCCCAATCCAAACAAAAACCTGCAGAGGAAAGATACAGTTCCCATGTTGTTATAAGGATATTGTATACAGCAGGTAAAATACAAAATAGCTGATTCCACTAGGACAAAAAATATACACTATGGAAAGACTGCAGAGATACACAGCTCTCACAAACCACAACTGATGTGGGTTTTTTTTCCCCTTGCAAGAAACTGAAATCTCACTGCTGTCTTAACACTGGAAGGCCAGGCCTTTATGCACTCTGATGAAGGGAACTCTTAATTACCTTTCCCACGGATATCTTTTACAATTTGCAAGGAAATTGCTCTTTAAGTGCATGTAGAAATACTGAACAGGAGCTATCTCTGTTTTGAGCTCCGTGTGCACATCAATGCTTGTGCCCTGTGATCAGGGCTACCCAGGGAAACTGCTAGATAAATACCCCACCCAATAACCCAACAACCAGAGTCTTGATCTGCAGTCCCCACGGGGGGGGGGGGTGTTTTGGTTTGGGTTGGGTTTTTTTCTCCTGTCAGGGATCCTTTTGGGAACCAGCTACATGCCCTGGACTTTTGTCCTTCTTACCTGAGTCAGTATGTCCAGACTAATCCAGCTTTTCCACCCACCTTCCCCCATCACTACTTCCCACGTGGACCTTGGATATTCCTTCTCATTTCTGAAAACCTCAGCCATTTTTGCCCTAAGGGTTAGGCTGAAGAAGATGAATAAAGCGTGGCATCTGCAGCCTCCTCCCACTTTCTCTCCAAGGGGAGAGGAAGGGTAGAGAGAATACACTGTGAGAAACGGATGTGCCCTCCGCACCCACAGTAAGTTTGCCTGTCATCCAAAAAGCTCTCGATGTTTTTATTTTTAGGTGAACCTGGGAAAACCACAGAGATTGTTTCTGTCACACTCCACCCAGTTCTTCTGAAGAAATCTGCGTAAAGGTCCAGTGTTTGTCCCCTTCTCTAGTACGACTTTTTGTAGCTGCTGCCGCTACATGGATTTTGTTGCTTCTGAGTATCTTTTACACAGTAACTTCCTTTTTAAATTTATACATTTTAGTGATAAAGTCAAGATTGTTACTGAGAGCTTTTCATAACGCTGCCAGGGCTTATACTCATGCAGGCTCCATTGATTTCAATGGGAAGTGCCTGCTGTGGTCTCACATCATGCTTGGAAATTCAGTCATATATGTTCACACTAGCACATCCTATAGCTCAAAAACTACAGCTCCCTCTGGTATAATTTAAAGAAAACAAAACTTCTTCCGCTTTCATGAAGATGATTTTTCCTCCTATCTTATGATCGAAGTGGTTAAGAACAAATTATCCTCGTTGCTGCAGAAAGCAGTGGTCAAGTACACAGCTTACCTGCTCCCAAGCATCCAGCAACATGACATCATCTTCAGCCAAATCATCCTGAGTGAATTCTCCTGGGACCTCCTCAATCTAAAAAGCATATTATGGTTTGGGATTTTTTGGTTTTTAATGATTTATCAAGACATCTGATTTTTCACAGGCCCAAGATGTTTTTAAAATATTAAGTGCAGAAGCTGGCGTGCAATCCTTTTTGCTCCTAAAAGGTCAAACCCTAAACTGTCAAGGGTGTTTCACTGTAAGGAAACAAATCACAGAATTGTATGTCCTAAAAAGTTGGCTTTCAGTCTGTCACAGTTCCTAGGCTACCCTCAGGAGAGGCAGAGGTTTACATTGTAATCATGACTATCCTTCAGTTGGATCCGAGGTCTGCCAGAAGCGGGCAGGGAAATTTCCATAGAGCACCTTGTACCAACCAAACTAAATCAATCAGCTGATATCAGCTGGTACATTTGTGCAACTTATGTTCAGTAATAAGGAAAGGAAACTGCTTTGGTTCGCAGTGGGTGAGCTCAGTGATGAAATGCACACCCAAGCAAGTTTTCCAGTCACTTGACAATGGGACATTACACTTGACTAAGCCACCAAGGATTAGTCCCCGAAGGAAAGGCAGACTGCTTGCTTCTTCCACACACGTGCAGGCAGATAGGAAAGCAATTTAACCTCACTCTGAATGAGAAGGAGAGAGAATAATGTAGCTAGTGGCCAGCCCTCAACTTTTAAAGGACTGACAAGGGTTTTGCTGTGCTTGGTCATGCAAGAGTGCTAAAGGGACAGTAAGCGGAGTGTCTAAAAGACATTCCTTTTCCCCACCCTGTGTTAGGCTGGCCAGAAAGTCAGTGATCTGACCTACCTCTTCTGGTAAGCTCTAATGGTGGAATGACATTCTGTTACTAGAGAAATGTTACAGGAAAGAGGGGATTTCACAGAATTTGGAGGGAATTTAAACAAAACCCAAAGTCCATAGCTCCCAGCAGACTGTTATAGAGAGGTTGGTTCCTATTACTGTATTTCACAGGAGTGTTTTAGAAGCTTGTTAGAAGAATACACTTTACTGCTCTCATAAGATTTTAAAGTCCTTATTAAAGGATCCTATTTGTTTTATCCTTCTCCAAACGAATAGGCTGTGCCTTAAGAAGACTGTAGAGATGCTAGCCAACTGTGTCCCCTACGTAAAAATTAGTGTATCCTTGCCAAAGTGACACAGTGTTGCCCTCCCAGAATACCGTAAGTAATTAAGCCTGAATCACAGGCTTAATACCCAGTGCACAGCTCTGGGTATTTCTGCTAAGGAAATCGGTCTTCCTACCTCCTTGAGCACAGGCCAGTACCTTAGAGGCATAATTACATGTCTTAAATCTCTATGGAAAATTTCAGACTGCTAGGGATTTTTGGCAAATGACATTTCTTTTCCTCACCACCACTATCAAACATGTGAGGGGCAAGGCACTGACCTGCACTTTCTCAGCAAAATGAGAGCAATCTGGCAATGCTCTGCAAGAACACAATTGCTTTTGACTGGGAAAACATCTTATCTTTTTGCATTTCCAGACTTCTAGTTCCAGGCTGGAGCAGGCTCTGCATTCAAACTTCTGCAGTATTAATTATTCTGTCTGTCCTTTGCATTTGGATTGATTTAAAGCACCACAAGTCAACTCTCTAGTTCTTGCCAAGCATGGCTAACTAGCCAGATCTCCAAATTGATTTAATGTCTGTTGATTCCCAAGGCTAAATATACCAGAAACTATATAAGTAAACAGACTAAAGTATCCCTCACATACTCACAATAAATCTGCCAGTCTTATTAGAACAACCATACAGGCGAGGCGGATGATCTTCAGCCTTTGTCAAGAGTTGTGATGAAGTCTGATATTCTTTTTTACCTCCAAGTGTTTTCCAGAATTCCTCTGAAATATAAAATATATAATTTATTCAGCAGTGGATTTAACATTTGATGTTTTAGCTTGTTAGATACTGTTTCAAGAATCCCTAAACAATATCTTTGCTATCTCATAGATCAGGGCATTTTCTTACAGTTCTTCCGGCAGTTTGTCAAAATAAAAATAAAAATGTAACTTGCAGACCTAGAAAGAGCAATGTTCTATGTCTCCCTCCCCTCCTACACACTCAGAGTAAAGGAAGGACCACATTCCTCTGCAGCTCCTGCTGCTGCCCTACAGACTTTCAGGGCATTGCACTGCTGGTGTATCAGCCAGTTCTGCACGAAACTCCATAGTAAAAGCCAGGTTGGATTTTCAAAGGGAGAGTGAGCGTATGCTTCTGTCTACAAAATCTGTATGATCACAAAAACCATTTAGGCTGTATTTCCATGCAGTGCTGTATATTCTCAGCTGCCTATTAGCAACCACCTGGCCTCATACTAACCAGGTTCCTCGCCTTCATTAATCTTAGCAGTCTGGCATTTAAGAATGCTGGCAATGTATTGAGCTCCTTGCTCCTCTTCTTTGTTTGCTCCTCTTCCTATCCAGGTGTAGCCAGAGTTGTTTGGCAGTTTCAGAACAAAGACATCATTAGAGTTTAGTGACATGGCATCAACATCAACCTAGATCAAAAAAGAAATTGTTTTATTTATATTTTCAAATAATGTGATTACTATTTTCCATGTTTATATAAAATACGTAGATAGATTTTAATCAGCTATGCTTTTTTTCTTCATTTTTTTCTCCTAGATTTATACTGATATAAATTAGAGAACTCAACTTGAGACAGCAAACTGACTTGAGGGGCAAAACTTGGGACTGTTTGGCAGTAGGAAAGACTATCTCATAAGGGTTGCTGATTCCTTGTCTATTCTTTGTCAGGTAACTATTGGCTACATGTTTTCATACAGTTACCTCTGAAAAATGTAGATTGGTTGCACATAGTTACAGCATATTTTCTTTGATTTATGAGATGGGTTGGTCACAAAGAGCAGATTTGATTTGGAGTCCTGAATTCCCACCCGATGTGACTACCCAACAAGATTAGCTGGAGAAGCTTGTGGCAGCTATACCATTTCCCATGGTGAATGGTTGGTTTACTTAGGAGGTGACCTTACCTCCGCAATCCTCGTAGTGGCTGCCAAGTTCCTGCGGATTTGGAAGAGTCGTGTGAGTGGAGGAGGTTTCTGACCTTCCTTCTTGGATGTCCCATCCTTGTAGACAATAAGTGGTTTGTTTTTGAACAGGCTCAGTAAATGTGCAGGCTCTTTGCCTTGGCTGACTCGGATCTGTACATACATATAGAAATGCAATAAAAAAACCAAAAGGACACAGGTAGATATTTTTGGCCTCTGTTGAGTAGCATAGGGGATGTTAGCCAATAACGTTAAGTATGTCAGCACGAATGAGAAGTCACGTGCTGAGAAGACCTAAAAATACAGTTCCAGACACATTAAAGTTAGAGCATTTGTGAGATTCTTTTTGTCAATCATGCCGACACAAAGATCCAAACTTCTAACATAATGTTTAGCTGATTAAAATGGCTGCTATCTACTATAATAAGGAAATTACTCTTTTTCAAAAGAACTGTCATTTCACAGACTTTTATAGAGTGACTTAATTCCCCTGAAAAACCACCTTGGTAATTTTAAATGCCCTGTATTTAAGCAGAAGAGAATGGTTGTTTATTTACCCTGTTTGTTATTTCTATGTGTATTTTATCTGCAAAAGGATGAAAAAAATGAGCACAAATCTATCTTGCAGAGGATAACATGGACGACAAAAATGAACTTCCATTACAGATGCAAAGATCTTACTGCAATCCCCCAAAAAAACCACTGAGCTATGAAAAACGACTATTTTTAGGTTAACGTATGATACAAGTTACTTGTATACAACCATTTATTCTTTATAACAGCACCACCTGCCAAGGTGCAGGGCTGCGGCTCCCTGCCTTTTGGTTCTGGAAAGAAAAGGAAAAATAGGGAATGTGACATGCTGCGTAGGCAGCAGAGAAGCAGAGAGCCCCCCCAGCCCTTCAGCCCTGCCCCACGAGGCCTGGTGCTGCTGGGAGCCGGGGCAGAGGCAGCCGGGCTGCAGGGCCGGGGCAGCACTTGGGGAGCAGGAGCAGGTGCTTTTGCTTATCTCACCACTGAATAAACTGGTACAGTTGCCTGAAAAGAATCCCCTAGGACACGTGTACTTCTAGGTGCCAAACTGCGGCAGGATTTTACAAATGCCAAAAATGAAAAGAATAGTAATAATAATAATAATAATTAAAAAAATCACAAACCACCCAGAAGAGAAAAAACAACAAAACAAACAAACAAACATCCTGCTGAGGGAAACGAAGTCCTGCAAAACAAATAGGGGACCGGCTTCTTAGTAGTTATTTGTACTGTATTGCCATCTAGTGACAACAAATAGTGCGTTTAAACCTTTCCAATAATGGCAATACAGACATTCAGCACATACCACGTATTCCAGGTAGCCATGTACACCCATGCAAATGCCTACATGCATATATACGCACGTATATATGTATAGATAAGTATATATACACACATATATATATTCCTAAACTCACTGCAGGCTAAAAGTACTTGTAAGTATCATGTCCACTGCAGTGAGAGGGATCTCCTTCAGCTTTCATAAAAAGACTTTTTAGGCACATATTATTGCAGTTGTTAGTAGTAAGATTATTATTACTGTAGTATCAGTATACTAATACTGCAGTATCAGTATATCCATTGCCTTGGATGTGAGGCGGGACCATATTGTGCTGGACTTTGTCCAAATGCAGAACACGTATTAGGAATATTTCAGGCAGTAATTACCTAGAAGCATTCTAATCCTTCCTTAACATAATTTCAATCATAAATCATAACTGATTAATGGCTAAAAGTATGGTCTGCCATCTAAATTAACCGTACCTTGGTGGGTGGGGGAAGTCCTTTACTTTGGTAATTAAGAAATGAGAATCACGGAATTATCTCCTACTGCTTAGAAAATCTCTGCCTGTCTCCTGTCATCTTACAGCTCTAGCTGTTCTGTGAAAAGAGACCTCTCACCTCTCTACCTACCCACCACTCCTCACTAGTGATGGGAACTCACTCGCTAGTGATACCAAAACTAATTTATCTCCTCACACCTTTTAGTTGCCAATGTCCTGCACCTTGCCCTTGCACACCCCATTTCTGCAAGTGAGGATATATATATCCTGCTTTCATGGAGCTGCAAGCACTACAGGATAGGAAAACCCAAGTTACATTCCTCACTAAGGCAGGGACAAGCCAGACCTTGTTGCACGGTTCTGGCAGGCTCTCCCCTTCTGGCTGACGTGTGGCTTTCCTATCTCCCAGTTTTGGACCTCTAAAAGTCAGCTGTCTTGTCTGGGCTAAACGTCACAGTTTCCTCCATAATCAAAAGGAGACAGGAGTGCTCCCACAGGGCTATGGCTCTGTCAGACACCTGCTTCAGAGCAAGTTGCCCTGGGATGATCTTATCATTCAGTCTCCGCTGACCATGTACAGAGTGTCTGTAAGGCTAGGCAGGACTAAAACCTAACTTTTAGACAGTGAAATTCAAAGGAAATAAAGGCAGTTTCAGGTTGCATCATATCTGCGTTCTTTTAGACACCTACATTCAGAAAGGATGATTCAAATGGGAAATCTCTGGTGGCTTTAAAAGGAGCCCTTTGGTGCTTGGCTCGAGACAGACCATGAGCAGTTGATACTCCCAGTCTTCAAATACTACCTCCTTCCTTTCCACTGTCATTGAAATTTGCATATATTGATGCTCTGTGGAATTTTATCTGAAAGACACTAACCTGCACAGCCTGACCGTTCAGTGAATCATCCAGTTTAACAGTCAGAAATGCAGATGCAGTCAATTCGTCTTTTGTAGCACTGGCTCCTTGCCTGAGGAAGACAAGGAGAAATACAATGGTTAAGTCCAGTTTGAAAATGACCTAGAGCATATACTGCATGACAAACACAGTAAGCAATCTTGCATTTACATGTAGTTCTGCTCAAAAGGCCATAAGTCAGCATAAGATAATATCCACGTGCTGGAGGTCTGTGCAAAGCCGAGCAAACATACCACGTGTAGATGATCTTCCCTTTCGGGTAAGTGTAGAGGATAATGTAGCAGTCACCACCATAGAACTGTCCATATGTCTCAGGTTCCACAGGAACTCTGCCACTGCTTTCCACACGCCAGATCTGGGGAAACAGAGAAATCACTGGAGAATGCTGAACTTCATCCTGTGACTCTTCAAGAAGAGTTTTTACTGTGTCATCCCTTGAGTGGCCTTTGTTTCTGTTCCCTAGAATTATGGAATAAGACCAGGAAGGATTCTTCACGAAGCAGATAGATACACCCTGCACCCACTGAATGACTGAATAATGACCATCAACAAGCCACTGCAGTAATTTTTTTTGATCTTGGTACTTTAATGACATATGATCACCTCATAATGCTACGTTGAACTTAATTTCTTAACATTTTAAGATGACAATATGACATGAACGGCACAACATCACAATTCATTGTAGAACTATCATATAATTTGGGAGAGGCACACTGCAGTCAGATAACACACTGTCAGGCAAATTTCTTCCTATTTGATTCACTACAGCCCGGTTCAGTTAACACCTGCTCTCCAAAAATATACTGCTAAAACATACAGCAAAAAATGCTTCAGATCTAAGTTGCTTTGGCTCAAGCCTACAGACCAGCCCAAGTATGAGATTAGAAACCTAGAAAACATACCAATGAGACCACAGGTATTTATCCCTTCCTTTTCTTCCAGAATCTCAACACGCAGACCTATATTCAACAAGCTGTGTTGGTACAATGCCAAACCAGTCCTGTGTAGTCCAAAGATATTCCTGCGGTAGGTTATGGATAGATCTAGAAAGACTGTACAGTCATCTTTTTCTCTGTAAATCCTACCAAGACTACCTGACACACATAACAGGGACATTCTCTGGAAAGCAGACTGGATGCATATATAAAGACACGGAATGAATTTCTCACTCCAAGGGCATGCCCTCCCATTCCAGATTTCAAGCTGGTACAAGCTAGAAGTTTTCTTCCCTAAGAATCACATTTAAAGTCTATCTTTAAAAGGTATTGAGCAGAAGGGGAAATATTTCTGCTGTTTGATTTCTGTTGAAGACTGGTACAACATCTTTCATAAGCACCAAAAAACCATGACCCAGCATACAGCTGACAAAGAGATTCACTTTCTACTTCAAAGTACCTTTTCTGGTGGTAGAAGTAACACCGCCACTAACGTGGTGTTACTCTGCACGACAGTGTAAATGGCAAAACATAGAGTAGCAGCTTATCCCATTACAAGTAACAGAATACGTTAGGTAGGTGGAATACAATTTAATATAACACAAAAATTACCTCTACTTTTCCTGAACCATCATCTACCATGTTATGCTGGGCAGCCATTTGTGGGGACTCATGTAACTTGGTAGCATCAAATTCAATCTGCTCAATTTTAGCCACTCTCTCTGTGACATATACTTTGCCAAAGCCATCGCTTTGATCTTTATCCTTCCAGTCTTTGAAAAATTGTTTAAAAATTGGCGTTTCACCTCCTTCGGGAAGGACTTGAATCTAAAATGAAGCAAGACACATGAAATGTAGGAAAACAAAACTGACAGTTACTCAAACAGAAACTTTTCTGAATTATATGTTAGTCAAATATTGCCCTTTTGTCTTGTAAGCCCTTGAAAATATTTTTTTGCTGATTTAAGAACAAAGTCTTTAACAGAGCTCATGCTCATCTGATATCACCTCATAAACAGATCACACCTGTGTGTTGGCAGGATAATTCATCTGCTGTATGAATTGTTCAGCATTCTTCATGGCAGCCTTTCTCTCTTGTGGGTTTGCATCTTTGCCTGGTTAAAACAGAAGGATAATAATATATGGGAAAGGGCAATGAGCTCACAGATCCTGCAAAACAGAGATGTCCTTGAGCTAGGTTCTCTTCAACATTTTCTCAGTCTTGAACAAACACAAATGCTGGACATAGCATAAGCAAGAAGATCCACACAAAGCTGAACGGCCAAAACAGTACCTCAGTGGCTTTGAAAACAGTTAAAATAAAATAAAGTAATTGGAAAGGGAGCATTCTTTTTTGCTTTGTGCATGCTATTCTTAATATCTATTTGGTTCAAGGTACAAGAAGACCCTGGCTTTTTTCTCTGAATCTTCCTTTGCTGGGCTGCAACGTGGTGAATAAAGCTGCTCTCCAGAACTGCCTCCACTTCTTCAGGGAGCATCACAGTCCTAGTAAAAGAAACCCCCATTTCATCTGGCTAGGCTGTGCAATTTACCATCACTCTTCCCCACCTATTGCTCCTTATTCAGTCTTGCTCAGGGTTAGGCATCTCTGAAAGTCTCTGTGAGGTGACACTGTATCAGGTTTGTGTCCCAGCTGGCCGTCAGTGACTACACTCCAAAGACCTCTTAGTCTAATAAGGTGCGCTGATAAGCTGTTCATTGTATTCCATTTCGAATGCGACTATTAGCAAAGTAATTCACACTCCTCAGCTTAGTGGTCTAAGGATTTCCAGCAGAGACAGTACCTGCAGCCTCCCAGCGCAGGGGTGAGAACCACGGTCTAACAGGGGTTTTCCACACATTATTGTTACCAGCAGTAGCAAGCCTAAACTGTATTTTATGCCAGATCCTATTGGCTCGGTTCTTCTAGGAGCTGTCAGGTAGAAAACCAGTGAAAACCAGGAATCAGGGGGTCAGGCAGACCTTAGGCCATCTGAGCACAATGCTCCCAAAATGTTTCCCTAACTGCAAATGAAGTTTCAAGCAAAATGCTTACAAGTGCTTCCTGGACTGAGTTCAGCAGTTTGACAACTGCATAGATTCATTATTTGCTATTGCAAATGGTAAAAAGTAATGAAAATGCCACAGAATAATTAATACAATGCCTCAGACAAAAACGGGAAGATATTTAGCACTGGATGCAATGGTAGCACCACAACAGCTACAAGGTGTCCAGGCATAATTCCCCAGTAGTAGTCTTTTCCTGGGAAATGTTCAGTCAAAGCAATTGCAGACACTCCTACAAGCACTGGTGGTACCACAGAGAAATATTCATAAGAAAAAAAAGAAGGATCAAAGTATTTGCAAGGTTATGCTTTTAGTTAATACATGGGACATTCACCTTTCAGTTTCACACCTTTGTGGAGCAATATATGGAAATATAATATCTACCCATTATCAAACCTTCAGCGTCCAGATTCTGTCACAGAAGATATGGATTTGATGACAATATACAGAACTTGTAGAATTCTTCATGTTTGTTTTGTAATTGCCATTTAGATAAGCATTTAAGCACCCAAACTTACAGATACCTTAAAAATTGCCAGAACCAAGTGAGCAATCCTTGCCCACTGACCACACCAAGGAAGAACTGTGTGCAGCGTCCAGTCAGTATTAAATTCTTGCTAGTGAACTGAGGTGGTTGTATTAACTCCTTAGATATGTCTGTACAGCTTCTGCATTTGCAACAGAAATGGTCTCTTACCTTTCCACACAAAGATCTTCCTTGCAGCACCGTTGTCCAAAATGAAGCACTCCTCAGACAGA
Source organism: Microhierax caerulescens (assembly GCA_035590215.1). Lineage (NCBI taxonomy): Eukaryota > Metazoa > Chordata > Aves > Falconiformes > Falconidae > Microhierax > Microhierax caerulescens. The sequence goes on along the minus strand of JAVJGJ010000047.1, from coordinate 80,616,411 downwards.
AGCATAGCCATGGAGAAGGGGTTTTCCTCTGCTACCACAGACACTTTCATGGATCCACTTGCATCTGACACCTAAGAAAGGTATGATTTCAAATTTAGATCAACTCTGGCTTTTGTAACAAAATTAATTTCTTCTCCAAAAATTACTACAAAAATAAGTGGCCATTTCTATATAAATGATGATATGAAATTTGTACGCTGCTGGAAAGTAAGGTAGGCTGATTTTTTTGTTTCATTTCATTTTACATCCAACAGAGGGAGATGCAGTGTTAATTTTAGTGAGTGTTGGATGCCTGTATCACAACTTCTTAAAATGTATCAGTTTCCCTTTCACTTTCAATTTGATTGTTCATTCAGAGAACACCTCAGAGTTAAAAAGTCTGTATTTTCTTCAGCTCCTCCTGTATGCTCAGCTGAACTAGTGGAGTCCCTAGGTGTCATCTTCTGCTACCAAGCAAACTTCACTGAAGCCAAAGGTACATACACGTGCTGAACATGAGGATTTGTTAATTATAATAAAATAGTCCTGCACTGATATTAACAAGTGAAATACCTACAGTTCTTTAGTTGGAAACTGTAATATAAGATCTGTTGCAGAATCTGCTTTGTAACCTCCAGTGCCACTGTCAGGTCATATAGGCCTTTAAAACCTTTTAAAATTCACTCCTGCATGACTGAAAAGACCAGTTATTACTACCGAAAAGAAATTATTACCTTTTAGAATTAAATAGTAATTTAAAATACATCATTATATCTGTATCTTGGTTTGTATATTATGGAAACACAAGAGGAAAGTTACCACTGCATACACAAATAAGAATCAACCATTATACCTGCTGTGAGGGCTCACCCTAGACCCCTCTCCTGACTCTGACACTCGCGGTTATATTGTAGCACATCTAAATTTAGCTAACAGGGCTATTGTTAGCAGGACCTGTGTACTTAGAGGGACTTACTAGATACCCACAGAATTTTCTGAGAGTTCTCAGGATTCCAAAACTCACTGCAAGCACTTTTGTTTTCTCTAGTACTGTCTTACTACAATAGTCCTGATCATACATGCGGGCTTTCTTTTTCTTCTCCGCTCCCTTCAAAAGCCTGCTACAAAGATAAATATGTGCCAGATTTTTTGGCCAAAATGGAATGATTAATGGCACCTTAACACAGCACATGGACAAGGACTAAGAATGGCCTCATAACAACGATCACCTCATACAGGCTTCTTGTAAACCCCGATAACATACATGGGTAGGGGAAGGATCACAAAACAGGCAGAGAGGGGTGGCTCCATCCTGCTGTGGTCTGTGGGATGCAGGAGCTACGGAGGGAGCGACTCACCTTCTCTCACACTTCCCAGAAGCTTCGAAGCTACTCTAAATGGCACCTAAAAGGTCACACACATGGAGATCCAGCAGCACTTAGTGCTGTCAGAGTGTTGCCGTTTGTTGACCAAACCCTTCTTTAAGGACTATGGGGAAGGGAAGACAGTGCATGGTATGCCAGTGAAAGATTATTTTCTGTCACACAAGGCAATCTTACTCCATGAGCCAGAGTACAAAGTGCTGAAGAGGAAGGTCCAGATCTCAATGCTAATGTCAAAATGTATTATTGCAGTCTTCAGGAAAAAATAATCTTTTTTTGTTGGAAGAGGGGAGGATAGCATCTTTTCTACATTTCATTTAAAATACCTCCTTTTCCAAATACTCTCTTCTTTTCTCAAGTGGGAGAATATGAAAGAAAGGGGAGAAGATGCACAGTGAAGAGAGAAAATACAGGCCTGGAAAAAGTTTGGGGGTTTTATTTCACAAAAAGAAATATTTGTATAGCCTTGTATATAGATAAAATACTGTATTGTTAGTTTGAAGAATAAATTCCACGCCTCCTCTAGGAAAGAGCAGTGTACCTAGTACAACATAAGGAAAAAGCATAACTTCACTGAATATAATAATAAAACTCCTAATGATTTAAATGGAGTAAATATTTAATAGAGTTTTTTTTAAAGGTAATTTTCTGGCAGTCGTGCTGTCCTAGTCAGTGTTAAGCCATTGCAGGTGAGGAAAGAATAAAAAGGGCAAAAGAAAGGAGGTTTGCATTCAATTTTTTTTTTTAATTTATATATAAAATATAACATCACTACCCCTCTTTCAAACTCTACTAAGAATAACTAAATCATATATGGCTACTAAAACTCTCACTGTTAAAATCAAGAAGACAGGAAATAATAGTTTAATGCAAGACCAATTAATTATTCTTTGACCTGCACTGAGTGGTTCACAGGCCATGCTTGTTTCCTAAGTAAATATAACTAATCAGGGTTTTTTTCCTCAAATTACCTGGGCTGTCTTGATTGATGTCCTTTAAGAAACTTGTCCATAGGCTGCAAATCAACTACCACAACTGCAGTTCTGCAACTGAAGCCAGAACTCCGTATATGAGGGCACTACGTGTATGAATACTGTTGAGTGTACCTAACCAAAAAAAATATGTATGACTTACCATATACAGTTTAGCGCTTTTCCTGTTTGTAATATCAGCCAGCTCATCATCATCTTCATCACTGTCAGGAAGTGCTGGCTTGCTCCCTAAGACCTGTACAAGTGAATAACAAATTCAATGCAGAGAGAGTAGGTTCTGCAGTATAAATACTTAAAACTGAAGTGTTTTGTCCTGGTAATCAGTCAGATTGGGATCATCTTTGCATATAATCCAATCTAATACCAAACTCATGGGTTGACTTGTTCACAAACATATGGGTAATTTTAAATAACTGTCAGACCTACAGCAGCTTTAGATCCATGTTGCCTTTCCTGCAAGCCAACTTGCTGGTCATCTATGGACTAGGATAGGAAATTATATATACAGAAAAACTTCAAAAGACACATGGACACACAAATGCACAGAACAGAAAGGTTTATGTAATCCTGTTCTATGTGTGTGTTTATATGTCTGTCTTCCCCTTTTCCTCCCAGTAACTTCTAAACTGTCGGCAAGCACATCTTACCATTTTTGGATTGTTACTCTTAAAATGTTAAAGAATACTAAGATTAAAGCTGACAAAGTGAAATATATGAGTTGAAATTATCTTTTAAAAATTTCAAATTGGCAATATAAAATACTGGATTATGAGTTAAAAAATCTTAACAATTAGATTCTTAAACCCATTTTAAAGGGGAAAAATTAGCTAAGGTCTTAAAAAAAATATGGGGTGAGAAAAACGTTTTCTTCCTCTACCACCAGAGTATCAATTTTACTGCTGTGGTTGTTTTACATCATAGTAGTTTTACACCATGGGTAAAGTTATAACACCTATTACTATGAGCAATTTACAGAGGTTCATCAAGAGTATGTTATGGTCAGATAGTCATTATTAGATCTTAGTTACCCTTTCTTAATGATCTTTTCTTAATGTTTCATACATGACTAGATCCAAAGTTACATCCATTATGTTATGGATTTCTATGAAACTATGTCCCAGAGTGAAGGTAGTAGTAATTAGTACATTTGAGTATATATTAACATCAAGCACAAAGGGCAGTGCCAGCCTTCCCATTGACACAGTGCATTTGCATATAACATGGAGTCACATGCAAAAACACTGTAAATATTTGACAACAGGGAAGCCTAATAAAGGATACAGATGGAAAGAAACTGGAAAAAAAATACAGCCTAAATATTTAGTATAAATCTGCCATCTGGAATTTCCTGACCTGGTAAACCCAGTAAAATAGAAAAGGGGGAAAAAAAAAACCCCCAAACTAAAAAGCTTTGTTAAGTGTGATTGTTACAGTTTATGCTAAAATATTTCACTTGTACTCACTGAAGACAAAAAAGTAACAACTTGTGTTTTTAAGAAAGATGTTAGTGGTAGCTCTTCAGTAGTTATCACTCAGCATTTCCTGAAGTTACGCCACAGTGGCTGCAGATTTACCAACGTATAGGCTAAGCAGGACTACAAGTTCATAGCAGAGTTCCATCATGCTGGTGAATGGCTAAAACCAGTGGGTATATGTGGCGTTTCAGCACATGGTTTCTGAAAATGTTTCCCTTCCCAGGTTTTCACGCTAACCAGCAGCCTACGTGCAAGCTATAGAGCACCAAGAATAATGTTGCCTTTGTAATGCAAGGGTCAGAAAATTGCCAAGTAACAGGCATGCTTCTTTACCTGAACAGACATAGAATAGGTTTGAGGGGTTTATTACATTTGACTTTCAGTAACAAGAGGGTAAAAGAATCTTTAAAACTTCCAGAAGTCCATACTCACTAGTTCTCTGCTTAATTAGGTATTTCCAGAAAAAAAATACACCAACCCCGCCATGACACGCACACACAGAGTGATTCCTGATACAGTTAAAGTCAGCGTTTTCCTGTGTCATGTATATAGGATACCTGTGGCACTACAATTATTCTGCAGCTTTGTTTTAAGTTGCTTAAAGTGATAGAAAATAAAGTACTCTTAAAATTATATATTTTTTAAAAAAACTATGAAAGTGCTACTCTGAATATTTTTAAACAAAGCTAAGTTGGTGTTTGTAAATGCATCTTGACAGAAGCAGCCCCTCTAATCACAGCAGTCTAAGCACTACTCTCGGGTGGCAATTAAACCGAGCAGCCTCTATAATGTAAAAACTGGGCTTTAAAATTGGCCCCAGCACAATTTAGACTGCTGGTCTGACCCGTTAGTGTCTTGAAACTGCATGTAGAAATGCTTTCCTGAACTAGACAGAGAACTACTGTCAGAGTCCCTAAGTCTTATCTTGGGAAATCTCAGTTCTTCAGTACTGGCACAGAGACACGGGTCAAAACCTCCTTTGTGCAGATGCAGTTACAGGTATGAGATGAACAGCCCTGGAAGGGGCAGAGACATTCTGGTGATTCTGAGGAAATCCACTCACAATTCTCTAAACAGCAGCTTGCACAGTAGCTTCTCTGGCAAAAGCTAGCTCCTTACTTCAGCACTGGTGAGCAGAAAAGGAACATTATTCATTTTTGTAATTCTTTTTTTTTCAGATAAGCCCAAAAATAAACAAAGAAGGGTCCTGAGGGTACCTCCTTCTCCTGCATTTGAAGTCACAGTTGCTTGTAGATCCTGGTATTTTGCTGACCCTTGTTAAAAAGGAACAAGACGTGCTTCTCCTCCCACCAGGTAAGAAAATCCAGGACTTGTGAGGAGGGCTGTGCAGCCAACACAGCTGTTAGAATAAACCTTGAGCTGAATCACTAATGGGTATGTATAGCTGTGTATGTTGGTATCAAAAATAGAAGATGATACAAGTTTAAAATTACCTAAGGCATGCAAAGACACCAATTGTGAAGAGATTCACTGTGCACTATATATACTCAATATATGAAGTGATATGGTATGAAATATATGTAGCCAGTACACTTCTATATTGCTAGAACAACTTAAGTCATTCCCACCATGCATTAATTTCAGCCATTTTATTTTATAGACTGGAGGATGAGACAAATCACAGAAGGAAAAATTCTGTGCTTGCACAGAAAGCAATTTATGCTGAAAAAACTGTTAAGTTCTGTCCCAGAGAAACACCTTCCAGAGAAGTTCTCTTTCCTCCTTCTAAGGCAAACTCCCGTGGTACAGCTGAGTCCACATGCAGCCACACATATGCCTGGATGTTATGACAACTGATAATTTTATCAATAAGATTATGAAGTGTGTATTGAACAACAGCTAACTGCTATACTGGAATCAGGTTGTATTGTTAACTAAGCATATGGCTGGCTGAGCTGCAGCTCTCCAGGCACCTCACCTTTATACAGACGTGATGCACCAAAAAAGAAAACAAATCATGCCAGCTGAGACTACAGTCAAAGGTTCCCAAAGCTTTTCAGCAAAGTTCCCCAATAAAATGACTTAAATCAACAGATAGTTTAAAGGACATTGAGTCTTGTGATTCTCACCTACATATACTCTTAGTTTCACACAAATCCTGTGGTAGCTATATACACAGGACTTTGCTCATGTAATTCTCCCTATACAGTCAGGCTGCTCCACTGGGTCTTTACATCTTATGACCCAGTGTACTGACAGCCCTAGGCTGGCTCTCCCAGGCTGCTCTTAACTTCCAAGCCCCTGACTCACAAATCTGCCAAGAATTCAGACCCACAAATCTGCAGACCTACACACCTGAAAATAGCAATGCTCTCTCAGGAATGCAAAACAGCCTTGCCACACTTTTCCCCAGCTGTCCAACCATACTAGCAACTTCAAACCACACCTCTCACACAGGCACATGCACATGTTTTGAAACCACTTTTAAAATAATTGTTACAATTTTTATTCTTTACTGCAGTAGAAATAATCTAAAGAATGATTAGGGACCCTGAAAACACACCCATCCCCTAGCTTCTTCATTTTTGGGGCTTAGTATCTTTCTTTGCAGCTGCTGGTTTCCAAATCGCAGAGACTTTTCATATCACTTCACCCTATCTGCCATTGACAGATTACAGTGTCAAACCACCCCTCGCTCTCTGTTGCTCCACCACAGAATGATGCTTATCCTCTCCCATCATTGCTTGCTGCATGCAGGTTTGCCAGAGTCCTGGAGAAAAGCACAAGCAGCTCTGGCCTCAGTGAAGGTGCACGCAGGCGTAGTGATGCTATTCTGCAGTGTGCACACCCTAACCTACCCATATACGTGAGGCTCTTTAACCCCTCAAGGCTTCACAGCTGTTTCAGAATAACACATGCCCATAGCAGGCTACAGCAGAGCCTACCCTGCTTCGCATGGCTGTAGCCTAATGCCAGTTTACCTCTCAAAGAGAGCATCACACTGTTGAGTTAGTGTTGTTTTAGAAAAAACTATTCATTAGCTCCAAACCTTTAGATCTTGTCTATGGGAAGTATAACAAAGTTGATTAGCATTAATTTAAAAAAGGTTTGGGTTTTTTAAGTTGTATTAAACCTTTACATTGACACTCATAGGTTAGTGCAAGAATATCATAGTGGAAACCAATAGCACATCAGTTCCCCTACAACTGTCCAAGTTCACTCTTGTGGTAAACACAATGTAGCTCATCCTGTCTGCAAACCCATAATCCCCTTTCACATTCTTACATGCACAAGCTCTTTGTAAATATCTACACCCCTTCAGGGAATTGCAGAAAACAGAGCCAAAGTTTTTAATGACAAGTGAAATTCTACTCCATTTCCCTTAAAAAAAATAAAAGAAATCACAAACAAAAGGTTTCTAAATCTGTAGGAATGTGACAAAGCAAATAATTTAAAATAAACTCATCAGAAGAAGAAATTTATCAAACATTGTCGTCAAAACTGGAGAAGCCAGCTCTGCATCATTAAATAGTTGATATTGATTTAATGGGAGCAAGAAGTTGAAAGAGTTCACTGAGGCTGAAAATCCAACTAGGAAAACAATACTTGAAGAACATGTCAAGTGAAGGTTAATTAAGAGAGAAAACCTTTTTTTTTCATTTCACTTGTGTACACTAAGGCTAGCACTGTGTTTGTGTTTCATTTTACTCTACACAGTTTGGATTAGGTTCCTCCTCTGAAACTGAACTATTTGTTGTGGCCCTGATCCCAAGCATCGGATGTCAAAAATACTCACACTCCTCTCTTTATATGCTAAGAGCAAGAGAAAGAAAAGCAAGACACTTACATAACTTAAAGCTGTCTGGTGGGCCTGATGTTTTATTACTTAATACTTTTGGAAAACAATCAAGATTAGTAGCTCATCATTTACTTTCTTGCATGGTCTAACACAAGCAAGTATATCCTGCTCCAGTAAACTCCAGTACACGCGTAGGCTATGACAGAGAATGAACCCTCCATGCAAGACAATAGGTCTTAACTACGTTCACCACACAAACTCTTTGATAAATACAGGCTTAGATTTTTATTAACCTTCAAAGCAGAGAAGAATAATACAAGGACTCTCTCTCTGAAATAAATACTGCTTCAAATATCTACTCCAGTAGCCAGTAAAAGGAAAAAAGCCCAGCAGAGAGGTAAGGGGATGAACATATCTTTTCACTAAACTGCTCCCAGGTAGCCAGCAAGATTTCTGTCTGAAATTGCCTCTCACTAGCAATTTGAGCAACAACAGAAGAAATTACACACTCGCCTCGAGCAGACCTCCCACCTGCCTGAACAGAGATTGAAAATAAGATGGAAACAGCCAAAAATGCACTGAGAAGCAGACAAAGGGTTATTTTATGATAACAAATAGTTCTGGCATGCTGTTAATTTTTTGGGGTTTAATATTTCATTTATCAAAAGGACTTTCTGGTATTAAGGGCTAAACCTGATCTGTATGCATTCAGATTGCTATCAAATAAAAAGGCATCAGTTGCTCATGGCAACTTTTGATGCATAAATTATGGCCTAAATTTTTAGCCAGTTTCTGCTGTCTCAGGAATTTCAAATTAAAATCATAATGTTATTCATAGCTCTATGCTTAACTTCCTAAAACTAGGACATTCGACTTTGGCAGCTTTTTATACAGTATTTGCAACTTCGCTTATCTGTCTGGGATAATTTGAATATAAAGATTTTACTGGTATGATAACAAAGGTCTAACATTAATTTTCCACTCTGTGAAACGGGCCATGGATAACACGTTCACAAAAAAAGAATCTACACCAGTCTTGACAGTACAAATTCAATGTTTTTCCACAGTTTGCCTCCAAGGCAAAACAAGTTACCTTCTGTCCTGCTGGGACTGCGCAGCTGGCAGTATCTAAGCTAGCTTTTTACACTGAGACTGGGTGTGCATGAAATGAGTTGAAACCCCCAGCCTACATTATCTTCAAATGCCCGGCATTTAGGATGCCTCCAAGATGATCAGTGATCCCACACTAAAGAAACGGGGAGGGTGAATGGCAGTAACTATGCAAACAGCAGTCTTTTTGTTACCATTAATGCTGCTGAACATTGAGAATTGAGCTGTTCAGTGACTTGCCTACCCGAAGCATAATTAAAAACGCAGTAAGTAATCACCTCTACATCTTTTTTGCATCTACACTAGTCCTTTCTACCTCATTAATCTTACTCCTTTGTTACATCCTCCTGTGATGCCAGCAGAAGTATTAAAAATGAGACCCAAATCCTGCAGACTTGCACATGTGCTTGAGATGCCTGTTTTTTCTGCTTTATTGGGACATAAAGTTAGGCACACACTGAAGTCTTTGTAGCTTTGCAGATCTCTGTTTGAAAGCCGTGTGGATAAAAAAACTTATGTGCTGCATGACAGCACATGTTTAACTGTTGGAAAATAATGGAAGTAAATCAGTAACTAATGCCAACAGGGAGCCTCAGACACAAAAAATATTTATCTGCTAAAATCCACAAACCTCCCAGCTTTTCATTCCTTAAGTGCCTCCAATTTGCAGCAGGGCATTTGCAGTGCCACCACACAGACTGGTCCCAAGGCTGTGGCAGGCTGGAGCATGTCAATACTGGAGTATAAAGAGGAGTATGGCAAATATTCTGTGAAGCTTGAACTGGACGCAACTGGCAGCCAGCGACCCTGGTAGAAAAAGCGTTCCCCGGGGCTGCACAGCTGCTGGAAGGAGCAGCAGGCAGCTGTGATACATAACAACATCAGGGTGAGCAGAGGGAGCTGCAACAAGGTGTTTCAGCACTTAGTCTGTAAGATGGGAAGGTGGAAAAAGCTACTCAGGGAATGACATATGTCCCTAGTGCACCACTGGCTGTATTCACAAGCTCAGCATTTCCAGTCCAATACAGCCCAACATCAGGTATGTCAGCAGATCCTGTCTGAATGTTTCTTTCACCTAGATGTCTAAGAGATAAATCCTGTATATCCTGCTTAGCTCTTTGAAAATAATTTCCTCCTGCTTTTTTAAATGTAAATTTTATGTAAAGGATCCAAAATGTTCAACAAGGGGACTATGATTTACAGCTCTAAAAAATTGGAAGTTGCAGCACTGATTACTGCAGTATTTAAATCCATCTTAACATACCTACCTCTTATTTTTACAGGTAAAGCCAGATAGCATCAAACTCTCAGACACTTATGTAAGCAAAAGACCTGGCCCTAACAACCTGCTTTGCAGTAAATACAATAACTACATTTACATATTTCTTCAACATTACACACTTGGTGGTGGTGGAAATACTGAACTGATCCCACAACATGTGGAAAAGTTTCTTCTATACAGTTGTTCTTCACCCTTGCCAAGATGTGAGCAGACTTTTACTCCAGTGTTATATGGCCTGGATAGGGAACAGCAATCTGCATATGCAGATTTCTCTGCAAAAAAACTACAAAAGTTTCCTCCCTGAGCCCTCCCGTACTGCAGAACTTTCATTAAGGAAAATTCAAAGGCAACCAGAGATCACTTGAGAGTTGCTCTGCACAGGAGTTGGGATGAGGCAGACCTAGCAGTGAGGGCACGGAAATGAATTCCTTTCAAGGTGTATTTGTGTTGGGGAGATGCTTGATTCCAGAAAAAAGCATCTCACTGAGCTTTTTACACAGCTAGGAAATTCTGCCCTTTCAGTTCTTCTCCATTAAATATCCCTGTTGCTAGAAAGTACATGGACATAACTGCTAACAACTCCACGTGGAGATTACTAACAATTCCTTTCTTTGGCCTTACCTTTTTAATTATGCTCATTTAATAACTGAAAATTATAGTGGTTTTTCATCAATAGATTTCTTGATGGTCTAGCACAGAAAGAAAAAAGACATTACAAATGCCATTAATATTCTAACATGTAATTATAAGATTATAACTAACGCTTTAACCTTGCAAGTGCTACATCTGCTGAAGAAGAAAACAACAGAGACAAGTGGTTTTCTCACCCATAAGAATGCAAATGAGACAGGTTATAATTTAATTGCAAGCACTTCCAGAAATTCACTATGATTTTAGAAATTCACTAAAATACCTAGTATAGAAGCATCTTTGCTAGCATAAGAAATTAGGTTTGCAACCATCTATTATTAGAGCTGTTCATAAATGATTTAGTTCATGCCATGCAGTATGATACACCTGAACATTTTCTTAAGTAAAATTTCTAATGCAGACACTGAAATTCCTATTTAGGGAATTAATTAAAAGCCTGACTTCCAGATGTACTTGCCACCTGCAGCTCCTATTCAGTTCCCTGTCATTTAAGTACCTGGCTTCACGTAGCCTAGACTGAAAACTGCAGCTTGGAGAACATTATGGGTAACTCACAATGTTGCGGAAGAGTTCTCCTTACCAGCCTCGGCTGTTCTCGGGCAAAACCCCTGCTGATTTTCTACCTGGACCTGGGGAAAACACTGGGTCAGATGTTCAGATGGTGCAAAGCAGCTAAGCTGTACTGATAACCAGGACACACATGCTTTGACTGAGTATAGGTTACATAATTGAGTCCTTTAAAAGCAAATTTGCTTCAAGTAAAAGGACTGTCCTCAATGAAGGAGAAACATTCTCTAATTAGGAAAACAGGACAGCTTGAAACTGGCTCCCTGCAGGGCAAGGGGTTTGTACTTTGTATTCACATTCATAGCCCATCATAAATTTTAATTAAACACTGTGATGATTCATAACCTGCCACTCCTCAGATTAGACAGATGTTGCTGTGAAAGGCACACAGCCATGTATAGTATTTTTGCCCTGGAATCTTTTGAGTTCATAACCTGTAAACTCACACTGTTCAAAATGGCAAGGCCCAAACTGCACTCTTGCTGACACCTGCACATATCCAAAACCGTTCCAGTGAAGAAGCACATTTGTCTTCCTGAGGGGTAAATTTGACCCATAGTTTCAAAGCAGCCTGAGAAAGTTGTCTGTTCATTTGAGTAGCCGATGCAACTACAGGCAGTAACTACAGCTAGTAGTTCTGCTATTTTCTGCCCATTAGCCTTCTCAAATCTTTGCATTCTCATGAAAATGTAGTTAAGCTCTCTGTGTCTGACTGCACAGCTGAGTCTTTGCACTGGGAACTGGTACAATTTCCATTGTCCTCACCCCCCTCTCAATGCATTTATTTTCCTTTGTACATGACTGTTCTGCCCTGGGACTGAAATTAATTTCAAGTATTTATTTCACAAAATACCCTGGAAACTTGTCTGTTTTTTCCAACTGTCTCAATTTAGATAATAAAAGATATGACTTTGGCTTACATATTCCCAAAGCCATGGATAATTTGGCCTAATATGACTTCATTAAAGTATTATTCATATTGTGCGTTTTCTTGTTAGTGAACAGGTCAGAGTGGACTATAACAGTTACATGCAATTCATAGCTTATGAACTCACAGAATTTGAGTAAAACTGTGTACAAGCTACATGATTAAATAATTGTTTAATCCCTAACAAATACCTGGAGTTTGTATTCCACAAAAGAAATTACCCTTCCTCCAGCATCACCCTCACTCTTACCGTTCCTCCACTCCTCTGTATACAAAACAAACTTCTCCTTAGCATGACTAGACCTCATAATATAACCACAAGCAAGGGAACAAGAAAAAACACAAATGTTATGAGCGCAGCCGTAGCAGTTTTTGCTTTTCCAGAGTTGTGATGTCAGATCCTATTCTTGCTGGCTCTGGGAAAGGAGCAGGTACCAAACCAGCAGGGCTCGCACTGCTTTTCAAGCCTTGTGAATGATCCATGTGATGGGACTGGACACTGCAGGAACCTGCCTAGCTCCTTCAGAGAAGCGTGACCTTGGCACTGCCAAACCCTTTTATGCTAGTTACAAGTCACAGCAAGTCTTAGTTTTTCACACCTACCTCACCGTGCTCTGTGCTGCCCTTGGAAATTATCTTTGTTTTGCAGCAAATAATTTTTAGGGGCTTTAATTTAACAAGGAGGATTGTGACAGTCCTGGTCTTTTGTCCATATGCACAGACATCCGTCCAAGTTTTAAATTTAAGGTTTACTGGAGCTTGATGTTGCGGTGATGCTTGCATTATATGGGTCTCTGGAGAAGTAGCCTCTGTAACTTACATATGCAACAGGATCTTTTTATTTTCTGTGCTCTTGAGGTTTTATCCACAGGCATGACTGCCTGAGCATTGTGTGGTGATACCAGTCCCTTTCCAGTTACAGAGGTAGACAAGCGTGATTGGCTGTAATACGATCAAATCATTCCCATGCCTCCGTGCGTAGTATTTATTTACACCATAGGCAAAACCAATCATCACTGAACACAATGGCATTCAGGAATTCTCAGGACTAAGCATTACTTAGGAACTTTAAAATGGAAAATGGAGGCGGAGAAAGGCTGCATTATCAGAGAGGAGGAAGAGGTTCCCTCTGTTGCTCAATATTCAAACTAGCTGAATATTTACACAAGTATTTTAGAAGTGAGTTTGTACTCATCTATTGTAAGGCCACTAGAACCCTAACAAAACCAGGCACACGACAACTGCAAATGTTCAGTAAACGGAAGGTGTGGCAATTTTTTTTTTAAATGCAGAAGAGCAATTTCAAAGACGCATACTAATATGATCCTTCATTTCCCTGTGGTTTTAGACCTCAGCAGCCAAAACTGTAGCAACCACATGGTTGCAAGAACTGCTGTTTCAAGGGAATAATTTGTAGGGGAACAATACAACTGTTTGAAGAATCATAGAGTTTTGACTGCAGAGAATACACAACCATACTGGGAAGTGTTAGCTGAACACTCATGATTAAGTAGAAAGGACAGATCCAGGCTCAATACTTAGTTTAGTTAAAACTCAGTCTATCCTACTTTTTAATTGGCCTGCAGACAAACCATTACTGCTGCCTGAGATACTTAAAACATATCACAAGGAGATGAGTCTATGTTGTCGTAACAGTACTGTCAATCTAAAAATCTGTTAGGGTGTTCAATATTTCAAATTATACAAACACACTTCAGACTTTCTCCTCCTCTCCTACTTCATCTCTAGAGGTGTGATATCAGTTGAAGGTGTCTGTGTGCTATGCATCGAGGATTGGGTGCTTTGTATCTTTCCCATGGGTGACTCAGAACTGAATTTCTGTGTTCTCTGCAATACTGCAAGCAGCTTCACCTTGCTGCCCAACTAGAAAACGTCGCCATTACAGATATTTCCAATTTGTTTCTCCAATTTGCCAATAATCAGAAATCAAGCACAGCTTACACAGTCACTGCCAAACAGTGGACATGAATTTCACTGGAGAAAGGAAACGGGGTACTTCATTTACTCATCCCACTCTCCACTTCCATAATGCTAAATAATGAAATCATAAAAAAAAAGTATTTTTAAAATTTAGCTTTCCCGGTTTTGTCCTCTCTTCAGAATTAGAGCATAGATTCCAACTACAGCTAGAAAAGAAAACTGTCTACCCTGAGCATGGCTACCTCATAACTATGACTGCTCTCTCAGACCCTGGCGATCTCAGTCATCTCTTGGGTACCCAAATGCGGTGCTGTGAGATCTCTGCTTACCACTGCAAGCAGTCAGGACACACATTGGTGTTGGTGCAGAGGGCCCAAGGGGGTTTCCAACAGGGCTAGCAACTGATCCTAGAGGATTTTGGTCCTAGGTTAGCTTTAAAACCATATGTTTAACTTTCCTTTTGGTTAAAGGAAAAAAAAAAAAAGTGTAGCTAGCTCAGTGGTCACTCTAGAGCAACCAAAATGACTCAAGCATTGCTAAGATCTATTTTTGGATTGGTCACATGGAGGTGAAAAATTTCCTGTAATACAATTTGAACATTCAGGCCTAAGATGCAGCAGAATGAGTAACTCTATTCAGCTGTTTACATGTGAAAGTCAGAGCAGAGTTGGCATCTGGTAAATTTTGCTATGGGCAGCCGTGACTGTGGAGACCCGTCACAGTTACTGAGCAACAACAGCAGCAATCTGTCCAAGGTGGTTGGTTTATTTTTTTTTTTAATTTCCAAGGCAGCAACCCTGTACAGTACTGCTTGTTTAAACCCGCCAGTCCACACCTCACCTGAGTGTGAACACAGAGGTGAAACCAAGTAGATAAATACTTGTGATGCGCTTGCATAGAAAGTTTCTGTCTCATCTTCACAGTCAAGGGGTTGTAGTGATCTCTACAGTATCTTAAGAGATGACCCATGTGCCTACTGCAGGTCTGAGCTTTCCAGACATGCTGTGCAAGCACACGACAGTCACTGTTCCCAAGTGGTCCCTAGTCACTACAGCAGATGAAAAAAGGGCTTGCTGCTGACAAAGCTGCTAACATACCCAGCTTCTAGCTCGTCCCCTTTCCCACGGTGAGCAACCTGTGAATTGCTGGCCTGCCACAGCAGTTCATCCAGCCCTACTGTATGCTCCAGACAGCTGTCTCCCATGGGCTAATTGTTCAAGCAGTGCCAGCCTGTTCCCAGTTCTTGATAAAAACGGCAGTTGGGAGACAGCAACTGCCCTTGTCAGACCAGTTCACCTCACCTGCAGCTCCCCAGCTCCCACTGGACAAGGGGGCTGGCCAGGAAACACCAGCCCAGCACAGCCACTGCTGCCTCTGCTAACCCCGTAGGAGGACAGAAGTCTGCCAGGGTTTGTTGAATCAGCCCGAGTCTTGGCTCTGTGGTGAGGCACGGGCACAGCAGCCTTGCTTTACTGGCTGGGAGACACGACTCTATGCTTAAGGAGTAGGGATAAGATCACTATAGGCTCTTTATGTTGGTACTCACGGTGGGTATCAGCCCCTGCCTGGTGAATGCTGTTCTAGCAGCACTGCGTGAGCACATGTAGCCACTGAAAGGGAAGATTTCCAGCTGAAAGGAGGAGGAATCATTCCTGACATTTATCAGAGAAGATAATTTTAGGAAATCTCATTCTGATTTCTGTGGCATTCTGGATGACAAAATGAATAATTAAAGTACATAATTATTTTGCTTAGAAAATAAGTCGACATTTTTCTAAGCAAGCTAGAGGTGCCAAAAATCCATCCTTCCTGATGCAGAGGGAAGAAGCAAGCAAAATACTAGTTTCAGGGCAGTCATCTCAGGCAAGTGCCACAGCAAGTTAGAAACAATTTTGTAGGAACAAGGAGAAAGCCAAATGAAGAGCACCAGGAACTAAACATAATTTGTGCTGAGATAGGGATTAATAAGTTTTATGTTTGTGAGGTTAACTTCTTCCTGGCTTAATAGCAGCACATTTCAGAGCTTGGACTGGGACAGCCCCAGGTGAGCTGCAGACCCTGTTATGTGAGCAGCACTTCCCAAAGCAAGGCTACCTAGCATAATGCAGGCTAGAAGGGAAGCCCTGGCTGCCGACAAACTCACTTGAATCAGACTTATTACAGTGACAGCAACAGAAGCCATGAACCTACTTGCACTGAACTACCCATTTTTCTTCCCTCTATATATTCACAGTCTAACAGGAAAAGCAGAAACTTCTTCATACACTACTGAGCAAGTGAAGAAAAGATTTATTCCCTGATACAGTAACAAAGCACCACAGGATCAAAACACAGCCTTGGCATTTTTCCTGCTCTTAGTCATGCGTCAAGGTTGTTACAAAACAAGCTGCACGCAGCTGAAGAAGTCTGGCAAACAGATGTAGGGGTAAGGCTAGCATATCCCAGCCGCTCAGAGCCTGTCAGGGGGAAGAGGCAGCTGGCCTTCTGATGGCCATCCCTGCAGCAGGCCCACATCCTTGCTGCAGCAGCACAGAAGTCCAACCTTGCATCTGCATCTGTGCCTTCGTTGGGTAAGTGGTGCAACATGCAGCTGTTCTGATCAATGCTCCCAACTCCCATGAGCTTAACAGAAACCCCATGCAGAGCCTCAAGCAGTGAGCCCAGGATGGGCTTGGCAGCAGGAGGCTGCTTCCAGAGGACTGTGCCAGCAGGTTCCCACAGTGCCACCCAGCAATGGCCCACTGCAGGCTGCAACCCAATACTGTGATTCAAATAAGCAGCAGGAGGCTGGGTTCTAGTTGTTAACCTGTGCTCTTTTCATAAAAGTTACAGGTGTAAAATATGTACCGTGTCAGAGCTGGTGTGAGAAGTCTGTACAGGGAAGTAAAAAGCCAGATGGAGGATTGTTTTTTTTTCTTTCTTCAAAATTCTCCAGTGCACTGGGTGCCACCTCCCCAGCTTCTGAGCACAGCCACATCTGTACTCATACCCACAGGCAAAAAGTCCTTGCGAACAGATGGAGAGGCCATCTAAAGGCATCACCATAAGCTAGCATGGCCAAGGGCTGGTGGCTCAGCACCTGGTATGTTATGCTACTTAATAATAAATAAATATTAGTTAATTATTATTAACTATTAAATTATTAGTCAATAAATAGTTTTACTCCATGTGGCAAAACTGAATGTAAGCACCATCAAAAATAGCAGCATACCTGCATTCAGCATTAGAACTACTTCCTGAAGTTAATCTGAAGTACAAGTTAATATTCTGATTCTCATTTTCAGTTTTATTGAAGCACTGCTTTATTATCCTGCTTCTTTCTTTCTTTCTTCTTTTTAGAGATTGAACGGAAAAAGCTTAATTTAGCATTCAAATACCAAATGACAAAGCTTTTATTAGTATGTGTCCTCCAACAACTCAGTGCTCAATGGGGTTTTTTTCAAGATCTGAAAACTCCATAAATTGGAAAAGTTTTTTTTGCACTCTAATATGATCAACTCAGTTTTGAAATCTGATTTTTGTTTTTTGAATAAACAGTTAAACTTGCTAAACATATGAGGAAGGGGCTCACTAGGGTTGCTAGAGACTAGGTGCACAGGAATTTGTAGTAGAAGTGGTGATGCAAAGCATTGTGCTTGGCCCCATACATCTCCACACACTTTGCTACATTTGTTGACATCCCATACATAGTAATTCTATGGATTTCTTGTTTGGTGCTGTCCCATATCTTGATGCTGCTCTTTCCTCATACAGAGGACCAGATAGTGTGGTTCAGGTATGAGCTCGTCTATTAATTCAGTCATCCAACAGCTAATTCAAAAAAGCAAACATTTAGTTCTTAAAAAAAGTATTCTCAGATGACTGATTAACTGAGACTTTACTTCCCAATAAAGTTAACACTGTTTGGATAAGGAAGGAAAAGAAGTATAAACAGGCCCACCGTAACCTAAATATGAGTTCCTGGAGTGAACAAACTTTGAGCCCAATCCTCTTTAGTTCTTGAGGTGTAAGTGCATTTTATTCACAGCTATGTCAGTAACTGTATGCATATTACAATACCTTTATGAGCTGGTTTGGTTCACTCCCTTCTTCCACGGTAATTAATTTAGACCTTCCATTTCGTTCATTGTCCCGAATGCCAATAGCAACCTGAGTAGCCTTCAGCCGCTCGTATTTATTGCATGATGAGCCACACCACTGATAGATTTCCTAAAATAATTAAAAGCATACACATTAGAAATAAGAGTCACCACTGAATAAAATTATGAAATTAATCTTTTCTTAATTATTTTACTGGCTCTAAACAACCAGAACCTCAGTGAAGCTACACTGTTCAGAAATATTTTCCAGAAAATATTTGCTAAGTCACCTAAATTTTTGTAATATGTAAGATATTTATATAATATAATTTATCATTCACATATTAGGAGATTGTTCAACCTCACAATAGTCAGAGATCTGGTTTGACTGAGTTTTATCCCAAATACAGATATATCTTCAGCTACCTAAAGAACCAGAAACTAAATATGGTACTGCAAATTGTTTTTATTTTATATCTGTCAGTTCCTCTTCTATGCTACTTCAGCAGTGCTGGTTCTCATCTGTGGCAAGAAACAAAGTAATTTTAAAATCTCAAGGAAAACTCTGACTGTATCTGCTACACAAAAGTAAAGTTAGATCTTTCAATCCAGTTTCTACGTTGGTGAGTTTTTGCGGTATAATGATATTTGCTCTGCTGCAACAAACCACAAAACCAGCTCAAACAGATGACATGGGTGTTTTCAATAAGAAGTCTTCCTCACTAGAAGATTTTTTCCTCAGTGTACAGCTGCTCCAATGCTCATAAAAGTTTATAACCCCAGATTAATGCAAGCCTTTTCAACTGTAGTTATCACAAATATCTTTATAAATTACTTCTAAAGATTTACAAATCAGGAATATGCAGTTTTTCTGGTCAGTTAAACCACCGAGTTTCTCCCCAGCAGAAGACAGGATATATACCTTGCCTCTCTTCCTGTCTCAGAAAATGACTAAAATAATAAGAAGAGTAATTTTGACAATGTAAAAGATGCTTCCATTCAGGAAATGCAGGAACTGGGAATAAACTGCTGCCACAGGGGCAATCCAACCCCATCATGGTTGCCACCTTTACAAGCATCTCCTTAGGACACTGCAGCAGTGGCTCTTCAGGTTGATGAGCAAGCACTCTGGTGGCAGTAGCCCAGTCCCAGATATCATCTTACATGGCCTTTCAAGGCCTTCCTTTCATCTGGCTAAACAGGCGATGGATGTGTATGCCCAGCACATGATGCAGAAAGCAGAATTCAACCAAAATGGAGCATGTTCCCAAGGCACCTCTCAGGAAGGAGCACCACCAGAATGAGCCTAAGACAGGTCACCTAATTCAGTCACACCACAGACCAAGGACCTCCAGTTTTCACAAGTCCCATTACTCATCCTGCATGCAAAGCATTTCAGAGCCATAAGCTGCAGAGCCACCAGAGGCTGAGCTGGAACCAGCTAGTCAAAGGAAATTAATCAGCTTTGGCTGGTTGCTCCTCCCTACCCCCCTCCTTCTTCTAGAAGAAAGTAATTTAATTCTTCTTCACATGATTCTATCAAATATCCCAAACAGTACAACAATAAAGGTACACAGTCATTTTCAACATTGAAGTGGTTTGTGTTCATCTACAATGCAAATAACAAGGATTTAGAGTCCCCAGTAAATTACTGGGGTCTTAGTTTTACAATTTATACACAACTGTATAAAGCAAATTTCAGATCAAACCTGTTTCATTCAAAAAAAGCTTTTTAATTTATTTCTGCTGACTACTGCCCTTACTTAATATTACTTGAAATGGTGGCTTGAGACAAGTGATAACTGAAGTACAGCTTCTCAATACCAGCAGATGCAAATTTTTAAAAGACAGCTGATGATGCCATCTGCATGCCAAACAGTGCTAGTAACTTCTAACATTTACATTTTACTAGCTTGGACACAAAACCTGCCCCCCAAACTCAGTGATCTCACAGCCAAATTCCCTTCCCTTCAGAAGCATCCCTCAAAGACAAAGTTTTAAGCTTACATCAACATTACACAGATTCCCAGAACTGAATCCTTTTCAACTTGCAGATGTTATGCAATGAAAGCTGTGAGCTTTTCAAGTTGACTTTACCAATTTCACCGTAGGCTTAAGTCAAGGAAAAAAAGTCTGCTTCCAAGTTCTGGATTAAATACTGTCAGTTTACTAAGTATCCAAAAACTTGGGATATACTTGGGGTTCAGGTCTGAACCTTAACTTAAATCTGACTTTTGATATTTCCACTGGAAAATACCTGTATACACTCAAGGAAACAGGATTTTCTAAAGATTACTGAAAGACTGCCTTGAGTGTGTAGAAAGTCAGAAGCTTCAATGTGAGCAGATTTTTTAATATAGTTATAGCCATGCACTGCCTCAGCCATCTTCTTCCAAGTTTTGGGAGACTTCCCAAAACACAGAGTCATGTAGCTTCTGAGAATTTTAGAAAGCTTACTCATTCTCACCTTGGCCTACCTCCCACTAACTGAGCTTATTTGAAATTATGTAATAAAGTAGGAGTCACTAGAGATGTAGTCGCAATAAATAGGAATTCTTTACTTCCCACAGTCTGCAGAAGCAATAAGGAAGAAAGCATATAGAAGATTAACCAAAGATCAGCAGCTATTGCCTTATCTCCGTGTGTATGGTACAATTCACGGAGATCACTAGTTCAGAAAGGTCAAAAGTTCAGTTTCACTTGTAAATGCCAGCCTTCTCTTGGTCTTTTGGTAACCGGTCATGCAACCTCAAACAAGTACTCCCATCTACAAAATTAATATTATTTACTGTACGGACCACAAAGGAAAATTGTGACACTTAAATTGTTACTGCAGATTATAAAGACCTTTACTTCTCAGACAATAGTTCACGTTTCTTTTCTTAGCATCTCCTGAAGGTCCCACTGCACATTGCACCCTAGCTACCCCACATTCAAAGTATATTCTCCCAGTTTGTTGTCAGTCAAGAAGTGACTAAACTGAGCGCTACTACAGTCCACTGGCTCTAGGCTTCAAATCAGCCCAAGGAAGGAGAAAGACCTTTAAAAAGTCTACAATAATGGATTTCAGATTTTTTGATTTGCAGATTTCATTATTTTCCTTATGGTGTCCACATTCCCAAGCTACAGAAACATTCCCACTAAATACTTTTTTCCTAAACTAAACACAAAACTTTATTAGTTGTAACCATGAGAATACTTGCGTGGTAAAGTTTTCTTCTGCTACATAAAAAAACTTGAATCAACAAGCAGTGTCTCAAAAAATTCCTAACCTGGGGTTCACATGGATAAGCCATACCATTCCTATAACCTACATATTCCCTGGTTATTTTAAAAAAAAAAAAGAAAAAGAAAGAAATCTTCTAAAGCTAGAGAAACAAGACTCTGCTCCTTTTCAGCACCAGAGAATAAAGACAGTATTCTTTATTAAAACTGAAAGCTAAACTTCACATACCGTACAATCTAATAGAAGGAAGTGAGCCGCCACAAGTCATGGAAGTGTCCCAAAGTATATAATATTTTACTGTATTTACCATGAGCACCAAACAAGTATCTTAAGTATTCTGTGCTACAAGCTTTCAGCAGCATAGATTTAGTTAATTTTATCTTCTAAAGTACAATCATCTTTTTAAATGTATCTAATTTTGAGGCCTCATGGTAGAAGTTCAGCTGGGTATTTCCAAGTTTGTCTTCATGATATAACTTACCCATTTCAATCTCTAGGCAGATTGGGGTTTTAACAATTTTAAGCCAGAAAGAGACATTGTTAACAGTTAAAGACACTTCTTGACAAGGCCAATTTTTAGGTCCAGATTTACCTGAAATAGTCAGCTAATTATCTAACCATGTCCAATAGACCACTGAGCTTCTGACTTGTATTTCATTATTCATGCATTTATTTTTAGATATATATATATACACGTATAGTGCTCAGCTAGGGCTGTAAGATGATATTTAGCTTTAGCTCACTCAGTGCTTTCACAATTTCTTAGCTGTACTACAGCTTCACTATTTTTAGGCTTGTTTTGCTAAACTTATTTTAAATTGGTGGGCTGACAAAAAAATGTTTCCATTAAAATGAAAATAAGACTTCAAGTGTTCACTCCCCTAAAAAAAAAAAAGGAACTTCATTCATCAGTAATTCCTGTGCCAAGCCCAGTTTATTTTCAGAAGTTTGTACTAGCTGCATTTAAATAAATAAATAAATAAAATAAATCTCTTTAACAGAGTTTGAGAGATGCTATGGAAGACAGCTGTTCTGCTACCTGATATTAATGGTTGCTAATATACTTACACCCGCAATGGTGTAATTATATTGTAAGTCACAATGACGACCCTAGAGCTCCTGAGGGAGCTCAGGGAGGCAAACCAGGTCTGTGCCCTGCACCCTGTGGTCATAGCAAGGTCCCTCCTCACCTGCATGTTTTAGGGACACAGTTTGGTCTTTTAGTTATAAAGTAGCAGATTCACTGTTCTTATTCCTGATAGCTTCTGGCCTGCAGAGTGACTTTGGGCAAGTCACATGAGATTTCTACAGCACATTAAAAATGACCCAACATTTAGCTTTTGTATAGAAGTGCGCAGCATCCGTGGCTCATGTAACCAAGAGTACCTTGGCACTTTTCCCTGTATGGAGGGGAATTGTGAAAGTACACCTCCTGCCCTAGCCCCAAATGGCATGCAGACCAAGGGAAGGAAAAACAAAAAAAACCAAAACCCTCACTTATTTCTGAAATGACAAAATTTTTCCCTTCTAACACAGTTACCTCTGTATTAAACTGGCAGCCTGCTCAGTCCAGAGGCAAATGAAAACACTCCGCATCCTGGTGTCATTTCTGTGAATCCTACACAGAACAATGAAAGCAAAAGTCAAGAAGCTTAAATCCTAAGAAATCATAGTTCTGTTCTAATTACAAACATGTCCTGAACATACAAGTGTTTTAAACATCTTTGTTGAAATAGCTAGTAATTTCCAAGCCCATACTGTAATTGCTGATTTGCATTCTGTTAGATGAAGAAATATTAAAAAGCTAAACAAATTAAATAGGTTTCAAAAATCTAATTTGAAGCATACTTGTTGCAAAACTTCAATTTTGGTAGAAATCTACAGTGAAATGTTTAACAGATTAAGCCTCATTAATCTTGAAATAAAAGTTTAGGTTTTCATTAAGGAAAGGCTTTAAGCCAAGCATCACAAGCTGATGTGCCTCCATTCTTTGCTGGCAGGCGCCGATGCACCCTAACCCTGTCCACCTTTGCCTGCATCTACACCAGAACGTGCTCCCAGAATGTAATTGCACCTCAACTGGAAAAACACAACTACTCTTAGCTGAGAGTCCGCTAAATCTATAGTGAGAATCCTGTCACATCAACATTACATAGCTTACACTGACTTAATGTATGTGTTTTGTTCCTTTAAGCCACAACATTAGGTACAGAAGCACAGCTATGACTCAGAGGGGCTTAGCACAAGGGGAGGGGGGGGAGGGGAGGAAAGGCCTTCAGCTAAATCTGCTCACTCATATGAAACACCATACTACATTCTCTTTACCCCCACAACTCCTACAGAAGGGCTAAAAACAAGAAAAGAAGGTTTGTAAAGCTATTGCTGCCTTAATTCCTCTTAGGCTTAGCTGCTTCTGTTTTGGATAGAAGTACATAAAAACCTGGGCAAATAGCCACATCAGAGAAAGCCACTGCAGTGGTTTCACAGTGGGTAGGTAGAAGAAAGGCTTATGAGGCCTATAAAGCTCAGGATGAGAGGAGCTGTGATGCAGGAGAGCCCAAAGCAGCCTGTGCTCCCAGTGCTCTCATGTCAGTAAACCCAAGATACCACTTCTTGAGGGAAGCAGAAAACAACCTAGCAAAACCAGAGGCAGACTGAACACGCACACATATTGGCAAAGCTTTTATACATATTTTATCATGCTACAATCAATTAACTGACATGCACTCAGCTGAGACCCCACTCATTCTCTTCATGGTCATTAATAAACACTTCTAAGGCAAGAGTTCATTTTAGCTGAAGATGTTCTTTGTTGAAGTCTAGTTGCTTAAAGTTAACAGATTTAAAGGGAAAATGGCAGTACAAATAGACTTGGAAAAATATTTATATGAACTGCAAACAACAGAAGTGCTTCCAATACTTTCAGTTCTCAGTAACAGTGTTTGTAAAACAAATGCACACTACCTTGGTGTTTGTACTTCAAACACAAAGTTTTGGAAATAAAAGGGACAGCCCTAAAGTAAGAGTGTGGAGCTATTTTATTATTTTTTTTAAAGTAATAAAAAAAAAAAAAAAAAGGTGTGCGAAATCAAGAAATGGTAGGGAAAAAAAAATGAACAGCAAAACTGAATAAAAGTGACTAGGATACAGTCACTTTTGTGACTGAATGTCAGTACATTATTTTTTTTTTCTTTTAGGAAGTGACATATATTAAAAAGAATGTTTGGATTGAACCAGGTTAATATAGGCTTCTAGAGACATTTTTCTCCTTAAATCATTCAAAGTTTTTTTCCCTCCCATCTTGACTGCTGAATGCTTGATATGGGGGGTGGGGGGGGTGGGTATAAATTTCATATATTCATCAAATCTGACTTTTACATTTGCTGAAACTGTAATACAGTAACCATTGAAAGTTACAGAGTTTTGATAGTTCAAAACATACTCTGAATTCATTCAGCCAGAATGCTGCTGAGGCCACCATGAGCCTGGCGCTGATACAATTACAATTGTGTCTTTGTAACCAGTCTTGGAGTCTTCCATTTGATTCAACTGGAAAAAATTGTGAGAGTAAAAATAAGTTGGAGGTACAACAGCCATACACTTACTACATTAATTTTTCTTCTCACACCTGTTTTGCTGTTGCTATACCACCAGTGCATTGAAAGGTGAGTGAGTACCAGCAGGATACTCATTCCAAATAACAGCAGCTCAAGCCACAAGACATAAGCATTTCCTACAGCATCTGCA
This sequence comes from Microhierax caerulescens, assembly GCA_035590215.1. Lineage (NCBI taxonomy): Eukaryota > Metazoa > Chordata > Aves > Falconiformes > Falconidae > Microhierax > Microhierax caerulescens. Next base: position 80,591,292 of record JAVJGJ010000047.1, on the reverse strand, counting down.
AGAAAACTACCCTAACCAAATCCTTGTGCACAAACGTCCTGTCCCCCTGAAGCTTTAATGATAGTGTCTGTTTCAACCATTTTTCTGCTTCAAAGTGGGGGTGAGGGAAGCCTTCCAGTCTGTAAGTATGACAGAAAACTACGTAACTTGAATACTCTAAGAAAAGGGGGGTGGGCAGTTGGGAAAAGACTGAAAATTTATTTTTCTCCATCTGATGACTTTAACAAAATCCAGGCTGCTAGAGGTTACACTGCTGGAGCTGTAAAAATAACTGGTTCACAGTTTTACAGAAAATGAGATGCTTACTTACAAAGGTACACTGTGCATAATAAATCCACATTTAAGTTGTTGAGTCCATAAAGTTAATGAAGAATGAGAGCAGTTTAGTTCAAGCCCTGCTACTTGTTTGGCAGCTCCCTGCTAAGACAAGCACAGTTAACTCTCAGCTGGGGCAAACTGGGGAAAACTGGGGAAGAGGTTAGTTGTAGGAGAAACAGGTGAATGAAAAACATGGGAAAATGACATGACTAGTCACAGTTGTTAGTGCCAGGGAAAGCAACTAGAAAGAGAAAGTTACAGTGATAAACTCCAACATGCAAGAATCTACTCTCCCACTCCTGCTTATACCCAAAGAGTGACTTTATTAAAACAATTAATACGCTGATTATGATCTGGTTTCTCTAAAGGAAGAGAAGCAAAGCCACCTATAAGAGCTAGCGCAGGCAAGAAGGAAGGGAGATTACAGAAGCAAGTAAACCTACAACTGTGCTTATGGTTGCAATGTGATGCTGAATCATACCCCATAGTCATAATCATAAAGCAAGTATCTGCCCTCTAGATCTTTTACTGTTAAAAAGCAGAAGTTAATTTTCTTTTTGTAAACATAATTTAATCTGTAGCAAGTTAACTTTTTCCTGAAAAGCAGCTGTCAAAAAAAGCCAGACATTTGCTTAATGTATTTTTTCTACTGTCTGTGCAAGCCAGAAGTCTTTCTCCTTTTGACATACCTATTATGTCAAGAGTTCAAGCAGGAGCAACTGACAGATACATGATCACAACAGCTTTTTCCAGTCTCATACTTTCAAGTTCTAACATCATAATTTTCACTTGTGATTCATGGAGCTCTTGAGAAGTACAAGTTTTTAAGCACACCACAGGCTCTTAAATTTCAAACCAGCAACCTCTTGGCTGTTTATAAATCAGTTTCTAAACACCACTATAGGAATGGGAAGGATGGATAACAGTGCAGTTTACTTTCAGCCTTCATTTAACTTGCAATACAGTTATCACTTCACCATCCGCGTTCTTCCTTTGGGAAGAAGGGTATCCTTTCATTAGCAGAACTTTGATCATACTGACACAGCTTTCCAGTCTCAGTCAGGCCCAAGCTCAGAACTTCTTTGTTCTTATCACACATCCTCCACCCCCCCTTATTTTAACAACTGTCTCCTTATTTCTTCCAGGAGGCTGAGTGATATGCAGACCTCTCCCTGATCTCTGCAGTCAATTGGCTCATAGAACTGCTGCTGCCTCCCATCAAGAGGGCAGCCAGCCCAAGACAATCAAGTCTTACATTTTAGAAAGCTCTATCTGAAGAAACGCACAAAGAATTTTTCGCTGGTCACTCAGGATACAACTTTAGACAGCCTTCATACAACCAAGCTTCGCAAAGGAGTTAAGAAGCTTCCAGTAAAATCAGATCACTTCATGTTATTTTATTGTATTGTTACTCCCATTACTTCTGCTCCATCTTTTGATAACTACCCAAATTATCAACATGTCTCAACATTCACATCTTGTACATCACCTACATACATTAGTGCATTGTATGCACTAATGTATGTAGGGTGAACTTCACAATCGTGACAAATTTCCTTTCCACTCTAAACAAATCACTAAGAAAATTAACAAGAGATTATTTAGCACATCTGATCATATATAAGCTATATTAACATATGCATCTGGATAATACTAAAATAGCCTAGGAAACAGCAGGTGTGTTATTCACTGAATGGCACAATGATTAATCTTTTTCCTTCCCTTCCACAGTCATTTTCCATGCTCTCTCATGCTCCTTGATCTTTTGAACATTTGTCTTGGTGATGGAGGAAGAAAGAGGGACATGGCTAAGGGGAGGTGGCTGGAGGATGGGGTGATGCAGGAAGAGCTGCATCTGGATGTAAAGAGGACAGCACAGAGCAAGGCCAGACAGTTTACAGCCACCAAGAACCATCAAGTTCATCCTGGTACCCCTCAGGTGGGACTCCAGGAACAGATCAGCATAGCTAAAAGGATGGGATGAGAAGTATGGCAGAAGACAACAGCTTCTGGGAGGACTTAAGTACAGCTATGCCAGGACCGGACATGCTAAGCAGCATCTGACAAGGTCAGGTATGCTTCACTACGGGCTGGTACAATGCCTTCACAGCAACTGCCCTGTACTTGCCCGCCCTGTTGCAAAGGCTCCCTTACAGGGAGATTCCCAGGTTCATCAAGGAGGTGTCAAGGAAATCCCTTGTAGGAAAAAGACACAATAATCATAGGTCTGGGTCTGGCATGCCAGGCACCCTACAGGATCACTCATTGCAGTGGAACATCAGCCTGGTGGTCACAGCACTCGCATCTTAGATAAGACCTAAGAGAAGGTCTTTACACCTTACCCACAGCTAATGACTCCATATCAAAGACAGTGTTTCCTCTGCTTTCTGCAGCTTTTTTCTTTCCCACTCCTACAGAGTTCAAAGGAAGCAAGATAAGACCTGAGCAGGATATTCGAAGTGCTGAGAGTGTGGTTTAGCAACATATCAAGGTATGACGTAACCATCAGAACCTGAACTGTAAATATGTGAGCCTAACTGGAAATGCACTCAAATGCTTTTTACTGAAGAAATTACCTCCAGGAGGGAAACCTTAATGATCAATAATTATTTTATTCCTGGTCATTATTATCTTTCTTAATTTTCCCATATCTGTTCAAACCACAGGTTTAAAAACACTGCACTAATTGAGCTCAATGTTGAAAACTGAAGTTATTTTTCATTACATAAGTGGCTTGATAAAATGTAAAAGGAAATGGACTGCACAAGCAGTTTTGCAGTGCCATGGAGAGCATCCTTCCGGTTAGCTAAAAGACTGGGGAAAGTAAGTCTTGGAAATTGATCTTATTTGACATGCTACAATAATTTGATATTAAAAGCACTGACCATAAACCCATTTTATGCAATTACTGCTCATTATTCTCAGGCAATGATTCAGCACTGCCCTGTAATAAATCCCAAGACTCAAGAGTTACCCTATTTAAGATTCATTTTATTTCAATTACTAAGTGAAGAAATCTACTTGAGCTAAAATCCACCTTTTTTTTTAAAGGACTCCAGAATTCAATTAAGAGCTCCTGTGAAGACTCACCCATTCACAATGGACCTCTCATCACAGAAAACTTCAATCTGAAATACAGTTATTTCAGCTTGAAATATAGTTCTCCTAAAACTTGCTCAAGATTTCCACTGTGACGGTGTATTTTCTACCACACCTATTTCCCTATAGGAACTCCACTGGGCTTACTTCAAGATGAAGGTTTGTACGTCACATCTCCCACAAGGAAGCTCTGGTTTATATATAAAAACCTGTGATAAAATTACTTTGAATGTCTGGATGCTGCAACACTATTTTCCTTAACTTGTTAATACATCCAAGAACACCCATGACTCTTATACCACTGACACAGCAAGAACAAGAATTGTTGTTAGTCATGTGATTTGACTGACGTTTCCCACAGCATAGTTAAAGAGCTCTAGATACAGCTCACACCTAATCTTTCTTCCTACAAACTTCCTACTACAAAGGCACATGGTTGTATCACTGCTTGACTTCAGTCTTGTCAAACGGGGAATCAGAAACCAGGGTGATGTTATACTAAAAAAAAAAAAAAAATTCACAATGTATGTTCAGTATTAGAAATCAAGAGCCTAAAGCCATATTACATTTAAATTGCTCAGCGACAGTGCTCTTCTCTCAACAAAGCTCATCAAAACGAAGCCTGCCCAAGCTACACACATTACCAGTGTCATTGCCATGTCTGCAGTGTGACCTGAGTAACTACTTTAGGTGAACTGGTAAGTGTAGCACAATAAGGGTCAGGACAAATGGAATTTATGGACTACACCCAGTCCTCCAAGGTGTCTATGTGATGTTAACTCCAGAAAACTCAAGCCTTGTGACAGCCTGACTGCAAAAGCAGCATTTTTTATTGATATTTAATTCTAAATTTCCCATCTCTCATGGGTTAACTCTGAAAGGGAATAGGTGATCCAAGTCTTCTGTGCAAAGTGACACTGAGATAACTTTGGGTACCGACCACTTGACTGTTTCAGACTGTTAGACCACGCTGCCATACAAGGAATGGGATAATGTTAAGAAAACACTGGTTGGTTGGTGTTCCATCTGAAGGCTGCTAAGCATAATAAAAATCAGACACAATCCATATAGCTACTTGATACCAATATCTTCAATTATCAAATGGGATGCTTTTCAGAGGAAAAAGCCAAATGTATAACATAAGTTCAGAAGAGCTCCTTCAGCAGGTCAGGGAACTCTTCTCTGAAATCGTGCTGAAGTAGATGACCACTTTCTTGTGAAACACTACATATAATACCAGCTGCAGATGCTGCCTTGCAGATAAACTATTTTCTTTCATATGCTCTTATTTTTATATGTGTCAGCATATCAGGCACAGGAATATTTGCAGATTGATAACTAGCATCTAACTATTGTGGATTATATCCCAGCTGCTACTTTTAGTATCAAAATGTCTTAGCATGAACTCTTGAGGTGTCAGCACTATACTTTTAAGCCACCTGAAGCAGGCAAAATTATCTTCTGTTATCTGTCTGTATGCTTCTGTACTTCTCTACTTGCTTTCAGCAGAAAGCCTTGACATATGGGATTGCTTCTCAAGAGATCTCTTGAAATATTCAAGAAGTTCTATAACACGATATATGACAAGTTTATTATGATAACTGCTTTTGCCGCTATTTAAGGTGAATCATCACAATCAAAATTGTATGAATACAAAGAAATGCTCCTAAGATAAAAGGTCGAACCTCTGTTCTGCTCTGAACCCTAGCATTAATCTCATTCAGCTGGTACATACTGCCAAAGTCAGACTGGACTTACCGTGAACAGCTTAAGGTTCAGACATCAGTAGTAAAAAATCCCCACTGCATTCTAGTGGTAAAGAAAACTGTTTATTGAAGGATAATCTGTGCATATTTCAGAAAACATTTAGGGACATTTTGAACCTTCCAAGTGCTGTGACACAAACTGATTTTCTAAAGCAGATTCTTTCTGTCAGTTTGTGTGAGCGACAAAATCAGTTGTGCGTTTTAGAGGGTAATTCAGACCTTAGGGAAGCTGCATCTCCTACTTTTGTGTGAAACTTACAGTTCCGAGGTCAATAATGAAACAATCTCCTTTGTTGAAGCTGGTCCAAGCCAGGGGAACTTCTGTAGCTCTTACAACTCTCCGGCCTTTGATATGCAGAAGCCTCCGTGCACTCAAGTCGTTAGTTACAACGTGATTAAACCCAGAGGCAACACCACCTGCCTGAATAAAACAAAAGAAAGCAGCAAGCTTTATTTCAGCTTGGTATCCACAAACTTACCTTTTTGCTACAGCTGAGGAGCTAGCAGGGCAAAAAAGTTTATGCGGTGAGAGGTGAGCCAAAATGACACACATTTTAACAGTGCTGACCACAGACCAGACAGACATGGGAAACACTGCTGCTGCTGAACTCGGGTATGAACCTTTGTCTGAGGGAGTGGACATCACCCTGCTTCAACGGGTCTTCAGATCAACGGGGAAAGGGAAAGCACAGGATTTACAGCCCTCTCCAGCATCATCCTGAGGATGAGGAAATACTGAACCACACTGTTAGGACAAAAGTCAGTGGTCAAATAAGGACTGAGGACAAGCAGAGGAATATGCAGCTCCTGCATAAGCTTTCCCAACTTCCTTAAATCACAGACCTCTGGGTGGTTTTGGTGCCTGGTCATGTGTGGAGGGAGGGGTAATTCCACAGCAGCTCTGTCATCTTTTGAAAGGCATATTTACAGCTTAGGAGGCACTGTAGCAAGCAGCACTTGCTACAAGGGGAAGCAAGACAAAACTGTTGATTTACAATCTATAAAGTGTAAGTTTAAGCTCAAATTATTCCTGTAAACTCACTTGACTGCCTCTGAGGCAGTATTCTCCACTACTCCAAGAGACCCAGACCTTGGGTTAGAATAGAAACAGACTCTTGAAATGACAAAAAAAAAAAAAAAATGCTACAAACCTACATAATGGGAAAAAAGGCTGACTGAGTGATGGCTCCCAGAGCTCCTACTATGGCAAGATTCTCAGGAGATACATTGCTTTATTCTTAAAAAAACTCACAGATGCCACAAAAAAATTTCCTTCCAAAGATTCATCTTCTGGAAGTCACACAACAAGGAAGCTGACACTACAGCTTTTTAAAATATATAATTTTCATGAAAAGTATTAGAGAGATTTTTTTTAACTACCTGAAAGAAAAAAAACAACACCTGCGGTAGGACTGCAAAAGCATCATTTTTAGACTAAAGTGATGGTTTAGTCTTTTCCAATATGTTCAGTTTTTTAACCGCCTTAGCACATTGGCTTCTGTATTTGAACAAAATCATTCAGCCTACAACACAGGAAGACTTTCTGTGAGATTTACTACCTCCCAGAGAGTCCTTACTGTGAGCTCCCTTAGACACACAAGTATGTAATGTCAGGATAGTTTGATTTTTGGGGAAAAAAATTCATTGGGAAAGGTTTTCAGGTATCAGAAGAGGCCCTGGTAAACAAGCTACTGTTTTCTGTACAAGTACTCGCATTCCTATAGTTTAAGACAGGTAGTTCAGATCTAAAACAGTAAGTGTTAAGAAACAATTCTTAAATTTTCCATTTACAAAGCAAAATACTTGCTTTTACTTGGGGACAATGTTACATATATTTTTAGAATACATATTGAAAGCTGGCTTTTTACCTTGTATTTAATTCCTCCTTTGAAGTAGCCCACAAACTCAGTAGACTCATGTCCTTGAATTTCTCTACTTTGCACCGGCTTTCCTCCTAAATAGTCATCCATTTGAACGGCAAAGATAGCTGCAGCTGTGCTCTCATCCTGGGTACATTCCTTCCCTGAAGTAAGATGAAATATTATGTCTATAAAGCAGTAATAGAACTTTCAATTCTGCTGGAGAAATTGTTTCTGTGACAATAAGGCCATGCCTTCAGCAGGTGTGCATTGCAACAAAGCACTAAAGCACTACATCATAACCTTCTTTGCCACCAAGTGCATGACCATCCAGACCATTTCTCAACATCTTGTAGAGCTGCATTCATAAGAAAGAAAAAAAAAAAAAAGTGAAAAATATCGAAGTTTGCCTTCGCTAAGCCTGCTTTAACAACAGAATATTTTAATTGAGTTCAACATAGTAAGTGTCTAGAGTGATGATTTTTAGACTTTGGGTTGAAGTGTGAAGACAAAGGAAGGTCATGTCAAAGGACCAATTAGATGGTAAACCATGTATTTATGCTCAGAACAACTCACCAAGCCACAGAGTCAAAATAATTCAAAAGCAGACCTCTAGACATTGTAACACAAGCAAGGTATTCTGCTTAGTTATTTTTTGTTAGATCGCCTGGTACAGCTGGGAGAGAGAAAAGCAGCTTTGGGGCTCAGATACTTTCTTCATGAGGTCACTCTTTGCTTTGTACCTTTCAGAGATCAGCCTCTTCCCCAGATTGTGGCAAAACAGCCTCCTTACCTAGTGTCTTGATGGCCTGCAGGCTGTATGTTAAAACAAAATTTTTAACATGGGCCCATACACTCTTGATGAACATTTTCAGCAGTTTTGATTGTTTCAAGAATACAAGTAGGATTGAGTCTCAAAAATGGGCTTCTCAAACTTTTGAAGAGTAAGGAAAAGCAAGGTTTTCCATTTAGCTTTTATTTTTCTTTCTAAATAACAGGAATAAGCTGGTATACAAGCAACAGTTCTCAAGAGCAGCTTCTCACTCACATTAACCACTTCCTTGCTTCTAGGTGACTGAGTGGAAAAATAGCACAGAGCCTGAGGCAGTCTGGACAGAGACACCTCTCACAGGGTGTGGAAGAAAGGGAAGTGTGTAGTGAGGTGCTGGTGTTGTCTCATGGTGTACTGAGTCATTGTTGTCACAGGAAGCCTGCCAGTAGGATACTAGGAAAAAATATAGCACAGGAGAAGGGGACAGGGATGCTGAAATGCATCACTGACCTAGCTCCTCGGCTGAGGAGAGCGAGTGCCCTGTTCATGACCCAGCAGCGCAAATGCCAGAAGACAGCTCCTCACTGCCCACCAACTGTGCATGTCCCAGGAGAACTGCCACTACCTTTTGTAGGGACATAGGTGCAATGGAAGCCTCCAGAAAGCAGCAAGGATAAAGTAGGGAAGAAATCTAAAGAATAATGGAAGCATAGGGAAGAGAAAAGCATGAAGCCTGGCCAAAATAGTTTTAAAAAAAATTACAAAAGCAGGACATAACACAAGAACCTCTGGAAAAAAATCCCCATCTCTCAGTGACAGAAGAACTTGCTATGTGGCAATATGCTTTCTTAGACCTGAGTACCACCTTAAAGTTGGTGGTAAAGTTTTGGGGTTTGATTTATTTTTTTTTAATAGGGTTATTCATGTCTATTAGGACTATATCCTTCAGATTTATTGTTTGCAATTACACAACAGGGTTAAGTGGTTCTGGAGCAGTAATAGAGATAGGAACCACTACCAGATGCATTCTCACAGCTGCTATGAAGTAGAACACCCAGTGAAATCCTGTTTAAAAAAATGAGTATCAGTCCAAGTGTAGGTTATTCAAGCTTTCATGAAAGCCAGACTTACTTTATAGTCAGAGGCACAAACAGCTATAAAAAAAGCCACAGATCCTGGTTTACATGGACAGGTCTTATCACTTAATCTCTGGGACAATGGTTTAAAAATAGTTAAAAAACACCACAATGATTTTAGTAAAGATACTAAGTGGGTTACAGCCAGTCTTACTCCCACAAGTAGCCTCATACTGGCATGGTGCACGCTGTTTCTACTAGTGATAGTTTCAAGTCAAAACAGCTCCCTTCAGATTAGTAGTTCAGCTCCTAAGACATCCCTCAAGTGCCAATGCAGGCAACCATGCCAGGATCTCTGGGTAAAGTTAAAAATGGATACAGCTACCACAACACAGACCCACATCAATTGCTTGGCCATGGCTGACATCATGGCAGCACCTGAGTTAGCTTGTTCAGAAATTAACTGACCTGGACAGCCTTCACCATATGGGAGATATTTGGTAGAACAGCAGCTTTCACTTAGGAAGCTTCAGGCTGATAGAACAACTGTTTGGTCACTAACTTTAGGATGCCAGTCACAGCACAAGGCTGTCAGGACATCAAGGTCACAGACCATCCTCTCATTATCTAAACCTCCTTCTAACCCCTTGGGTATGACGAAGCAACGTATGAGGAAGAAGCTTGCCACTATATAATATGAAAACTCAATGCTCTGCTTTTATTCTGGATTTGTGGTCTTTTTTGGTAAGGTCAGAATTCATTCAGACCCAAAGCCACCATGAGGCCCACACAGTAACACCTGCCACACAGATGACAGGCAGGAGTAGGACTGTGTCACCAAATGACAAGGCCCTTGTAAGTATCTAAGCCCAAAGTCTGCAGGGTTTCCACCAATTTCACAAGAATTCTTTACATCCCAAAGTCTGACTGAGAATGACTGCTGTAGCTGTTGAAAGATGGCTTACAGGAAGTCTTCAGAAAGACCCTGATGAGCTTATATATATATATATTTATATATACACATATATATCTCCTTGGCCCACAGGTTATATAGATTTAACATGTGAGGGAAAAGTTTGGTGTATGTGACAGCTGTGAGAAGCAGTCAACAAAAATACCAAAATGATTCAAGCTCTTTGCCTTCAGTGTGACTGTACTTCCGCGTACACTTTGTGTGTAGTTCTGATCTCTTCTTGCTATGAAGCTTGCCGCAGTGTTTGAGCATCTCCATCCCACAACTGGAGTCTCTGGCATGCAGAAAGGGATTTCCCAGTAGTTAGCCACCCTGCTGCCAACCTGCCAGCTGCACAAGAACAATGTGTGCCCAGATTACCTGAAGTTTTTTCAATACCCGAATATCACATTGGCACAAGATGTGCATCAGCGCATACAACTACAGCTCTTTAGCCAACAGCAACGAGGTTTTAATCAGTGCAAATGTCAGTCACTGTTTTGACTTCACTTCCAATTGTGATGGGTCCTTGCACATTTCCCTGGGAAATGTCTAGTATACCTTACTACTGCATAATTAGTTCTAACTTCATTAACAAAGGTCTAAACAGCCAAACCCTGCTACTAACTAGCAGTACTGCTGACATAAGAACTTCTGCCAGAAATTCATTTATACTGCCATCTATGATTATGCTCTTGTCAGAGACAGACACTGTCCCACATGCCAGCTGGATAACTCATAACACATGCAAAAGTAAACAAGCTTCAAACATTTATGCAGAAACAATCCTAGCTTTATCTGCTATTCTTTTTCAATGCATTCAAAAGCACAATGAGAACCGCAGCAACTCAAAGACATTAATACACAGTGACCTGTCGTCATGTGATTCATCAAGATGATTGCCTACAAATAAATTTGATTGTGAAACAAGAACAAAGTAATAGATTTCAGGCAACTACACAGCAGCTGTTGTGGCTGGGTGACTTGGTGATCAGATAGGTAAGTCTTAAAAGACCTTTACAAGATAAGGAAGTCACCTAAAACACATCCTTATGTCAGACTTCTATTTTGCTGTAAACACTGTGCTGGTCAAGGCTGAAGGCAAAAGCCATCAGCCCAATTCCAGTTACTTCAGGAGGGGCTTTATTAGGCTATCAAACTGATATTAAAGAGAAGCTTTACGGAAAACCTGGTGTCTTTGCCTCCAATACCTGTATCATCAGAAAGCAAAGTTACTCTAGGTGACAAAGACAACATCGGGACACAAAGCAGTGCAACAGTGCCACAGGGAGATGGACAAGATGAAATTTTGGTCCTGTTGGAAAAAAAAAGGCAAGTAAACTCTTCACCCAAACGATATCAGGATTTCACACACGAATCTTAGCTGGGTGCAGCCCAGGCTTGACTCTAACCCTTCAGCACTTTTCCAAACCGGCATCACAAAGCGAGTGCACGTTCACCTTCCTGACACGTCCCCGTTGCCCATCCCTGGAGCCCCCGAGCACGGCAGCACCAGAAGCGGCGATCCTTGGCTGTAGCCTCCTTTCTGCGCTAAGTTGCCTCAACTCGGAAGCTTCCCACCCGCAGCCCTTCTGAGAAGGGCCGCTCCCGACGCCCTGGAGCCCAGCGAAGGCGCCAGACCCCCCAGCTGTTAGCGCTGCCCGCCGCCCCGCTGCCTACCGAGCCAGTAGTGGAGGCGGTAGGCGGCGGCGGCGGCGCGGCGGACGGTGTGCAGCACCAGGTAGGCGTCCCCCACGTAGAAGTCGCCGTGGTGGCTGGG
>JAVJGJ010000047.1:80550188-80579495 GCA_035590215.1 Microhierax caerulescens | reverse complement strand
GGCGGCCCGGGGCCGGCCCGGCCCGGCGGCGCCACGGGGGGAGCCGGGGAGGGGGCGGCCGGTCCCCGCAGGGCAGCGGGGTGCGCTTCCCTCCCCCGCTCCGCTGGCGGCCCCGGGGCGGCTTGGCTGAGTTGGTGTTTCTTTATTAGTTTTTAAGCCGCTTGCAAAACTCACCCTTTTCTTTCTGCGCGCCAAAGCCGTTGCGGAGGTGTTACAGCCTCCCTTGCTGCAAATGGATAATTTTTCTCTATTCTAAAATGAGGGGGAAAAAAGAAAAAGTCAGGAAAGCAAAGCAGAACTAGCCTAACGCAGTGCCCGTAGGTGCTATGGTGCTGTGCTGCTTGCTTATATAAATTACCACATCTGCCTCGGTTTTGTAAGCTGCCCGTATCAGAATACAAAGAGTTTCTATAGCTTGAGCTTGCTGCTGGACTCTGGGTTTTTGTTTGTTTTGTTTGGTTTTTTTTACTCCAGGTTCGAATGGCAGAGCACAGCTCTCATTCTCCATCTAATAATTTCAAGAATTGCCAGGAACCTTGTAGGGCAAAAAAATCTGGTATCCTTTGGAAGATTCCAGATGAAGACCAGATTTTATATAAATTTCCCTTTCCCAGAAAATGGAAAGCATTGTGCTAGTGTTTTTCCAACACCACTCAATCACAACCCAAAAGTTTTAAACCCACTTTCTACTTGACTGTCCTCTTTATAAATGGTGCAGCATCCTGGCAGGTTGTTGCAACATAAAAATTATAGCAAATCACTGTTTTCATCTGATATTGATAGCAGGTAGATTAATCTGCGTAGGGTACAGGTAGATACAGCTCAAGCTGCTAGTATATCAAAAGGTACATTTCAGAGGGGGTTTGGTTTAGGTTCATCTTACCCACCTGGACGAGTTTTGAAGTTCATGATTTCCCCACTGGGTTGGTTTGTCGAGGTCATACAAGAAGAGTGCAGTCATCCACCCATGGGCAGATCAGGGCTACGCCAATAAGAGGGGGGAGCACTGCCCAGTGCAACAAAGCAGCTGGAGAGCATCTTCTGTGGCAAAAAGTTAAAAAAAGGCACAACATCTAAGAAATCTATTTAACTATCTTCCCTGCCTTCTTTTTATACTGTCTTGTGTACTGTTTATCTACTGAGGGAAAAGATGCCATTATACAATGTGCACCTACTATAATCTCGAATTTTGGTGAGCATCCTCTCATCAGCTTGCCAGAGAGGCGTACAGGCACCCTAAGCTCTATCCCCACTGTGTCAAAAAGGAACCCACAGGTGCTCTGCTTTGTCCAAGATCCAGCTGAACATATTACAGCTCACCTTCACCAGTTCACAGCCAAACATTTTATCCTCATTCTGCCAGGGCTGAGGACTTGATGATGCTGAGCCTGCTTGATAAAGCACTATACCTGCCAAATTAGATAGCTTTCTCCAGACTGTTTACCATGTGAATAAAAAAAAACAAAACAACTTCAGGAGGCGCAGCCAAAAAATTCCAGCAGTTCCAGTTTCAATATGGTATCAGATGTTTTGAAATATTTATAAGTCGTTTCCCAGATTTACCCTCCATCTATTCAAGTTCTTCTTTTCACTTTTACTTACTTAAGTACACAAAGCAGTTTCTCTTTTTCTCATTGCATGCCTTTTTGCAGCCTTGTGCATTAGTTAGCTTTAGTCAGTGAGGGTAGAACTTACCACATACTTCATAATTGTATGGATGTACTATTTCTTCTGAAGCTGGCAAGTTGCACTCACTCTGGAATTGCACTGTTTTGCCATACATGAGCTCAAAGCAGCCTGGTGTTATGCAATCTCATGCCTCCTACCTGTTCTGCCTGTTCTTGCCAAGCTAAGATGGTTTGTGCACCGATTGCACAGGCCAGTTGGTAAAATTTATGTCTCCTTATTCTAGCTTTCTATTTTCAATCAACACACAAAATACTACTCTCAGCTTTAATCCCCCTTGCTGTCATGAGATGCACAGTAATGTAACTTACTCAGCCTTGACCGTGCCCAGTATCACACACCAAATGACAAAGGTTAAAGACCCAAGTACAGCTTGATTGTTTCGTCTCTGAGTCTGAGGCACTACTTAAACACAAAGGATGTTAGTACTGACAGCAGGGGTTTCTCCTGCCCAAGTTTGTCTTACTAGGATTAGGTACTGTGTAATCACTTACTGTCTGCCAGCAAAGAAAATCATGGGTCGGAGTTTGGATCATAAGTGACAGGATATTTGTTTGTACTCTTCAACATTAATTTTTGTCTGCAAATCTTGCTTTTGCTATCTCACTCCTTGTGAAAGTTGTACTGTCTTTTGTCTTGATCCATTTCCATCTATTTTTTTGTAGCAAAACTAAGGACTGGCAATGTTAACATTACACGTTTCATAACATTTTTGAAAATCAAAAGCTTTCTGACATCAGTTATTCAAAAGTGAAATTTTGGAGAAAAAAAAGAGAAATATCCTAGGATCTGTACATTCAGAAAGAATATTTAAAATTGCTTTTTATGTGGTTTTGCATGCTGTTTGATGTAGTAGTTGAAGAGAACTACAAAACAAAATTGGTTTTGTGACTCAGAAGTCCTGGGTCAAATTACAACTACTACACTCATTAGAAATTGCAGTGTAGTGGAATCTCAGACTACCTTAACATTTCAAAGAATTTTGGTCTCATTTCCTAAAGATTATATTTTGCTGATAAACTACAGCTTTCTTGAAAGGATGGCAAAGGCCTAGTGCTGTTTAACTTTGGATTAACAAAGCGAAATAATTTTGCCTCACACCCTTTCCTCTGGAGGCGGCTGAACATAGCAATCAGCTACTGTTGCAGACCAGGAACACAGTCACAGGGTAAAGATGTCAATTTCTTCTTGCTTGACTGCACTGTTTGAGGTATGGCCATCTTGAAACGGACACCTTTTTCCCAAGTCCTGATAGGCCACAGAGGAGTGTCAGAATGTGTTCCTGCTCTTCATCTAATCCTTAAACCAGCAGAGATTCAAATGTATTGAGTTTAAAGCTTTGGCATGACTCGGAGAATTTTTTGACTTATGAAAAACTGCCATTTAATTTTGCTCATTTACTTCCAAAGTCTTTTGTTACATTGATTGAGGGGTCTTTTTCCCTTAAAGTATTGTTGTCATATACTGTGTATATGCAGAGTGTGGGTGTGTATAGACATATGAAAAACAGAATGCAATGTACTGAATTCTGATTTTTGTCCCAGGGAGGGATAAGGATTGCAACAAAACAAGGGAGTTCTATGTTCCTAGGAACCCAAAAGGACTTCTAGAAGCTGAGCCCCAGCATCTTTCCCAGCAGGAATAACTTTCAGTATGGATTGTTTAAATCTAAGTTTTAAGTCCTTCTACAAGGGCAATGGCCAGCATTGAATTACACTTCCAGGACTTAACAATAGAAGAAACAAAAAGGGAACGTGAAGAAGGAATATTTTCAAATGTCAGAAGTGTTTCCTTCTGCAAAGCTTGTTTCTTCTTTACCACATATGCCAAATGCCCTCCTGAACTCTATGGCCCTACTTCAACAGTGGGATTAGAGTTGTATATTTTTTCCTCCAGTTTCACATTACAAAGTTTTCTGCAGAGTATGTGTGACAACAGCACACTCTTGTCCAAACAGTTGCAGATGTCAGCCACTCTTCCATTTGTTCTGTCATTGAATTAGGAATCAATAATTATTTCAGATTTACCCCAAATACAGTAAATCAGTTCACAGGTCTAAGCTAATTTCTTGTTTTCAATATAGTTCTAAAAAAACAACTCACTGACACTGTATGAGTAGAAGGAGAATTAGACCATACAGCTTTAAATGCTAAGTTATCAAAACAAGGCTGTAGAATTATGTTAGCGCTTTCTAATGCTCTCCATTCTTTCATCATCCCTCAAGCAATTCTACTTGGTAGCCCAGCTTCAACAGGAGAGGCTTTAGCAAATCTAGAACATGCTGAAGAAAGACTGAGACCTAGCTTTCCTCCTTACTGGCAACCTTTGAGTCACGAGGCTACCCATGAAAGGTATGCAGAATCTCAGCCAGTCCCCAGACATAAAAGTAGTAAGTCTTCCTTTACCTTCAAGAGAGGAGGCTGGCTTCAATCCTCGAAGTCCAGAGCAAATAGAGTAGCTTTGAGGCAGGTATCTAAGGCATAGGGAGGGTAGGACCACAGCTACACTATCGGCTCCACTTGGCAACTGGCTGGTGTGGGAGAGGAGGATGGAGAATGTTTGATGATTATTGATGGGAGATAAGAGATGTACGAGAGGAAGATAGGGAATGTCTGAAGAGAGAAGTATGAGAGGAGGATGGAGAAGGTCTGATCTGACAGAAGAGAACAACTGGGTATTATGAAGGAAAGAAAGAAAGATAAACATGGTTATCTAGCCAAAAGGTGTTTGCATGCTTGTAATGATATATAGCTATGTAATTGCACGAATGGTTTCTGCCCTGAGCCTGGTGGTCCATACAGCTGGAATTTGTATCTGGGCTCGGAGATACAAATATGACCTTCTCTGCACAATAAGGTGTCTCTGGTTGCACCACAACTGGAGTCCGTCCCTTCATACGCCACAGCTGGCTCCTACCTGAGCCCTGCTCTGCTTGCATGAGCGCTCTCTCACTCAACATGGCAATGTCTGTGCTCCCTGCACAAGCAATGAGGGATTCTTCAGTGGCACCCACCACTCTCAGCTGTGCAGGTAAAGACACCGCATGCCCTGCAGCCGAGAAACTCTGACTCTCCAAATTCATTCTTCAGCAATTCAGCAACAGCCTAAGTAGGGCATGCAGAGGAAGCAATCTGAATTTTGGCTTCAGTCAAAGAATCTAGGAAAACGTTTTGTCACGGGGCTAGTGAGAGTTGAAGTGTTAATTATTAAGTAGGTTATAGCTCCCTGCATTTTTCTTATGTTCTTCCCCTGAAGCATTCAATGAGCAGCATGAACGTTTGATCAAGAAATCCTGATTATATGTTCACCCTAAGCCACTGTATATTGTGGTCTATGTGGATCATGTACTTCAACGAGTCACGGAGAGGGAACTAAACCACTCCTTCAGCAATGCCCTGTCTTCCAAGAGACGGATGGTCTCCTTTATGTTTATATGACATGGCATTTCATTGTATGGTCATGGGAGTAGACAAGATTCAGAAAAACATTCTCAGACTCATCACTTCACCCACCTTGGCTACCTAGACAGAATAATACTGTCATTCTTCACATCAGTGATTTATCAGCCTGTCCATGTTTCCTGCTTATTTGGTCTACTATAGAAATAAATCATGCTGTTCTCTACAGATACATGGCTTAGTGAGTTTCACTAAAATCATCCCACTGATCCTTAAGTTTGCTTCCTTATATTTAGATATAGTGGTCTCAGGTCTGAGGGGGAAAATCTCCAGCTCTTTGCAAAGAGTTCAAGTTTTCAATGAATCAGTGTATCTCAGCTAGAAATAGAAAAATGGAAAGGCCATTCTCTATTAAGAAAGATTCAGAGGTATTGGCCAGAAATTATTCCTCAGAAAGTTTAATTAAAACAAGATCCTTTGTATCAGTTGATAGCTTTGATTATTGCTACAAAACCTCTTCCACTCTCTTTTATCAATTTCCACAGTACTACTGAGATTCAACTGCTTTGTGAAACAAGATGCCCCATGAAAAACGGTTGGCTCCATTCATGTCACTAACATGGTGCACTAAAGGTTATACTCTGTCATAATGCACAAGTCAGTGTCAGCTGATTGCTCCAGCTCATGCATTTATTTTGCATGAATGGAAATGGAAATGTGTTGGATTAGTGACTTTTTTTCCATTACAAAAGATGAAGTGACATCACTTTACGTTACAGAGAAGACAGTAGGGAATTAAACACTGATTTATTTATTTATTTATGGTGTCAAGTTCAAATATGTAGTCTAAAAGGGCTATGTGTGAGATAGTCACAGAATTTGTCTGCATTGACTGACATTCTGTAAGTGTCAAAAAGTGGTGTTTGTCCAATTTGAATTTGAAAATACAGTAATTTTGGTCTCACTGTAATTCAGAATGATCTTTTGAGTGCCAAGGAGCGATAAGTGAGGTATCTTATTTGTATGTTGCAGCATGCAGGTTTTGATGCTGATTTAAGTTATTTTTGAATACTTGGAAAAGAGGGGCAAGAAAACTGCCACATTCCCATTTACCATCAGTGCAATAATTAAAGTTAAAAGCAGTTAAGTAAAACCAAGGAAAAGAGGTTTACCCAATCATAAGAAATCAATCAGCAACAATTTGAAGAAAACACAATCATCTTCCGGACCCATTAATTAAATATGCAACATCAATTAAGCTCACAGATCAACTCTCCAACAAGAGAACCTTAAATGTATGGAAGGAGTGCCATGAAGTATTTGATATGGTGAGCAGGGAAGTGGAGGGGACCCAGGGAAAACAGCCTTCTCCATCTGCATAAACCAGTGACTCTTCTAGACATCTACTCACAAAGGCAGAAGGGGGAGCAACCAAATATGCAGAAAAGTCATAAACCACAAAACTGCTGGGAGTTATCTAAACTGAGCTACGTTTTCAGTCTATTTCATTGCATTGTTCAGATGGTAACTGTTTTCTTCATTTATTCCTCAATACTAATTTGTCTGAGAAGGTTACTAAATTTAATATAAAAAAGAACAATCTTTGTGAGACAGTAAACTTAGATCCTAAGGAAAGGGTATTTTTTACAAGATTCTAGTTGCAGGTGTATTTTGAAATGAAATTATTCTGAGATCGCTTTTTCTCTTCAATGAAGGTAAGATGTTAATGCCTTTACATGTTTAAAGGCAGTGTATGTGAAGAACAGAGTATTCAAAGCATGTGCATCTTCTACCCCCATTTAGCAATTAGGGCCTTTGAATTCTCAGAGAAGGAATAAACTCATTCGTTGCAGCTGATTTCAGTGGTGGATGTCCATGAAGTAGGTCAGATTCTCCATTCAAGTCAAAACAGTTGTAATATTTAACTATGAAAATGTTGTAAAATTTA
Organism: Microhierax caerulescens; assembly: GCA_035590215.1. NCBI lineage: Eukaryota > Metazoa > Chordata > Aves > Falconiformes > Falconidae > Microhierax > Microhierax caerulescens. The sequence goes on along the minus strand of JAVJGJ010000047.1, from coordinate 80,572,463 downwards.
ACTATGAATAAAAACTTAAAATTTAAGCTTCTTCACATTTTCAGAATAACACAGATCACTGTAGTGATGTGGCTGTTTTCTAAATACAGAGTAGCTTCTCATTAATAGATATCTGCAAGTATTGAGCTGAGTACTTAAAATTACATTTTCCATCAAATCTCATATGTGAATTTATTCTGGATTCAGAATCCATGTATTCAAGCTATTTTTTTCAAAACATTCATTGACCTTCACATAAAATTTGAAACACCTTTATCAATTCTTCCTGGCTTAAATTCACTGACTCCAAATGGTTACCTAATTCACTCAAACATCTGAAATAGAAAAGAAGAGGAGGGAAATGTGGGAAAGAAGAGGAAGACTTTCCATTATCTGGCTTTCTGAAAAAAAAGTCTGTTTGAAGGTTTCCTAAATTTGGTACACCAACCTGGGAAAATAAACATTTTCTAGATTGTTCAAAACATCCAGTTCTTACCAAGCTCATATAGAAGAGTATTTATGCCTCCCACTTGTTTTCTTAAAGCACAAGTGTATTGTTATATCACAACTACTGAAAAGCTAAGGTTGTTTTAAACTCTCTGAGAATAACACATCTGAGAATTATGAATTTTGTTACTGTGTCTCTTTTAAGTATTAGCCAAGTTTAATTACACCAGCACAAAACACTGAGATGACTAACAAGAGTCCTGCCTCAGCATTTTAAAATTATTACTCTCAGCATTGCTTCAGTTTTAAGAGAGCAGGAAAATTTCCTTGATCAGCCTTCCCAAATTAAGTGAGTAGTTTCTAGGACCACTGACATTTATTGGGGATCTGCCCATTGAGTTTAGCAGATCTAAAAGTAAAACTGTCTGAAGGAGAACAAAGGCATCCACAAATTTATTTCTACATCACTGTCACCCTATTTATAAAATTAACTTCTTCCTTTTCACTGAAATATTGAAAGTATCTTCCTTTTCACTGGAATATTGAAAGTACGCTAATTTGCTAAAAGCTGCTGACATCTGAAAACCTGCTGAAGACGGCTTCTAAAATAGATATCTTTTGTTAGCACGTGTTCAAGATGGGGTCTTGATGTTGCTCAAGAGATCTACAGAAAGATCTATTTTAAATCAAAGCTTGGGACTAATTCCTGTTTCAAGACTCTGAGGCAGACTTACTGGAAAAGGACCCAGCCTCTCTGTTTTCTGATTAGCACTATGCATGGAGGTGCCCCAACATTGAAAGTTGTACTGTCAACGTAACATTTATTTCAAAGTTGATTTCATAAATCTGAGCGACAAGGAAAGTCACAGAGCAATATTTTGTTAGGGTTTTTTACCACTCATCAAGAACAAGTTTTTTTTGTGAGAAAATCTGAAGAACACACATTTCATATCAACTGAAGTCTGATTAGCAAATCATGTAACTTTCTCAGCCCTAGACTCCAAAGCAAAAATTAATCTTATGGGAATCTAAGGTTTTTTAGTGTCTTTAAGGAGCCTATTATTCAGAGAAGGCATATCCTCAGGGACACAAGTGTATTGTCTTTGCAGACCCTGTTCCCCTGACTCCTCTTCCAGTTTGATTGTCTACTGACAAAGGGCAGATACAAGATAAAGTGTGAGGTAAGATGCATAATTGATGTGAGACAGTGAAGTGCACAGATTATTCACACCCCCTCGAGCCCAGCTAGCATTAAGCATAGTTCCCAGAAAAATGAATCCTCTGACTGTAAAAAAAAAAGAGCCAATTTCTCTAATATTTATCATCACCTCATTTTCTTCATGTTGATAATAATGTATATACTTGTGCTCTCAAACAGAACTACAGCATTCACTCCTTCCAGGATAAAACAGTTGAACTGCTATAAAGCACCCTTTAGTTTCTCCCCCTAAATCAGTAGTTTAGGTACCTCTTTTGCCTGGGTCTCCAGTTTATCCTGCTAACATAAACTCCATCCCACCATCCTGGTGCAACGCTCTGAGGTCTCTGGCACTCTCCTGTCCCATGCTTCCAAGCCGTGCTCCTGAGCCTTCTTGGCTAGATCTGACTAGAAGCCAAACAAAAATGTTATCTCTATCTCAACCATTCCCTCTTCCTATATGACTTCTGTGAGTGCATTTCTCAAATTTTTAACTTTAAAAATAAAATCCTGAACAGCACCACAAAAGACTGGGAGATGCCTGCTTTTACAGAACCTAAAATGTTGTGAAATTCTGATGAACTGGTGCTAGAAAAAAAAAAACACCCAAACCCAAGAAACCCCCAGTGCAATAAAGTCAATAAATTTATTTATAAATTTCATGCTTTTTTTTCTTCAATGACACAGCAACACAGCACTATGTGCATGGACTGTGTGCTTGAAATTCCAGATCTGCAAGTCACTTAAAGCTTTGTCCAACTCTTCCTGTATTCAAGAGAAACATTTTACTTGCTCAATGCAAGGTAGCCAACATTATGTGATTACACAGCCCCTGTGTGTTTGGGCTCATGTTTCACACAGGGCATGCCAGCCAGCTTTTAAAGACATGATCAGAATGAAAGGTGTGTATCGATACATTATTTTCAAATATAACAGGCCATTATATTCCCTTTCCTTCCTTGCCTTTTTCACAAGGTCAGAACATTTCCACTATTAGAAAAAGAAAAATCCCTTTGGTATCCTTTGACTTTCTCTATTTCTAATTATTTTCACTAGTAACAATGTTTGTTATTTACTTTCAAAGGTACATAACCATCAACAAGAACAATTAGCCTCTCAGGAAAACACGTACAGGAACACATCTGTTTATGGCTCCATGTTTTGACTTTCCACTGGCTGCCAGGTGATTGCTGTTTTCCTATCCATCTCTTCCGATGAATATTCAAGGAATATCATCACTACTTAGCAACTATCTTCATCAGCTGTGTAGGAAGCAAGTGGAAATAAACTGTTTCCCTTTACAAAGTACAAGATAGGTCAAGTCAGCTGAGAAACATGCTATTACAGATACATTTATTGTGCTAAGTATAATTTTAGTACAACCTACATGACAAGCACTTCCTTGTTTTATTTTTCCAACTAAGAAAAGGCCTCTGTGGAGGAAAAGTAGCACTTCAATGTTTATAAAGCTTTATGTTTCATACAGTTACAGAACAGACCTTGTGTGTTTCACACACTGCCTGTTGGTTTGTAACTTGAGGAAATCCAATGGTACTAAACCTAAACTGACTCTTTTATTAAAAGAACCCTGTACAGGCGTCCTGCAGTGACAGTAGTATTTCCAGCTGTATGCTTCCCACTGCCCCCTATGAAGCCCTGTCCTCATGGTTCCCCCTACCCCCCTTCTCTCTGGTCTCCTCTCTACTTTTGTCCTTTGCCATGGTGTGCACAAAATTCACCCGGAACATTCCCAGCACTTCCTGAGCTGTTACAGCAGTTGGTGGCAAACTAAAAGAGGGTATTAGTCTGATCTAAATTAAAAGAGGCATGCCAGGACATTTTTCATTTAGGCTTCACTCCTTTATTTAGCATTGCACAGCTGTCCTAGGTGCCTTTTTGGATGCAATTAATGCCCTTTTAAAAAGCCTCTTATTTAAAACAAACTATTATTTTTCTTCCTTACATGAACTAAACAGCACAGTGCTAGCTAACTGCAGTTGTGTTATTAAGGTAATAAAATTACCCTACTGCTATCACCATAACATGATAAGGTATAATGAAATGCTCAAAGCAAAGTTTAATGGAGCAGAGAAGTATCTGGCAGAAAATTATTCTTTAATTTTTTTCCAGCATGGTAATTTTAATTGTGGACAATAAGGTATTTTTTATTGCAAACAAATCTGCTCTTTTTACCAGCTTTTGTAAATCAGGTCTCAGAAAGACCTTAATAAATTCATACTAATTCTTTAAACTTTAGATTGCTAGTCTATTGTTAGTCAGGTTCATTGTTTCATGTCTTTTTTAATGATTGTGTTCCACGGGAAAGGCATAAAATTTGGTATTTCAAAGGCTTAGCGTGACAAGGATATTAACACTTTCAGCATGACTAGTATGATCCTGGGATCATTTACAGTCCCTAAAATTTCCTGACCAACTGGGTATTCCATGTGTGTATGCTTTACATTTCAGATGTACAGGTTTGTGATGGAGGGAGGATATAGGGAAGTGTCTTTTAGTTGAACTTGCGCATAAATTCATGGCAAATAAAATATTTAAAAAGTAATCAAAATGTTGACAGAGCTTAGATTAGAATTAGGAGTCCTGTGTATGATTCAAACACTGGTTTTAATCTGCATCATAATCATTCACATGAGTAGGATCTCAATTCAAGAAATTACAGGACACATGGCTAAATCTGCAAAGTACAGATAACATTGAATTTGAAGTACATGGGGGAGTGGGAAAGCAGAGGAGATCCTAAACAGAGAGCCTGAAATCTTTCTGTGTTTAATAATAAAGATTTTTAGGATAAGTTCTATACATATGCAAAGCATTGGTATTAATAATTTTCAGAATCTAATGATTGTCTTCATAGAGTCCGTATGCATGGATGGCAGATCTGAGTATACCTTTGTGTAACACTTGCATCTTCTGGTCATTTATGAGATCACAGTATTTACAGTTAACCTATAAACATGCTTCTTTTACAGAAAGTACCCACATTCAGTCTCTGCAATTATATAAGCTGTAGAGGTTTTCATAAAGCAATTCTAAAGGAAAGATAGTGCTGCCTAAACCAAAAGAATTCATCTCTATAAGCCTTTCCCAAAGTACACCAAAGTCAATGGAAAAACACCGACTGACTGGAACAGATTTTAGATCAGTGTTGTTTTGGGTAACAGATACTGGTCATTTCTCATATGCTGGGCTAAGAGGTGTCCATGCCACAGTTGACTGTGTGCCCAATGGCTGACATAGCTGTCAGCAAGATTTACAGTGCATTTGCATCCCGACAATGAGAATGCAAAAGTAAAAAGGATGAAGAGATTTTGCATGTATCTCCAACTGCTGAGGCATGATAACACCACTTTAGCTAGTCCTTGGTACAAAACCCACACTCTGCTTTCTCTGAAGTTTAAGAGCTTTGTAAAGCATGTTATAGGAGATGGAGATCAACAGCAAATATGTCTGAGGGGGAATCTCAGGCCCTTTGGATTCTGAAAGGACTCGAACGTGCAACAGAGGGACAAGGAGGTACTAAGCTGGGGCCAGCATGGAAAGCTGCCACAGTACTCTGCTTGGATGCTGTGCTTCTTCCATGCTCACCTCCAAACATTGCCAAGGGCAATGGTATACAGAGACACAGCAAAAGGCCAGTGACACTGCACTTCTGCTGGGCTCTGCTGGATGCTGGAGTGCACCAAGCCAATGTTGCAGCAGAGGCAGAACTGCTTTCCAGGGAGCACCTATACCTCCATATTGTATGGCAGCATCGCCAGCTCCTTCAGGTTAAGCCACTGCTTTGTACTGCTAAGCCTGGCAGGGTAACATGGGCTTCTAGCTGCACAGCTGGCTGGCAGTGCTATGTCTACCCTTCACAAAACAGCTGGGTGTCACACCAGACCCCTGTGGGAATTTGGAAGGAAGATATCTGTCCTGTCAGTAGCAGTAATGCTCTTTAAGCTACTTCCTGACAACGATGTAGTGTTGGAGAAAAAGAAAACTTTATACTTCTTCAAAGTTTTCTTAACAGGAACAGTTTTTTCCTTACTTATATTTATTGCATATGGTAAAGGTATATAGTATATGTAATAACTATATCAAAGAAGGTGAACAAACTAAGCCAGCATTTTCAAGGAACTCTTACATTCACAACTCTCAGTTTAGATTCTTATGATATCTCTCACTGTGTACTTGGCAGTAAAGAACATTATCCATGCATAGATTTATTGCAGGTACCTTAGTTTCCTTAATAGCCTTTGTACCCCAGAGTTTTTAGCAACTTGCACTCTCCTCACTGTAGAGCAGCCTCGTGGTTTTTCCCTGGCCCCTCTAATGAAAGAGTGAAGTTGCCCAACCCAGGAAATTAATGTCTGTAACGTGCCCATGTGTCTCACTTCCCACGGCAAGGAAGCACAAGGGGCTACCCTCATCTTGTGAGTCAGAATAAAGATATAACTCTGTCATCTACAATTTTAAAGACGAGGTGTCATGCACAGAGGTTAAAGGCAAGTTCATTCCTCTTTTCCTCAGGAACACTAAAAATGCCTCCACATATAAGAGACCATGTTTACCTGTGAGAGTGCCTGAAACCAAATCTTCCCTCAGGCTTCTAGGGCAAATCATTTATCTGCTCTGTGCCTCTTTCTTCACATCTGTAAAAAGACAAAGTCAATATCTTTCCTTCAAAGGACTGCTGTGTGCATTACTTCATTACACCGTTACCCCTATTACTATGGGAAGGCCCAGCTAAAATTTTATCATTATCCATTATTAGCATAGATACTATGCTATTATATTATGATTATGTCTAACAAAAACAGTCCAGATCTTGATAACCTCTGAAATTGAATTTGTCCTGTCTTTCATTTGCCATGCACAGAGAAAGCATCATTTTCTGGGCTGGATTTGCCTGGCATTCAGAAAACGGGGAATTTCCAGGCAGACTCGGGACTTTATTCTTTCCAAACCCAAACATGGGGAACCTCAAATTTCAAACAAGTGTCTGGAGATGAATTCAATTGCTCCCTGACCATAGGCAACTCTCTTTAACAAAAAATACCCCCTTTTGTAGTGTTAGCATCTGAGACACTTTTTCTTTTCACTAAGGGTTGCATTCGTGAAATCCTGGAGAAATGCTGAGCTCCACAGCAGTACACACTGAGCTATGAGATCATTACATAAGGCATTTTTACTAGTGTCCCAAGATTTCCACAGTGGTGTGTAGCTCACTGACTTTTGGAAAGGGCAAAACAATCCAATATACAATTTTCTTATGCTAAATCACTACCTGGGGTGCATTTGTAATGCAATTTACTTACATTTTAAATGTAGAGATTGGCATTCAAATCTAGCTCTGGATATGCCTCCAAAGCCCTCAGCAATGCAGACTGTGACTAAAAAGTGCTGTTACACTCAGCACTCCCACTTACTGTTTCTAAAAGGAATTGAAACTACCTGACTGAGCTTTCATTGGTGAATCCCTGGTAATTAGATTCAAGAACAAAGCAGCTGTTCCTATCAAAGGAAGAGGAAGTGTGAGAGGGTTCATATTGGCACAGTCTGCTGATCACCAGCTCTTGGATGGAGAAGACAGGGAGTTTCCAAAGTAAGCTCATGAAGACACTCAGCCTCTCTAGTTCCCAGGAGTGTGATAGACTATGCCATTTCTTTTACCTCCAGATGACTGAGGGACTCGTTACAGAAAAGAATTAGTGAATTGGAAGAGTCAGTAAGTAAATTCTAGCAATACAGAGAGATATGTGTATATATAGAGAGAAATTTGTTTAATAGAAAGATATAATAATGCTGCCTTCCACGTTATTTCAGCAATCAGGACCTAAGGGAAGGAGGTCAAATACTCACTAATAAACCAGACAAAGCACATTTAGTGTGTTTCTGTTCCATGCTGGTATTTACTTTAAAAAAACAGGTATTTTGCTAAAATATTTGAACATCATTGATAAATGGGGCTCTCTGTGTCAGGTTTCATATTGTTTGAAGGATCTAGGCCTTCATTGTTACAGTGGGCCAGGGCTCTGTGAAAGCTCATACCTGAACTCACAGGATATACATGAGACATACCACTAGTGTCTTCCACACATGTGCTGATGAACACATTTCTTGGGACCAGAAGGCTGGTACATTAGCATGGATAATAGTGTGGAGTTCCTATCACATTGGTTTCTCCTCAGCACCATGCTGTTTAGGCTGGGGTTTCTGTGAAAGGAAAACTATTGTCATTTAAATACAGTCATCAACCTATAAGGTCACATCGGGCGAGTATCAAACATGATGGAAGAAAATGCAGTTTTATAGCAATCTGGTTTAATTAGTGAGAAGATCAAGATTTTCCCCCATGAGAAATGTGTTCTAGACAAGATGGAAGCAGAAAATGGTGTATTTCATGGACTTTTTTCTCTTCTTCCTGGGACTTTGGCAGCCAGGCATGGAAACTGTTGTAGGGCACTGTAAAGTGTCATCAGCCCAAGAACACTGAAAGATAGGTGTGTGAGAAGCTAAAAAAATGGATCCCACAGTCCTACTTTCTACCTGCCTTAGAAAGCCACCCACCAGGACCCTGCACTGAGAGGGGGTTACTCCTGAAGAGTAATCTCTATCAAGAGATTTGACAAATGGAAATACAGATCCTGGCTATAACAGCACAGGGCTCTGCTCAGACAAGTGCATTTTTTCAAGAAGCGTAAGCTATTCCAGCTAAGGTCAGTGTTGTTACCAGGACATTTTCATTGCTTCATCTCACTCCGATTATCAACACTTCAGCTCAGACTCTGAGACAATGCTACATTGTCTGCACAGATTCACTGGTCCCATGTAAGCCAGGGTCATCCTGGATGCTGCAAGGATCTCACCTGATAGTAACCTTTCACTAGTACAAGCCAGCATGAGGAAAGGCCAGCCAAGCCATCTGCATTTTTTGTGCTGGACTCAAAGAAAGGCTTGGGTCTAATCAGTTTAATTGGGTTTCACTGTCCTCCTGACCCTCCCAAACCAATGGAATTATGGCTTCTGCCAACACCCATTAATACTTTCTCATCTAAGACCACAGGAGAGCACTCTGGATGAGACTAGCTCCAGTGTCCCTCCTCTAGCAGAATGAACACTCATATCTCTACCTGTATCTCCTCGTTGCAGCCGGCACAGCTTTCCCACCACACAATCCAATAATGCAGTGTGAGCACCATGCTGCCACCTGTGCCTCTGAGAGCAGAGGAATAAAGGTACATCAGAGCTACAAAATGAAACAGGAGTGGCTGTCGTGAGAATGATCTTTGACAGGTTCATCAGAGAACTCATTCTCAGATGTGTTTCAGACTTGAATCAGAGCACAACATGTTGAAACGCCTAGAGGTATTTGTGTTCAGCCAATTCATGTGTTCTATAAATGTGCATATTGACTTGCCACTATTCAGGAGAGTTATGTTCACAACATGGAATCTGTCATCACCTACACCAGTTCCCTAAACAATTTCTTTTCCCCTCAACCCACTATTTGCTAATCTTCAGTAACATTAATGGGAGATGTTTAATAATGAAAATAAAAACATTCTCTTTTTGGAGATCTCTACATTTAAGTGTTTGGTCTGTGTGTGTGTATATATATATATATATATATATATATATATATATATATAAACCATCAAAGCATCCACCCAGTACCTGCATTTACTGAAATACTCGTGTCTTTAAACAGTCTAATATAGACATCTCAATTCCTACAAATGAATTGCCATGTGCAGTGCTGTATAATTTTCTGCTAAAGGCTGAAATAAGAACATGTTCCCCAAAAGATTATCTTTCCAGACTCCATCAAAGTCAACAAGAGCTGGAAACAGAATTATATTATTGAAAAGCTAAAGGAAATGGGTGGTCTATGTCCCTAGATCTCCAATACACTGACACTTCCCTTAGGACATGCCAGCTGTCCCCTCACATTCAGCTATTGCATGATCCAAAACACTGAAATCAATGTAATTCAGAAGTAGCAGTAGTACTAATAGTAGTAGCAACAATAATAATAATAATGTAATTGGTAAAAGCTTTTGATGCAGAGAAAGCAGGAAATTGTCTTGTAATCTGACTAACTGTAAATGAAGCAGATTTAGGTGGCCAGGGATTCTTTGGCAGTAGCAGCTGTGGATCCCATTTGCTTTCACAAGGCTGGTGTATAAGAAATCTGTCAGAGTCCTTTTGCTTTCCTTCCAGTGGTTCAAGTGCAGGATCTGAAAATATTAAGCAAAGAGTATTTACAAGCTATAGGAAAAACTGTTTGGACTCTAGGATGTGAAAAGCTATGTTTATTGTTAATCAGATAAGATTCAAAAAAAGAAGCATCCAGACATACATCGTAAAGATTATAAGCAAAAAAAATATTCTGCCCATGGCCTTACTGTGAATATAAAAAGAAAGTAGTGTTTTACCCTAGATGGTAGGTATGTGTGTGTGCTGTAACTAATGTGTAGTTTATTTTAAATAAGCTATCCTTATAAGAGATGTAGCTATAGAAACCACACTAAAGGGCAGACACCTCACTGTGGACTATCCACCACAGTAGGAATGCAGATATGGACTATTGTATCCACAATGTGGAGAGCAGACATTGGACTTGGTACAGTGCCTGGGAATAAACCACCATTACAAGGCTGAAATTGCAGTCTTATCAGTAAATCTACATTGGCAAGCAGGCTTTTAAGATAATAATCCTGTTGTGTCAGATATCCTTAAAACTGAGTGCCTTTGCATGAGTGAACTAGTGTATTTTCTGTGATCTGAGTCTCTTATTTAGAGCAGACTTTAGGAAGCAGACTTTCTCTGATATTTGTTAGGGGAAAACATTGCTGTTTGGTCTTCAAGCTTCATCTGAGGCCACTTAAGCAAGCTACATGGCAGTAGAGGGGTTCTGTGCTCTTACTCCTGCTCTCTACTGTTCACATACTGATTCCTAATTTCTTTAACACAATGAATGTGCATGTTGTCAAGGATTTACCTATGTTTAAAAGTTGTAATTTTAACTTTATTTTAACTTAATTTTAATTTTAACTTTAGATTTAAAAGGTCTCTGGAGTACCTTGTCACAGTTATTTGGTAAATTAGCTTCATACTGCACTTAAAAAGGAAAATACATTGTAACATCAGATAAGCCATCCTGCCAAGAACTAAGAAGGTTGATCTGTAGAGCAAACTTTACATGTTGGATTTAGGTAAGGTAGAAAATATACTTGTAACAGTGCTGTTCAAAAAATGCAAGATTTAGGAGAGTTAATTGACTGTTATTTAACTTGTTAACAAGCCAAGCTGTTGATCTGACCAGTTACTGGTTTCCGTTACCCTAAATTTCTTTATTTACACAGCTCCTATCACCATAGTCCTGATCTCAAGTGAGTCCAGTGGCCTCCTGTTACAAGACCAATGAGGAATAACAACAGAAACAGAACACTCTTCTAGAGAAAGGAGCTGTGATACTAAAAACACAGGGGACACATTTTTTTGGAAATAAATATGTTGCATACTTTGGAGTTATTTGCATTATTTTTCAAACCTTTCCAGTGAATTTAATTAATCATTAACATACCCTGCAGCCATCTGCGTTACAATGAGCTTTAAGAGCTTTCTGTTGCTGGGGCACTTATGAGAAAGCTAAAAGGAAGGCTGAAACAAGGGGGTCATTTAACATTTATGACATTTTTAGATATGTATTGTCATTGTTTGGCAGCAAAAGTGATTTTGGATTCAAAGTGGAAATGTTTTCTGCTAGTTGCAAAAACAAATTGTGAGTTTGGCTGCTGGTAGTGCTGCTTTTCACCAAACCACATTTTGCAGAATCAGCTAAGTATAGGACCAGATACAACACCAGCACATTGGTCTTAAAATCTTTCTGAGACAAGGCATCTTAAAAAAACGTGAGTTTGCTCCATCAGCCCATTCTTGAAAAGCAATTTGCTGATTCATGTAGGTCACCTTATTAGATTACATTGCTATGTACACAGATTCGACTGACAGTTTTCCCTGGCCTTCACAGATTGACATGGATATCACAAAACAGTTGATTTCTTGTGAGTTACAAGATAGGAAATTGATAGCCATGATGCTCTGGAGGTATCAGTATCATCTGTATGAATAGGAAGACATATTTGTTTGATTAATTGAATAATATAAAATCAAAATGGTGGGGTTATGCAGCAGGATGAGTACCCTCTGAAATCAGGGAGGGAACATAAATGGTGCGTGAAGTTACATATTGAAACTTGATGGTAATGAATGTCTAACTGTGGGTTGATGGGTATGATGCACATCAGCAGTGTATAGGAGAGAATGTCAAAAGGAGGCGGGAACACTCTATGCTAGTAATTTACATATCTTACTTGTTGCCTTTCTCTTAATACACCCCTTTTTCTAATTTTTTTCTGACATGGTTCTGATTTCCACTTAATGAAGCATTTCCCATTGGCCTGAATCATGAAAAAGGGACTCCACACCTAAGTGAATACAGAAATTGCCCCTTTTTGTGTAAGATCAAGTCTATACTTAAAGGATTTTGGACACTGAGCAGCTGGTCCTTAGGTACATTTTTCATTTAGAGATCTTGCAATGAGATTGCTCATTCCTTTTAAACTCCTGACAATATATCATTAAGGGTTCTCCCCAGGGGACATTTTAGTGGAGAAAAAAAAGAAAAATTAGTAAAATTCCGTGTAGAGGCAAGCCCTTAGGTCTACTGAATTTGCATCATTGTATAGTCTACAGCCTGCTAGAACTAAGTAGCCTGAAGTTTCAGCTGGCTGAAAAGTCAAAGATATGTCAAAGCAATTAGACAATATGCACTATTTTCCTCCAGACCTCAGAGTGGATATCCTTTCTACCTCTGGACCAAGTCCTGAACAGAGTCTTGAGAACATTTTGTTGCTATCAGGAACTTAATCAGGAATTTTTGATTGCAACTTGCTTTTTTTTCTTTTTCCCTATTTCTTTTCAGATATGCTGACTTATAATTGTTTCACTCAGGTAGAATTTCACCAAAGAAAGCTATTGGTCCTGAGATTAGAGCACTGACTGGTGACACTGAAGTTTCCAAACAAAGTGCCTGATTCACAACAAGGACCTGAAATCTGATTTCACACTCATGGCTCAATACCATGGTCATGTAGTTATCAGACATTCTGCAAGGAATAAGCTTTTGGAGCCTGTCAAATTATTAAAGCATCATTTTTTTCCTGATATGGAATGGGGAAGGTTCTGAAACCTTAAGAACATTTCCTATGATACAGACGCTATAGATTATCTTGCTATAGTCAGGCCCTCTGAAGTGGTCACTTTAGAAAGCACAACATTAGAGCTGCAGGAGAAACATGCTTTTTTCCCCCCCCTTCCCCTGGTTTTGTAAATCTACATTGCTGGTCAAGACTTGAGAAAAAATGACACATTTACTTAAAGAGAAAGTTTTTGTTTAGCAAGTTTTAAGAGAAATTAGCATTTCATTACTATTATGGAAACTTAATCATCTTAAAATAAAGAAATTTTTCCTTGAGCCAGAATATTCTTGGACAAATTTCTTCTGGCTGTAATAGCTAACTAGACATTTGCTTTTAATTACCTTAGGTAAACTCAAAACCAGGGAAGTTAAATTCCTGCTGTAGCAGCTTGGTAAATAAATTAAGACATGATTTATACTCCTATGAAAACAGAAGAAGGAAAAAATATTGTTTTCCATGGAAAAGTAACATTGGCTACACACCATTTATGTGGTTCTTCAATAAACTACATGCCTAGTTATAAATGTTTGCTTTACAGCACAGAAGGGGGTTTGTTTACTGTCTCAGTTTTGCTTCTTGTTTTAAAAATAGTAAGTTTGTTGAATTGTCCTTTGGACAAGAGTCTTCAGAGTTCAGAGGAGAGAAGATAGGAAAATTTCTAATTAAAAATCAATTCAATATGGATAGAATACTGAATCTTAATAGAAGATTATACTTCTCTCTGGTTTTATGGTATCTGATTTTAAAATATATTTCAAACAAACAAACATACACACCCACAAACAAACAAACAAACAAAACCAAAAAGCCAAACTAAAGAATGAGTCACTGAAATAAAAATAACAACAACAACAAAAAAATCTGAACAAAATCAATTTAAAATTTCTCTCCTTACCAGTTTTAATGTTAAGAACACTGATTTTGGGGGAATGCACTGAGACCAGTTAATTTTAGATTTCTTAATTTTCCTTGCAACTTTTTTGTACATAATTTGCTTTTCAACTGTTGTGAAAAAAAGGGCAGCTTCTTGCTGTACATTATGAACAACAGCTAGCTAGCACAATGGGATGATGGTCTCAGGGCTGCTAAATGGAAAAATACTTCCATCCAGCATGTTCAAGCAATTCAGCTGCTAGCTATTAATCTGGGGAAAGCAAGAAGTACAGGCAGATGTGTCACAGAGAGCAAGGTAAAAATGAACTGATGAGCTCTGATGTCCTAACTTCAATCTGCTCTGCCAAAATGAAAACCATCTTGTCAGCTACAAAGCACATTAAAAGACAGAGCTCCAAACTTGCATTCATCAGTATTCTCTATGGAAATCTTTTTGGCAAATAATGCATGACTACAACAGAGTTATCTGTCAAAGTTAGATCCCAACTCTGGTATTAACTGCTTTTCTGGGTTTTTTTGGTTTGTTTTTGTTTGGGTTGTTTGGGTTTTTTTTTTTTGGGGGGGGGGTTGGTTTGGGTTTTTTTTTTTTGGCTAGTAAGGCTGCCATCTAGTGGCTTCATTTACTGATCCCCTGGCATCCTCTATTTCAGCGTGTTTGCTTTATAAAGTGTGAGAGCCAGACGTTCTACCTGTCTATAATCATGCAGTTTGGGATCTTCATACACACCAATCTTATAGCTGCCATTCTTCACAAACAGGATTTTTGAGCTGATCCGCGGAAAATGAGTGACAAGCTGAGGTGAGACCTTTTTCTTTTCTGAGAGAGGAAGGAGGCTGGATCTAAGCCTGGAAAGGTGTTGCATGACTATGGACTCAGAGGTAATTTTTGGCTTCAGTTCCCCTTTTCCCTTTCCTTGTGGTTTCTGAGATGGGTTGGATGATCTGTAGAGCTGGTAGCTAAAATCAGGAGGCTACGTCAGCCATACATCTGTATCAGCCAGGAGAAAGACAAATCAAGGATCACAGAAAATTTGGTTTGACTTTCAAATAAAAATTGTCTCTTGTCTTGGTGCAGGGTGAACACAATGGTCTGATTTTTTCTTCTCAGGTATTGTAATTCCCGGCAAAAAGAAAAAGAAAAAAACCAACACACACACAGACAACAGAACCTCTATTATTGATTGCTATTTGCAGTCTGGCTAGCCCTGTCTGTATAACCTCCTAGGACATTCATTGAAGATAAATGTGTATTTATATTGTAATGTTATTTTGTACCTGTGATTATATAAAAAACTATTGCTTCTTGATTCCCTCTTTCTCTCAGTTCTGTAAAGTAACTTCAAGAAGCAAACTCCTAACCCTAGAGAAGGCCCATCTGAAGCCAAAAGCATGGATGTTCAGGAATCTACACAGCCTGCAGGAACAGGAGCTCTGACTTTTATTTTGCCTGAAATACCCATCACTAAATAGGAATATAAATGCATCCTCTCCACATTTTTGTTCTTGTCTCATTAACCAGTATGTCCTTGAGGGGAGACTAAATCTGTGCACATGCTGGGCAGTGCTGGATGCACTCTAGCCTCACTTTGCACAAGTATGAGTGACAAAGCAAAACTCAAATCAAGGAAACACTGAAACTCCAGTCTGTGCTGTTCCTGATGCATTTTCATGTTTCTTCACATCCCACCTAGAGCTGCCCCGTTGCTATCCTAATATGTGCCCAGGTGTTATGTCCTGCCATGGGCTATCTCATCAGCCAGCGCCACTGGAGCTTCACTTTTTTGCCCAGAGGCAGAGGGAGGCCCTTTCATATACCCAAGGGTGCCTCTGGGCAGGGTGAATGACCACTGGAGCAGCATTAATACCCTAACAGGCACTAAAATATTTAGCTCTGTGCACGAGCTAGATACTACGCTATCTTTGTTCCGTCTCTTGCTGATCTTAAAGACACTCCCAGACTCTGTTACCTTTCTTCCATAATATCTGCCATAGCAGCCTTAAAGAGCTCCTTATATGTCCTGCAAAATCCGGAAGATGTAGATCATAAGGCTATTGCAACAGGCCTCAACAGAATACAAACCATTTTTTCCTACTTCCTTAAATATTCAGCCCATAGGAAACCTGAAGGAAAGCTATAACCTTAGAACTTTCTCTTGTTTGTACTTACTTATTCTGAGAACAGAATGTTTAATGTTTTATTTCTAAGAGAAGATGGTGGTCTGTTGAAGGATAAGGGCAAGTGAAAATATGTCCTTACCAAGAAAACTGTTTCTGAACGAGAATTTGGGTAGGAAGTTTACTGCAGATAAAGTTACCACAAACTCTTTTTGGAAGGTCACATTTCTGTGCTCTCTTTTTCAGATGATTTTGCTTCCCAAGCCATGCTCAGCTGTGCTGTGCTGTCAAGCGGGGCTTCTTCCAGTCCAGGCCCCCATTAGCTGGAGCACTCCCAGCTGCAGCAGGGCCCCGCTGCAGGACAGCCTCTAGGAAGAGGCCGAACCTCACAGTCTGCACTCCACGGGTTATTCTCAGGCTATCCAAACCCTGCAGCACAGCCTGGCCCTGTTCCTGCTTGGGAGGAGGTGAGGGGGCTTGGGTGGGCACTCAGCTTTTGTCCTCTGAGGCGGCCCAGGCTTCCTATCAAGTGTGTGTGTGGGAGGCAGTCTACAGGCAAGCCAGCTGTCCCACCACAATAAGCTGCTGTGTTTATTTGATCATTTAATAAACTGGGGAGAAATTATTTTTTGTTTATTTTTAAACTTAAAGCAGCCTTTGCAATTAAACAGAGATACTGGCAGACTCACCAGGCCAGCTTTAGGTATGGGTAAATTAGGGAGATCCCAAGGTCAGCTGGATGAATAGCAAAGGCACTTCTGCTTTTCTAGTCTGTGCCACAACTGTAAGAAACTAGACTTTGTATTGCTGCTGCTGCTGTTGCCATGATGAAAAGACTACATAAACACTTGCTCCTCCACAGGTGTCAGGAACAGAAATGTTCAGCCCTGAGGAGCTGTGCGTCCTTCTCTGTGCCGCTCACTCTTCCTAGCACTCCTCCCTCTCTTTGGCAATGTCAGTCCCACAGTCTGGAGGCAGCAAAATTCAGATTTTGCCTATATTGCGAAGAAGTCTCAAAGCTGAGCAGTCCTTTGCAGACACTGTGTTGAAAGGGCAACTCTTCTCTGTTTCATATACTGGGTAACATATACCACTAATTTACTAGCCACGTGAATACCAATTTCCTTATCTCAGTTTTCTATTTTCTTCAGCCCCAGTTTTCTTCCTAAACCTGAGGTTTTGCATCCAGAGGAAGTTTCTAAAGTGATGCAATTCTATGATTCTCCATTAATTTCACCAAAGCAAAAAGTCTGTGTATATTCACACATCCCACCTCTACCAGCTTTGTTACCATTGATTTTCCATGCATATGTTTGTATCCTAGAAACTGAAACTCACTTATCCAAAGTACCTACAGTTCCATATGCACAGTGATTAATAAGGACTGCAAAGAGATGCAGTGAACAGGAAAGAGAGAGACACTACCCACCACTCGGCAAAACCAGGGACTTCCTGACAGTCTTGACATGCTGTATCACAGAAGGCTTCTCTTCCCTCTCTACTAGGGGAAGTTAAGCAAAGGGATGAACTTGCAGCACACTGTTATTCAGGGAATTGTTTATTCTTCCATTGTCAGAAAAGAGCTGGAATATACAGTCTACCCATCTGTGTTGCTAAGAAACAGGGCGTCGTTGCCTTGGGACTTGATTCAGAATTCAAAACTGAAAATAGTGTCTCAGTAGACTGCATAAATGCAGCTTGAAACCTAGCAACAGGGCCACAAGTTCAATGTGATTCTCTTACATGTTAGAAAACAAGGGTATTAGAAGGAAAATATGACTGAAGAAAAGGAAACAGTAATCTGAAAACAAAACAGAGCTGTTGTATCACCAATTATCCTAAGGGATGGAACTATCTTTTGCTAAACATACTTTTATGACCTTTAAGATCTGACCCTTTGCTACCCTGTGCTTTGAGCAGGTTTATATTTACTATAACAAGTAAATGCAAAGCAGCATCAGTATTTACATCAGCATTTTCTGAATATTCAGCTTGTGCAGTAAAAGTGACAATGCAAGATTCAAGATAGCAGAATTAATTTCCAGCTTGTATTCGAGTTTTCAAGCACTCTGCCAACAGAAGAATTTAATAGTTGCTACACATGCCTTGAAATGATCACTCTTAAAATGGCATGGATTGTATAACCAGCAGCACTTACTTAACCACACACACATAGACTTTGCTATACTTGCTTATGTGCAAATGAGGTATAAATAACAACACAGCACACATAAAAAATTAAAAATACATTATAGTGCCCTTTCACCTTAACAAATGGTCATTATGTGCTGTTGGATATTACATTGCTTCAATCAGCTATTTCATTGTAAAATCTGTTCCCCCTGGTTGAAGAACTTCATTACACAGCTGAAACTTTGGCTGGCTCTCCAGCAGAGTAGGCCAAGTTTGAACTGAGTTATAGGTCTCAGCTGAGTAAACAGAGATTAGCTATTTGTTTTTTC
The DNA here is from genome assembly GCA_035590215.1 of Microhierax caerulescens. Classification (NCBI taxonomy): domain Eukaryota; kingdom Metazoa; phylum Chordata; class Aves; order Falconiformes; family Falconidae; genus Microhierax; species Microhierax caerulescens. The sequence goes on along the minus strand of JAVJGJ010000047.1, from coordinate 80,554,098 downwards.
GTCTTTTGATGTTTCATCATAAAATCATAAAGAGGGATTCTTCAGCTATGTGATATGACTGTGTACATAGTAACTTTAACTGGAGATGAAGGAGGAAGCAAAATTCAGTGGTGACGAATCACCTAGAGCCACTTGAACAGTTTTCACATTCATTTTTTCTTGTTTTTCTTTTTGTAAGTATGCTATTTCCAAAACAAAGAAAAGAAAAAAAAGCTTTCTACTTTAAATGTTTCTAAGTTTGCAGCACCTCCATGCATTTCCTTCAACATTTATATTGTTACACTTTCTCAAGAGTCAGGGCCAAAAGGGGTTCTGGGAAAATACCTTTGCTTTTTGTTTGTTTGGTTTTGATTGACATTCAGAACCCTTTGAAAGGGTACACTGTACACCAATACAATACATTTTTCTGTATTTTTAAGCAAATTAACATTTCTTCAGGCTTTCAGCTGAAAAGGATGTTGGAGGTTGTAGCTGAGATTTGTAAAAGGACTTAGTGTTAGTTCAGTTAAATTATAAGTAAATTATAAGAAAAAATTAAATGATCCTTTGCAAATTTATGTTGCTGAGATATCTACAGTTTTACTGAAGAGAAAATACAATCAAACAAAATTCCATAAACCCACTTGAAGAAATAAAATAATTTTGCGTTGCCAGGAGATGGCAGCATGTTACTTACTTTGCAACATAAATGTGTTTTAAACCCCAGGAAAGCTAAGGAGTAAGTCTTTTTGCTCTACTGCAGCGTAGCAAGAGAGCTTGAAATTTTCCTACACAAAGCCACCTCATGTTTTCAGCTAAATATAAGCCCTTTGTAGACTTAAATAAGATTATGGAGACCTTAAGAGTACAAGCTGGAAAAAGCAGTAAAGCTTGTCAGGATCCTAGTCTGAGCTGCAGAATCTTCTTAGGGAACAAGGAAGCACAGATGGAACATCACACCCAGATTGAACCTTGAAAACAGTAGCCAATGGTATCTATACTTTCTACGTTGAAAGAAGGCACTTCAGGGGAAAAAATAAAAAGAGAAAAAAAAAAATAAAACCTGCCCATTCATTATTTATAAATAGTATAGAAGAAGGGATAAAAAATATTTTCTTCAATCACCACATCATACAGAAGCATAATCAGTCAAAACCCAGACTATGAGAAAAAAATATCACCTGGCAGGAATATTAGAATAACCTTTTAAGCATGTTGTCATGTTGTGTTCTTAGTATTTTTTTAGGATTTTTTAAACTTTTTCTATGCTGTATTGATTCTGGAGAGTAAACAAAACAAAACAAAAAAAAAACCAAAAAAAAAAAGAGATATTTATTTTTTATTTTGAAAACAGACAATTCTTATCACCAGTTTCCAGCTTATGTTAGAAATAGAATCTTTCCTTTCCTTAGGCTCTCAGCTTTTTGGGTAGTGACCTTATTTTTTCCTGTATTTTTGTGGCAGCTATCCCAAATAGGTTCAGGTATCTTATTTGGGGTATATCATAGCAGTGTTTCATTGATAACTCAAGAAAATCAAGAACTTGTCACTAGCTATTTGTAGTTCTGATGTAGTTCTTACACTTTTGCAGAATCTGAGTATGTCCACTGAAGTGAGTGTAAAAGCAGTGTGAATCAGAACTATTTAAAACCATTGCTGGAGCAATGGAAAAAAAGATTAAATTATAGAAGTTTGCATTACTATGTAAAAGGCTGATCAGTATGTGATAACCAGGTAATCTTTAATATTTTTTTTAACTAGGTTATAGAGTGATGTTTGGGGGCAAATGGTGGCTTAGTGTTCCCTTGCTGTAACTCATGTAAGTAAGGAACAAGCCTACAGATTTCCTAAGTTCACTTCTAAAATCATATTATCAACTGAGTAGAATGAAACCTGGTTTACACTAAAATAACTGTTTCATTTCCCTTATGCTGGGTAGTCATCCATCAAGCAGAGGAATTAGAGACATGTCTACCCCATGCAGTGTGTCTCTGAAATATCCCAGCTAACTCCAGGATCAATGCCTACAGGTCCAGGTCAAGGTGACACATCCATCGCCACTAATTAGTCTTTGTATTCAGCCTCACGTGAACAGAACTCTATTGCGTTCAAGTGCTGGAGTTGAGAAATGAAAGCCAGCTCAGCTATTTTAGGCTTCTCTGTACTACACAAGGAGTTTTGAGGATTATTCCTTATCATTGTTCCTTCCACAGAGGCAAAGAAAAAAAGAGAACAGCATCAAAGACTAGGTAGGGGCAATTCCTATTTCTTAAAAATCCAATAGAGAGGAAAAACACCTGGGATACCTAGAATAACAAAACAAACAAAACCCTAACCTAAAACATAACCTAAACAGTAAAACTAGCTCCCACACTTGTCAAATTTGAGCCCTTAAGAATGTCTCCTTTTATCTGTTATGCCTTCAAACACCTTCATTATAGTTTACTTTAAGATATTGTATGACACAAAACTAAAAGCCTCACCTTTTTTGCTGTGAGAGTTACCACAAAATTATGTTTAATGGAAATTTAGAAAGTGTCTGATTAAAAATAAAAATCATAAGAAAATCATATAAAAATAAAATCATAAGAAAATTTATTTTGTCTTTTCTCATCCATTCTGACAGCAGTCTTTCATTCTGCTGTTTCAAAACCACACAGAACTGAAGAGAAGATAAACACAAAACAAAGAGTAGTCACCAGTAGAAATTGTAGCACAAAGCTCTCTTATGATTTGCAATGTCTTTCTAAAGTAAAATTAAGCCAGATAGCAATTTTCTCCCCCTTATTATGTCTTCTTTTCCAGTAAGAGACACAAATGTAAATGTGCATATGTGTATAAAATCAGCTTGTAAATATTTGACACTCTTACACCTTAAGACAGTTATCGCCCCATAGTCTCGATTTAAGCCAAGTTAAGGCCTTAGCCTTTATCACCAAGTTGTAAATCCCTCACAGGATTTAATTTACCCAAATTGCTGACACAACTAAAACAGGGAATCTACATTGCTGTGGATTTGAGTCATTACATCAGTTGCTGAAATAATGATGTTCTCTTTTCCATGTTTGAGTCCAGTGGGATTGGGTTCCCTGGATTTTCAACTAATCAAAACCTAGAAACTATAACGGATAGCCACAGTGGCCCAATCTATATAGATTACATTTATTTGGTTAAATGATTCAACATTTCTCATATAAGCTAGTGTCATGAACAAGTAATTTAGGTTAAGTTACTTAAAGAATCACCATCAAAGATACAAGAAAAAACATTTTAACAGGAATTTGTGGGAGTTTGTACTTCATAAAGTTTGATAGCAAGGTTCCCTCTATTACTTATTCCATAGAAAAAATACACAAGGAAGAATCAAATTAAAATTAGCCTGGAATGATCTACACAAAGACTAAAAATGTAAAAGGGTAAGGGATACCCTCCCATTGGGTCACAAGGTTCAGAGTGGACCCCTTACTTTCCAAACTGTTGATAGACCTTAGGTGTGGCTAGATCCAGTCTTAATCTCAGATTTGGTCAATGGTTTATGTCTAAAGGATATAAGGAATATTCACAGTTTAAGGCTGATCATAAGATTTTAGCAGCACTTAATCATTGACTGATTTATTATCTACAAAGTGAAACAAATAGTATTTACTTGAATTATAAAAGTGGCTTAACTATGGATTAACTATAATACTTATACTGCACTTATTATGAAACTACTAAATCAATTCACACACACATACACACAGGAATAAAGTATAGAGATATACGTACAAAGGTATACCTGTTAAAAGTTCCCCTCGAATTCAGTAAAATGTGTAAAATGCCTTTGCATTTCTCAATGGGTGAAATACTGAGTCTCAAGAAGTAGGAAAATCAGCCCAGGCCCCGTTGTCAGCTTTCAGCAGTGGTCCCCTTAGTGTCACAGACTTGGAAA
>JAVJGJ010000047.1:80520503-80550088 GCA_035590215.1 Microhierax caerulescens | reverse complement strand
ATTCAGGAGCTTTGAGAGGTGTTCCACTCAGAGGGAGATGCTGGTCGCTGCCTGCTATGGTCCAGGAGAGCTCAAAGAGCTCACTTAGGAACATTGTTTGTTGGTTTGGAGAAGATTGGCTTTAGTCATCAGCAATTTTCTGTCCTGGTAGCAATCGAAGTCAGTAACTAATGGAATTTTGAGAAAAATTCTAGATGGTGGTATCGCACCACTCGAAGTTACAATAAAGAACATTCCCAGGCTTGTTAGGGATGTTACGGTCCAGTATAAGGAATGCTCCAAGGCTAGCAGGTGGTGTTGTTTAGATAAGGGATGCTTCTGATACAGCCAGTGCAGTTCCCCACCTCAGCCATGCAAGAGTTGCTAGTATGGTCAAGGGACACTTAACCTCCCAACTCATTACACAGAGGCTAAGGCCTGATGGGGGTTCCTGAGATCATAGAAGGGCCTGTGGGAAGGGGGGAGATGCACCACCACAGCTAGCTAACTTTATCATCGTACATTTGGGTTTCATTTGTCTGGTTCTACTCTTCAAAGTTTTTAGTTTTAGTCCTGCTTTTTCTGAAATCAGCCAGCCTTTGTCAGACATTTCCATGATCTCCATAAGGCTGGAAACCATCCACCCAAAAGTCTGGAAAAGAATCGCCAGAACTAGGGTCCTTACATCCTTATAGATGATATAAGAGGAATAAGGTATCTCAGTTGAAGGCACTGACACATCCAACGTTTGCTAAGGGAAATAAAGGAGATTCACAAATTATTTTCTAAATACCTATACAAGACTGTTTCTATCATGAATGACAATTTTGAGTGGCTGTAATTCCATTTTATTACACTGATAATGTAGTTTGGAGTCAAAAAGTCATACAAATGATACCTAAAAAGAAACATTTACCATTAGCTGTTTATTGCTGCCTTGTTTAAAATATTTCAGTCTTCCAGCTGGGGTGCATAAATTCTGCCAACAAGGACATGCCTTTTTATTCTGTAGTTGTACAGCTCCTACCAAAAAAACCCTGCTTCAGCACTGCAGCTTTTATGTTTTGCTACCTCATAGACAAATACCTACCTCACACTAGCACAGAAGTAGGAAACTGAAACATTTAAAGTTACCTATCTGAAGTTACCAAGTCAGATTATTCAGTCAGTGGAAACCATCTGGAGATGGTTTTCATTAAAGAAGTTCTGGAAGAGTTCACTTAGGAAAAGATCTCGACTGAGGAAGAAGGTGTCACAGAGACAGAGGAAGAAAACCCTGGAAATGGTTTCTTTCAGGAAAAGAAGAGGACTAAAGATAAAATATTTCAATTTGTTCTTAATAATGTGTCCTAGGAAAATTCATGCTGCTGTTTCTCACTTTTTTCCCCTCATGCTTTACCAGTCTGGCTTTTCTGCCCTCTCTTAAATATGCTTTCCCAGAGGCACCACCATCTGGGCTGAGGGGATCAGGTGGGGCGGCTGTGGAGCCGGCTGGAACCGGCTGTGCCCAGCACCGGGCGGCCCAGCCTCCCCTCAGTGAGCTCCCCTGTACAGCTTCCTACATAAAAACACTCATGTTCTAATGGTCTTGGGCCTAACAGTAAAATGCACAATGTTATCCAGTACACCAAAACCCACCAAAAGACACCCTTGTAGGAATGTTAGTAATGTAGTGAGGTAATGCTAGCAAACCATAAACTGAACTCAGGTAGATAATTTTTTCATTAAGACAGCCATAGAAAGTCTGTGCTTTGTCTCAGTCATGCACTGCAGAATATCTACCATAAATTAATCAGTACCATAAATTTTGGGTCCTGCAGTTTCCACATTTCTGTTCATAGAGGACCACTTGATGAATGAAAGATAATGATTCAAGCTTCATTGCAACAGTTTAACAAGTTCAAGCACAACATATGAACTATGTGTAAAACATAACAAACGCTCTGAAACTCTGCTACTCTATGCGGGTTATATGTTAGTGAAAATCATGTCATTCTCCTCCCCCCAAAAAAGTAGGGGAAGGATGGGAAATATCATCCTTAAGTACACAGGAATACAAGGGCCTACCCTCTCTTTCCAGACTTCGGTTTCTTTAAACTTTACAGGAGTATATGTCTGTATCAGAGCTTTATGATTCAGGCCTACTTCTACAAATCAAGAGCAATGCTGAACAATTCCATAACCTCATGGAAATATATCCAAGTATGGCATTTCCTTTACAAAGATGAAACAACACACCAGAAGAAACAGTAGTCCTGTTTCTTGAATTAGGTGTTCATACAACCCACCAGTTGTTGTGCTAATTGAATCCTGAGTATCTAAATCTCCTCATTCAATATGCTCTATCTCAGTCTTGTGAATTACTTTTATAGCCAGGTACCGAACCTGGAGCCATTAGAACGGTACGAGGCAATACAGTTCCTAATATATTATTTTGGATGCATCCTACTGACTCTTCAATATTCATAAAACATATATAATAGTATTTTTTCTACATTACAAAGGTATGCAGTTTTGATAGAGGGGTATCTGAATACCAAGTCCTGTGGCAGGGACACACGACGGTGTCCTTACCAATATCTTTAACAAGCTGTAAACTGAGAAAAAGAGTGAATTGCAAGAGAAGGGAGACTAGTCCCAGAGAGCATCACAGGCATAGACAGATGGTATAGAAGGAGGAACTGGGACCAGTCTTGATTAGCAGTGCAGTCAGAGTTCCTGCAGATGGTGCCCAAGAGAAAACATACTGGTTCTGTCCATTGTGAATAAGTAGGGACCTAATAAATGTTGTCTGCAAATCGCCTTTCAAGGACAGTTTCAAATCATTAGCTTGTCCTCATTTGCTAAATACAGATGAAAGTAATTTTCTGCAGGATGTTTCCCCTAGTAGTAAAGCAATTTCTTAAACAGCAGACAAAATTTACTGGAATTCAATAATTGCTTAATAAAGACAATTCTTTAATTATATAGTAAGTCCTTTCCTCATTCAAATTAATTTTCCAGTAATCCCCGTATTTCTCTAACAGACAAGAATAATTATATTGACTCTGCTGAATAACCTTAAGCCATTACGTTCCTTTAGCTAAGCATAGTTTTATGAAACAGCCAAATGGACACTGTCTTTGTAATGAAGAGCTGCAATCCTGAATGCTTTATAGTCTAAATACAAAATTCTACCATTAGAGGCTGGATATTATTTCAATGATCCAGGATCCCTTCAGGTAAATTGACTAATCATATACTAACACAGTCAATTGTAAACTGTACAATAAGGAGTTAAAAGTTCTGAATTCCCAAGATCCATTGTTCAGTGGTTTCAGAAGCCAAATCAAGGATAATCTGCATTACTAGAAAGGTGCTAATAAATATACACTGCTTCCAAAGGCTTAATATCAACTCAAACAGACTGCATATATGCACAGCTCTAAATCACCGATTCATTTATAAATTGAAATCATTAATTCAACCACTAGATTACAATAATGTGTCACATTGTAGGATTTACAATATATTCACATGAAAGTGGATGGAGTTTGCTTTCATTATTCAATATGCTTACCCCAAAAAAATAAATGGAAAGCAATAATGAGTCAGATTGATGTAGGTAGATCAGTGCATGAAGAAGTCTGGCTTTTATTTATTCAGCAATAAAATAAATTTTAAAAGAAAATACCTATGTTACAACACTCAAATGCTCTTTTCATTCGCTTAAATATCTCTTTGCCTTATATTCACAATCTTTTTTCTTATGAAAAGAGTGTTTGGTGAAAGCACCCTCACACTTATGAACTAGACCTTTGTATTGGAGTTCCCTTGTGACAGAACCCTGAAAACAGATAGCCTCTACCATCCGTTGCTGAACCAGTTTTGACCTGTTTCTCTGTTCATTCTTTATGTTTTACTTTTTCCTTCTGTCTTAGTTTTAGGCCCTTGGTTTTTTCTCCTTTTAGTTTATCCTCTCCCACCACAGGGCTGGTAGGATGGTGTAGCATCTGTTGGTGGCTCTGCAGAGGTCAGGCACCTTTTTTGTTGGCTAAGCTGAACGTTGAGCAATTAGATACACAGGTTTGTTCAGTGAACGGCTCCTCAGTGCATGTCTTTATGGCCCACTGTATGAGTCTATTGCAGCTGTAGGAAGGGAAAGCGAGTTTCAGGAAGCCATCCTTTATAACACATTTGTACTTTGTCTTATTCAACACATTTTTTTCAAAGAAAATCCCAGCTTCTACAATTGTCCCAAGTGAACTCTGTTCTCTGACTGAAACTATTTGAGTCTGATCCTTTTTTGTATCATCTCAAAGATGACAATGTCACATGGAACTGGTACATGCTGCTTTGTGCACAAAGCTGTACACCTCCTATACCTTCATGTTGCATTTCTGTCCTCACAATTTGCTCTTTCAAATGTCTCATGTTAGCTGCACAGTTCTCACTGAAAGGAGGTGCCACCTATTGGAATGATCTGCAATTTGATTGTAGCAGCAACACACTCAAAAAACTTTGTTACTATCCACTGTTTTATCTAAGGGTCATTCATCAATTAATTATTAATTTGAGAAAGCAGATGTCAACCCCCTTGCTTGGTGAAATGCAATCATGTATTTAAAGCTTTCTATGAATAAAAAGAAGTTTAATAACACAGGTAAGAGCCTTACTGAATTGAGTTGCTTGCCCTAAAACATGAACCCCTGTGGTTCATGATTAAAACCAGTGCCAAATCTGATAAAAGCAATCTGTACATGGTAGCAGTACATGCTCTGGTTCCAAATAAACTCTTCTAATGGAAGTGCAACAACATATATCAGAGCTTGACTCTTAACCATCTTGGCCAAAAGGTATTGAAAAATTAGAAGAAAAAGCTATTCAGTGAGCACCTTTATTTCTACAATTTTATGAAAGCCATTTAAATAAAAATAAACGAGGATATCATCTTTAGCACTCACAATACTGCATATTTATACTCCAAAAGGTGAAGTTCAAATTTTTCACGGCAAACTAAGTATCAATACATGCTCATAGTAATAGAGATCAAATAAAAGTCAATATTTTTTTTTTGTAGCAAGAAGATTTAGATCTTATACAGCTGACTGACAGACAAACTCCTTTTAATAAGGGCTGATGCAGAGGGTTGAATGTTAAAAGCCAGAGTAGCACAGCAGAGGTCAGTGAAAGCTTAGAGTGAAACACAGAGAGTAAGTCCTAAATACAAACTGGGATCTGTTATCTGGCAGGCGAGGCTTTTCCAGGTGTATATCCCTCACTATACATAATTTGAGCTGCTGTTCTTTAAGCAAGAGATCAGCTACAAATATCCTTCACTTTAAAAGGCAAACAATTCCTGTTCTGGGAGGCTTCAAAGGATGTTCCCCAGTTAGAAGGTATTCTGGAATATTTCCCCAGTGCCACATCTTGAAAACATAGATGGTAAAACTGTGAAAGGATGGAGTCACTACTTATCAATAATCATCTGGAAATTCATAACAGGCTTTATGCAGAGCTTTTGTAACAGTGATTGGTATGGCAGAGGATGCTGCCCAAATCCTCTCTGAGTTCAAATTGCTTTGAATCAGGACAGTTGAATTACAGAATCACAGAATGGTCAGGATTGGAAGGTACATCTGGAGATCATCCAGTCCAGCCCCCTGCTAAAGCAGTCTCACCTACAATGGCTTGCACAGGATTGCGTGCAGGCAGGTTTTGGATGTCTCCAGAGAAGGAGACTCCACAACGTCTCTGGGCAGCCTGGTCCAGTGCTCGGTCTCCCTCAAAGTAAAGAAGTATTTCCTTACATTCAGGTGGACCTTCCTGGGTTGCAGTTTGTGCCTGTTGCCCCTTGTCCTGTCGCTGGGCATCACTGAAGAGTTAAAACACTCACTGAAATGGAATGGGAACACTCACTATCACCGTCAAAGTAAAAGACAGAGTCGAAGCTAGCAAAGGTTAAAGTGCTCTTTTATGGGCTGTGCTAAATCAAACGTAAAAATGAGGCTTTCAGGTGTTAGTATTTGTTCTGCCAAATCTTATCCTCATGGCCATATTCACAGCTTTTTTTTTAGCCAGCTCTCTCTGCAGGCACACTGTGCAGATGAAGAGCAAATGCAGAATCCACCACAGAACTTTTTACACATGCTTTTCATTTGGAAGGGAGGGAAGAAGGGTAGAGCTGAAGCCACAGTTCCTAATTCTTAGAGAAGTGCTTCATGGGAAGGCAGCAGAAGAGCTCTTTGTTACTTCTCCTAGTGAAGCTGGACCACTGAGAAATCAGGAATGGAAGAACCAAGAATTAGAGAATGAACAGTGAGCTGACTCCATCACTTGCTGAAGGTGACTGTCCTGGGAGATGGAGTTGTGGACCCTCTTATGGAGACCATTTCTCCATATAAGTCATTGGTGACATCTTTTTCCTATGCCTATTACTCAGCCTCACTAGAGGACACAACTTCCCCTGTGTTCTTCCTGTTGTGCCTATCCCAACCAGGCATGCAAGTGCAGCCAAAAGAATATGGGATAGGTAACTGAAGCTCTTTACAGGTTTCTGCTTAAGCAAAACCAGTTTATTCCTGGCCCAAGGTTTAAGACCTTGTGTTCCATCTAAGTCAAATATGCTTTTGCCATGATTACTTGATGACAGACAGGAATCAAACAAGGTAGTCAATCAGATCCCACAAACAGCTGTCTTGACACAACTGAATAGACAGGAATTTCTTAAGTCAGCATATCATGAAATTACGGTTTACCACATCAGGAACTAATAGGATTACTCTAAAAAAAGAGCACAACTTGTTTCCTGCCACACAGGTCTTGCAGCTTCCATTCTGTTGACTAATAAATCCAGAATTTCACACAGAATGTATTTTGGTTGAAAACTCACATGGACAAGTTATATGCATACAGCTGAGTAGGACTGTGCTCTTCAGTTACGTGGCAAAACTCAAGTCTTGAAAGATATATTAATCAAGCTGGAAATCACAATACAATCTTATGTTTCTTTTAAATTCACTACAGGGTTTACAGTATGTGGATTTAATTGAAAATTTTGAACTAGATCAACTGTCTGTCCCCCATTTGAAGTTAGAAAGTTTTCTAGGTGTATCATGATCACTGGGATATTCAAAGTTTCCCTATGTCAAGGACCTTACAATTAATTAATTTTGTTAAAAGGTTTATGACAGATCACTTGTTCACAACTGACTTCAGTCCACAGCTGAATAGTTCCTGTTCTTGCATATCTGTGTACATAGCTGAAATCCACCTAACTAAGCCTTGTGAACATCAGAAAGCTTTTTACAACTCCATGGCAAAGGGCACTTCAAAAACTTTGTTCTCAGTAACCAAAAACCCTGCCTGTTCTGACCTGGAACACCTGTGAAAACGAACTTAAGTTTGTAATGATAATGATGTATCTGTGATTTGCTTTTTCAACTTCCTGAGGCCACATTTTGATTTAGTTAGTTGCAGACAGTATGCGAAGAAAAATACGGTTTAAGATATAAAATAGTCATACTTAGTTTTGTATAAAAGAATGAGTAATTTATGGAAAAATAATCTTTGCTATATCCCTAATTTGATCCTAATTACATAGTGTAAAAATATACTTTGTTTTTTCTAATGGTTGTTTTTCCAACTTAGTTTACAAAATTTATTCATGTGTGTAATTTAACACAAGAAGAAGCCACTCTGATTTGACCCGTTACATAAATAGGTCTCAATAACTTCTTTGTTTTCTTAACGCCTGTTAAAGCTAAGGGTTAATAAAACTTTTAACACTGCTTGTAATTTTCTGTTAGACAATTTTGGTGTTTACTATAAGGTGAGCTGCCTTAAAAAATGTAGTATCCTCCTTTATAATAAAATAAATATAATACAGACTAACAAATTCATGTAGCAAATCTGATAAAGAACAGGGAATTTTAAATTTAGTTCTCAAGATGAAAGCAGCTGTTTGCTTTTAAGAGTAAATGGCACGTTTTAGAGGGAGCACAGGTCCCTGACTTACCAGCATAAATAGCCAGATTGAGCAGAGCATCATACTAATGTCACTGCAGGATTTCTAGAAGTAGACTCACTAGTTTTCAATTCTCTCCAGTATTTTAACACATAGACATTTCTAATGCCTCAGTAAGACATCTAGCATCAAATGTTGCTGAGATTAATATCTGCACTTTCTCACCAAAGCACATCTCAAGCAAAGCCTGGATCTCCATTAGCATAAAACTGTAACAGCAGCCATATGGGGTCACTAATTCACTCTTTGGTGTTTCCATCTGTAGTGTCTGACTGTCTTACACCTTGTTGTCATAAGGTGCCCCAGAGTCAGGGTATAACTGCCTACATTTTACACAGAAGCATTTGAGACACAGAATGTCTTGGTCAGATAATGTAATTAGAAGGATACACTGAGGTTAAGCCTAAAGTGAGTTTTCAGCCAAATTAGGGGTATATGTAGCAAAGTCTTGTTTCTAGCAGGAAGAAGTTGTACTAAATTTAAAAAAAAAAAAAAAAAAAAAGTGAAAGAATGGTATAAGTCTATAGTTCCACTTTCCTTTAGTGTGTGGCCAAAGGAAGAAATGAAGATATTCTTGCACTTTCCTTTTTATTTGATATGTGGATTATATGTATGCCACTGGACAAAAAATAGTACAAGGACCAGGGCAAGGACTAGGTGCTTTCAACTGAGTGTTCACATAAGCATCGGCAGTAAACCCAGGCTTGGACCTAATCCCTAGAATCATAAGATTTTCCAGATAATGTCCAGTTTTCAGTGTTTCTCAATGTCTCTAAGGTCAATGCACTTCTCCCATGTAGAATAGTCAACATGCCTTTTTTGCTTTTAGGCATTTTGGGCACAGCTGCACAGTCAGCACTATAACAGTATTCAGTTGTATGCCAGGACTACCTCTATCATTACTCCACTGATTTCCAGCAGTTTAGACTATACCTTCTCCCTGTATTCCATTATGAAAGGGAAATGTTTCTGATGGAAGTAGAGATATTCCTGGGCAAACATTTGCTCTCCTGCTGGCATCACACTAAATGAAACATGAAACTAGTACTGAAGTGATGAGGGATAGAGATTGTCAGAGTTTCAAGGGGCTGTTTTTTATTAAATGTTCAAAACAATGTTAAAAATCGCATTTCCATTTCAAATGTTTACATTTTGCATTGGATGAGCCTAGTTCAGTGGAACAAACACTGTCCATCTAACAGGATGGAGATTCCTTTTGTAAAGTGCTCTGCTAAAACAGACCAGCTATCTGAGAACCATCCATCTACTCTGCTAATCCCTTGTTCTTTTGTCTTCAACCAAAGGGAATTCATTCAATGAGCCTTTTATTTGGGAGAGAGATTATACAAAAGAAAAAAAACACTTAATCCAAACCAAACATTTTTATTCCATCAAGTTCCTTCCTGCCATTGGTGTCAATGGCTGTTTTCATGAAATAAAGATTAGATATCACTTATATAGGGTAAGTGCAGAACTGCAGAAATGTTTTCAATAAAGCCCAGGTATTTGGCATCTCAGAAAAGAAACTTATTCTGCACCTTATTTCAGTACAATTCTTCCAACTAAACTGTTGGATCCGAGGAGCTAAGCTGTGCTATATACCTGAGACACTACCAAAACTCTTCAGTTTGTAGATAATCTATGCAATTTGTAGATCAGTTTTTCTTAAATATGTGAGAACCAACAAATACTGCAGAAGCTTTAGAGAACTTACGGATCAGTACCAAAACAACAAAGATTCAAAGATAAGGTGCTATGGGTCTAGGGGAAACCAGCATATCTCTTTGACCAATTTTGACCTACAATCCTGTTGAGTGGAAAAAAATGTGTATTTTCTTCCCTTAGTGGTGACAAAGAAGGTGCAGAGGGAGGTGCTGCTCCATTCTTGCTGACAAGCACACTTGAGAAGAGGCCAGTGGCATATTATTTACCTCTGGAGGCTGAAGGCTGCATATGTGTCTCATTACTTACTGCTTCTGCATGACTGTGATTCTCACTGCTCTACAGTCAGTGACATCTGGTTCCACAATGTATCTCATTGTAAAGATGGCGCATAAATGACATTACAGCTTCTCTCTGGTTACAGCTTGTGATGTCATAAGATTATGTTGCATTTCAAAAACTGAGTATTAGCATGTATCAAGTAAATATATTGCACGTTTATTAGCTATAGAAAAATATTGTCTGTTGGAAAAGAAATCGGGACAATTAGTGCTGCAGAAATCTAGTCATAAAGGAAATTATTCTAGCTTAGGCGTTCCTGACTCAGACAAGCAATTATTGAGTAACAGGCCTTTAATCAGCTGCTATTCAGCAGTCAGAAAAGTCCACAGGTCAGCAGTGACCTGATGCAGTAATTTGATGGGGTTTCTTTCCCATGTCTCTAGCCACCATCCTTATCACAGTACCTGCTTGCCACCTTGTCCTCTACTTTTCTTTTCAACAAAATACAATGGCCCCTACCTCCCTTCCCCGCAGCAGCAGCTTGGCTGCCCATTACCTCTCCATCCACCTAGCTCTGCAGTCTGTGTGACATGCAGCATGAAGAGACAGAGCTGTGGCTGACTCTCAGCTGCTCTGCCATCAGCTGTGGCTGCCCAGTTGCAAGCTGCCAGGCTGAGCAGCAGTGCATTCCCTTGCCGGCCACTCCTGCCCACGTTATCTGATCAGAGTGGCAGGTGAGAGAAAATGCTCAGCAGGACATATGAGGCCCATCTGCCATATACTCTACAGATATGTTCTAAAGGAATGTGTAAAAACTGTAAATTAGGCATAAAACCAAAAAGACTTCCTCCTAGGCAGCTTTCCATAGTTCCACAATCTAGTCGTCTTTTCAGGTTTTTTTTCTGTCTCTTTACAAGGCAAAACTTCTAGGAGTATAAGGACTTCAGAAATAGACTAAAATGTCCAGACAACCTCAAAAGCAATTTCTCAGTGGCAACTGCAAAGCTGAGGAAACTTCTTTATAATATTCCACATTTATACTGTAAATGAAATATTGTACTTCATGTTTTATTCTCCATATATGAACAGACGTGTTAACATAGTTTAAACATTACAATAGGTCACTTAGGTGAATTAACATTTATTTGGAAAAAAATAAGGAATATGATTCAATTTCTGTTTATAAATAGTGCCAATATACTATTAAACTATATTTTCTTGTCTACACATAACCCCTCCTGTAACTGTTTTGAATTAATCTTATATTTTCTGAGTCTTTGTAAAGAGGAATAAAAGGTGCGAAGCATCCACATATCCAACAGTATAGACCCATGTTCCAACACCTCTACTTAGATTTAGCAAGATCTTATTTTTGAAGAATGTACATTAAAAAAATAGCATAACTTGCTTCTTCATGACTGACTAATCACACACAAACATCATCTACAATTACAGTTACAAAGGAGTATGTGCAAAATCATGAGAGAAAATGGACAACAAATACTCAAGGAAAAATTATAAAGTAAGTCCTCATGCATCTAAAAAAAAAAAATTTTTTCTAGATGTATTTATTAAAAGATGATGACATGAAGCACAGGTCTTTCACAACATTACTGCCCTTTGGGCTTGCAATCCACATGAGATGCAATCCAAGAGGCTTGCGTGCTCCATGTACTTGTTCCACATACATGCTGCATACCACTTCACTACTAGTTAGGTACTTTCCGCATACCTGCTATATAACCAAGAACAGATATAACAACTTCCAAGTCTGCTAGGCAGACATCAGCCTCTTCTCCTACGACAGAGCCACTCCTCCCAGCAGTTCCATTCTTTGTTCCCAGCCCAAATCACATCTTACTATTTTTCCGTCTTGTCTCTCCACATGTCAGAGACAGTCTCCATCTTGCATAGTCTAGAACACCCCACACTTGTAGGACTGTGTCCATGTAAGACCTACCATCCATTCAGAGCTTTTTTGTACATTCTTTTACCTCTGAAACCTTTCCTTCAGCAACTAAGGACTTGCTCTGTCTGTCAGTAGGGACGTATTAAAATCTTGCAGAAGGTGTGAAAATGAGGATTTTTTAAAAAACATTCAGCCCTGGCCTGGCACTCAATACTGTTCCTGCTGCAGTCTATGGTAAAAGTCACTTGGATTTTACTGCACTTAAATTTATATTGCCACAGTTTGAGAGATGTATAAGAAAGTAACAGGAGTGTCTGCAGTGATCCAGTATTTCAGAAAGCTGAGGTCATACAGATAAGGGTAAAGATAAGGGGTACTGGAGCTGATGTTTTCCCTAAATATGAGCCCATCGCTGTGTGCAGCTGTGAATAACTAGGACTAGAAATTTTAGAAAACCCTTGCACTGTTATTACTGTTGCTGCAAGAAACTTCCTAGCCAAAAAAAGGAGATTGTGACAGAAATTTTAGGCTTAAAAAGATTACAGATGAAGTATTTAACATGCATAGCACCTGGGATCCAGTTAAATGAGGAATGTAGACTGCAAATGCTCGAGGGGATCTATTAGCAACAATGTCCTGCAGGGAGTCTACCCAGCAAGGTAACAAAATCATTTGTAATAAGGGTATTCCCTAGAAAAAATAAATCATCAGTGTGTTCCTGCTGTGGTAGGAGTATTCATGACTTATGGAGAGACAGCAGTGGTAACTGGGTTGGAGGAGGAAAACAGGGAGTCCTTTTTACAAGATTGATGATGTTATTTTATACCAACCAGGTATATATAGAGAGTAAAACCAATATGTGTAATGACAGCTCACTAGAGAGGTTATTTATGCTGTACCAAAAGATTTCAGATGCTGACTTTAAACAGCCACCCACTAAGGAAGTTAAATAAGTTAAAAGACTTGAGACTTAGTTTAGTTTCTAGGCTAAAAAGATGTTTATTGACTTTATATACACAGTGAGATTTGATGGGTGTTTGATCTTTGAATTTCTGTCTTAACCAGTATCTGATCATAGTGTAAAGACCAGAGTTCAGCAAAGGCCTGGCACATGACCCAGAGACTTCAAAACTTTGGAAGGCCTTACAGCCTCCACTGTACATGACCAAGGCTGAGATTCCAGTGTTAGATTAAAAAAATTCCACCATTTCTTATTGTATTACTCTTATTGTAACAGTTAGACCAAATTTCAGAACTCTTTTGAACGTGGGAGTCAAGTCCCATGAAAATGTATAAGACAATTCTTATTAAAACTAGTGAGCACTTAATCAGAACCGCAATGGAAAGGAAACTAACTGCATACATCAGCTCTTTCTCAAGTTATACTCTTTTGACAGTAACAGTCTGTGTAATCTGTGACTGACTTTCTTCTAACATACTCAATTTTTCATTGGCTTACTCTGGGGTGCCCTTTGATAACAGAGAGTTAATGGATTTCCTGGCACTTACAGGCTTTTGAAAATTCTGACTATCTGCTTGACAGAGAATTACTTAAATACCCTACTGTTTACTGAATGTTTTTGAATCCTCTGAAGGAAAGCTTTAAATAAGGCAATAGTATTGTTGGTTTTTGTCTCTGATAGCTTAACTTGGGATTTGACTTGATGCTGAACAGAACATTCATGCATGTAGCTATAAAGCTTCCAGACCTCGGAAATATCCAGTCTTAATTCTTAAGGAACAGAGGGAAAAGAAAGTTGGCATTCATTATTTTTAACCCCTTGATTATGCATACAGTTATACAGTTTAATTTTTAAGTTCTGAGAAACCAAACATTCAAATTTGACAGTTTCTCTCGATAGTGTTCTTTTAAATTTGTCCTGGAAGCGGGGACAAATTATTATTGATCTATTCCAGAAGCTCAGCATTTACATGAACAAGAAATACACCCCACGATGGTCTCTTATAAGGAACTACCTAGAGTCAGGAAATTGAATATATTACTTTATGTTTTTCAGCATGGGCTTTAGGAATTTAGATAAAGAGTGATTCTCTTTATGGGAGAACATGAAAATTTCTCATTTCCCATTCCTCTTGAGATTTTAGTTTCCTTTTTTCCCAGTGCACTAGTGTTGTTTTTCCTGTTCATTCATTCTGTCATGTCAAAATATATTAGCCTTCTTTTGAAAAAATATAAACAGAATGAAAAGACAGATGCTTTCAGCATATGCATTAACTAGTTCAATAACTCCATTTTATTCCTCTCTCAGGTTTTGCTTCCTGGAGTACAGTAGGTTAGCCATTGTCTTCTCCTGCCAGCCACTGCATCTGGAAAAGGGAAAATATTAAGTAAAAAGATTGTTTGAAGTATTCCTTTTGCAGCACCACAACAGTAAAATATAATTTCTAAACCTTTCTGTTGCAAAGATGATCTAGACTGTCCAATGCAAATTTCTGGTTTGCACTGATTTCTCCTAAAGAAAACAGTTATTTTCTAAGCGTCACTTTTGTGTAAGCTTTGAAGCCCTTGAAACCCACAGCTCGGGTATATTAATTCTGGTGGTCACACATGATAATTTTGAAAAGTTGCTTTGGAGCTTCTGCTGTGTTTTCCTTCCTACGTGCCTTCTAGTTATTAGTGATATAACAATACAGTGTCCACTTCTGAGCTCCTCAATACAGGATAGACATGGATACACTGGAGCAAGTCCAGTGAAGGGCTATGATGATTAAGGGACTGGAGCATCACTGATATGAGAAGAGGCTGAGAGCTGAACTGTGACTGTTTAGCCTGGAGAAGAAACTCTGGCAGATCTTATCAGCATGTAGATGTTTTTTTCCATGCAGCTTCAGTATTTCTTGAATCAGGGCTTCAGGGTTGCTTGTGGCATTTAAAAGGTAAATGTTTAGTGCAGCTCTGAAGTTTCTAAAATAGTATCCCATCATCACATTCTATTTTTTGACTGTTCTGTGTTTAAGCCACTCTTACATTCTGAGAAGTCCGAGACCCTGTGTCAGGGTAGTCACACTGAAAAATTTAATATAATCATTTAGCCACAAACAAAGCAATGTGTTGAGGAATGCCTGTGAGCTATGCTTGTAAAGTAACATGCTGCAAATCCCACAATAAGAGGTACAGTGGAGACAAATGTAATTGAACCATATAAGCTGGGGGGAAAAAGAAAGTCAGAAACAAAAAAAAAAAGACTGGTTAAGCTGTCATTTTCTGTCTTACAGCTTCACTTCATTTTAGAGAAAACATAGTTGTCTTCCAGACAGCTATATCTTTCTTACTGTTTTACAGGGACCTGTGATCAGATAAAAACCTGTAGGGTAAGTGTCTTCTTTTGTATGACACTTTTAGCAACCCACTTGTTTATAGCTGCATTTGCAATCATATTTCTACAGACCATTTTTTCCCTTCTGTAATTTGAATGCATGTTCAGGGACTTAAATGGGAATTCTGTTCATAAGCAATTGCAGAATTAAGTCCCAAATGATAAAGTTGGAATGCAGCTAGCAAAAATATTACAGTTATGTACAAAGCTGGGACTGAATTTTGGGCTGCCTTGTACTGTGTAAGGAATAAACCAGACAGCAACATAATAGAAATTTCAGAACCTATCCAAGTTATCGGCTATTAGGTTTTCATCTGCTTTTGGTTTAATTCCTTAATCCTTTGGACCAGAAAGACGTCTGATAATATACCTAAGAAATAAGTAATGATCTATATTGTAACAGTTGTAAAACAAATTACAATTCAACATGGAATATTCTGCAAAGAATATCATTTATTAAAGTCTCAAAATCGCATCACAGGTACCACTGGAGAAACAAGAATAAAAAGGAAATTGCAAAACATTAGGAACAAGAAAAGAGGACTGAAAACAGCTGTGGAAACAAATACCATCTCTACAAATAATATTTTTAATGTCATCTTCCAATTCTTTTATGTATAGCAATGTCTGCTTGAGGCAGTGCAGAAGGGTGCAAATGAATATATCCTCAGCATGCCAGCTGTTGCTCTACAGTTAGATATGCTATTTTATGTCAGGCAATATTTAGGTTTATAAGAAACCTCCACACATTGTTTTGGAATAGGTGGCTCAATGGGATTCCATTGCCAGGAGCAGCAAGATCAAATGTGCTATCTCGGATTACAATTACCAACTCATATTGCAAAAGCAGGAATTAAACCCACAGTCAAGAACATCAGGATGCAGAGGCAATAATCCCACCCTATGAAGCTACCCTGCTGGTTCTTCTTAAACAAAATTAAATGGGTAGATATTCATTAAACTGTTCAGAATGTGGTAACCTGCCAGGTCTGCTGACCACACTTGATTTGGGTGGGTGGGCACCTTGGTGAGAAATCTGATTAGTAGGAGATAGCTCAAAAGCCTCAATGAAATGTTTTGTGAAAAGAGACAGTCCTGCTGTGCAATATTGTTATATCTCAGCCATGCCCTGCTGGGATAACAAATAAAGCAGGAGTAGTTATAGCTATAAAAATTTACCATATGACTACAATACAGCAAAAGGATTAAACTTCTTTTAGTGACAGCACTCAACGTTAATTGTACCAACATAACCAGAAGGGGGAAAGTCTGCTGAACAGTGAAAAGAGCCAGTTTTCACATAGCTTTCAACATGGCTACCAAATATGTGGCTCCACTCTGGAGTAACCAAGTTCTTGGCTGTTTTGAATTTCTGTATCTGGGAAATTTTTTGTTGTGCTTGAAGAGTATAAACCTTTGAATATAAACACTACCATGCTGATGTAAAACTATGTCTCATGTACTTTCACCTGCAACATGTTTTTTGTCCTAGGACTGGGTATATGAGGGCTGAACTTTAACTCATTTTGTAAAGTGCTTTGGCTTGATCTTTTTGAACAATGTCACTTGTACTCCTTCATTGTCAAAGCTTAGTACTTTTGACACTAATTTTTGAAAATTTTTGAAGAAAACACCACAAAAATACCTCCATAAAAAGCTATTTTAAAAGCTAGTGTCCCTTGGTGTCCCTCCTGCTGCTGCTCCTATGCCAGTAAGAAAGATAAAAGCATAACCAAGAAAGTGCTTTAAGCTCCTAAGACAAATTTTACCTGCCAACATGCAGCATCTGGGAACAGTTGTAACTCACTGGGCCCAGTCTGAGTTTCCTTCCTCCTTTAACTAGCAACGTAGTCTGACATTTACTCTCAAATTAGATCCAGACTAGATAGGGCCAATTTTATATTCATTGCTTTGTTAGGATCATTCTGAAGGAAATCGCAGCAGCACTGAAAGCTTGAGTGAACGCTACTTTATGATTGAAATCCAAACAGCTGCATGAAGGTAAAAAACACAGCAACCAAAAAATTCTCTTGGATATGTCTGTATTTCTCTATAGACAAAAGGGAATTTGTCATGCATTGAAGTGTTAGAGTTTTAATTGCCTCAGATTGCATGAGCAAAGCTGCTGAGAAAAATCTGGTTCTATATAAGTACCGTTGGAATTTGGCCCCTCCAAATGTCCCATTTAACATCTTTTCTACATTATTTGTGAGATTTGACTCTTAGTTTCTTTCTGCAGGAAATGAAAATACAGACATTTTTTAGCAAGATACACAATCCACTTGCAGACCTAGACACAGAGAAATGTTAGAAATGTCCTTAATAAGAAGTGGAAGGTGACCTTAAGATCTGGGAACTTAATTTCCTCCTGAAGAACTAGGATAAATCAGCAATGAAGAAAAAGTCCAAGACTGTAATACCTAGGGAGACAGCCAAGTTTTCTTTATCTCTAGTTTGGCAACCTAATGCAGTATTTAAGCCACGCTTTCCCTGCACCTGTAAAGGAACTCTGTCCTAAAGAAAGAAGCCCACTCTGAGCACTAAAGGCAATGTGTTCTAAATACTGCAAGTCAGGAAGTCCTAACCAAAAGGAACTCAGATGTATTTGGTTGAGGCATCAGTTGAAGTAATGTCCTCATTTCACTTTTAATGTCCATAAAAAATGTTTTCATATTTCTTCAAACACCAATAATTTATAATGTTGTATCTATTGTGTATGCAGTGGAAAAGAGGATATGGAGTATTATATTAAAACCTACAGACATCCCCCTTTAGAACATGAAGTCCAGCCTGTTAAGAACCTTGTCTGGAAGATTCCATTCAGGACTAATTAATTCTGATGTGTTTACACCATTTACATGTAGATCTAATGTTGGATTGGTAGAAGCCCTAGGCGTAAGTTAAAACCTGTCCCTTCCTCCTAGCCACACCGCAGATGTCGTACCTGACGCTATCTAGCTGTTCCCGAGAACCCTCTCTTCCCTGTGTCTTGGGATTTGGTAGCTTGTTTCCAAATACAGCCTCAGCTTTTGTGCATAAAGAAAATAAGATTGCCATTTGCCACCAGGCTGGCATTCGGCAAAGTCAACGGGGAACTTTGCTGAATCTTCTGTTTACCCCTTAAGTTCTGCTCAACTGTAGAGCTGGTCAACTTGAGAGCTTTGAATATAAGAACTGCAGACAGCAAAATGTCACAGAATGAAGTGAATGTGAAAACACATTGTCTTCTCCACGCCAACACCTCCTTGGGACTCTGGAAATTCAAGTATGTGCAACACAAGTTTCAGTAGAAGATTCAGCTGTACACACAGGCAATTCCTTGTAAAAGTGAGACCCTATTTTCCTCTTTCTTCCCTCTTTAATGTGTATGTGAGAAAGATAAGCCCTGATGCACAGCACTTTCCACAGAAAACAGGCATGACATTAAATTACACAATAGTGAAGGAGGTATTTCTGTGTGGTGTGTTTCTCTCCTCATTCAACAACAGGAACTGTACTGGCATCTACAACTAGTACACTAGAAGGATTAAAGTTATTTTCTAAAACTTGAGGTAGACAGTCATGTTTCCACTTATGAGAGTGAAGAAGTAATCTTATTTTCCTTGAGGAGAATAACACTGATACTGTATATAGTGATGAAATAGCTGTTTTGTTCACCCAGTATGGGATCTGAGGGATCATAATAAATGTCATTCTATGTATAATATTAGCTTGTTTTTGTGATAGTACTTGTTTAAGTCTACTCCTCATGTTGTATTTTTTCTGTCAAGGTTAGCTCATATGTTACTAATTATACTTTTTAATTAAGTTAAAATTTTAACTGTGTCATCAATCAATTCTGAGAAATTTAATTTTCTGTAACAATGGCTTTAGGATACTGGTACCATCTACAGACAGAATCGCCATTAGCATATATAAATGGAAAAACATGGAAAAGAAGATGAGACCTGTCTGTGGGCTCTGAAATTATCAATCTCCAAGACAAGATAAAAGAACAGCTTCCCTGTGGGAGACAATGACTTACTTCTTCATGATAGTTATTTAACGTCAATGTACTTTATTCAGATAATAAATAAGAGGAGTTCCCCTGAGCCTGATTGCTTGCATAATGTGTTCTCATATATAATTATAGAAAGAATGAAAAGCTAAGCTGGTGTGTGAGGAAGCAAGCTAACTTCACCACCCACCAGCTCTTCCCATATCGTTGGCTGCTCACCCGAGCAATTGGCAATGCGTCTGTAGTTGATACAGAGTTTTTAAGCTGCAGGCTGTATTTGTGACACTTTGTGCACTTTATTTCCCTAACAAAAAAAAAAAAATTAAAAAAAAAAATAATCCACAAATTTGTTCCTGATAGAAGATGTTATTAGTACATACCTAAAAAGGATGCAATAACCCCTAATTCAGGAAACTAGAAGAACCTTTAAAGACTGACCCAACAGGACAATTAACTACAAATTAGATGACCACAATTGCCTTCAGTAGATTTCAAGTGGGATTGATTCTGCTTTAAGATAAAACACAATAATCTTAACATCCCAATGCTGAAAGCCACATAGTACCAGATATTTAAGACATACAAAACCAAACAAGATGCTAACAATCCCAAAAAGCTGTTTAAAGTCCAGTGAACAGCCAGGTGATTAATATTGTGCTAGAGATTCAAAATTTAAGAGTCTGGGCCACAATCCACACTGTGTGAAAGTCAGTACAAAGCTAGTGCATCACTGAAGTTCGATTAAACCATCCATCTGTAACTTTAATGATGCACAAGCCTCATGCTGACTTCTGCAGAGATCACTCTCATGCTGCATTCCTCTGCTTTCTACACTACCGAGTTATGCAGGTACACAGCAAATATGCATAAAAGTGTTTTGGAAACGGAGGCAGGGGGAAAATAGCAAATAGCAAACAACATCTAAATCTAAAAGCTGTACATACAGGATCCTTTTCCTAACTTCTCCCTTCTTTGGGAGACCTTGCATGAGGAGGAGAAGTTATGACTGACAAACAGGCAATTTGCAAATATGAAACCTTTACTGTCTGCGAGCAGTCAGCACTTCCAAGTGAAAACTGGGCAAACTGGCAAAAGTGTTCTGCTGTAATATCCTAGTGTTTTCCTAGGAAGTTAGGTTGCTAGTACAGAGCAACAGTATTCTGTCTCCCCTAGAAAACAGCTACAACTGACACAGCATTTTTTTGTTGAATGCAGGGCCAAACACTTACTAAAAATCTTACTGTGTGTGGGCTCCTCCGGATGGAGTTAATTTTCTCCGTAACAGCCCATATGGTGCTGTGTTTTAGATCTGTGACCAAGACAGAGTTGTTAACACATCAGTGTTTTGGCTGTTGCTGAACATTGCTTGCGTAGCATCAAAGCTCTCTCCAACTACCCCACCAAAGGCCAGTAGGCTGGGGGTGGGCAAGAGGTTGGGGGTGGACACAGCTGGGACAGCTGACCCCAGCTAGCCAGAGGGTCAATGTAATGGCATGTTCAGCAGTTAAACTTGTGGGGACTTTTTCCAAAGTAGCCTTCACTCAGAGACTGCCTGGACATCACTCAGCTCATGGTGAGTGATTGCTTTTGCATCACTTGCTTTTTTCCCCCCTTTTCCCCCTTTGCTTATTAAATTGTCTTTACCTTGACCCACGAGTTTTCTTGCTTTTGCTCTTCTGATTCTCTCCCCCATCCCACTGAGGGAGGACTGAGTGAACAAATGGGTGGGGGTTTGGCTGCCAGCTGGGGCCAACCCATGACTTAGCTAAAATTCTTCTGTACTTCTAGCTTCCCTGTTTTATTGTTAAAGATTCTCAGCCTCAGAAGAAGTCATGCTGAAGCTGGCAGGGACCACAGACTTGTGAAATCTGGGAAACCTGGTCTTGTAAGCAGCCTGCCAAGCAAAGAACCAGATTATTGCTTCACTGAAATTTCACAGGAATTAAGGTATTTTTCATCAGGACAAACTGTTTTGTTGGAAGTTTTGCCAACCTGCTCTAATTTGGACTAGATTCTCCTTGTGCCATGCACTCACAGACCTCCTGGTAGGAAAAGGAAGGAGCTGAAAATAGGCACAGTTGGGGACCCAATTATAGCATAATTGCAGACCTGTTCATGTTGATATTTTGGGGAGCCTTAGAATAAATACAACATAGTTATCTGTACCACACTGGAATTTTATGCCATTCCCTCAGAATATTTCATCTAGATTTTTGGCCAATAAAATCCTGAGCCCATTGCTATCCTGGCCACACCAGATATAAAGGAGCACACAGTGATATTCTGTGGTCTGATTTTTACCCTTCCATATATTTCTGGATCTGAAAGGTAATAACAGTTCTAACAGAGGACTTGCTACATATTATGCATCTCCTCATGAAACACATACATTAGCAATTGATGAAGCTCCTTTTCAAACAGAAATGCACATAGGAATATGCATTCATTACTATTGAACACGGCAACAGATGCATGTTTAAGATGATCAAGTGGAATTAAAATATGTATAACCAAAGTTGAAGCCAGGGATATAACCAAAAGATTTCACAGACAGAGGAGTATACAGCTATCTACAAACAAAGGTAACAAATCAGCTTTCCATAAAGATATTTTATTCTACCATGCAACTCAAAATCAGAGAGAGAAGTTATGACTGAGTAGAGACAACAGAAAACTTGACAGTGGCTTCTAGACCCAGAGTACTCCAGATGCAGTAATACTCATTGGAAGATCTGAGCTTTGTTCCTAGATCTGCTAGATGTGCTACCTCATAGGTACAACCCTTAGCAGCAACAACTATGGGGACACACACCATGAATTAGAGACAATAACCAAGGAGCCATGACCTCAAGGTCTGCTGGAGACATACATTCTTGTGATAATGTTTGTGAAAAACTCATAACTATGTGGATTAGTGAAAAACTAATATTTTTCAAAAGGTAAAAATCTATTCTTGCTCTCATCAAAGCTTTTAACATAGACAGAAGTCTATTTTAAGTAATGGAGAAGTCAGTGGTACATTCACAGTATTGCCTAACCAAGACACTACAAAAATAATCAATTAGAAAAATAAGTAAAATTTACAAATCTTGAATCCTCTTAAAAAAATGTTCTTCAATTTAAAATAATTCCTTCACAAATGAGAGTATGTGAAAGTAGATATAAAAGTGTATAAGCCTGTAAGATTAGGATATAGTTTTCTTAGTCAAGAAGAGACCTTTGAAATCTTTTTTTCTGCCTTTCATCCAACAACTGGAGAATTGCAAATATTTTATATAATATCAAAGCATTTTAAAATTTTCAC
Organism: Microhierax caerulescens; assembly: GCA_035590215.1. Taxonomy (NCBI): domain Eukaryota; kingdom Metazoa; phylum Chordata; class Aves; order Falconiformes; family Falconidae; genus Microhierax; species Microhierax caerulescens. The sequence continues at coordinate 80,527,612 of JAVJGJ010000047.1, read as the reverse complement.
ACTTAGTTGTGAGTTTTTAACCAATGTTTTAGATTTTCTCTGGAAGTCCAACTTAAATACAACACAAAATTTCAACAATGAAACTGTTCTTTGTGGCATATTAACAAGTTAAAGATAATACACAGAGTCAGTCAATCCTTGCTGAAATTATTTATACCTATGTTAGCTAGCTGTGCATTTTATCCCAAAGGGACAGTAAGCCCTACAGCTATTTTCAGTTTCCCCCCAAAGCTGTTTTTTTGAATATATAAAATTGTGAAGATGTATTTTGTACAACTTTGTCTTTTCTTATATATATGATTCTTTGTGCTTGTGCCTCATTTTATATATAAAGCTATTCTTAGACTCATATAGCAGATAAAGGACTCAACTTGGCCATTGATATTTCCAAGGTTTTATTTGCTGCAGTATTCAAATCAAGCCTATCATGTCCATAAAAGGCACAATGGGAGAACAATTTTCTTTTATAAGGGACTGATAAAAAGTACAGACAAACAGCACTATAATGTGTAGAATCCTTTTAGAGGGGCACCAGCAGCTGAACAAAATCTTGTCCCCGGAAAATTCATTTGCTGCTGGTGGTGTCCTAAAGTCAAGCAGTGACTAGGATATGCACTCCCTTTTGAATAATAAGAGCTGAAGAGCAAGATAAGCTGTGAAGTATCACATTGCTTTATTTAGTAAGCAGGTTTCCCCATTTGCTGAGCCCTGTGTCAGAATCCTTCAACCGCACACTTTTTCATCAGTTACTGGAAGGAAATCAACGCACAGTCTGTTTGTGCTCATGGCCAAAAGAAAAGATGATCAGGAAAACGTGTACCCTGGAGCAACATTCTGCATTTGACTTGGTCAAGAAAACAAGCCAGTTTCAAAGCCATTGTTATTGTCTAAACATTATCATTGAAGCTGTTTTCTAAATTGCATCCTTCTCAAGAAGCTACTTGAGCTCCAAATCCTTACCACATTTTTCATGCTTTCTACATTTCTCCTTAGTCCTATTTTTAGAAAGACCTTTTGAGATATGTGAAATTTGTCATAGAACTTTATTTTTTTTAAGTATAAGGTCCTCAACTCGTTAAATACTGACATCTTAGTAAAAGAATGCTATAATATGTAAGAAATGGTTTTCACATCTACCAAGTAATCAGACTTTCATTAAAGTCAATTCCAATTATAGCAATTCGGTATATTACATTTTTGTTTTCTAGGAAAATGAAATAACTATATGGGGTGACCTCCACGTCCGGTCATTGCTTTCACCTAGATCTAGTTTAGAAAGTCACACAAAATTAGAGTTATTCCTATACATATGACAAAAGAGATCTTGTCTGAGTGACTTTAAAAAAAACTGTCTTTAAATTAAGTCATAAAATTAAAAAAAGTTCATGTGTTGTCTCACATGTCATATTTCATGTGGGATTTTTATTTAAAGGGATTCGTAGTCTCCAAGATTCTTTCAAATATACCATTCTTTAAATGATAGTAATACTTTACTCCCTAATTGCTTATAGTGAAATAATCTAAAGATGTGTGTGTGAAACATGTTGATAATGTTCCAGGTTTGTGGGAGCTCTTTAAAGAGCCTGAGGATCCTCCAGGAGATGGTGTTTAGAAGGGAGGAAGAATTATTTCATGGCGGGATGCTGCTGCATCTCTGTACACATGATTTATATGAAATGGAAAGTTTGTAATCAGAATGTTTGTTCCTACATTTTTGTAGAATTTGAGCCTACAGCACTCTGCCTACTTGAGAAAACACGACAGACTTTGTCCTTGAGATATTTTGTTTCCAACTTCTTCTAGTGACAACTAACCTTTCTGTCTGAAAGGTTCTCTTATCTTCTACAGTTTTACAGAGGAATATACGTAAGAGACAAACACTTTAATAGGGGGAAATCCCTATCCTACTAATAACAAAAATGTGGCTTTTATTTCATTATCATACTGTTATGAGCCATGGCATCCATCCAGTTTTTTGTTTCTGTTGTTTTGGTTTGATTTCTGGAGTTTATGTTTCAAAAACCAATGATAGCAGAGCTTCATAAAAAATAAACAGATGATTTTATTTTCTAGTGCAAGTGAGTCCCAGTGGCTTACAGATATCTCATCTAGGGTTTTTAAAATGGCTTTAATGTTAATTCTGTAAGCTTTTATGGAACTCTTTTTACTGAAAACTACTATTAGAACTACCACTGAAATAACCACAAACAGGCATGCATCCACACATGCAGCCCTCAGTCCTGCAGAGTTATAGTGTGGGGCATGCTACAGAGTGTAAGGTTAATGCAGAGCTAAGATGAGAGAGCACATACGTCCTCATACTGAACCGCTGACAAAGCATGCTGTTCCTAAGCAGCTGGAAAATACGTCTCTAAATAGTACTGGTGATTTCTGTTAATCACTTGACTCCTCTGGAACCTGTAGGTTACAGTTACAAAAACTTCATGAGAAGGTAAAACAGTATATTCTTTGTGGCTATATCAGTGAAAATCTATAAAACCGTTCCACCGATTTATGATCAGTTTATTGAAAAACAAGCACTTTGCAGGTATATTCCAGTACTTTGTCTCCATTCATGGAGCTATGCCTGGACAGTTATTGCTATTCTGCAAGCTTTAAGAAGAAATAATCAATTTTATAAACGTTGTAAAAACTAATGAATTTACACTTATACATTAAGTTAACAATAAACTGTAAGTAATCTCTTCTGTTCATTGAAAGATGCTAATTTTGCCATGGAACAAGACAAAAAGTCTCATACGTGAAACTTGATTATTGTATCTACACATAACAATGTGTTTCACCATTTTAATTCACTAACATGCCCTACTAGACTGGCAATATCTTTTCAACTACATTTTATTTTTACTTAGATAAATTTTGAGATCTATTAAATTGGAAAAGCAGCCTTAATGTTTACTGTACACTGGGAGAAATAATCCCATGCAGGGGATGCAGGGTGGGGACAACTGGCTGAAAAGCAGCTTTGCAGCAAGGACCTGGAGGGTCCTGATGGACAAAAAGTTGGACATGAGCCAGCAATGTGCCCAAGCAGCAAAAACAGCCAACAGCCCCTGGGCCACATTAGATGAAGTCTTACCAGCATGTTGAGGGAGGTGATCTTTCCCTGCTACTTAGGACCAGTGAGACACATCTGGAGTGCTGGGTCCAGTTCTGGGTTTGCTGGTACAACAGAGACGTGGACATACCGCATTGAGTCCAGTGAAAGGACATACCACATTGAGTCCAGTGAAAGGACAGGAAGGTGATTAAGGGATAATTAGTGCATCTGACACATGAGGAGAGGCTGGGAGGGTTGGACAGTTCAGCTGGGAGAAGGGAAAGCTCAGGGAGGACCTCCATGTGTAGAGATACCTGATGGGGGGAGTAAAGACAACAGAACCAGACTTTTCAATGGTGCTCATTTGAAGGACAAGAAGTAATGGGCACAAACTGAAGTACAGAAAGCTGACAGTGGCCAAACTTTCTCTCCTTTGCTCAGCGTGGCCGCTTCAGAAGGCCACTGCTTTCTGCTGAGGCATTCAGCTGAGCACTATCCCCTTCAGACCCAAGGATCTGGGAATCTTTGCAGAGCAGGCAACCTGCAGGACCGTAGATAGTAAGGAGAGGAAGACTGAACTGGTTCCATGGTGCTACCTCTGTTCTGTAATAAGGGTGAGGTCCGAGATTCTGGACAGTAACTCCAGAGAGATCTATGTAACCTTTTGGTAATTCCACAAAGGCTACACAGAGAAAAAACTGCAAATTTCTTATGCAGGGCTTAAAAGATCTTTGTAGAGAATTGATAGTATCAGATGATTTATATCATGAACTAAAAAAAAAAAAAAACCAAACAACTATATATTAAATTTTACTATCTGTAATGGGACTACACTGAAGAAAAAATTGCATGGCATCATGCAGTAGAAATTGTGCATAGATGATTAAGGCAGATTTACAGTTTAAACCATCAGACAAAACAATAAACCTCTTACATCCATCAATATCTTTATGTATCCTTTATACATGAAAGGCACATGTGTATGTTTTCATGCACGCACACAGAGACACACACGTATATTCTCCATATGCATCTATAAACATATATGTGTATATACACATACATATAAGCATGTAAACATACACACACACACATAGAGGTTATGATGAACTGCTTCAGACCAGCACTGAAGGGAGGCCCTGAGAAGTAGAGATGAAATTTAGTATAAGAAAAAGGGAAAAAGAATATTCAGTGGGTTTAACTGTTGTGTAGTTTGTACACTAAATGCTAGTCGATGGTCTAAAATATTGAAAATTGCTCTGTGTTTTGCTAGGCAGTCAGAATACAGTCTGTCAGCAGTGGATAATTTACAGAGCTGGCCAGAAACCAAAATATTCTAAAATTTCCACAAAACGGGGGAAAATGTTCTAAGGATTATGTTTAAAATTCCTTCCTCTGCTTGGTTTTTCCCCTCAGCAAGCTCCTTCTGGTCATTACCATGTCTACATACTTAAGTGCATGAGTACGCACATATGCACTAAGGAGATTAGATCACTCAAACAAGATGATAAATTGCAGATGCAAACCACAGATATTCTCCATTTATAAGTAAAAGACAACCCCTTGGGGAATCTCATCACTCTTCATTTGCAAAGCATTTGATGGTGCAGAGAGGATGTGGATCTTGACCCTGCAAACATTTAAACATGTGCTGCAGTGCAAGCTGTTAAATAGTCCAAAGAAATCAAGTGTGTAAAGTACATAATTTAGTTGCAAATCGAAGGTCTTAAAATTCTGCAGAGTATATTGCTTTTAAAACTTCCAGCATGTTTTTTTCCTTAGCAATACCACACAGAGCAGGAAGAGAGAACCACAGCTTGAAAATCTTTTAGCAGAATCCTTGTAAAACCAAAGATTACACTCAGAAGGGGCAACTATCAAAACCATTATGTTCACGGATGCTGAAAAGGTGCTGGTGGTCTAGGGATTATCTTCAAATACACAGTGCTAAGGCTCCAGTCAAACAGTAGGACGCCTGTTCTTAGCGTAGCATAAAGACACATCTGGAGACAGAGAGGTAAGAGTGTCACAAAGAGTCACAGATCTATAGAAGGGGAATTTCTAGTTTTACAGATCAGCAAATGCAGTATCTCTAGATTAAATATGTATCATCAAAGAGGAAAGATGTGAAATAAGGTCTGACTGATTATATTGCCTTTGCAGAGGGCTTAAAGACTGAATGTTTTAACTTCAGTAAACCTGTTGTTAATGGGTTGTGAGTTTGAAATGACCCTTCATCCTTCAAAATACAGATGAGCTGGCTTCTACATATGGGGGGTACTTTGAAAAGAGAAGCCAAGGAGGTTACAAGGGCTGCGAGGGAAAGAAATGCTACAGAGGACATCTGCTGTTTAAAAATATGTTTTTAGTTCTAAGACTGTCATTATACACAAGGCAAATATTCATCTTTTTGCCTCCCCTACATTATTTTTCTTCTCCTTGACTGACAGTCCCTTTTCCTATGAACAAGCCTATATCACTACATAGACAAAAATTAACAGATTTTAAACAGCCTGTTCCTTTGTAATATATGTAAACTCAGACTAGTCTAAATAGAGCTGAATGAAAGAAAGGAAATGTTTAATTGTATTAATTACCATTACTTCTAAATATCTTCACTTCAGAGCAATAATCAATTTAGATTAGTAACTAAACAGAACACATTTGATTTCCAGCAGTTAAAGAACAGCATTGACCAGGTTAATCATTCTTTTAATCAGAATGCAGAGAACATCAGCTTGGAATAGTCCTAGAGGGACACAGTAGATGTGCTTGAGATACAGGTTATCTGTCAATCTGTATGTGACGTTTTAAACTGTCATATCTTACATTTTCACAAGGGACTCATAAGCATTAATCTCGATCACATTTCAGGGCAGGTTACAAAACAAATATTTAACAGGTGTTTGAGGACTATTGAAGATATGGGAAGTTTTATTACCCAGTGGTTTTTATTAGCTCTGGTTCTGATTTTATATTTGTGGACCGTGTTTTGAATTCATGACAGTAGATCCTGCAAAAGTATCATATGAAAGGGAAAACTGAAAACACACAAGCAGGACTGAAAGAAAACCCATTTAAATGCAAAGCCTTTGCTCCCTAATTACTGGAACTATATTAAAATCATATGAATCCTATGATTAACATTTACCAGCATAAAGTCATGTTATTCAGCAGGGCCCCACCAGTGTAACTGATTCTATTACAACATCCAACATTTTCTGTTCTTCTCATCGTTTCTCTCCCGACTTGCATTCAGACATTGCTGTTGTATAACAGTATAATTTGGCTCTGCTTTTTACATTTTTTTCTGGTATCTTTTATGTTGATTTCATCTGATACTTTCAGCAATGATCTGCCAAAAGCATTCTCCAAGCCCATGGCTGGCCTCCTCTGAACAATACAGCAAAGGAGTTGAAAACTGAATAGTATTAAAGACCAATAGGCCTAACAGGAGATTATTAATTATAAGATACATTTACTCTAATTTTATATTTTCATACATCAGGCTCATAAAGAAGAACACTTAGAATTCCAGTAGTAGTAGGATGCTTTACTACTGGCAGTAGCCCAGTATTCCATAGTTCTTAACACCCAGCAGCTCAAAGCTCCTCCAGCTGATGAATTTCACTTAAATGAAAATTGAGACACAGCAAGGAAACAGGACTGTGTTTTACCAGCACCAGCCTTTCTGCTGCTGACAGAAAAGACAGAGAGGTTCATGGCTTCATTCTGTTCACCTATCAAAACCTTCAGTTATTTGTCAAAACCACATTTTTTCATCAGAAAGAGCATGAGCTGCTGACACATCTTCTGAATATATTAAAGTTTAAAGGAGTGTTTATGTTACTATGTAGATGAGGACTTGACATTGGTAATTATGCCAAGGACATCAATACTGTAAAATAAAGTATTACAGTTCTAGCAGTGACACTCAGCTTTCTCTTTATCAGTTATATTTCTACACATGTACATTGTTTAATAAATTCATTTATTTATGATTAGTTTTATTTAATACTTGGCTATTTCTAGATGGAAAACAGAAGGG
>JAVJGJ010000047.1:80455326-80510986 GCA_035590215.1 Microhierax caerulescens | reverse complement strand
CGCAGGGAGGGCAGCGCTCGCCCCCAGCCCCGCCGGGGCTTGGAGCAGGCCCCGGGCCGGCAGCGCTCGCCGGGTCGGGTCCCGGGCAGCGGCTCGGGGCCGGTCCCTCCCCGGTGCCCCCGGCTTTCCAGCCCGGCCGTTACATGGAACTGTCCCGTCCCGGCTGGAAGGGGCTTCGCTGTATGGGCAGGCGGCGCGGGATTGCGGCTGTGGCGGCACCTGCGGGGGGAGCCGCGGGCTGCGCGGCGCAGCGCGGGCTGGTGCCCTGCCTCGCTGCAGAACGCTTTGCGGAACCTCTGCAAAAGCCACGTCTGTGTCGTTGCGAATTCCTGAGAGGAATAACACATCAGGAGTCGATGGAGCAGCGTGCTATATTGAGAACTACTAGGAAATATTCTATAAGCATATATTTACAGGGTTTAAAAGGTTACGCAGCTATTTACCGCCTTTACAAAGCCCCACTGAGGGTGTGGACTTGAGTGGTTAAAAAGTGTTTTAAGACCTGCTCAGATAAGGTTGGTAATAAAGACATATCAGTGTGTGCGTGTTGATTGTTTATTTTTCGTGTGTAGGAGTGTTCATGTGTCCCATTGCACTGTGGTGCTGTCGTCCCTGCGCTCGTGATCGTGTTCTTTTATGTGCCTCATCCAAGTAAATGGTATCTTTTAGGCTAATAGTTGCAGTAATTTTTTGCATTTTGCTTTAGAAGTGTTACTCTAAATAATTATTTCACGATAACTTCTTCCAAAAAGTGAACTTCTTTATATTTCAGTATTTTGGAAGAATTTAAATCCGCAGATACACCTGAGCACTTCCATTAAATGCAGCCCTAGTTCTAATTTCTGCCTTGGGATGTTGATACGCTGCATCTTTTCCAGTCAGTAGATGCAAGAGAAAGCATGTTCAGGAACAGAGTGGGCCCTGACTGATGGCACTGTTTGTATATCTGTGGTCATTTGCCAGACCTTGGCCTTTGGACAGCCAGAGATACAAATGGATAAGTTACTGGTACCCGAGGAACTGAGCTGCGTGCCCTGCCACTCTGCCCTTGCCCACCTGTATTCCACAAGTGGCTCCTTTTCCCGTCTACTCAGGGCTGCACCCAGCAGTCCTCAGTCCCTGACTGCTCCATAGTGCTGGAAACATTATGGACAGGTGGAAAATTATCAGCTCCTCTCTGCACATGGATTGGAACAGAAATGTGAACAGGGAATTGAAAAGTCCTTCCTTTGTGGAACTGGTTTTCCACCTCGGTGCCTCAGAAGCAGTCATTGGGAGCCACTTCAATATCTCTTTGTGGAAAATGAATTCCTGTGTTGATTTCAAGAAACTCATTGACTTTTGGTTAAGGTGTGGTGTTCAGAGTGCTTGCTACCTGACCTACTTTGTGGTAGTCATGATACAAATCCCAATGGGTTGGCAGAGATTTTGTCTGTATCTCTCCCAGAAGGCTTATCCTCTGGCACAGTGCTATCCTTGTGTTTAAGATGTTGCAGAAGTCCAATTGTTTTCTGGCTTAGGATCACATTTCTCACTATCTGGCAGGACCAAATAAGTCTTAGATGGATCCAGGCAGAGCTCACTGCATTAATCCTGAAGACAGTCAGGAAAAAGCAAATACAGAATCAAATTCTTCCTGGCATGTAGAGAGCCATATACAGTGTCTGTGGAAGGAAGCACAGAATGTGATAAGTAAACTCAAATTCTAGAGAAACACCTGCATATTTTCCCAAGGCAGATTGCTTTTTTCAGCAGACAGCGTGTAGTGTCTGGACTTCCAAATAAAATGGGAGAGTTTCACTTTTTAGAAATAAGTCTCTCCTCATAGCCTGTCGTGTGTGTTTCCGCTAAGTTAAACCAGCGGTGCACTATCTACACAGGAGGCTGATTTTCATGGTCTTAATTCTCAAGTATTCACTTGTGTATTATTTACTTAGAATTTTAGTATTCTAAGTATTTAAAATTGAAGTTATTAAATCACTAATACATTTGAAGGTCCAAAAAGAATTAATTAAAAAGAATGCTCCCATACATATGGAAAAAATTCTATCAAGAGTAATCATGCTTAAATGATAAATTCTGTTAAAAATAACATGTTTTCCATTTTGTGTCAGAACATGTCAGAATATTTTGAGACTGTGGATGAAGTCAAGTCAACAGTAGCACATACATCTTCCCATACTTTAATGTTCCGCCTATACTAGGCAGAGCTGGTGGGTAAGCTTGCTCTATAGGTAAGCCTCCTTAGCACTTTCAAGTTATTAGACCCTGTTTTCAGCTCCTGATTTGACTGACTTGACTCATTGGGTTGAAAATTGCTGGGTATTAGACACAGGCAAAGCTTACCTGGAGCATTACAGCAAAACTGGTATTTGTCATTCTGAGAAAGAAGTTTGAAAGAATGCTTGTATCAACATTGTTTTTTTAATATGTTTTGAATAAAGATATAATAATTTCAGTGGAAGATTTAGCCAACTCCCCTCTTAAATGCCTGTGATTTGATCACATCTGGTCTGCAGGAGTAACTTTTTCACAGAACACGACATTCATTTCTTGTATATGTGCCCATAAATATGACAGTTTTATTTGTTTCTGCTGTTGCTAGAGTTAGACAGTACATCAGTTACACTCAGATGTGTAATAAAATATTTTAATTTGTATTATTGATGATGGCAGTTATTTTCAGTAGTCTTGCAGAATGGGTAAGGAAAAGAAAAAATAATAATCAACCAGTGTTATGCAACATGAGATTTTAGCATACTTCTAAAAAGGAAGAAAGAATACACAAAGAGCTGGGTGACATTTTAAAGTGATGTGCATAATAGTAAGAAACTTATAATTTGATCTTTAGTAGGATTTATAACCCTATTACAAGTGAGTACAGTCAGCTGTTTTAAAGATCTGTCAAATTATGATCTAAATAAACTGTGAAGGAAAAGAAAACAAAGACTTGTTTCATGTCTACCTTGATTTATTAATGGAAAAGGTAACCGATATTGTTTCAGGAATGATTTAGTTACAGTAGAGAAAACTGAGGAGGGTGGTCTATGAAAGGAAGAATTCCAATAAAAAATAGAAGACAGGAGGAAACTTTTACCATGGTTCATAAACTGCTTGTGGTGTAGCTTGCTTGGAAAACATTTCAATAACACACATGGCTGACTTGTGATTCTTCAAGGGGTTCTCTTCAAATTCCAATGAAGGATAAATTCTCAATAAGGTCAACTTGTCCGGACAGGAATAGCCTACAGGCTACTACTACAAGCAACTCAGAAGCACAGCGGTGGCACAGTCAATCACATTGACTTCCATCTGCCCCTAGAGGATAGAAGATAAAGCTATTGTTACCCGCCTGGGTAGCCTAAAGCCATATCAGATTAAATCTTCCATCTTTGAAAGACTGCAGGATTCTTACACAGTGCTTGAAAGGGAGGAGGTCTATTCTTTCACTGGGGCATCTTCTCCATTTAAAGGGGGGCAGTTACCTGGTTTTGAAACTGTTTTATAATTGTGGTAATTTGGACAATGGCATCAAAAATGTGGAATATGGTGCATTATTACATGATTTGAACCAATGTATGTTTTTATAAGTGACACAATTACACCAGGCAAAAAACCTGGGAGCAAAACCTGAAGATCGGAGTATTAATATTCAAAATGTAAGATTATAGAGCTTTGCTTACAGCTGCATTTTTAAATTTCATTAGTAGCATAGTAAAGGCGAGCATTAAGATGTAACTGTGTCATTTAAGATAACCTGAAATTCTGTTCACAGTCAGCATCAGCTGGTATCCATTTTTAAAAGCAAGGTAGATGGATAGATACATTTTAAATGTCATTTATTTATAAACATTCTCCTACTTTCATTTTACCCATTCTTGCTCAGGAATATGCTTGGGAAGTGAAAGTAGGGGATTTCAGTAATTCAGTACGTTGCATGCAGATATGCCATCAGCCAGAACTTTTATTGTCACTGTCTTTGACAGGAGTAATTTCAGCTGCCAGATCAGACTCAGAAATACTGGTATTCTGCTACTTTATTTCTGAGTGGGTCTCCATTAAAAAAAAAAAAAAAAAAGTCATAAAGACCTCTTCAGATTCTGATCCTTTGTTTTACCTGTCATCCGTTTTGAGATTATTTTTTTTTTGAGGCCACATAGTCACTTAGATGTCCAAAAATATGTTTGATAATTGGTATTTACTTTATTAAAATTTAGCATCTGAGTCCTGCAAATTGACTTAAAATGTGTAACTAAGTACCTACCTATTTCCGGACACACTTTTGCTGTGATCTGCACACAGACATGCAAACTGTATGCAGTTACCTCTCATCTGTTTGAGGGATTTCTTAATTTCATGCATAGGAACCCTGTAAAGTGGTAGCCTGTTTACAAAAGGCTTTTGGATAATCCTTACTCCTTTTGTGGTAAGATTTTGATCCTCTCATATATCTGACACCCCATTTTTAATCAGGTTGTTAGGTTTCATAAACATCAGTAGAACTAGAAAGTCAAAATCTGGAGAGAAAGTATAAACATATTCCATGGCACTGTTTTTAGATCTAGAGTAAATGCCTAATGTGGTTATTACTTTGCATTTTTTGTCCACTTAAAGAAGTGCAAGTTTTCACATGATGAAGTCTTTTAAATTTTAGAGTGTTAATATATACCTATTTGTTGTTGCTAAGACATCAGTATTTTTTTCAGTAAAAGTAGCTTCACAACATATTGTGATACATCTGTATTTTCCCATTAAAAATTCTCAACATCTTTTCTGACATACTTGTTAGGCATTCCATCTTGATACTCAAAATATTCTTGCTCCACAGTTCTTGAATGCTCTCCTGGTGGACATCAGATCCTGCAGAGCCCTTACCGAAGTGTTGAGTTTGATTCATCCCACCTCCAACAATCAGCTATTCAGGATTTAATATGTGACCATTCCCTAACACCAGGATGGTATCGCTTTTTGATTTTTGATAAGCCTGCTGAGATGCCAACCAAGTGTGTGGAGGTATTGTTACATCTAATTTTATTAGGAGAAATACATATTTTTTCTTCAGAATTTTTCAGTAGGATGGATAGAATACTGTTACGGAGACTGATGTGGAGGTATACTGAGTAACTATGTTCTCTATAAATACTTGAGTATATTAAAGTGCGTTAGCTGGACAATTAAGTCTTAAGCATTGAAAATTGTACACTGCGTGGGCAATAGCAGAGGATGATAAATTACATCCCTTTTAGAGCACTAAAAAACTGTCATGTGTAGTCACTGTGCTAAAGAACATTTTCCCAGTGGCAGTGTAGCAGGAATACAGTGTTGTAAAGCTGCAACTCTGTGATGTCAGTCTGTTAGGAAGGCCATGTGAAAGAGGTATAAAGTATGGTAAATGTAATGCTTTATTTTGGAGTGTACTAATATTGCTGTAATTGTAATATTCTAAGGTGATACAGCATTGTAGTTTCCCCCCATTTTAAGATATATCCTTGGTTTAAAAAAAAAAAAAAAAATATTTTACCCATGATATTTCTAATGAATTGAAATTGCCTGGTCACAGTCTCTTTAAAAGGAAAAAAGAAAAGCCCAATAACAAAACACTTTTAAAGCAATACAAACAGTTAAAACATACTAATCAAGTGAAATTGAGTTTATAGCAGCCACTCCTTTTTTTAAAATTATTTATTTTTTATTAAATCTTTACAGCAATGTAAAGTCACTGAAATACCTTTAATGTGCAGCGGAGTCAAGGACTCACAGGGCTGTATTGCAGAGGCTGCTGTTACCCAGGCTTTTATACTGCAAAAACCTAGCAAAAAGTATGATTCCCAAAAAACTTTATTTTCATTAGATTTAATACAAGCAAATGAATTAAGTAGTTGTATTTTTTTCAAAAAGGATAATTTTATGCAAAGAACCAGCATGATAAACCAGGGGAGAAAAAAAAGTTTTTCAGAACAGAGGTTAGACTAGCAAATCCCCTGAGATAATCTAGGAAGGTTTTAGAAATCTGACAAAAGTTCTCAGCACTTAGTAAATATTTGGTAAAAATAGGCTACCAACCTAACACAGAAGAGTTCAGGTGATTACAGTTGGAAAGAGATTGAATCAAAACGTCTTCAGCAAACAGCAAATGAAATTTATGCAGTGACATATGCTTCTTTGCATCCGTTGACAAAACCAAGACATTTATTTTGAAATCTCAAAGTCAAAACATTAAAAGCAAACTAAAATGGATGTCTTGTTTGGGAAGTTTCCTCCTTTCTTTCCCTTTAGGAGGACTTTTATTATAGCTATTTAATCCTTGTCAAAGTTTCAGACTATTAAACAGTCCATTTCGTTTCCGTCTACTTCTCACTAATTCTTTCTGGTATATTGGTGGTGGGTTCAAGTATTCTAGATTAAGAGAGAAAAGTGTATTTTTGAGAAGAGTGATTGCTCAGTAAGTCCGCAGTAGTCTGTAGACTCTTGGTGTACTTGTTTCACTATCAAGTTAAAGAAAGGAATACTTGAGGCAATGTATGAAGGAGAAGAGGTTCTCAAAATCTCACAATTTCAGATTTGTAGTTTCATGTAAATATTTTCTGAATGCTTGCTTTAACACACTGTGTTCTTCTAGGTGTTTCTCTTCAGTTTGCTTTCTGCAGCACGTGAAAGACAGGAGGTGATCTTTAACTCCTTCTGGTAACCCATGAACCAGATTCCTTCTCTGTCTCCTTTTCTCAGGATTCATTTTTCTGTATCCAACTGGTAAATCTGGTGTCTGCTAAAGCAGACTTACACTTCAGTTACCACAATTGGTACTACTATTGAGTTGTGACCTGTATGGCAGCTTTGTTGACCTGAAGACCTCACATAGGCACAATGATGAGGGGTGAATGACTGTTCCACAGCACACTTCCCACTCCATAAGGAAAAACACTGAACAAGGCTTTTGTTTGCCAGAGAGAGTACAATGGTCCTCTTAAATCACCTGTTGAACCAGCATGTCAATTGCAGACCTTGTGAAACCCTCTGCTTTGTGAACACCAGATGATTTAGGGTTGCTGTGTTTGTTACAGGGGATGCTACTAACCTATCTATTTCTAAAGGTGGGGAATTGAAAGGCAGGGGTTTTCAGGTGTCTTGCATTTTTAGCTAGGGCTGCAAGTCAGTAACCTTGCATCATCTGGCCACATCTCAGAAGAAATCCAGGAGGTTAGCAGCGCCTTAAGGGCAGATAAAACACATCAGCTTTAGCACCTTTAGTTGATATTCAGCATATGTATGTTCTGTACTGTGTTTGCTGTGCTCAAATAGCATTCACACAGTTACTGTAGGTTAATGGGTGTAGAGTAACTCACTAAGCCGTAACAAAACTGTTAGCTTTTTGGGGCAAAACACTCAGGTGTGGCTCCCGGTTAAGCTCTTCAGGCACTAAATGATAGCCTGTCTCTAGAAACGCAAATTCATTAGACTCAAAGAAGGATTTAGTCTCTTTTGTGTGTATTTGTATTCAACCTTGAGAAGGAAAGTAGGCAAGCCCTCAATTACACTGTCTAAACTTTGCTGAAAGCTCATGCGGGAAGTTAATTGGATACATAGGTACTCCTCGCATTAAAGCACAGCAACAATTTGACATAGCCTTAACCATTTTCTGATGTTTTCCTCTGCTGCTGAAGATGAATCATTGCGGTACTCAAGCCCCTGTCTGGTTGTCTCTGAGAGAGTCAGAATCCATGCCTCGACCTGGTGAGATGAAACAGTTAACGGCTTGTGCTACCTGGCAGTTTTTCTTCAGCGCTTCAAAAGACTGCTGTCTTTTCCGAATCCCTGTCAGTGTGAGGAACTGCGGAGATTTCTTTGTTTACTTACTGCAGCCCACCCAAGGATGCATGGGGTATTGTGCAGAAGGTGAGGAAAATGTGTGCTCTAACTCATCTGTGTGTGTTTACAAGTAAGTGTGTTTCTCTGGTATTTGGCTGAGTGGAAATGTCTGGAAATAGTTACACAAGCTAAAATTTCTTGCAGTCCTTACTTCTAATATTGATATGATAGAAAAATCGTTTGGCATGGTAAGGTGGGTTCCCACCACCCTTTTTAACTTATATTTAGCGCTCAGGTATTGTTCAGAGCCCAGAAACTCAAGAATTGATTTTTTCCATATAAAGAGGTGGGGATATAAGACACTTCTAGAAGTCAAAGTTCAGGGTACCTACAATGGCAGTTATATTGGGCAAATACCCATTACTGAAGATGCATAGAATTATGTCAGAGTAAATTTTCTTTAAGAACTTGACCAAAATATATTTATGTCATTAGGAATATTTTTCCCACTCTATCTTTTTTATCATCTTTCTGGAGAGTATACACATTGTTGCTAGAAGAAAATTCAACATAGAAATGCTCTACTGATGCACACTTTATTAGTGCTCTGGGAAAGAACTGGAGTCCTTTTGCAGTGCCAGCTGTTGTCTTGGACCCTGGTGTTCACGGCTGAGAACTTCATTGTTCGTGCCAGATGTTTTAGATAAGTTGAGGAAGGCATGGTTAAATCCTTACAGTTATGAATACTGTGAAATAGTGACAAATTGGTGTACTAGGAAATTCTTATTAGCTCATGTAATGCACCATTGTGAAAATACCAGCAATATTTTTCTACATCATCTACTGTATTATACGTACTGTCATATTCTCTGTTACTGACTGCTTTCAAAGCTTAGTAGCAAAACTATCATTGGTTTTCCTGGTGCTTTACTGGCCCATGGTTATACCTTTAGGTACAATTGTTAAGACACTTTCCAAAGATTTACTGAAAGAAGAAAAATGCCAAAAATGGGACATTTCAGCATGCAGGTGACTGAAGCGATGAAGAGCTCCTGCACTGTAGGACTTTGTATTTACTTTGGATGATGGTTCATGAAGAAAATAAAAATGAAGGATTAAAAAACCACACGTGGCGAGCCGCTGTATTTTACAGCCTCAAAACAAAGTAGGCAAGAAACTTGTCTGGTTTGGCTCTGCTGAATACTGTGAATCTGAAACACCTTTTGAGTTTAAAAGCCCTGTTTCAAGGTGATCTTTACATGCAAAGTGCATTGTACTCTTCTGCTGCCTTTTGTATCCAGGTTACCACATGTACTGTGATTTTTCATTGACACTTGATAGCTGTTAACACGTGATGCATATTTTCAAACAGTCTCTCTGTGCTAAGGAATTAGATGTTGTATCGCTGAAGTATGGAACATCAAAATCTGCTCTTCATTGGTTTGGTGAATGGGGTTTTCAGGGTTGCTGCTGCCCTTTTGACTTCATTTGAGTGGAGTGGCTAACCCCTTTCTACTCATGTTACGAATGCACTGATATTTTCTTGTTTAATCAAAGTTCCACATTTTTTTTTAACACTAGAAGTACCAAACAATAGTAGTGCACAAGCACTTTTTTTTAGGTCCCTGTAGGAAAGATGATTTTTTCAAAGCAGGTCTGCGCTGAATTTTAGCTGTCCAGGGTTACAGTTAATGAATAAGCATGCAAGTGTGGATTTGGGGAGACAAAATATATATTCAAGAGAATAGTTTAATTCCTTTTCATTCGCTAACAACATCTGTAAATATTGGCTGGGTACATCTGCATAAAAGATGTAGAGGTGGCCAAATGTTTTACACCTTTTCTCCTAGGTATAGCACTTACTTGTGATTTCCAGCAGAAGGCTTTGTACTGACTACTACCATAATTGTATTGTCCATACCATAATCAATTACAATTAGAATATAATCAGATTACAAGATTGTGTCTGTTCTGCTAATTTACACTTCAATTAACGTCTTCTGATATTTGGTGTATTGTTAACATAAGGGCAATAATTTAAGACCATTGGTCTCTGTGTGATACTGTGTCTCTTTGTGAATATACAAATTAAGAACAATTTATAGTTGTTTCAGATGGAAAGCCAGAGACCTGTGATCCTGAGGGAATAGAAATTCAAGGTGTCTGTAGCAGTGAGTATTTTAGTTTTGATTTTCAAGATTTTCTGTGCATCTGTGACCCAATAATGTCAACTTTTAGTCATATTCTTTCTTGAATAAAAACATGTTCATGCTATCAACAGTATTGCTTAGTCTGTTGCAAAATGAACAGTTTGGAGGTAATTTCAGGGCTTGAATTACAAGAATACTTTCTTAAGTGTAATGCTCAGAATAAGTACCAAAATGTTAAGGAGTAACTTTAATAATGCAGATGCACAGATTACTTTGATTCTTTGGGAGCAAAATATTATATGAATCTACAAATCATACCGTTGCTTATTCTAGTCTTCCCCCCACCCCCACCCTGTTCACCCCTTTCTTTATAAGTAAGTAAAATATTCTTCTGTCAAGCAAATTCCTTTGCATGTTGCTCCGTCCTGTCTGCTAAAATAATTAATTGTATTTTTTTACCTTGGTTTTGGTTCCTGCCCTCGCCCTTCAGCACCATCCTATGGGTTAGAATATAATCAAAGGCTGATAAAGAGGTTTTTCTCTTTTTAGTAATTAATAAAATGAACATACACATTTTCTCTAATTTTGTAAGCAATAATGTAATATTTCTACAAAAAAGATAAATATTATTAGTCTATTAATTGGAAAAATACGTGTCAACGTAAGTCCATCTGATACTTGTTTTGCACAGAATAAAAAGCAAAAACCACACTTCTGTTTGACTAGGTAACCTGGCTTCTACACCATCTCCATCTGTGTCACCACCACTACCAGCTGTTCCTGAAGTTGTAGCAGAGTTGATCAAAGGCAGCATTTACCTGAGGTGTACCTTTGGCTTTCCTTTTGCAAACAACTCAGTTGGATTCATCGTAACTTGGTCAAGACTTTCTCCCGAAGGTATCAAAGAAGAACTGAAACATGAAACAGCAGTTCATATGTTCTCACTTCTAGAACTAGATGGGATAAACGTCAGACTTGGAGACAGAGTATGTTAAAACATAATTATAATCTCTGTATCTTTGTAAATATCGCTCAGTAGACACTAGCAGTTGTTAGAGACAGAGTTCCAGCACTTTGCTGTATAATTTTTCTTGGCAGAAGCGTACTGCCTTTGTTGTTTACACCAACAGTACCCGTAAGAATGTGGACATACTGCAGAATATATCAGTTATTATCACTGCCTTTAAGGTTTTGAGACTGTTTGTTTCGGTACAGTATAGTGTGCCTCGAGAAGTTATGTGTTTTTTCAGGTTGCATCTTCTTCACCCTCTACTGTGATTTTGTTCGATACTGTAAATTAGAGGATTTTTGGATGCAGCTGCATCTAAGTGAGAGGCTGTAAGAACCAGAGCTTTTGAGAAGCTGTGTTGTTGGTTCATTAGATTTCTTTTCTCTGAATCAATAATAAGCTTCTGCTTGATGGTTTTGTCACTAGGATTGGATTTACACTGTTTAATCTCCTCCATCAAAAGCAGTGGGAGTGCCTGCATTACCTTCCATGGTAGCAGAGTCACGATGTAGGCTTTTACGGTAACTTTGAGAAGCTTAAGCACTGGAAAATCAATAAGTTTTCTACCTACATATACCAAAATAGAGGTTAATTTTTCCTGGTCAGAATAAAAAAACAAACAAAAAAGCACATGGCTGGTATGCATGTGCATGTGTGTTCAAGACAAAGCCAGGCTACTGGAATGGCTTATGGACAATAGCAATTGCTAATCCTCAAAAATTCTTTGAGGACTTTCTGTATAGTTGCCTGACAGTGTTAGCTCACAGTCAAAAGGAAAGGCACGGTAATAAACTACCCGCAACTGTTATAAATACTTGGTTTTCTCAGGATCTGAAATACTGCATGTGTGGTCAACACATCTCAAAAGGGATACAGCAAACTAAACAAAGAAAAAATACAAAACAAAAGGAAAACTACAGTGTCTAGTAGCATGGAGCTCATTCAATGGAGGGAAATCACAGTAAATTCTTCAGCTTGAAAAAGATTATCGAGGCCCATAATACCAGGAAAAAAGTATAGTAAGAAGAAGAGGAGGAGGAGGAGAAGTGGACAGTTGTTCTGCATAATCTAAGATCTAATGGACAGTCAAGAAAATTAAAAGGCAAAAAATGTGAAACGGACAAATAGAAGTAAATAACATGTAATAAAGTATAGAATGCTTTTCCACAAGATGTCATGGGGTACAGAAATGCTGCAGATGGGATTTTTTAAATCCAAGGAGGCTTAGGTGCTTGTTAAACATTGGCCTTGAAGTCTTTGCACCACTGGTGGAGTATGCTAGGAAAAGGTTGTAGGAGGCTCCATCTGTTTTTATGTTTTTCTTAAGCAGCACCACTGGCAATTGTTAACTTGTGGTGCAAACAGAAGTCTGGGTGTGATGAATCCATCAAACTGACCCGTGATGGCTGGGTTTTTGTCTTCACACTTCCTATCAAGAATGTATTCTATTATGCTGGTTTTGCCCTACAGGTCTACTGTAGCAGTTCTGCTTTTTTCATGGAGAAGCCAGATATACAAAGCTCTTCTGTTGAGAGCAAGGAATTTTTTGCTGGCATCAAGGTAAATTTGAAAGAAAACATATGTTTTACTTTGCATTGTGGTAGGAATCTTTCTGAGTATCACTACAATAGTCAGTCCTTTGACTGGAAGGCACCCAAAATGTATTAATTGTGCATGAATAGACCGTGTTGTTGGCTGCAGTGAAGTTTAATTTGCCAAAATGTGGAAGAGACAAAGTTGTTTCTGTGCTCCCCGTGTACTTCAGGTGCAGGAAGGCTGAATCAGCAGCTGACACACGTAGTGGAAGCCTCAGTTTCCATCAGCTTCCAGAGTCACCTCTGACTTGTGTGTGTAAACTGGGAGAACCACGGCTCAGACCTGAGCCCTGGTGCCGTTGGCTGTTGTGCTTAATTGTTGCTGCCTCGGCTGACAGGACTTTGGCCTGTACCAGCAGGGTCGCCCAGCGTGTGGCTCAGCCGGGGGCCAGGCCAGGGCCTTTCCCAGCTGGCTGTGGGCATGAGGGTGAGGCCAACCCGGTCTGGTCTTAAAGAGGAAAACCATGGAGGCCAAGCTCCAGACCCGTTTTAGTTCCTGGGTATAGTAATAGGTACCCACTTGCTGGCCAGAAATTGGACCCCAATACCGGAAAGACATACTGCACGTCATTACATGTTGGGAATAGTCCTGTTGACTTGAGGATTTGCCCTTCATGAAGTTATGCCTGTGCTTATGTTTCTGCAGGGTGAGGGCCCAGATTTATCTCACACAAGTGCCAGTCTGCAGTGTACGCTGCATAATGTGAATGCATTATTTTTTGTTTTCCTGCGAGGCTGCACTCAGGATTTCCCCTGATGTACAGTGCTCGGTTGTGGACCTCTGTTACTGATCTCTAGTTGCGTTTTTGATTATGCATCTGTGGTAAGCTGTGTTGTAAGTTTACAGAGAGGAATCCCAGGAGAAATACGGTGCTTCCGAATTCTTTTGGGACATTGTCTGTAGGTAGCTTCCCCCTCCATTACCCCCAGACAATACACCAAGCTGTTTGTATTTTAGCTTCTAGAAGTTACCCAGAGGATACATTTTTGTGGTGTTAATGTGGTTTGCTAATTGTTACCTTTCTAGCTAGCCTTTACTCTTGCCTTTTCCTTATCCTTGCCCCTTTTTCCCACCTCTTCAAGACTTGCTATTGTATCACCTCTCCAGTATGCCGCTGCTCTTCAGACCATCTAAATAAGCCTGATCAAGCAGAGCAGGCCATGCACCGTGCCATTCCAGCTCTTCAGCTTTTTATACGGTACTCCTAGCTGGTTAGTAAGCAGTGCTGTAGTTTACTCACAAAGCTTGCATTTTAAATACAATTTCTTCTGTGCTAGATACTTCCAGAAACATATGATATATCAGAAGATGGGAAGGAATACAGACTGGTAATAGAAAGTAGCATTCCTATTCCTTGTCCTGAGTTCAGCCAGCTTGAAAGAGACTGCAAAATCTCACTATCATTAAATAGTGTTGATGAGGGTAAGTATGATCCTGAGTTTTGTTGCATTTTATATGTTTAATGTGTTTTTCTAAATGTTCCTGCTGGTCTTCTTTGGAGAAGCTGTTATGTTGTAAAATGCTTTCTAAAATGTTAAACCAAAATATTTATAGGCTGCACGTACCGCAGCTGAAAGTATGGAAGAATGTGTCCATAAACCATTTCTTGTTGAAGTTAGGAGGTGTTTTTGGCATCTATGGGTAATAGACAGAATACCGTAATACTTGCCAAATTTATATTTCAGTTTGTTTTGTTGACCTGTTGTGTTGCAAGTATTGTATATGGAGTCATGAAGTCTTCATTTTTTACTGTTATTACTGTTTTATGTAGTACTTTGTCAAGCACAAATCCTGTGAAACCTGGGAGGAGCCTTGCCTAGGCAGACAACCATTTTTATGTCACATTAGCAAGCCTATCATGTCTATCAAAGTGGAAAATTTGATAGCATTTTCTTGGGGGTGTGTATAAAGATGTAGAGAGGGGGTTTTGCATGACCAAACACAAGAAAAAAAATGCATAATTAATTTGTGGCAATGTTTGTTGGTAAGTTAGTATCTATATTAACAGTAGTACACAAGATGTGACTTACTTAGAGGAAAACTCACTAATGATGTGTTTTCATTGAAACAGGTAAAGAGCAGTTAGGTTTAAACTTGGCTCTTTCTTCTTGTCATGTGGATCTTCTCCAGAAACCCTGCAATAACGGAATCTGTAGTCAAGCTGTAATTTATTTCACTGCTGTGACAGACTTTATGCAGGATGGAGACAGAATTACCAGAATTGCAGTCGAACCTATATCCAGTGAGAATTTCCTGTGGAATGGCTATGTTCCAGAAAGTGCACAGGTCACAAATCTTCATGTTAACCTCTGTAAACTGACCAGAAATATGGCTGATGTTAATGAAACTTCTGTTTCAGTTGTGACATGCTGACTCACACCAGGATTTCTAAGTGGTCAATTTTCTGTTGTTTGCTTTTCATTGAAATGCTGTGTTTACGTTTGAATTATTTTTTTTTTTACATTTTAGTATTGATATAACTACTCAGATTGATTAAAAGTATAATGTAATATATTTACTAAAATACAAACTAGTATCATAAGATAAATTATGTGCCTGATTCTGTTTATTTCCTAATCTGATATGGTTTTACTGTGTGCTTCTTTGTTTTGAAGATTACAGTAAAGGATCTGCCCACTGCTTACTGCTACTCATTTACTGACCCTCATATAATTACGTTTGATGGAAGGTAATTACTGGATTGCTGCTCTTAACTGGGATCTTTTGTGAGTTTTTTTTGGGTGGTTGTTCTAGTTAGTGAGTTAGTTAAAATCTGTGCTGGTGATAGAAGTTAGCTCTAGTTTTCCACAACTGCACTCTGTATTTTACATTCTTTCTTGGACAGTAAGGATAAACGTGCTTTAGTTAGCAAAAGCTTGCCAGTCATGATGATGTTTGTGGTATGTTTGTTTCTAAATGTAGGTTTTGGGGTTGTGGCAAAACAGTGAAGCAAATGGACTGTTTTCCTGTTTAGGGAAGTGGTTGTTGTACAATCTGTTGACCATGAAAAATAGAAGTTATTAAATATGAACAATGATATATAGTAATTGATTAGCAAAACTCCTACAATGCAAAGGTGTTGCCAATATACAGCAGTTTCCCTATTTCTGGGTATCAGTATCTGAATTCTTGTAAGGATCAAGTTGCTAGAAGCTGTCTGTGTAACATTGTGCTGAGTTCATTAATGGCATTGAAAGTCCCTTACTGCTGTCACTTGCATATCACTTTCTAAAATGAAGGCACCTTCCTTGGCCACAGTTGGCATGTTTTTGCTGTGCTTCTGTCGTTCAAAGTGTTTGCAATTCATGGAAGGTGTCAAAACATGCACAGGTTCCACACCTGGGACTTCTATATTCTCTGCTCAGCAGAAACACATTTCTTCAAGTGGCAGGGTAGGAAGAAGAGGATATGTTCCCTCCAAATAAGGATGTTCAGCCCACAACCCAACTCTTCTTGTTAACTTGATAACGGAAATGAAAAGACGAGCTGTGATTGCTTCTCTGATAGCACTGTGGCTGGTAATAATAATAAAGTCACTGGGTTATCCTGAACATTCAGTTCCCCCTTCAGTGGAAATTTTAGGGGCAGCGTCACTGGGCATTTTAACCATTGATACATTGTGATCTGGTCATCTTATGAAGTAATGATTTACTGTGATACGGTCTGGATGGAAACATGGTGCTGTGGGGAAAGAACTTTCTTTTTAAGGGTAAAGTCTGTTGCTACTTTTATTTTACAAATTGAGGAAACAAACAGAAAAGGAACTGTCCTTACTGAATCACGGGGTAATTCTGTGCAGTCCTGGTAGGGTAGCCAGCTGCAGTTTGTCTGCTGGCCCGTTATACACACAGCAAATCAATACTCTGCAATTAACTGTCAAATGCCATTTATAGCCAAGAGGTGATTAAACTTGCAGCTAAAATTTAGGATATTTTCTTTCTTTTTTTTTTTTTCTCCCCTGCCCCCCTCTCACCACTAAATCATTAAATTAGCTATTTTAACCTTCAGGGAACCCTAAGGAAAAAATAAAAAAGAAATAGTTATTTATGGGTTCTGTCTTAAATAATTTTCATATTGTTTCAAAATTTTCAGATCTTTGGGAATAAGCACTCCTCCCCATCTCTATCTTTATAAAGCGGACCTTTTAAAAGTACGTGACTTTTGAAATCATTTTGTCAAGGGAAATGACGCAGTTTTTAGGAGCTGCCCCACCCCCCACACACACATGCACACTGCTATGCATCTTATTGCTCTTGCTGCATGCACGTACTGCTGTGGAAACACAAAGGTTAAGAAGTGCCCTCCAGTTCCCTGTCATAAGCACCATTAAAAAAAATATCAAAGAATGGCAGTGGCTTCATGGTTATGTTTCCATTCACAACCATTGTCTACATATACCCCACTTGTGATCCTTCTTTTTTTCTGCATTTTTCTGCTATAAAACAGGGTGGTGGTGGTGGTTATTTTTGTTGTTGTTCATTTAGAGCTGCACAGAGGAAGGTATGATGGTGTTTATTCAGAACAGAGTTGTGCATTGGTTTGTGGGTTGTACTGTTTGGTGTTTTCAATGCAGGAAAATGAGTTGCAGTATCAAAGTTCATGAAATATTAGAAGTCTGTTTTAAGATAAAATTGCTGACATGTGGCAATACAGTTACTTCTAACCAAAGTGATATCACATGCTATTCCTTTGATTTCAGACTTTATGACAATTTTAAAACAGGAACATTTGTTCTCTATAAGAGTACATCTCGAGATTTTGAAGTACATGTTCGCCAGTGGGACTGTGGAAGTCTTCACTATCCAGCATCCTGTAACTGTGGCTTTGTTGCCAAAGAAGGCAGTGATATAATTGCATTTGACATGTGCAGTGGTCAGCCAGATGAGTCACAGCCATACTTATCTGTAATAAATAGAGACACAACAGGAAGCAATGTCAGAATCACTGAATCCTACCTGGGAAGAAAAGTAACAGTAAGTAGTAAATAATTGCTTGTGGACATAATGGTTATCTGAGCAATTATTTTTGCCAATTCATATCAACTTCAGAACTAAAACATGTTTTATTTTCTGCAGTTAAGCAATAGCATAATGTTTATTTTATAGTATAGTCCTTTGGCCACTTTGGTAAGTGAAGGATGTTGTCCTCAAACCCGAGAATGTGTCAACATGCATGCCTTTCTGGAACTATGTTGTCAATTGCAGTATACGACACTTGAGTGAAAGGTGCAGTTTTCGAATTCAATATGCATTTATTTAGCAGCCCTAATGTTCCAAATTGAGATCTCTGTGTGCTCTGTTTCACTCTTGCCAGTGTCATATAGGAAGGGTGTGCATGCAGATAATTAAGTATGATGGTGAGATGCACAGAATCAGAAGTGTAGATGGTTTCTCTGGAGAATGGAACCCTCAGATGAAACATTCACATTCACTTTTGTTATTTTCTGTAGCTTTTCTTTTGTAGATAGAGTTGCTGTAGGACTCCACTGAACTTCAAATGAAGCAGAATGTAAAATGAAGCCCTTAACTGCTCTTTAATCACCCAGTTGGTCTGGAAGACAAGCTATGAAAACAGATACGCTTTTTCAACCTGAGTTGGCTATTGATGTAACACTATTTTAAATATTTAACTTTTATCTGAAGCGCTTCATCTGAAGACCTCAGATATGAAATATTAAGATGACATTAGGTAATAGAGAAATTGAAAGGATACTGAGGAACCAGAAAAATTAAAGTGACCTGCTCGGATTTGTACAATAACTTTATTATAGAAACTGTATTTGAACTTGCAGTGGATTTTGATCTTGAGACTTCAAGTATTTCTTCCAAGAGATTGTAAAGTTACCTAAAATTAAATAGTAAATATTTGATGCTATTCTGAGCTATCTAGAACGTGTAGGATCAGCTTTGCAGGTAGAAAGTGACTCTATATTAAGCTACTAACACAAGGAATCATGTAGCTGAGAAAAAGGAAAGCGAGGAAAGTGCTGCCAAAGAATCTATTCATATTACCAGAATTATCCTTTTCCATATGTTAGCATGTGAAGAGTGAGCAGCCCGGCTGACCTTTGATTCTGTGTGGCTGTCCAGTCACTGAGCTTCCACAATATACTTGCTAATGGTGGATGAAGTTTATGGACCTATAGTGTACCATCTAGCTCCTGCAAAGGTTGAGGTATATAGGGTTTTTATTTACAGGGCTTCATGAGAAGAATAAATGAAATTTGTCTAATTCAGAATAGTTAGAGCAAGAATTTAATGGTGTCTTTATATTCCTGGCCTTTTCCAATTGTTCCTTGCCAACAAACATACCTGGTTTTATTAGGTAAAATAAAAATCATATTTCTCATGATAATACCATCAATCTCTTTTTAGGTTTTGTTTTCTTCTGGAGCTTTTGTTCGTGCTGATGTGAGTGAATGGGGAATGAGCATAACACTTAGAGCACCCGGTTCAGATTACAGACATACAGTGGGACTCTGTGGCACCTTTGACGGAATCGCAGAGAATGACTATCACACTGCAAGCGGGGTGGAAATCCCAAACCAAGCTAATGTTCCTTTTTCTTTTATTAAGGAATGGAGGTAACAAAATATTTCTGTTTCAATCAAATGTCATTATTTTTGGTTCAACCTTTCCTTCACACTCTTAAAAACTTCTTAAAATAATAATAATAAAAAACCTTCCTAAGTTTTTAAGTTGTTAGAATGCCATAATGACATTACAAAATTAATTTCAGATAAAATTAAAAATGAAGTGCCAAATTAGTATTTAAATAGTGTGACTTAAGATTAGTTTGAGTAGTTTTGAACAAAGTATCAGGGTATACATAAAGTATCCACTCCTCTCAGTTCTTCTGTTATAAATTACTTTCATGGCTTTATGGTTTAACTAGTCTTTAATTATAGCTGTATGCTGCAGATTATGTGATCTCTGCTGTAGAAGTATGAAACAACAACAAGCAAACCAAACATTAATGCTTTACTAAAGCAATGAAAATAGTTCCGATACAGTTTAATCTTTTTTTCTTCTCTAGAATTTCACCAGGAGATAGCTTGTTTGACAAGACACCTGCTTCTTTAACATCTTCTAGAAAAATAGCCTTCTGTGACTGCACACTTGAAGATGCTGGATTATATGGATCAGTAAATAAATTAGAGATAGTTCCTCAGTCAGAGCTTCCTCTGTCTTGTAAAGAAAGTAAAAATGGTAGATTTCTTTCTTTGATACCAGGACTGGATGTCACTGCTGAGTATTTTGGTCCTGTTGATCTTGTCAGAGGCTTAAAGAAACGTTCATCTGCACTTGAAATGGATTCACCTACAGTTCTGCAGAGGAAGGATAATCAAACCAAACTTCACCAAACATCACTAGTAAACACACGTGTCTCTGCAACCTCAGTGGGAAATACTGGTAGAGAAAGAGAAGGAACTTCAAGCTCAGGCATTAAAACAAATTTTCACCCTTATAGTAGGCATCTTCACAAAAGTCAGTCTGTTACAAGTAGGGGGAAGCGTCAAAATTACTATGAATACCATCCAGTATTTCTGTTCCAAAGTCTTAGCCAAACAGACTTAGAGGGATATAGTTATTTTTTCCCAGAGGACCATACCACTGACACAGACCAGAAGTTTCTTCCTTCTTGGCCCACACCTTCTGGCCTCACCAGGTCTGATGCTTTTTTACTATGCCAGCAGGCAATAGCTAATTCCAGTATAGGAAGATCTTGTGGTGGCTTTCTTGGCCGGCGAATAGAGGATGCAATCAATATGTGTGTTAAGGATTTGCTGCTGAAAGATGACCTCAGTTGGGCAGAAGCTTCCTTAGCCCTTCTAGAGAATGAATGTGAGAAAAAAGTTTTAGAAGAAATAAATTACAACCAACAGGAATTTGAAGGGTTGGTTGAGAGTCTACTTGCTGCACTGAAGTGTCCCAGTCTCTGCAGTGGCAACGGGGAATGTACGGACTGGGGCTGTGCATGTTTTCAAGGCTACAGCTCATACGATTGCAGCA
This sequence comes from Microhierax caerulescens, assembly GCA_035590215.1. Classification (NCBI taxonomy): domain Eukaryota; kingdom Metazoa; phylum Chordata; class Aves; order Falconiformes; family Falconidae; genus Microhierax; species Microhierax caerulescens. The sequence continues at coordinate 80,490,413 of JAVJGJ010000047.1, read as the reverse complement.
TACTGTCTGGTAAGTGGGGGGAAAAAATGAGATCTAATTAAGTAATGTTCTCAATGTTTGCACAACATACATTTATTTTGCTGCCTTTCTTTTCTGCTTTTGTATGCTGTCAAGGGTTCCCTGTGGTGGCCCTGTTTGTTATCCAGCAGTTTAGTTTCAGTTTAATACAGTCATAATTGTTTTCTATTCAGCCTTCTTGTTTCCAAAGGACAAAACATGGGCTTAGTTTCTGGTATGTCAGATTTAAAAAATTTACCACTCAGTGAGTCTGCAATCCAGAGTATTGCCCCAAGTGATTAGCAATGTTTCCACATGTTGCCTTCTTCAGGGAGCGTCTGCCACATCTATCTATCTGCTAATTTTTTATAGTCTATGAGATCCTGTTCATTAATTGTAACTGGGGTGGGTTTGGTGATATTCCATTCTGTAAGCTAACTGTTAGATGTGGTGGGATCACTATTGATGGTGAGGAAAAAAAGAGGTATAGCAAATAGAGCTGGACAGCGTTGGTGGGTTTTTTTTTCAGTAAATAAGACATTCACTAAAACTTCAGTTAAGCAGGTACACTGGAAAAAATCCAAAAAGTACTACAAAATTTAAAACCTTTTCAAAACAAAACCTGTCAATATTGTGTTTTGTGATGGTGGTTTTGTTACCTGTTTAAAAGCAAATAAAGAGGTAAGACAATAATAAAAACTATTTTATTCCTCTGAAGACAAAATACTGGGTTTACTCCATAAAAACTATTTTTGAGTCTTCTAATGTGTGTCATTTTATTTCCTGATAACTTCCACCTGACATGCTTTTGTTTAGTCTTGAAACAAAAAGTTTCCCTTTATAAATTATTGCATAACTGTAACCTTTCCAGTTCCTATTACTAGGGCCAGAGTTTCATTCAGATTTTATTCTGCAGCTGTGATATCAAGAACCATGGATGAGAAAGAAATACACATCTCCACAAATGTTGGTTATTGGATAAATATTTTCTCTGCTTCATAATATTCAAGTTCCAACTGAAGACAAAAGTGTAACTTTAAAGTTAAGATTCCTTTTAACATAAAAATTGTTTCTATTTATGCCTTTCTGCAGCTGGGTACAGATTTTGTTGTTTACGTATTTTTCATAGATAGAGAAATAAACATACTGCTTTATGTCAATGCATATGAACGAGTTAATATACTGACATTCATTGTCTAATATGTACTTCAAAGATCAGGCTCCAGAAATTACAGAGCTAGAGAATGCTGGGCTGTGCGATATTCGACAGTACGACTGCACATCAGTGAGAGCTTTTGGACATGGCTTCAGGGAGTCATTGAATCTGAAATGTGAAATTATCAGATTACAGGTAAGTCTCCCTGAATAGTAACAGTTACATTTTAAACTTCTCAGAGAATACAGGAAAAAATTTCCATCGTATTATTCACTGACGTGGGTACAACCCCATGCTTTAGTGGAAGCTAAAAGCAAAGGCACTCAGCACTTACAGCAGACACTCAAGTCTTTGCAAGATCACAATTTCCTCCATGATAAGAGAAATACAAAACATAATGGGAATGTTCAGCAGCCAAGAGGGAGATAACAGCATAGAGCAGCTATCCATCAGAAAAGGGCAAGGGCAGCCCTATTAGTAACAAGCAGTACATCGTTGTTCGTTTTAAGTGCTTATGTAGAGGAGTTCAAGTACCACTTCTTTGAGAAAGGACAGCAAGGTTAAAGGTATTACTAGATCTTTTTTTTCTCAAACCTAATGCTTGAAATAGCCCTTTTATAAACATAATAAATCTCGTCTGAAAAGAGAAAGGCATTTTTGACTTGTCCATTTCCCTAAGGTAGAATACCATGGCTACGTAACGATATATGTCAGCTCTATACCTCAGGTTTGAACAGGAGATTAAAAATGTTGCACTGTAAACTAAGAGAAATCTGCATAGAGAGACTGTTGTAACTCAGACCTACAATTTGCTCAAGGCAAGTTTACAAGCAGTTTACAAGTCTTAGCCTGGCATAAACAATCAGCAATTACAAGATTTTGTGTAGCAACAGATACAAGAATAAAAAAGGCTTCAAAGTAAGATTGGGTTTCATTGATGTGATGATGCTGGTGGCAGGCAAGGTGGTGAAAGGAGAACCATTCAATGAGAAAATTTTGTTCTTCAGGCAGAAGTTTTCCGTAGCTAGTTCCAGCAGATGCTGAAATTATTTTGATAGATTAAGCTATGGTGGCTATAGATTTTTCTTAAACACAGCATGTATCCACTCATCTGCAAGTTGGCTTGAAATTATAAAAGTCAAGAAGAAGTTTACAGTCCATTAGATTAAAAGACTTTTAGACCAAGCTCACAGTGAGACAATTACTGGGAGTTCACTTATCACAGTTTGAAATGTCTCTTAGTTTTAACTCATGGCAAGGTATTCTGATATAATACTCTTTGTGGTGGTGTATTTGGCTCCCAACTACAAAAGCTTTCTATTCAATCATTTTTATTGATGATCTTCTCGCTGACAAGAGATGGGTTAGAAAATGAACACTATTGCTGTTATCTGCAGTTAAGGAGGAAGCTAAGAATTTTCTCCTTGAATATATGAAAGAAAGGATGTTTGTTTATTTAATTTTCAGACCAGAGTAATAGTGACTATGCGAATGTCAGTGAACTTGAAACAGCATAGAACTCCATGTATTTTGAGGTTAAACTTAAGTGATCAAAATGTCATAAAAGAGGCATTTTGGCAGAATTTTGAGCTAATACACACTGAATTTCTTATTTTATATATTTTCACTTTCAAAAGGTTGAATCAAATCCATTGTCCATGACTGTCCTACCATGCCGGGATGGGTGTAGGTCTTCTGCATGATGCTGAAAGAGGTGATTCAGGGAATTCTGTATTGAAGAACCTCACAGATGCAGGATCACTGCACATCTCTTGATAGAGAGGGTAGGACATGGCCAGGGAACCTATGATTACACAGATTCAGAATTTACTAAGATTTTTGTAGAGGATGAGAGTGTGTTTAACTTCCCCAAAATGAAAAATAAGAGTTTTAGTTCCTTCTTACTTACACTGAATTGCAGAAGTTAGTTTTTCTATGAACTTAACCAGCTAGAATGCTAGTAGATCTGAAGGTTTTTTAATTGGTTTTTGAAAGGTTAGTATGTTTCTGAAAAGATTATCTGAACTTGCCTCCAGCTGATAGCAAAATGTTTCTGGAGAAATAGACTGCATCACATTTCAAAGGTTATGGTACTAAATGCACTCAAAATGTCATGTTTAGAAATATTCAGCTGTTACATTTTTACTCACCCTTGCTGTGAATTCCTTAACTGAGTATGGGGTGAAAGAAAAACAAAATGGTTGATCGGAGCAAAAATAATTCATATGTCTTTTCAGCAGAAGTTTTTTTATTTTTCTGTTACTTTTCTGTTATTTTTATGTTTGTTAAAAAAAAAAAAAAAAAAAGGCCAGGCTTTATCAACAGATTACTCCCTATGTCAGGACTGGCATTGAAGAAGTGTCTTGATTGGTTCCCATAACTGAGAAAATGTGCCAGCTCAGTAAAGCCGAGTCATGCTTAAAATTATTTTGATCTTGCTGTTTTCTTGATTCTTAGTATGTTTGGATTCTTACTTCCATCTAACTTTATTTTCAGTGTGCTTATCCATGTTTCCACATCAGTGCTTCAGTCAGATAGTATTATCATCCCTATTTTGTTACCTTGATCTCTCAAGATAGATCTTTGGGTGACTTGTCCTCGCTGTAGTTTAGAAGAAAAGTCTATAGGGTTAATGGTGTGATCTGTTGGCTTGTGCAAGGGCCCGATGGCTAACAACCAGTATTCCCCCAGCACCCAGAATGATGCCTGAGCTCTGCCAAAAACCTCATCTGTTCCTTTGACTGAAGCTTGTCCTCTCACTGGGGCAGAGATGGAGACCGACAGAGGTGCTTACGTATCAGATCAGTGCTGTTAGAGGATCGCCCAGTGCTTAACCCTCCTATTACTCTGCAGCTGGAAGAACCGTGACCTTGGCGACGCAATGCCACAGGGCCTTGTGGCAGGGAAAACTTCTCTGCCTTTTCTTCCGTAGTAGCAGGCTTAGGTAGAAATGTGTGTGTGCAGATAACAGCATTTAGTATTTTCCACTGCATTCTAATCCAGAGACACTAGACTTGTTCAAACATGGTGCAATGCATTTTTTAATTTGATACCAATATTTTCATAATGTATTTCACTGAAAAACAGATTTTCTGTCTTAACATTTAGTATATTGATAGACAATGGATTCCTGGAGAACCTCAAACTACACCAGCTGCCTTCCAAAATGCCAGGACTGTCGACTGCCAGTTACCAAATGATGGCCAGCAGTCTGATGTCACGGATCTAGTTGATGATAAACCCATTGCCAGATGGCAAATAAAGGTACTCACAGAAATTACAAATACTCACTTACAGATATTCCTATAAAATGAAAATGTGTTACATAGATGCTGTCATTTTTTTAATGGCACACTAAAAGTAGAACTCAGCTTGCTTAACTTGGGGTCTCAGTTTCATCACCTAAACTGAAGCATTGAGTGCCATTTGGGCATGTTCTCCTGCAAGGGGACTGGTAGATCTGACCTGGGACCTACAGAGACACGTTCTTCAAGACGAGAAGTTAAAGGCCGGGTAGTTACCCTAGAGCATTTCAAATGACATTAGACACATTTATGGGCAGATTGAGCCCAGTCCACATGTACGAATCCCTGTGTGAGGTAGATATGTGAGCTCTCATACAGATTGAGTCAATAAGGTCAGTAGACCCTACACACTATTCAATTTACTGTGAAGTTGACACTACATGTGGTTGGGCAAGTATTTGCCTAGACTTATTGGCAGGATTGACTAGACTTCTGATGACTATTATGAGAGTTTAAACAGCTAAATGCAGGTGTCTGTCAATGAGTTGAAGTCCACACTGGTGATATGTTGATACCTGGATGGGTTAATCCATTTTTACTGTACATCTTGCAGATTTCTAATGACGGATTCATTTATAGCAACTCTAAAACAATGATTTTATATGATGGAGCCTGTCAGACTTGTGAGCCACAAGAATCTGGGTTATGTATATTAAAGGTATGTATTTCATTACTCTCTATGTTCATTATGTATATATTTATGTTTTCAGGCAGACAAAAATCCAGAAAAATCAGCAGGGCATACCCTGTTCTTTTTTCTGACAGGGACTTGTCATGCACAGGAATTATAAGCACAGAAAGAGAAGCTGGGATGAGGCAATTTTAAATTAAAAAAGTCAAACCAAAAGCACTTCATATAATTACCAGATCAAACTGAACATGCTGTCAGTTGTTTAGATTTAAAAACAACCTTAGTTGTTTAGTGGAAGTGCATAACAGATTAGATTTTATTTGATACTTTACAAAGTCATCCATGTTTTTCTGTTTGATAACCAAAAAATAATTAATCACATTGTCATTTCTCTAAAAGGAGAAAACATGCAACATAAATGGACTCTGTTATGGTGAAGGTGACACAAATCCAACCAGCCCTTGCTTACTCTGCAGACCTGATATATCGAAGTTAACTTGGTCGGTTGTTGAAAGTAAGTTCTGTTTGTTTGGGTTTTTTTTAACAGCAAGAAGTTGAAAATCTGCTAAGTTTTTAAACTGATGGAAATAGTGAACTTTTAAGTTTTAACTGTTTCATTTAAAGCTTAGTGCTCAGTACTTTAGCTTGTAATTTGATCTTGGATTTCATCTGATATTTCTCCTAATTTCTGAAAATGTTATTTTGTTATCCAGACCATACATGTAAAAGTCAGGTTGGAGTCCTCTCTTTTTTTCTTGCCCTGCCCCAACACAGTAGCCATTACAAATAACTAAAAATTAACAACTCTCAGCCTAATTGACACTTTGAAGTCTTTTGATATTTTGCACAGCTACATCCACAAATGTTTGTCTTCAGCATTAAGGAATAAAAGATTCTTTCCAACAAATTATTCTGATACCAAATAGGAGGAAAACACAAACTGAATTAAATGGCTTGTCATACTTATTAGCTACTTAATATTTGTTTATTGCACTTAATATTTATTCTGTCGATGGAATAAAAAAGGAGTTGAAGGGTTTTGGTCACATTTTATTCACATGGATGCAGAAACTGTCAGTATCAGGGAACTACTGAGATGTTTATGATACAAAGCTTGTCCTTTTTTATCCCTTATTGGTGGTATTTGTTGTTCAGCTGGGAAGGGACTAGATTTGTTAGGCTGAGTGGTAGGCTTTGCTTTAAGGTTCTTAGCCTTAGACTGTGCTGTGCTTCTCAGCCTTTTTATTACTGCTTGCTAAGGAAATGCAGCATAGGCAGTTACTGCCTGATCTCAGACTTCTCTGAGACTGAGAGCACTGGAATATAAAAGTCCTATACTTTTTTGAGTGAAGGCTAAGAAGAGCCTGCAAAAGAGACTGCTAGCTTGGCTCTGTATTTGCAGAAACCAGTCAGCTGTACAAACCGCCTGCAGAGCATATGGCTTCTGGCCTAGCATTGGGGCAGCAGTGTGAGAGATGGATGGATGTTGTGTGGGTGAACTTACAACTCAATTAGTAGAAAACTAGTTTTGATGGTTATAGATTATTTTATTCTTCTAGAGCTTCTGAGAGCCAAACACACAGACTGGTGTTCTTGTAAATTCCTTTCCTGCTTTCTTACCTGAAAGTAATGCCTGTAGGAGGAAGCTCTTCTCAGTTTTAATCCATCCTTCTCCAAGGTACCCCTTTATTAAGGAGAAATCATGTTCAGTCTCCATTGTTATATTTGTAACTTTTATTTAATGTGCTCTCAGGTAAGTGAAAGAGTCTTTCCTGATCATGTAGTATAATAAAAGCTGCCGTCTTGGCTCCCCTTGCCTAGGACAGTTCTGTTGATCTAAAACTTCCTGAAGGCCAGCTGTAAGAATAGGCAAACTAAGTGATGACCTAGAAGTAAAGAAGAAAAGACACCAGGGATATTGAGAGCAACAAAACATCTATAGCCCTTCTGCCTATGCTGCAGCCACAGAAACCCAGGCTTGCTGCTGCTGCCTCTGCCGCTGAAGTCTGATTTGATGTGCTATGGGAGAAGGGTGTATTTTATGCATCTTACTTGTGCTACAGGAACAGCAGAGTTGTTGATGCTAGCTCCTCAGCTTTCTGTTAGCAGGGGAATCTTGGCCCTGGCCAGGTCTCAGACCCCACAGACTCCTGTCGGTATTGCTTCAGTTGCCTAATGCATCCATTAACATAGGATCTTGTCTTGCTGCAGGGCAATAGTTAAGCTGTTTGTGTGCTGGATGCCAGGATGCTTTAAAAAAACAAGCAAACCATGAACTACCAAAGGTATTTTGGCAGTTGGTAGGTGAAATGGGAAGCAGCGGAGATTCCAGAGCACAATGGATCTCTGCTTTGGGTGGCTGAGGGAACTGGGATTGTTTAGCCTGGGGAAGAGGAGGCTGAGGGGAGACCTCATTGCTCTCTGCAACTACCTGAAAGGAGGTTGTAGTGAGGAGGTTTGGACTGGATATTAGGAAAAAATCCCTCATGGAAGGGGTTGTCAAGCATTGGAACAGGCTGCCCAGGGAAGTGCTTGAGCCACCATCCCTTGAGGTCTTTAAAAGGTGTGTAGATGTGGTACTTAGGGACATGGGTTATCAGTGGGCTTGGCAGTGTTAGTTTTTTACAGTTGGACTAGATGATCTTAAGGGTCTTTTCCAGCCTAAATGCTTCCATGATTCAAAGATACATGGCCTAAACAAATACCTGAAAGTATATCCAAGGCTGTTATACTCCAGTCGACTTAGAAACCACATGAAAAGAAGACCTACATCTAGATCCTTAATTTTCCTTCTCCATAGTACAAAGTTCTAGCCTAGAAGTCATAGTTCTTCTAGCTTAGATCTTGGTCTTTGGATATACAAATCATGTTGGTCCCTTGACCAAATGGGACATCTGTTGGGGCTTTACTAGTAGCCATCCAGCCTGCCCCATCAACTGAAGTCCATAACATCTCAAATACAAGTGTTGCATCAGTGTTCCCGTGGGTGAATGTGCTGGCAAAACTCTGCCTGGATTAGGAAGTCTTGTATGAGAGGGACTTCTGGTGCCTGTCTTGCTGAGTCTTTTCCTGGTTCAGATGTGTACTGAAGGCCAAGGTAGCTATACATATTCCAAAAAGCTGAAATCTGAACAAAATAAAATTCATCCAGCAGTCAGGGAATCGAGGGATTTCCATGTTACAGCTACAGACTAGAATTCTAAATTGCCAAAGTCAGAAGTGAGAGAAGAACGTAAGCCAGAGGCAATTCTCCAAAACCAGGGAGCAAAACCTCTTTTCCAGAGGGGATGACGTTACAAACAGGGTGTCACGATCTAACTGCTGAGACACTGATTTCAGCTTCTTTTCCCTTCATGGTTTCTGACACAGCAGTGGGTTCCTGCTTGGAGTGGTCACTTCACTGCAATTCAAAACGTAGCAACCTTCATCACCTTCTGATGTACCAACTTCAAAATCTACACTCTCCTCAGGGCTTCTGCTTCTCTCTTTCACAGAACTTGGACTGGTGCTGGGGTTTTGTTTGTTTCTTTTCACCCAGTGTCTCTAGAAATCTAGTTATTCCTGCCAATAGGTTAGAGCTTAGCAGTGCAGGATAGACTTAAGACTTACCAGTTGTTGTGTGGTTAAAACCCTTCTTCCTAGGAACAATGAGTGAATAACTTACTCTGTCACCTTACGCTTGGTTTTGCCGAGATAGTCACTGCAGCCCATTCCCGATTATTGCGTAGCAATGCCTATTAATTTGTTAAAGGAAACAGCAATCAGTTCTGAGTTTTATGGCTTTCTGTACTTATCTGCGAACTGTCTCTGCATAGTTAAAGTACAGTGGTTAAATTTGATAAATTCTGAGCTTTTTTTATGTATCGATGCACTGCGTCTTTACAAGCTCTTGCATAGTATAAATAATTTCTTGGTTATGTTGTTACAGTTATAATGAAAATATGTAGTGTTTTTCCTGTGCCCTTCAAATGACATTAGAATTTAAGAGAAATAATTACTTGTGACTTCCTTAATAGAAAGATACGCTCCTTTTCATTTTTATAAGTATATTGCAACTTTTGCTTTAAAGAGGAAAATATCTCCTTTGTTACAGACAACCAGCCTCCAGTGCTTGAAACTTTTCAGGGTGCGCTACAGACTTTTTATGGAGAAGATTTTGTGTATCAGTTTTTGGCTTCAGATCCAGAGGGCTCTGCTATTCATTTCACATTGGATTCTGGTCCAGAAGGTGCCAGTCTTTCCCCATCAGGTCTCCTTTTGTGGAAAGCTGCATCAATGAATCTCCATAAATTAACATTTTCTTTGACAGATGACTGCAATGCAAAGACTAAGGTAGAAATAGAGGTAATGAATATTACAGTAAAATGACACTTATTAGTAAGAAGTTTAAGATATCTAATTACAAAACTCGTTGCTAGTTCATTAAAAAAAGAAAACTGTCTTATTGGGCATGTCTTGTAGGTCAGTGTAAAATCATGTGATTGTCTAAATAATGGCTCATGTGTGACAAACATTAATTTCCCACCTGGAAGTGGAAGATATCTTTGTGTGTGTGTGGCTGGATTTGAAGGTGATCTCTGTCAAGTGAATACTGATGACTGTAAACTTAACCATTGTGGTACTGGCAGATGTGTGGATGGAATAAACAGCTATTACTGTGAATGTCCACCTGAACTTCAAGGTAAATTGCTACTTAATTTACATATTTATTATGTTTAGTGAAAAATAGGAGTTTCTAATTTTATGTCTGCATTTTATTTTAATTTTGACTGTAAATAGCTTACTGTTAGAGTATGTGGAAATTTTCATGGTCTCATGATAGTTACATATTTCAAGATTTTTCTTGCATGAATACAATGGTGGTTTATATTATGAAAGCAAATTTCCATTGTTTTCCTCTGCAGAGGTAAGCTCAGCAACATGGTGAAACATAAGATGAGTGATGAGTTTATTTATGGTGTGATTCCTCCTATGCCTGCAGATAAACATGTAGTCCCCATAGCCCATCTTCTCCATATTCCGCCATAAGTAAGATACTTGATAAAAGATGAAAAAATATGGTTAGCAAACCTGGTCAGCTGTACTTAATAGATGTACTGAAATACTTCCTTGCATTTGATAGATGCCCTTTTTTTTATTTCCACATTCTGATTTTATCTTTTATAAACACACTGTCAAAGTGTAGTGACACGATATCATTAAAAAAAGGCGTATTTCAATGCAGGTAAAAATTGTCAAGATGATGTAGATGAATGTGTATCCAATCCTTGCTTCCCTGGAGTATTTTGCTTCAATACTTTTGGTTCTTACTATTGTGGTCCATGCCCAAATAATCTTCAAGGAGATGGGAAGTCATGTTACGGTAAAATGGTTTCTTTTTCAGAAGAGTGGTATTATCTTATTGTCATGCAGATAAAGTATCTTTGGTTGTGCTTCATGTTTCTAACAGTAACTTAGTACTTTTTTCAGTAGACAGCAAAACAGGACTGTGTCTCTGGCTGTTGATGGCTGGGACAGAATCTCAGCTGATGATAACATCAGACTGCATGGGATCATGTAGTTGTAAAACATTTTTTCAGGTGGCTATTAAAAAATAGATACAAAATACCCCAATTCTTTAATATCAAAGTAAAATACAATGAAATTATTTTTTCTCTGCATTATTTTCATAATATGAGCAATTATTGACAAAATATTTTTCTGTTACATTGCTTAACATAGAACTATTTACCCAAGCTAAGGCATTTGCCAAACAAATAAGGTGCCTAAACAATTTATTTACAATGCAATTACAATATTTACAATGCAATTACTGAGTAACTTGTGTTTTAAAAATACTCTATTGAAAACTTTTAAGAAACAATTTTTACTCTTTATCTGCTTTATGAATTCTTAGCTATTTTAATGTACTAAAACTTTAACTCTGTAATTTATTTTCAATAGAAACAAAAGTAACTACTAATGTGCCTTCATATCTTTTGTTTTTAGAAAGCTTTGAAAACAGTAATGTTGCAAGAAAGGATTCCACAGGAGAAATTGGAGGGAATAAAGGTGATTTTTCATGAAGAAAATGGAATTTCTGATTCACATACTGATAAGAATATAGCTGGCAAATAAAGGTTCTAGTCAGTTTTATGTTATTCACTTTAATTTTTCAGTTTTGACTCAATTTAATTCATTACTGGGATTGTATTCTGATCTGAAAAATGAGACTGAAATGTCGATATCAACAAATCCCTTAGGTCAGTTAAGTCATTTTATTGACAGTGTGATATATGGCATTCTTATTGTTGCATTTTGTTTTTGTGACTAACCACTGACATAAAATGGGTAACATGGGGATAGGGACATCTGTTATATGAGATAAGCAAAAGTTTATGGCATTATGTTGAATGCCTACTTTAACTCAAAGGAAAGGTGAAGGATGTGGCAAGTGAATGTCTTAATTCCAAACCTCTGTAAACAGTGTTGCTGGCATTTCCAGCTCTGTGCCTGCTGGGGCTTGCTTTGCAGGAAATTCTCATGTGTCTTTTCCCTTTTATCTCAGAGTTATTAGTAGGGGAGGAGGAAAACTCTCTCACTCTGCTACCAAGTGCTGGATAATTCTTCATCAGCTGCAGAACAGTTTGCTTTTCAGCAATGGGAGACAGCATTTTGTAATACGATTCAGTGAAGTTTAACCTTTTGTACACTGCTTTCTAGTACTGTTCTACACAGGGTTAGGGACAGAGCTTAAGTTAGGTTGGATAATCTCCTCCAGTTCCGTTCCTCCTCTGCCCCATAATGCTAAAAGCCCATATACGGCATTCTGCCATTCTAGGATTACAATGCCATACTCCTTTCCACAATCTACCAGACCACCTGCTTTCCTGGGCAGTTTATGATGAGCTTTTCATTCATTTTGGACTCCTTACAACGAGGCTTGAGTCAGTCCCTGTTTATAAAACACCCCACTAATAAAGCCCATGCAGACACTTTAAGAAAGTCAATTAAAAAGTTTGGAGAGTAAAACATGGTAATACTTTTGCTGCAAGGTGATGGATTATTCACCTAAAATACCGTCCGTGGTGCATCAGTAAGTATAAGTATGTACATGTGATTAAATATCTGCTTCTAGACTCCAGGCTTATTACTAGCACTTAAACAGATGAACCATAAGCTGTATCTTTTCTTTAAGCTCTGTTTCAGTTACCTGGTTGGAAGCAGTATATGGTGCGGTTAATTTGCTCTGACAGTAAAGCTGTTTATTGACGCAGTATGGGAAATTCTCTGCTGTCTGCCTCATATATATGGTGCTTTATCCGTATCTTCCAGCCAAGAAAAAGTCATGGTGAGGGTGGGCAAGAATGTAGCCAGACTACCTTAATCTTCAGTTCTGCCAGTTAGGAGTTAGATTCTACTGCGTACGCACATTATGATGTAGCACATGGAGAGACTTCCTGAAGCACAGAATGAATGTGCTGTATGTTTTTCTGTTCAGAAGACATTCCCCACCCTCAGAAGGAAGAAGGAGTCATAATATTCCTGTACTTTTTCCCCCCCTTTCTTTCTAATATGCTGTAGGTTTTCAGCAATCATCCATGGAGAAGGTTTTAAGCATCTCAAGCTATATTCCAAGTTCTACAGATGTCCCCGAGAGATTTAGTTCTACAGAAATGGTCAGTAGCAGCGCTCTACCAGCCTCCACAGTAAAAACAATCACTTCTTGGAAGTCACCTTATTCTCAGAGAAGTGCTTCTGTACAACATGTTGTTACTGCAAACACTGCCCATGCTCTCAGCACCACCAGTGGTCACCTTGCTAACACAGAAGAGAGTTCTTCAGTACATGCTGTGGTGACTGCATCCTCAAGGAGCCATGCTGTACCACCTGAGAAGAAAACAAGGGCACAAGCTGAGGCATCCAGTTACTTTGAGACCAGCAGGAAGACTTCTGCTGGCAGCAGAAAAAATATAAGCAAAGGGCTTTCTTTGCCGAGGAAAGTATTCAAAGGTGGAAATGCTCACAGGGTTCAGCATCAATTAGCCAAGCATAAAACGGGTCCTTTACCTTTTGTCCTTGTTGAAGTTACTGTCACACCAAAAATGCTTCCTGAAGAACTGAGTAAAATGATGATTCCTAAAGCAGTAACCTGTACTGATTTACCCTGTTTTCCTGGTGTACCTTGTGAATCAAGTCAGGATGGAAGCATCAAGTGTGGTCATTGCCTTTATGGTTATTATGGAGATGGCTTCACTTGCAGAGGTATTACAAATAACTGCACTAAATGCTTTGCAGAAAACAATCTTGTGAAATCTTTGTAACCTGAAAGTACACTGTCACTGCGTGATCAGTGAAATGCATAGAGTATTGAATTTTCTTATTTTTATTGTTAATAGTGGCATGGTCTGCAGGCTTTTAGTTGTATGGATGCACTTAAGATTTTTTTCTGATGTGTCTCAGGCTCCCCACTTATGGGCAGGGACCTAATGGGTTCTGTGTGATCATTCTGTTATGTTAGGCCTGACACAGTTGTGCTGAAATGCCACTTTGATTTTCCTTACTCCCTTCTTTGTTTTCTTCATTGCCCTTCAGCAAGATGTAGACAAACATGTGGCAAAAATATGGAGTGTGTGGCACCTAATATTTGCAAATGCAAACCTGGCTATGCTGGTCATAACTGTGAGGCTGGTGAGTATGGTATTTTGGTTTAGCCTGTGGTAACTTGTGTGCACAAATTAATGATTTGAAGATTAATGATTTGAAGCCACTGTTGATTTTTTGTACAGCTCTGTGCAGGCCTGATTGCAAAAACCATGGGAAGTGCATTAAGCCCAACGTCTGTGAATGTCTACCAGGATACAGTGGCTCCACTTGTGAGGAAGGTAAACAGTGTTTTTCACTTTTGCATCCATAAAAACCCAAAGGATGCTGTAAATAACTTCCATGACAGTTCATTCTGACATCAAAGAGGTGTGCTGATTTTACTGTTACTACTTTAACAGAACTCTTTGAGTAGCATGTTGGTATATACCCTACTTTTTTTGATACGTTCTGTAAATGTTGTTTATGATTGGATATTCCTAAATTTAGCTTTCACAGTAAGTAGAGGAGTTCATCAGTGAACGTAGATGCCTCTAAGCAAAACAGTCCCAGAGAGTGGGAAGTCCTCTCTGGAAATTGTCTCAGATTGTTTTTCATCAGGGTGACCACCACTGTTGAGACTCTGTGTACTCTGTTGGAATTAAGTTCCTGTTATTTATTCTTGTCAAAAAACATTGCATACATCTCCTTATTTTATTTCTAGTTCTTTGTTCACTGTCAGATTATTAATATTTCCTTTTTTCTAAAGCATAACCAATCCATGCATCTTTTTAGAGGTGATTTCTTGAACAACATAATTCTGTGTCTGCAGCACATTGTAAACCACCCTGTCAAAATGGAGGCACATGCCTGGCGAGAAATCTCTGCACCTGCCCATATGGTTTTGTGGGTCCAAGATGTGATACAAGTAAGCAAAAATTATAAGGGAAGAATACAGGATGTTTCTCCTGTTCTTCAGGAGCAGGAAGGCAAATTATAGTTTAAATTTTTGATGCACTCTCTCTGATAGCAAATGACATAATACCTGTTCTTCTTTGAAGGCTTCCATACTTGGGCTGTTTGAAGATTAGTTAGATAATATTTGCACATAATTCTGAAAACATAACATACTGTAAAAATTGCAAATAGTTTATTATTGATGATTCATGAATGTGGAAACGTTGCATGTGTGATACTAACTTCAGGGCAAACACAGATATTTACTATGTCCTTACGGCTTTTTAACTTCTACCATCTTAAATTGATTAGATGTTGGGGTACAGTCAGAAGTTCGTATCAGTGAATGACAGGTCAGAAAAAAATGAGGTACAGGAAAACTGAAATCAGAACCATGTTATGAGTTTTGTTTTGTTGTTTGTTTTTTTTTTTAACCTGGCATGAAAATCGGAAAATTTGCTGTGATCATAGCTGAAAATTTGGAATTAGTCTCACATAAATTGTCTTTTACATATTGAATTCCATACACTGCAATTTAGCAACTCCAATTTTTGTGTAGATTTCATACTGGTAACTTTTATTATTCAGAGAGTCCAAATTTAGACATGCTGTTTATATATCATTCATCTGAATGTGCCACTGCATTATTGACCCCAAACTGAGAAAGTTCTTTGTCTCCTCTTCAAATGCCAGGACTCTTTGTTCTCAGTTTTTCTTGTTCAATTGTGACACAAAAAAAATTTTCTGCTCTTTGTTGAGCAGTGCTAAAGAGGTTGAGATGTTGGCCTGAAGAAGCAATTCATGGTTTTCCACAGCCATGATATTTTAGTATCTTTGTTAGTCTCATGTCACTTGTCACTCCATGCATGCAGCTGCACTTGCTGAAGTGATGGAGGACACTTGAGTGAACTTGCTTTAAGTCCGTCAAATCCATTATGTAATATGGTTCATTTGTATATTGTATATAGTATTGAATTTCCCATGTTTTTTAAGATTTTTTTTTTTAATTTTCTAGAACACTGACCATAGATAATTACATGGAAAGACATTTTATTTACCTGTATAGTCTGGTGCTAGCTTTTTATGGCTTTGAGACTGGATTCAGCATTTCCTCTTCAACTAATGGAATTGTGTGTTATTTCCAGTGTTAATATTTCAGAAAGAACTGAAAAATGAATGGAGCATAATTTGTAATATCTCTCTTTCTCTCTCTTTCCTCCCCCTTTGTTTTTGCCCAACTTCTTGGATGGTAGTGGTTTGCAACAGACACTGTGAAAACGGTGGTGAGTGTCTTACTCCAGACGTCTGCCGGTGTAAACCTGGCTGGTATGGACCGACATGCAGCACAGGTAACACTCCGGCGGCTTCTATGTTCCTGGGAGAGTGTCCGTAGGACCTTCTATAGTTTGAAATTTGGAATCACATGGCTCAGACAGCAGCAATGTGTGGCTGCTTGCTACCACAGAGCCCCTGCCCTCCCTTTTGTCTCTGCCTGTTGGTTCTTCTGCCAGCAGCACCTCTAGGAAGTCTAATACTGATCCTAAAATTTGGGGTAGAGATTTTATGTGAATAGTGTTACCCACAGTTGTCTTAGGTGTTTAATTCCTGTCCTCACAACAGAAGCATGTATTTTACAGACTTTATTTGGATGTCATGCTTCCCACTCTTCCTGACCCTGTTTCTGCAGCAATGTGTGACCCTGTGTGTCTCAATGGTGGTTCCTGCACTAAGCCAGATGTTTGCCTGTGTCCACATGGATTCTTTGGTGCCCAGTGTCAGAATGGTAATTTTTTTTCTTCCCGCCCCAGCTGCTGTTATGAGGAAATCTGTGAGAAAACATTGTTATCTTAAGACACAAAATTCACAATCAAGTCATATACCTGAGAAGTGGTGCAAAACAGAGATTACGTTATTTTTTAGATTTTATGACTGATTCAGTGCACGTCCAAGGGGAAGGGAGACTCAAAATTTGCTTGTCTTCCATTCAACTTTTGAGCAGTATTCAACCACTTACGCTATATACTGTGTAGCCTGGATACTCGTGCACACATAGAGTTGCCAACCTTGATGCCTTTTTAGATGATTTTGGCTTTTACTATTGATGTAGGCACCAATGATTTTTATGAGACAGGCCTGATAGTGCTGAATGTGTATATAAGCTGTCAGAAGTTTAGTGTTGCACAAGTTTCCTCCTGTTTGTATCTTTTAGCTGTCTGCAGCCCCCCATGTAAGAATGGTGGTCATTGCATGAGAAATAATGTCTGCGCTTGTCCTGATGGGTACACAGGCAGAAGATGTGAAAAAAGTAAGCCAGGTTAAAATTCCTTCAGGATCAGAAAATAAGTAAAAAATTACTCTGTAATCAGTTAAATGTATTAAATAGCAAATGGTTTTGATTTTAAGGTATCTGTGAGCCAAGGTGCATGAATGGAGGAAGATGCGTAGGGCCAAATGTTTGCTCTTGTCCTTCAGGATGGAGAGGAAAAAGATGTAACACTCGTAAGTATCTTGTAGTTAACAGGAGAACCGTACCTTAGAAGTAAAACGTGACTAAACAACTCTGTCCACACAAGTAATACAAAGTTAGTGCCAAAAAACTCCAGAATATACACACATTTAAAAAATAATGGTCTACAACTTAGCAGCAAAATTAAGGATGGGGAACTAATACCATGCATTTCTTAGACTAAATAATGAGGCCAAAATTCTTGTGTAGCAAATAATACTCGTTTCTTTCTTGATTCTTGTCTAAGTAAGAAACATCTGTTTCTGCAAAGAGCTGAGTCAATGAAGTAAAAAAAATTCAATTTGTGCTGTAGGGCATAAAAGCAGATATAATAGAAAAAGAAGTATAGTGAAGGATTGGCAAACTGGTGGAAAGAGTGGAAAATGATTGGACTAGAAGATGCGATGTGCACAAGCCCTTTAGCAAAGGTAGAAGTAGGACTGATGGTAGCACAGCTGTGGGTCACACTATCTTAATGAAGATATTGATGGTACATAAATAAAATGTGGCAGCATGGATGAAAGCACAGTCTGCATGAAAATCAGCATGAGGATGGGTGGTAGAAATCCAATAGACAAAGTGTTAGTGTCTGTCATAGTACCCACCCGAGGCTCAGATACTGATATGGCAAATCAGCTCTCTAATGGCACAGAGGAAAAACAATTTTCTCTGTATTAGTTTATGTAATTATTGGAAAGTTTTATTGAAAAAAAAATCACCCATATTGACAGGGTGGGATATTTTTGGACACTGTTGAAGAGAGATTTCATTATTAAATAGTCAGTTAACCAATGAGAAATAATAGTGATTTAGATTATGGCTTAATAAGCAGGGAGAAATGTGCAGAAAAGTGGGTCATAGAAAATGACTTTGGATTAAATACTCATGATTTGACTTACTGTGTGTTAAGTTGCATGACAGATAAAAGATCTCTCGCTAAGGTGTGGGTTTTAGAAAGGTAAATTTGGAAAAAAAATATTTTGGTGGAACTATTTAGTGGTGCTGACTTAATTTCAGTTTTTCAGGCTTTTGTAGCAATCTGCAGTGCATCAGATCTGCTTTGACTGTAGGCGTTTTTGTTTCTAGTTGCCTCTTTTCTTTAATACCCTGTTGATCTTAGATGAATTTTCAGTGAAAATTATATGACCCATGTATGGAAAGCACTCAACGTCTCATGGGCATCCTGAAATGTAAATACTAAGTAAAAGTAATCCCTTGGGACATAACCAAACTTGGTAATGATGTTTGTGCAGCAATCTGTCTGCAGGAATGTAAGAATGGTGGGGAGTGTATTGGACCAAGTACGTGCCATTGTCCTCCGCAGTGGGAAGGAATCCAGTGCCAAACACGTAAGAATGACGTGACCTGAAACTTCTTGCTTCAGCACAGTTAAGGATGCTTCAGCCATGCATAATGCCTAGAAGTCCTATACTTGGTTGTCTTTTAACCTAAATCTGCGTCAAAAGCAGAATGAAAGGGGAGGGATTGCGCTGCCTGTTCTGAAGCCCTCCAGAATACAAGAGTAGTCTGGGCCCATGGCCATGTGCGGTGGCTTGCTGTAGTACCACATGCTGCTGCAAATGTCCTGAGAGGCCACTGCAGTAGCTTGAAATAGTACAGTGAGTTAAAAACCACCTTGCTCATGTCCCTTGCTCAGTCTCATTCATGCCCTCGGCATGTTCCCCTGTTAAATCCACATCAAAGCATAAGGGGGCTGGGATAGGCGTAAGAACAGCGTTGGTTCCACGTGACTGTGAAGTCTCCTTAGACAGAGGGCTGTTGCCCTGTGAAAATACCTAACAAGCTCTCAGCTCTTAGAAGCAAGAGGAAGAAGTATATAGAGATAGCCACTTTTCCTTCACCAAGTTGTTTTCATGAATAAAGCCACATTGTACCCCTCTTGTTTTAGCGGTGTGCAACCAGAAGTGCCTGTTTGGAGGCAAGTGTGTATCGCCTAACATATGCTCTTGTCGTCCTGGTTATACTGGCGTCCTCTGTGGGAAGAAAATTCAGGTACATGTAGAGTCAAGACACCATCACAGATACAGCGATTTGGGACTCATTATCTCATCCACTCTTGTCCAATGAAGCAGCATGAAATAACCAAATGCGTTTGTCTAATTTCTTCAGTTCAGCCTTCAGCATGGGAAAATCCATAAAATTCCTAAGAGCTATTCTAGCAGTTTACAGGCTGTAATACTTACAGAATTGTTTACATTTACATTACACCTAATGTAAATTCCCTTTGTTTCAAATTAAGCTCATTATTCCCTTGTTATTCCCTAAGTAGTGGCAGCAGGAGTTAATAACTATACTTTTCAAAACAACCACTATTCTCCAGCATCTGGATCCATTTTAGGGAAGAGTATCCCACTGCTGACTTTCTTAGTTTGCACTGAGTCAAGCCCTGATTTTTTTTCAACTAACTACAATTGTCATTCCGTTCATCCCTGTTGCATACAAATGTTCCATATCCCCAAGTTTAACTTTGGGAATAGCTTTGCTTTTTTGCATTTATAGTGAATGATGGCCATTTCTCTGTTTTGCCATGTAATCTGTTGTATTCCTTCACTTGAGTGCTGACAGTCACTCACTGAAGTGATCTAATTTAGCATTTCGTTACAACTAACTTTTTTGTGATCGCTGAGGTAGAAAGCATTCTGCTTTCTTGCATCATCTGTGATGTTTCTTTTCTTTTAATGTCAACATATTTAGACACTTTTCTTGTGCCAGCAGAATTTCTTCAGTGGAGTTGGGGTGTAGCCTAGCTGATTTTAGTACTGCCTGGTGATGTTGTTCCTTTACTGCTAGACATGCAGGCATTTTTAGTGAGAAATGGGTCAAAACCAGAGAAGACAGCAATAGTCTGTCAAAAAAACCTTTCATCCAACCTCAGTTTCTCTCGATTGAAACTACTAGAAGTTCCGATCTTTTTTCTCATTTAGCAAGTCCAATATACAATGCTGATACTATTTGTGGTCAGATAGCAGATAACTTGTTATCTCTAACTTGCTAGAGATAGAGCAGTATATTTAAGAAATTGAAATAATTAATAAATCTCATACACATTTTGAAAATATAAAACTACATATCCTATGATGGTAAGAATATAATGTTTGCAATATGGATTTCCAAAATGCAGTCTAAAAAACGGAAATTATTTTATTTAAATGTTTACAAAAATATCCCACAAAAGTATTAGTATATTTTTAATCTAGAAAATACATTGTTGATCAGTTGGGCAGTGGTGTATCATACACTGACCAAAATGGCTCATTTTCTTAAAAGAAATAAACAAGCTATATGTAGAAGCTTTACTTAATACTGTGTTTCTGCGTATCAGGAAAGCAGAGATCCAATAAAATTGTTTCTTAAACTTTATCATAAAAACAGGCTGCATGATTAAAGTCTGTTTTTACATATGTTTTTTTTTTTTCTCCAAGGTACAAAGGCATCATGGTTGAAGAAGAGAAGTGTATCAATTAAACTGCAATGCTGCATGGACGTATGAGACTTGAAAATTGCGAAAGGGTTGAAGGCAATTACAGAGTTTATTTAAATGAAAGGAATATCCAGAAGCATTATTTTAAAAAATGTGTATTACAGCCATGAATTTTGATAGGCTTCAAAACTACAGTCTGGTAATCATTAAAATGTATGTATATTTTTGTAATTTTTTTTGCTACCTTATGGACAAGCCCCACAGCTTCCCATACTTCACTGGGTTCAGAGATTTGATGAATGATGCAAACTCAGAATTCTGCAGTTTATTGATGTATTCAGCTGGGCTATGAGATTTCCTTTGTGGGAACAAGACAGTAATAGCTGCCAAGTGTCTAGGAGAGAAGGCAGCGCATCATTTGTGAATAGTACCTTCTGGTTTTAAACATTTAAACGTTGGCTGCATACAGAAGAAAAAGCAGAACTATTTTTCTTCTTTGTCTTTGCATCGCTCTGTTCTAATGACAAGTTATGAGTGAGGAAGGAGGGGAACCTAAACCAAGACTTGGCTACTACCAGTGGAGGCAAGGTGGCACGTCTTGTAAACGGTCACCCAGATGCAGGATAATTCAGGTTTATCCATGGCAAACCATAGTAGCCCGGAGCCAGATACCAACTCTCCTGTTTTGACTTCTCCATTATTTACGCTCACACAGCTGAGTCACCAGCTACTGAACGACTCCTGTGTCTGTAAGACTTTTATGCCCCTATTCTGATATGGCATCCAGTAATATGAGGAAATTTTGTCCCTGAGCCTCTTAGAGGAATTTAGCAATGCTTTTAACCATCCTGAATCTTAAAATAGGAACCAATAAGAGGAGGAATTTGCTGTACATCACGCCATCTGTACATATCAAATCAGGAAGTATTTGTAAAAGTGTCATAGGAGGGTTTTTTCTGTTACGTATTGCTCCAGTGAACTGTTAGCACATACCAGTTTCCAGATAGTTTTTGAACAAATAAAATTCCAGTTTTTCTGAAGTTTCCTACAGAGCACCACCATCTTCTTCCCCTAGAGCTGCAAAAGACATTTCAGTTCCTGCTGCAACCAGCTGAGCTCTAATAGATACAAATGCCTCTTTAGCTAAGCCACTGAAGTTTACTATTTTGTTTTAGTTTTTTTAAACCAAAAACTTGGTTTAAAAAATAGAAATGACAAAAACAGAAATTAGTTTCTGTTCTCCTAAGCAATATTCAGTTTGCATACACTGATTCCAAATGGGAAGAAAACAGAGCTCGTTTTACCGTTTGCTGCCACTGTGGGATACCAATTGCCAAATCATAGCTATTAGCAGCTCTGTGCCTAGATTCTGCCTCACCTTGTGATAGTCTTCTTAAGCTATTTTGCCAAATTAGCTGGTATTTTGAGAGCTCAGCATCATTCCAGAATGATGGATTCAAAAAGCATAAAAAATATTTTCAATTTTCTGCTTGCATTTTAAGTTTCCATGTTTCTATAGTTTCTTTCAATCAAGCATCAAAGTGGCTGATAGCGTTATCTTCTGGGAACTGTTCTGTTATTTAAAACCTACTCCACTTGAACAATTTCCTTTCTCAGAACTCTGAAAAGATCTCTATGAACAAAACCTGGCTAGCTAGTGGAATGGATGCCTCAGGATGATGCTTTGAATACAGAAGGTTCTGAAAATGGCTTTAAAATGCAACCCCCCCCCGGTATCTCAATCTCATATTGTAACCCCCATTCCATGTGTCAGTTACAGAGGTATTGTGCTAAGGGAGAGGTGACATCTGCCAGGAACACTGTTAATAGTACTTGGGTTAATGAGTTTGTGCAACCCTCCATTCACAAAACTGAATCAGTATGCATGTGCCTTTCTAGGATTTCAGGCTGAATAAAGGGTTTTTTTTTAATCATAAGTTTTAGTGTTTCCCATTTACTTCCAGTGGCTATAAAGGCAGAAATTATTTTTTTTACATTTTCCAAACAGAAGTTTTGCAAACAAAGGCACTTTCACAGTTTTGCTACAGTAGTTAAAAATGCTCTAAGCTGTGCTGTTTTTCAGCAAACAGATGAAGCAGAAAAATTACTAAAACATGCACAAAGACAGGCAGCTACTTCAGAACTGCCCAGTAATTATGTGATTAGGTGAAACCGTTTTTGTTACTAGATTGTCCATCATACACATGATACACATTACAGTTCACTGTAATTAGAAAGCACATTGCAACAATGCAGTAAAATCACTCAGTTTAACTAGTGGCAGAAGCATATAAAGGGCTTGTGCACACAGGTTAAGGAAACTATTCTAAAATTGCAATCAGAAATTAGGGCCAAGAGTGAGGGGATTTGGAAGGGGGGGAAGGGGTTGCGTACTGCAGGAGTTGCCATGGTTCCACTCTGATGGAACAAAGGGCAACTTATGCCAAACTGAAGATCTTACAGTGATTCTTAGTATATTATCCAGGATACAGGTATCCTCACTGAATTTTCTTGTATGATTTCTTTAAATACTAAACAGTCCTGGAAGGTACGTACGTACATCATCCATTTATTACCTGCTTGCACTAAAGCTGCGCTGCAGGCCAGCAGAAATCCTCCCAAGCGCAGACTGACGTTTGCCCATGATCTCAAAAAGCTCTCTGAAACACAGTTGAATGTTTTCAGAAGGAAGGACTCGTATCGCAGAAGATACAGATTTTTGCAAGGATTCAGTTTCCTACATTTATGTCCACGTCAGCTGTGATTTAATAAAGAAAACACCACACAACAAAACAGCGGGCCTCATGTGCAAGGCTTTCTTTTTACAGAAGTTTATATATTCTCTCAGCTGAGAATAGAGAGCGAGTTAACATTCCATCTACCAAAAGCAAGCCCAGGAAGAAGAATCAGTGCAAACCCTAAAGTAAATCTGTATAAAAGCTTAAGCTACTTGACAAATAAGCTATATCCATTCCATTACTTGCCCAAATGGGAAAATGCAAAGTTTCAGTTCTCTGTAAGATGTAACACCTGGGTACCTATACAAACCCAAATGTAGCGGTTAGAAAGCCTTACTAATGACTAAAGATGTTTGTGCTGTTTCTCTCCTATAAAGGTATGTATCACATGACAATGTCAGGTCATTTAACTCAACTTCCACCCACAGCTCACTTTAGCTAATAAGGGATATTTTACAGATAAACCAAGTAACTGAAGAGAAAATATAAATGATAAAATGTGTATATAGGTAAATTAAAAAGAAGAAACACTTCTCACCTTTCCACACATGCTCTAAAAAGATGGACTATCAAACACACAACCAGCGCACTACACCTATAATTTTTCCAGTTGTTTTTACTGAAGATCAGAGTTAGCTCTAACAAATAAGGGAGGTAACATGTTCTGTAGTGTTTTTCTTGATCTTTAACTAGCTTGTCACGGGAAGGCAGCTCCAGAAATTACAAGCTGTAACTAGTACGTACGTTCAATCCTCCAGTGAGTGGGAAACAAAGGACAAGGAATACTGACAGATCTTTTAGTAAATATATGTGGAACTGCTCAATGATTTGGGGACCTGGACTGTCATCAGTAACACATTCCGAGACTGTTCTACTTTAAAATAACTACTAGAAAATGCACTTTTAAACTCACTTAAAATATTGCAGAGATTTAAATGGTATTTTTAAAATTAAAAAAAAAAACCAAAACACAACAAAAAAACCTGTAGCCAGTAGATGGTGCTACATTCAAGCAGTATTTCTAAAATAACCTTCACATTCTGAGTGCCCTCAAATTACTGCTTGCTTCAATCATTTCTAAACAGGGAACTATTTAAGTTAGCATTTGTTCTGGCCTTCTCAGAAACACCAATTACAGGTCTCTCTCACTGACTACTCCTGGTCTCGTGCTCCTAGCAATGCTAATATCTCTTTTGGCTTCTCATCACCATTATTGTCACTTCTGGCTTTATTAGTAGAAGTCAGGCTTTTCAGGAACAGAGATATTATGCCTCCTTGCATTTACATAATTCTGCTCATTTACTCTGAAATCTTGTGTCTGAGGCAATTAATTATTTTCCATTTGCTTTCCTGCAACGAGGACATCATCTAAGGTATTCAACTCCTGAATTTCTAAATTATGGCACGATTATTGTAGTGAACTGTGACACAGAATGCCATCGTCATAAAGCCTACTCCAGAACTGTTGAAGAAATCTTGTTCCATGCATGCAAACCACATTTTTCACCAGCATGTCTGAAATACCCAGTGTCTCACGGCAAAAGCAGCACAAAACACAGACATGCTCCTTACTCAATCCCCCACCCCTAGCAACAAAACCTGCACACCACCTATCCTAGCAACAAAACCTGCACACAACCTATCCGTAGCAGGTTCCATCTGAACCAAAGCGCAGTAGCCCTCCAACGCAAGGGCAGAGGAAGGCTTCTCAGCCTCACAGGGCAACAACTGCTCGTTACAGAAAATGGGACTCTCCTGTACTATATACTACTTGTCATCTTTTGCCCCCTGTATGCTTGGGTTCTCTCTTTTAGAGAAGGTCGGTAACTGAGAAGACCCCATTTCCTTTGCTGCTTGTCAGTGCTTGGTGGTTTGTAATCCCTGGAGAAACGTGTCCGTGTAAGTCACTGCCTGTGACAGCTGCATGTTCTGGTAAGGGAGCTCACACACACTCATACAATGCTACTCCATCAAACAGACTAAAATAACGCATTAGCAAACAGATTAAAGTAATGCATAGTTAAAATTCCCCCACTGAAATTTCCAGTACCACCTAGAATACAATTAAAATCTATCTATTAAAAAAATTGATCTGGGCATCATTCAGAAAGTTGACTGATTGATCTTCCATGTTTTGGCAAAACCTTCCTCAACTGTAGCATTCCAGAAACAGCACAAACGAAACATGGAACAATGAGCATAGGAGTCTCAGTCCAATCTGCAGTTCATTCAAAAGGCTGCAAATCCTAAATGAGGCCAAACTGGAACATGCCCAGAAGACGAGCCTCAGCCTCCTCCACACAGGTGATTTGTGACAGGCACAGCTTTTCCTCACTTCCAGTCTGTAGCCTCCCATTATATTGCTCCTGTAACAACACAAACGAAACATGGAACAATGAGCATAGGAGTCTCAGTCCAATCTGCAGTTCATTCAAAAGGCTGCAAATCCTAAATGAGGCCAAACTGGAACATGCCCAGAAGACGAGCCTCAGCCTCCTCCACACAGGTGATTTGTGACAGGCACAGCTTTTCCTCACTTCCAGTCTGTAGCCTCCCATTATATTGCTCCTGTAACAACACAACCTTATATAGGAATGAATCATCAATATCTCCGTCTCCAGAAGGGACATAAACACACTTCCCTATCTTACTGGGGTAAGAAAAAGAAATAATTGGAAGCTGATAGATGATCGTGTGATACAGTTGCAGAAGTAGTCAAGATAAGGACTCTCTTGAGTATCACTATGGATTAAGGTTTTAGAAAGTAACAGCAGAACTGTCTGAACAAGTACTCTGTGGTTTGGGATTTTTTAATATTGAAGCAATATTAACTGATCGCCATCCAAATCTGATTGGGGGGGAGGGGCAGGAAGCATACATAAAGCAATAACCAGGATTTTAATAAGGCACTTTGTAGTTTGCTGATATTCCAGAAAGATGCAAACGCTGCAAGTTTCCTCTTGCAAGTGTGTATTCTTATTGAAGGCACGCTATACGTGAGCTATCATCCACTTCTGATGATCTGAATTAAGGGCCTTTTGTTTCATGTGCTTTTTAAAAACACACAATTGATATAATGCAATAATTCTAGTCAAAGGGGAAAAAAAATCAAAAAGAGCATAGATCTATTCTGGAGTACTTTATTTGAAGAGCAAATTTCGTTTCAAGGTCAGCTGTATCAACCAAGACATAACACTTCTGCTTACAAAGAAAAGAAAATGCTAACAGAAGAAGATGTGCCATACACTACACACGCTTGGACACTTACAACAGCTGTGTTACAATCAGCAATGCTTTTCTTCAATACAGAAAAGCATTTTCTGAATATACTGAAGACAAAAAGCTATCTGAAATCAATTAGTTACCATGTTTGTTTTAAGGTTCCCCACAGCTGCAAACTTCATCTCTGTAGGAAGAGTTACATGAAGCAAATGCAGCTTTATCTTTGCGGAAGTTGCTTCATTCCTTCCTTTTCTTTGTACACTGTAGACCAGAGTACGGCAGTCGACATCTGCACACGTTTGGAGCTATGCATTTTCCTCCATGTTGACAAGGTAGTTTACATACAGCTGAAATGAGAGACCAGAGACATGCTATGTCTTCAGCACAACACAGGACCGTTTTTCTTCTTTGTCTCACTGTGCTAGCAGAATTGTTCCCCAGTGACCACACTGGGACGGTATAAATAAAAGCATAATGGAAGAACTGAAAAGCAATGCCTCTCAATTTATGGCATCGTGGCCTTCACTGGAATACAGCCGCAGTATGCCTAGTCTTATTCATGCTTCATTCCCCTTTTAAAATACTATCATTTCTGTTGTTGTTCAAGGCACAGGCTATTTTTGAGATGGATGTCTCCATGAAAGTGAGGGAACAATAAAAATTCCTGCTGAAACTTATTCCAGACAGTTCTTGGATCCATATCCATGAGGAAACAGCTACCAAACACTAGCTATTGTTCACACAATGCCCTTCTCTCCCCCACAAGAAGGGCAGAGGAGTGGGCACAGCTTTAGTTGTCCCCTAGCTACACACTAGTTCAGTTAACAAGCCAGGGCCTGCAATTTGCTCATGAGCATCTGCACCAAGAGAAGTCAAACTGGATGCAGATCTACTTAGTTCAGCAACAGTGATTATTTTGACAGAAAGCACCTGAACACTTCTACCATTATTGCTAGTGCAGGGAATGGAGCATTTTTAAGTTCCTCTGCATCTCCCACACCTACCTTTTAATACCACCCTCTATCTCAATACGCTGATGAACACAAAAGGTAAGCATTTTGCTGGTCAACTAGGAACGTTAAAAGTACAAGGGGCAACAGGCACAAACTGTAACACAGCAACTTCCATCTGAATGTGAGGAAAAACTTTTTACTTTGAGGGTGACAGAGCACTGGGACAAGCTGCAAAGAGAAGTTGTGGAGTCTCTGGAGACATTCAAAACCCCCTTGGATGTGATCCCATGCAACCTGCTCTAGGAGAACCTGCTTTATCAGGGGGTCAGACTAGATTATCTCCAGAGGTCCCTTCCAACTCCGACCATTCTGTGATTATTTGT
This sequence comes from Microhierax caerulescens, assembly GCA_035590215.1. Taxonomy (NCBI): domain Eukaryota; kingdom Metazoa; phylum Chordata; class Aves; order Falconiformes; family Falconidae; genus Microhierax; species Microhierax caerulescens. Next base: position 80,462,561 of record JAVJGJ010000047.1, on the reverse strand, counting down.
TAATCTTTGCTTGACTGTATATATTGCAGAAGAACTAACACCAGCTGATTTAGATTCCCACAGCCACACAAAATTTTCAAATGCACAGGACTTAATCTGGAGACCTTGCACCCACGATATCCCATTCAAAAGCAATGTTTAAATGAGCTTTCTCTCAGTCCCCCAGAAAGCAAACAAAACCCTTTTCTTTTTACAGTTTTAGGATTATTGCCTTTAGGATCTGGGCAGTGCTGTCATGAGCATACAGGGACCTGCCAGAGAAGGGTACCTTAGCGTTTTTGTACTCATCATCTGCTTTTGTGAATCAAAATTTGGGAAAATGCAAGTGGTTGTTCAGCAACAGTGTCAGTCAGTACTAATCCTGATTATAGCCAGTTTCCTCTTACTCTTTTAAGAGCACCTGGAGTTGATTCTGCCAACTTATCCTCAAAGTGAAAAGCAAGTTTCAATTTCCCATGCCCATAAAATTTAATGAAGCTTGTAACCCACATAAGCAGTGATAGTGTTTCTGTCATGGCCATTTTCAGGTGTTTATACTGGGGTGTTGATTTATAGAAAATATTTCACAAGACATACCAAGTAATGAATTTGGTGACAGCCAAAATCTGAATTTACCTAAAGTGGAGAAGTTCTGTCTTTCTGACCAAATGGAAAAGCCACCTACTCCTTATGCATACTTGTAAGATCCTCAGTGTGCAAGAAGCAGCTCTCATTTATTATTCTAAGATACTTGCCTAGCAGCTTTGTTAGGCACTGAAGATTTGAACACTGTACTGGTAAATCAAACAACTAGAGAAAAGGATAAACAAAAAATGTCAGAAGTCATTTACCTAAGTGACATGCTCCACCGACCCACCCAGCTGGACAGCTACAAATCCCAGGAGCCACACAAGCTCCATTATTCCGGCAACCTTGAGGACAAATTGCTAGAAGAAAAGAATGGGTAAATCAGCAGGATTTATAAAACTGATATTAAAGAATCCTGACAGAATGAAAGATTCAGGATGATACAAATTAAAATGGCAAAACACATTTTCTTCCAGTAAATCTGAAGGCATTTCCAGAACCATGGAAATGGAAAAAAAATAATTGTGTACTGTGTTAAGAATTTTGGTTTAAATCTTAACAGATGTACAATTTAAGGCAAAATAATTTCACAGTATTTTATCTGAGTGTTTACCAATAATGTATTACTACAGAAACGAAGGACCTACAATGACTTTTCCATAGTTATTAGCCTCTTAATACTTTTCAAATGTTTTTGTAACTTAAAGTTATATTGCTTAATCAATATTTTCATGAGTGTAGATACCCACCTTCTTGGCATCTTGATCCTGTCCAGCCAGAGGCACAAAGGCACTTCACAACTCCATTAACAGAGATGCATTCCCCACCATTTTGACAGCCTCCTTCACAGCTTACTGCAGAAGAACAGCATACACAGCACGTTTCAGAAGCAGCACAGGACTTCAAGTAATTATCTTTAAACAGCTGGTCTACCATCATTTGTTCTATCACATCTGCAAAGACTAAAATTTCAACTATTCAGAGCAAGGCACAGTTCTGTAAGGAGTGAGTGAGGATGACAAACCCATGTCTGCAAATGCCAACTGAAAATGCAGTTAAAATTAAGCACATGTTTAAAAGCTTTTTGAGCATTTAGCCTGAGAGTACCAACAAACAAACATAATTATCACTATGGCATAGCTCCTCCCCTCCCCAACTGTGAACCAACTGTTCAACAGCTGCACCACAGTAACTACTAACGTATATATTCTTATCAATCTTGCCAAATCATAGCTGGTGAGCCAGTAACATGTGGTCAAGGATTCATGCAGTTCCTTACCTGACAGGACCTACACATAACAAGAGGAAGAAGAGAAGGGGATATTGCTTTGACAAACAAACCCATAATGACAGCCAAGTTGAGCGGTGCCTTCCCAAAGGCCAATGATGTAAGTCGGCCTCCTCATTTCAGAATTGTTCTATGCATTGAAGCCCTGAAGGACTCATTAACAAAGCATTATTTATACCAGACATATGATTGGTATTCAGCTGTGGTGCCCACCATCTTTGAAACATGGTGTAATCACCGTTCTGTACAATCAAATGCATCCTTTCACAAGCACGAATGTAAATGTACACACTGCCTTCACTGCACTGAAGAGAAACAACCATCCTTCATTAGAATGATGGACAGTTGGGATGTCTGCTTGATACTTGGTAGAAAAAAGTCCAAATCTCTGTTCTACCACAGTCTTTGAACATGATTTCAGCTTGCGATTCAGCTGAGGATTTGGCACAAATGCTGAACTTGCAAGGACATGCAAGTGAACTCCAGTACAGCTAGAAAAGCTCTTCAAAGCCTGTTGGCATATTTCTTTGTCACACAGTATAACTTAATGTGTTTAATATTGATTATATTACATGGATTGTGGTGACAGGGAGAAGTGCCTGAAGACTGAAGGGAAGCAAATATCACTCCAATCTTCAGGAAGGGCAAGGAGGAGCCAGGGAACTACAGATAAGTCAGCCTCACCTCAATCTCTGGTAAGGTAATGAAACAACTGGTCCTGGAAACCATTTCCAAGCATACTAAGGACAAGAAAATCATCAGGAATAGTCAGCATGGCTTCGCAGTGAGGGTGACCAAACACAGGTTGGCCTGGGAAGTTGTGGAGTCTCCGTCCTTGGAGATATTCAAAAGCTGTCTGGACATGGTCCATGGCAACTGGCTCTAGCTAGCCCAGCTTGAGCAGAGGGATTGGACAAGGTGACCACCAGAGGTCCCTTCCAGCTTCACCCATTCTGTGATTCTGTGCAATTCTGCAGTAGCACATTGCACCATGCTGCAACTTTGTATATCCAGGCTCCACACACCATGGCAGTCCACCTTAAAGGTGAGCACAAGCACACCCTATGCCTTACAGGGACAACATGGTAAAAAATACAAGTAGGATTTTTACTCAGATACAAATCCAAGTCTAGACTGCCGTATTAGCGTAAACTGAATCCTCCCTCTGCTTTTTCTATTTAAGTTGTACTTCTCACCTTACTTCTGATTCAGGTTCTTCTCAGAACATCAAGCTCCCTGTCAAGACCCCAGAAACATACACTTTCAGATGGCCTTTGAGAAATTAAAAAAAAAAAAAAAATCCTTTTGCTGGAAAATGATGCTGACTCATGCTCCAGTTTACCTCATTGCTGTCAACACTGTTATGCCTACTCAAAAAGCATAGCTATTTCCAAAGCATTACACAACAGTACTGTGTTATACAGATCTTCATTAGAAGACACTTCCTCATCTTTCTTATTCCTTTATAATGTCAGCAGTATTGATATCAAATTGTTATCACTGGCAGCTGAATTCCCATTCAGTCCAGTTAATAAGCCAGAGATACAGTTTAACTTTCTGCAGACTTAGACAGATGTTACATGTTACATTCCTTCTTTGTAAAACACCAAACACAGCTTTACTAAAAAAATGAAACAAATAAAGAAACAAAAAAACCCAACACCAAACACCAGACAACCTAACAACAAGACTCCAGGGAGCTGCAGAAGGTAGCAGAGTTCCTTCCACAAGTGCTCATTAAGTTATACTCCATGTAAACTCTTGTAGCTATTTCACATTTGAAGGAAATGAAGAAAATATCTGCAGAATAAACACCAAGCATAAACAGAGAATCCTGTGAGGTATTGCTGGCTGCTGTGACCAGTCAGACCGAATGCTTATTAGGTTCTTAGCACACTGACGACTGCCCAACTAATTTACCAGCATCTTTTCAAAAAGAATTTCTAGAAATTTTTTAAGTGCAAGGTTCAGGCTTTTCTTCTGAAACAAAAGCAATGCTTTATTTTCCTTCACTCTCTGAGGATATCTTGCCTACTATATCATTTTCCCCCAAAACTGTTTCAGGTTTGCTTCTTTTATCCCAGAACTCAAGTTATCATCAGTAGCCTGATCAGTTCATAACAACATAACGTTTTCTTAGATTGTCTCTTCCAGTCCATGCATATATTCAATGCACTTCATAAAACCGTAAGAATTGGTGCTACTTCTCATCTCCAACATCTCCCATTACCTATCAACAACACATTGCCGTGCTTATCTTTAGCGACTTGCCCTCAATATCACCATCTTGCAAATACTACACAAGTTCCAAACACTTAATGTAGAAATACATCTCTATAAAATTAATGTCATTAAATTTTCTAGAAAGAGTTTGTTATAGAGCTAAACAGAATATTTATGTAACATAAACAAGGTATTTTCCAAGGGACAGAATTCTCTAGATTCTCACAACACATTTCACTACATATACTTCACCCCATTCTCCTGCAAGTATGCAGATCCTCCAGGCCATGCATTTTTTGACAGCAAGATTAGAGGTCTAAGGAATTAAGGTCATTATTTCAAATTGCATTAGATCTTGGACTTGAGGAGTTCCAAATTAATTTTGCCCGTTTTCAAACTCCTTGTCTTTCCAAGCTATCACTTGTTTGAGTCTTACTCACCTTTATGACAGTATCTACCCCCATAGCCAGGTGGACATCTGCACTTTCCAGGTCTGAGGCACTCCCCACCGTTTTTGCATTTTGGATAACATGTTGCTGTTAAGACAGAAGACAAACAAAGTTTAGATCAATATTGGTGAAGCTTACCAAATTTACTGCTTAAGTACATAAGAAATTCATGTTATTTTAGTCTCCAAGTACTCAGTTCGTCTTCACATTTCCTAAGATATATCTGCCCTGCCATCCTACATCACCAGTCAGGTGAAAGGGTTTGTTTCCCTGCACAGAGAGCGCTCCGCTATTTTAAGATTTTAACCACTCAAAACTAAGGAAACTTTTGGACCCCAGATGGAACAGGCAGAAAAGCAAGCCATATTAAAAAGGAACAAAGGAAGAAAGCTGGACTGCCAAAGAAGTTTTTGATAAATGAAGTCAAGAAAGGACAGGTGAGGAAAGAAGTGATAAGAATAAATGATTTAATAAAAAGATGTTGCAACTTCAGGGGCATCTTCTATAGTTAAGATGAAATACTAGACTTCACGCTCTACTGGATTCCTACATACGTCTCCAGTAAAACTAAATACTCATTTCCTCATACTGGTTCTCTAAAATGTCTCCAGAAGTTAGTCACCGCCTCCTTCTCCTCCACCCTCTTTTTTTTGCCTCATCTGCCCTCTCAGAGACCCTTCTGAAATAAACAGTGTTTGTACAGAAACTATCTAAGATAAATGTTACTTTTGTCATAACTGTAATTATCTGTTGGGAGAAAAGCACCTATGATCATCACAGATTCTGCAACTTTTTCATTACTGACAGCCTGGACAGGTTGGAAAAGGCACAAATAAAAATCTTCATTATGCAAAATTCTGGGTAAGTTCATACAGATTGCTAATAAATAGACCTCCTTGCCGCTCATAAATAATTCCTGAATCATCTCTGGTGTATTTTGTTTATTCGCATACAGATTTTCAGAGTCTCATCTGAACTAACTGCAGATGTGAGATGCGTTCTCTCACCACATTGCTTATCCTTTGACTGGATGGGTAAGAAGTCTGAAACAGGGAACAAAAGGGAAAAGACGAGCAGTGAGGAACACTGATTTCCCCCTCCTAATCTTATAGCACTCTCAAACAACCCAACTGAAGAACAGAGGACTTTTCATATTAGTATCTGCAGAATGAGTATGCATGCAAATACAGGACACAGATGTACCAAAGAACCATTCAGAGCTCAGCTCTTCGTAACTGTTTTACCAGATGCTTTCAGTTCATTGGAAACACCATACAAGAGCTCTCAATGTAAGAAAAACTGTTACTTGACATAGTCTCCGGTTCAGTTTTCTTGACAGAACAAGGGATGAAGCTTCACCTACCCAAATCTTTTTCTACATTGATGACCATCAAAGCGAGCATTCAGCGGTTCCCTTAACAATTACAGACAGTTCACCTCTCTAATTCAAAAATGGATCTGCATCTCCAACAGTCTTTCACATCTCCCCTAAGCCCCAAAATGTCTAGGATCCAGCAGTTGTTTGGAACAGTGCATATAGCAGTTATTCATCCCCAATACACAGCACATTAGCTGCACATCATTTGTCACCACCTGCTAGCCTTAGCTTCTAAATAAAACAATACTCCATGAATGATTACAGTGCTGAATGAAATTTTCAGCATCCCATTTCAGAGTTTAAAAAAATAAATCACATTTTAAATGAAAGGCACTGAGAACTAGAACAAATACTGTACAGATTATAACACCTCTTTGCACAGGACAACATGTCAAGCAAAAGAACTCCTGATACGGAGTGAATTTTAGCAATTAATAGCCACAATAGCCACTTCTGAAAAAAAAAGGAATTAGAAATCAGGCATGTTACATTAAACAGTGTTTAAACCTAAACTCTTCTCCCCAGTGTTTACTTCTGCATATTGGGATACTTTCAAAAATACTTTGTCTCCTGTTGAACATTACCAGGAAGAGATTTCAGTTCACCCTACCTTTATGCCTCCTACCATGGAAATGGGATGTACAGATGACTCTGTGGGTCAGGTAGGAAGTAAATTCCACTATTTTTACAAGCACAACGTATTCCAACAAAAGATCCAGAAAATAAACCATTTTCTACACACTTTTTTGATCTTTTCATTAGCGCTAGTCTCACTAATAGCACCTAGAAAGTACCAGTTTAACATTGCTGAGGCTCGGAAAGCTGTCAAGCCTCTAAAAGCACTGTTCCTCACTCAGGCAAGCGTTTAAACGTGCACAGTAAAAAATATACAAGGAAGCGGATGCAAAAGCCTGTCCAGCAAGCTGACGTTTACCCCACGCTCAGTTGGTAAAGCGCTGTATCTGCTGGCACCACGGGCGACCCACCTACGCCAGTGTCTTCACGAAGGAGATGTGCGCGCTACCAGTTTGCTGCCATCGCCTCGCCAGAAACTGGGTGTCTTTATCCCTTTTCTCCCACCGCAGCACCTTCTTTACGTCCTGCCAGGCACCTAACCACCCACCTCTCACACTGATCCAGCCCCCAGCCCCTCAGGCCCCCCAGAGGGGGTACCCGCAGGAAGGCTGGCACAGTAGCGCCAACACGGGGCAACTGAGGCCGGGACCACCGGAGCGCTGAGACCCCCACAGCCGCGGGCGCCCCCCCGCCGGGCTCCCCGGGGCGCTCCTCACCTGTCCCCCGCGGAGAGGCGAGGCGAGGCGAGGCGACC
>JAVJGJ010000047.1:80437198-80453820 GCA_035590215.1 Microhierax caerulescens | reverse complement strand
CCTCAAACTTTTTAACCAGGGGGCCGGCGCGCGGATTAAGTGGCAGGCAGTCATCTGCGGCTGCTTGGTTTCCCCCCTCAACCCCCAGTGAGGGGGTGTGTGTGGTGTGTCGGAGGGCCTGTAAATACCAGGGGGCCGGATTGAGGACCCTGGGGGGCCGTATTTGGCCCGCAGGCTGTAGTTTGAGGACCCCTATTATACAAAGTGTCTGCAGAAAAGTGAAGTAAACCTCATGCCTTTTGAAAAACTAAGGAAAAAACAAAGCTGTCTTCAATGGTGAGAGCTGACTTTGAATTAATTTTGCAAATGGTGTGAAACAGCTTAATTTGTTGTCTAGGTGAAGAGTAGTATGATCTGGTAACTGCGTTCACTTTGACTGGAAATTAAAATTTGTGTAATTGCCTGATAGAATAAAAGGCAAAAGTACTTCTGTTGGAAAACTGGCTTTGATCCCTTTTCACACCTACCAAGGTGCTGTCTAGCTTCTTGCAAAGGTGTGCACATAACGTGATCCTTTCAAGTTCTTTAGCCTTTGGAGGAGCACAGCAACATGTTAAACGGTTAAACAAGAGAAGCCTAGAAGTGCAATACTAAAAGAATTGCCTGCAATGGGCACAATTCCCCTCTTGCTTGTGCCTAGGTACAAAGCCACTTTCAGATGATGCATACGTACAATTACATTCATTCTGTGCAAACCCATGTTGCAAATATCCTTTCATGTAATACTGATGCTGCAAAAAAAGCAGTGATCTAGTTAATCATACATAGGTTGCCATAGTCTGTTAATTTGCTATCTAGAGTAAAAACATCCAAGCCCTGTTTGTATTGCAGTTCTATTTGTGGCAGGGAGAACAGTGTCTCCCATTTTCGTGTACAGTATTCCCTCCTGCAAGCGCAAGGGTAATTGGATGGAGCAGTGAGAGCACTCATGGTAAAATTGCTTGCCAGAAAATATATTGGGGAATAAATTCTTTCCAAAAGAAATAGCTTGCTTTATGCTAACCCCACAAGAGCAAAAGGAGAGAAGAAAAGAACTGATATGCTGACTCTGGGCTGTATTTTTCTCTGGGTATTTCATAATTTTACACTTCCTTGACTTCTGCCAAAAATTTTCACTGTATTGAGGTGGTCTCAGAATTATTTTTTTCTATTTTTGTCTTTTCTCCACCAGACAGTTTAATGTGTAAGTGTGCCTTTGATATTAATGCCTAGCAACAATTCATTCATACAGAATTCTTTTCAGGTTTTAGCAGCTGTTCTTCATTATTCATGTAGAGAGTCTGATTTTTAAAGTACTATTTATTTTCAGTCCCATATCTCAGCTTCCCTATTCCAAAAAGATGACTTCTGGTGGCTCAGGTTAATTAAGAGCCCTTTTTTTATTTCTCTGCAGGTTTCCTTTGAGTATCTTAAAATAATTAATACAAAAGAAAATAATCGTATTTTGAAATATGGCAAATACCCCACAGCAGAGATAATTAAATGCAAAGACTATATGAAATAAGCTTGCCCAGGTGTTTCATTGAATGAAATAAATTTGTTTAAACATTATCTTCTGTAGGAAGGATTAGGCTGCTTCACCATCTTTGTGCATCTAAATTCATCTCAGAGCTTATCAAATTTGCTGAGTGCATGTCTGCATTTTAAAGGGGTTGTGTCATGTTAACAGAGGTTCTCACTTAAAAAACAAACGCTTCCAGCCATCCGACATGCTTTAGCATTAGAACCATAATCTTATTAAAAAAAAAAAAAAAAAAAAAAGACAGCAGTTAACGGAGTTGCTAAGTAGAGAGTTAGACAGAATTCACATCATTCATTCATTCATGTCATAATGGTTATATTTGATACATAGTTTCAAACTAAACCCAAAACAACGCAGACAAGATTAGGTTCATTTTTTGCTTATTGAAACAGTAGAGGGAGGAGTGCCAACATCCTTCTGCCCTACTGTCTAGCTGTATCATAGAAAACAACATGCCCCTCTTCAGGGGCACCACTGTCTAGTCCAGAGAAGACAGGAAAGAAATGAAACCGGCATTATAATCAGAGCTAAGGTACTTGGTGTTATATTGTGGGAGTAAGGATACTCACCTGGAGTTTGGACTTCTGCTCCATGTAAGAAAGCAGGTGCGAGGAGTGGCTCTCCCACAACCCTATGGGAATACCCCATGGCTGGCCATCCTAGAGCATGTGCATGTGCCTCTTGCCTATTTCAAAGACATTTCATTACAGTGTGAAAAACATCCAAGAAGTATAAGCTCAGATCTTCACATGCCATGGGATTTTATGAGCCAGCCAGCTGTAATACAGCACAACCTGCTCTGAGAAGTAGTGACTTTAAGAAAATAATAAGCCTAGAAATTTGGAGATGAAATTTTAGAGGGTGCTTGTGCAGTGGTGATGCACAATAATCTAATAAAATGTCAGTATGTCATTAATCAAGTAGATCTACTGGGGTAGGAGGTAATGTTAGGAGGTGTATAGAGCTAACTTCTTTCCTAGCACTGTGCAGCATGCGCAGTTCCAAGCTCTGACACCATAGTGCAGCTATGGACTCTTGCAGCTGGACTCGGTGCAGTGCTTAAGTACCTCTAAAAACAGAGCTGATGCTTTGTGATGCTACACTGATAAACAATAGCACACACATTTATAAGTACTTTTCAGCATAATTTTATTTCCATTCTACCATGTGCAAATGAACTATCAGGTAATGACAGTTAAATAGTATTCATCAAAACTGATCCCAGCTTAAGTCCTTGTCAGATCCTTCAGATAATAGGAACTTATGACCAACATCAGTCTTCTTTTTTGACAGTTTGAATACTGATCTGTCTTCCAGTGCAATTGGGCTATGGCAGTGTTTGAGAAATATGTATGAAAATCACTATAATTCTGCTAAAAGGAGGAAAATGATATATGGATCTATATTCAGACATGCCTATGTGTGAATTAGGTGAGCAGAGATATGTACGTACAGGCTGTGTACAAACATTCATCCACAACTGCCATGTGCATCTCTTGGCGGTGTCCAAAATTAAGGGCCTCTATGGATTGCATGTGTAGATTGTCTCCATTAGTTCACCTAGCCCTGATTTCATAACATGACGCCCCACTTTATCTGAGGCAAACATATTAATCTGAAGGATACCAGACCTGTATGCAACTCTGAAAACCATTATTCCAATAAGTAAACTTCTTCACATAACAGCAAACTCAAAATGTGATGTTTAGTCAGCAAGATTGATATGCACTGAAGTCCTTGTTCACAATTTTTTCTTGCTTACTAAATAGAAACATGAACATAGTATATGTTAGTGAGATACTTCAGGATTAACACATTAATAATTGCAATTAGCTGTAAAGCTCTCAGACCACCACCTTTCCTAGACATTTCCAATTAGGGTGCAAAATAAATCTGTGCCTGGGGATTGTGTGTATCCCAGAGCAATACAAGAGTATTGTCAAAAGACCAGCCAGGCTCACTAGAAACAGTTTAGCTGGGAAGCTCTGTTTAGTGCAAGCCAAGGTCACTACTCTCTCTTTTGAATGTTGGATGTAAATTACCTGACAGGAAAAGAAATGCTGTTTCTTTGGCCCATTAAAAGATTACTGCGCAAAAAGATCAAGGCTTATCTTATTCCCTGGTAAACAGCTCAGCTTTCAGCTGAAACCCTAATTCCTTGCTGAATCTGATTCTGTCTTTCAGGAACGTTTGGTGATGTCTAAGCTAAGAAACCTTGCATTTCTACAAAGCAGGTAGGCCAGTGATCCTTTATCTGATTTCACAAACATAAAGTGTTACTCCAGCGTTGCAATTTTATAAAACAAGGCCCTAATCTTCCACTGCAGATCACCTCAGTTAGTTGCTGCAACAAGGAGGGACCAAATATTTACACAGATATTGCCCAATTTTATTTTGAAAGCCAAGGCCAGTCTCACCACAACTAAGGAACTTTCTGCTCATGCTATAGGTCTTAAGATCAGCCCTATTATGTAGGTGCACTGTCTGAAAGATGCTGAGCACGTACCTATCAGTGGAAACTGATTTATATACAGAAATTACTCTCAAGGATCAAAGTCCAGAAAAAGCAAGACTGTGAGACACTTAAATACCACATCCAGCTTCTTTTAGAGACATCAGCAAACCTCCTTATTTTCTTCAGCACTGTAGTATCAGGCCCTACATCCTGGCAAATAAATGGCATGACATTGCCAAGCAGCTGGCATCCTGAATTTTTATTTGGCCTGGAGTTTAAAGTAATTTAGGGCTCAGTATCTCACAATGCTATCAAAGTCAAACTGAAATAGTCCTCTTTCCATCCTCTTTCTTTCTGCACTGTACTCTGCTGAGTTGCTGAAGTGAGCTTGCAAGCAAAGGAAAAGAATTTGATTTCCTTATTACTCGTGGGCTCTCAACCATGTCCCTCATAAATAAATGATTTTTTTTTTGGTCACTGAATCTTATATTTTGCCCTCAAAGATATTTGGCATAATATCCAATGAAAAGAGTAATTGAATAGCACTTGGCATAACTATTGACTATAACTCAGATACCACACCACTGCACACAGTATAAATACCAGCCGCATAATGTTCTGTAAATTAATTGAAGTGGAAAGTCCATAGTCACATTCATCCTGATGAACTCAAGGGAAAACACCCAAGAGGATAAATAGTAATTCCAAGACAGGGTTTTTTTTTCAGTATTGAGTAGTGAATTTTATATTGTTCTAGTACTTAAATCTCTGCCTCGCAGGATTCATCTTTACATCCATCAAGTGTCCACAGTATCAAATATTATTAATAAAATTCAATATTTATATAGTTATTATTGTACCATAATCCTTACATACACTTATGCTGCTGTAAGCCAAAGCAACACTACTCAGACTGTCCCAGAGCAAAACCAGTGTCTGTGGAAGCATCCAGAGAATCATCCTTGAGACATAAAGATACCACTTTGTCTGCCACAAAAATGCTGCCAACTTTAGGGTGAATGTGGCTACTGTTCAACAGGGCACAGCAACACAACTCAGTAATGTGGAACAGGAAGCGAATAAAAAAAGAGCATATCTAATTGATATTTAGATATGGCAGGATGTAATTACTTGTCCTGGAATGCATTGAAAGCATCAATGCTCTGAATGCTCCCTTATAAAAAAAAAAACAACAAACAAACAACAAACCAACAAAATCACCACAAAACCCATACAATCGGTTCTTTACTGTCCACCAACCAAGATGACTTTAGTTTGGCAGCTGATGGTTAAAAAAATGGTGTCATATGTATTTCTATGTTTTGCATGTCGTTGTTATGTTTGTTAAGTTATACTACCTCAAATCTATCTCTGAACAATGAAAGTGTAGCTCACGTAAATAGTACTTAGAAGTTTAGGAGCACTTTGTAAGTTTAAAGTTCTTATGAATGTTGCCTGCTTGTGCTAATTTTCACAACACTCTTGAGAGAAAATAGAACCATTTTACAAATGGTGAGGCAAAAGAAAGTTGTTAAGCAACTCACATGGAAGGCTAATAGCAAAGCTGGGGTATAGACAGTACTATTTTAGTCCACATCTGAAATCATGACAGCATGTCTAATGCAAACGTGCCTTCATGTGATCTGTGCAGGTCTGCTCAGGAAATGAATATGTGAAAAGAAGGAAGTTAAGTAACAGTTTGTTTCTAAAGAACTGTCATTCATCTGAAAACCACCTGTAGACATTATCTTTCCTAACTGCATAGGTATGATCACACCTCTGTTTTGAATAGAGCTGGAATCTGGGACCAAGAAATTTAAAAAGTAAGAGTTGCTAACCTAAATCCTTAATGACAACAGAGCAAACAGGTTGACACTGAATTAAATTCATGTCAGCCAACAAAGCAAAAGTGAAAATGATCACTAGTGTCAATGAAAATATCTCAAATCTACCTCTGTCTCATGTATGTGTGGGTAACAGGTGGAGGAAATTTGTAGAAAAAAAGCCCAGCATCTTTGTCAATGACACCTGCCTCTCTCTAAACATCCCATTAAATAGGCAACGTCCAGTGGATCAGCTGAGGTCTCTCTGCCCCTTATGGGCTGTGTTCCCGTTTAAGTTCAACCCCTTGATGGACATTAACTCTGATGGACGCTTTCATATACTACAGCTCCATGTATAATCCACGTATAACAGAATACCGACTGTGAAGCTTTTCATGTTGTATTTAGTAGTAGCTGTCATATTTGTGTATTGACAGTGTTGCCAATTGTGAAGGGTTTTCACAGTTTGTGGGATTGTTTTGTTGGTGGGGGTTTTTTTCCTCCCCTAAATCTTCAGGTTCTGGAATCCCATTAGTAGTTTTACTCCTCAGTTTTAATTTTAAAAGCTGTGAAAAGAGCTAAGAATATGATCCTTGAAAACTCAAGCAGATAAATTTCTTAATTTCATCCAACTTCTTTAAAATAATATTTTTTAACTAGTATTTTTGTGTCTGTCTTTTGAGCTCCTAGGGTGAATAATACTGTCCTTAATTTCACTTTTAAAAATTCAAAATGGCAACTCTGTACACACATGCATACCTCGGAAAACATGTTCATGAAAACAGAGCCTGAAGTGGCCTGACATCTAACACAATCCTAGTCCAAAATTCTGGAAAATCAGACTTCCAAGACATAAGATTCTCCATTTGCTAGTTTAGACATCACGTCTGCAAGCATTAATAATGCAATCCCTTGCATTACCTTAAGTGAGTTTGACATTTGACTTTTTTTAATCCGATTTCTTAGCCTGTGGCTCTTCTAGAAACCTTCCTTCTCCTTGTAACAGAATAACTATTACAAGTTATATTTGAATCTTAAGTGTGGATAGAGGACATTCACACTTTCTCATTTTATCACCTAATTATTCCAAGCTGGTTTAAATCCAGCACCAACAAGGTGGCATTTATCAAAGCCTAGTGGCCTGACCACCACAACTGGTAATTCAATGTAAATGAAAGAGGTATCTTTCTGCACCTAACTGTCACCCACTGGGAGACTTAAAACTCAGAGGTCCTTTGATGAAGTGTGCCCCACAGGCACAAAATGATCACATCAACTCATATATGCTGATGCTATCTATAGCTGTATAATGGAAGTTGTGCCACATATACAGGACTCAGATGCTGAAAAGAAGAGTGCAGAGCTTCTGCAAACACCACTCTGGCTTGAAATGTGCTAGAAATATGCTCAGAAAAATGTTTTAGACAACTGAAAACAAAACATTTACTGTGTAAATTTAACTGAGTATACTGGAAGAAGATCAGCATAATAAAATTCCAGCTGTTTAGCACTTCAGACTTCCAGCTTACAGTGCTTATGTGTAAGATTATTTTGCTTCCAAATTGAATGTTGCTGGCTGGAGATGTATAGGTAGACTGGACATATCCACTATGTCTTATTTTATGAGAAAAGAATAACAAAAGTTAAAAAAAAAAAAGTCTGAAAACCAGCCTCAATAATGCAACCAGCCTCTTCATCTCTGCAATGGTTAATATTAGTGTTGAAACCTTTCATTTTTACTGATTTCAGCGATTAAACAGTTCAGTACTGCATTACTTAACCTCTCCTGTGCCTTAAACAAGGCAATCTGACAATGCCACCAGAACAGACCTTCCCCTTTTTAACATAGCCTTTTTTGTCAAACTTCCATTAAGAGTCTTAGCAATTTTTCTAAGGCAAAATGGAATTAAACAGCATAAATACAATGTAGTTAATACTGTCAGATTATAACATTTCCATCCTCTTTGTAGAATTATGCCCAGTGGCAGCAGTTTCCATTTCTAAAAATAATTTATAATCCATACTTTTATTTCCCCACCGTGACACCTAGTAACAAACATGCCACTAATAATACTTACCAGCAAAATCTTTGAGAAGTTATCATATCTGCATAAACAATTGTGTGACATTCCTCTATGTATTTGCTCATTTTTGGAGACGTGCAGTTCCATTTTAAGACCCTATAATGGCCTGTTAATGTGGATTGGAGAGTTTGTTTTAAGACAAATCGTTGTTAGAAGGTGCTTGACTTAATATTTCCAGGGCTGATATTTTCATGCTTTCTACTGTAATAGTTATGGGCTGGAACAAACTGCATGGTTTATGAAGTAAAGGACAAAACTTTTGTTTTCTCCTGTATCCTAGAACTTCTACAGTTGGTTGCTTGCTTTGACAAACTTTGTATTCTACTCCCCTAACACCTTAAAAAAAGCCTGCCCTGCAAGTGCAAATCAATATGTATTTGCAAGGGAGAAGGTGACAAACGTTCGTGCTCGTTCCTATAAACCATACATCCGCCATTTCACTTCCCTTTTAATGGCACTCAGTGGAACGGGCTGAAGATCACAGATGCAGGGCCATCGCTTCTCTTCTCAGCCAGCCTAGGGGTGGCATTCAAGCGTTCCAGGCACAATTCATACTGACCTTTACACTCAGTAATCAATATGAAACATCAGTAATGTTTGACTCACCATTGAAAGTGTTATTTTTGTTATGCCACTGAAGGAAGATGAGGCTGATGGGAATCAGCACCATCCCAATGAGGTCCCTGCACACCTCCTTAGCATCCTAAGCCATGTAGCACCAACACCCTGCACAAACTAGAAGTCCTAACACAGAAAAAGTGAAACAGAAGAAGTTTGTCATTCCTCAGAAAGAAGGCAAAAGGTATGAAAGAGATTGCCAAAGCTTTATTCATTTAAACCTCTGTGGAATTTTCTTAGTGAAAACTTGGATAAGCCAAAGAACCCCAAGAAGGAAACATTTCCCATCATAAAAAAAGTACTCCACCAGTGGCTCCTCACCAGCTCAGTCTGTGAGAAGGAAGGGCACCAGCTCCTCTTGAGCAGCACAGTCAAACCCAGTTAGCAATCGTTCTGCCTACAGAAGAGTCACTCCACTGGAGTCTACCCAGTGCAAAACCAGCATTATTGTCTAGGTACTAGCTGACAGCAGGCCAAGGCTACTGTTCCTGAGTATACTTCTGGATATTATTTTTGTGAGTTATTTGCATTGCTGCAAAGGCAATGAGGCTAATCACAGAAGTAAGATATGTGGGATATCATCAAAGCCAAGCAAGACTGATTTTGAAGTAGTACCAAACAATGGAAGTTACAAAAATTAAAAGTTTGGGTTATATTTCTGTTCTATTATAAGAATAACAATAATCTAATAGCGGTCTGGAAAAACTTTTATTTCCTATTTTCAGTGCTAAGAACAGCCACGGAATAACACCATATTCATAGCTATTTTTCTTCTACCACTATGATCTGTGAGCTGATGTGGAAGTCGACACACAACACAGTGTAGTGCAGTGAACAGAGTTATTATGAGACTGTAAGAATTTCTGTATCCTGTGCAACCCTCACATTCATTATTGGCCATTATGGATTTTCAGTAGAAGGAGATGACCCAGCAGTCTCCACAGCCCATATAGTACATCACATCATCTCACTGGGACCTGGTGAGTTTTCACATCCAAGCTGTTCACAGTTTATGTGTACAACAGAGCTATAACAGTGTAAATACCTTAGTGACTTCCTGGCATATGTCATTCCTGAGCAGTAGCTCTTCAGCTGTAGAATATTGTCCAAGCTACTACATATACATCTGTTCAAATGTGTCATGATTTTTAGCTGACTGTGGCTTTTTGACATGTCCCGTCAAATAGCCAATAATGATGTATTTTTTGGCATTCCTAAAACTGCTTCCCATGTCACTCAATTACTTGCCCCCAGCAGAATGGCTGCAGTTATTAGCTTGTTCTTCACTGTGTCATTTGTGTTATTCTAGTTCCATGTGAAGTATGACTTCCTGCCATTTATTTGCCAACGGCAATTAGCTGCCTTTCCACCCCCGACGTTTTTTTTCCCTCCAAAATGTACTAAATTATTCACTTGGCAGAAACACAAATTATTTTTCATTGTCAGTACATTCCTCAGTTTCTTTAGGTTCTGTTCACATCCAGCAATGTAGGGACTAGAATTACTTAGCAACAATTAAACTTCTAGAGTATATTTAGGAAGAACCAAATCCAAATGGTTTATAACGTACAATCTGTCATGGACAAAAAATACAACCTAGAAAAATACCATGCGACTTACAATTTATTTATTTATTTTGTGTTATCGTCTTGGATTGGAGTCTTTAATTCTGAAATAAAATTCCATAGTAACATACACACAGTAACGATGCAAACAGCCTGGTCAGAGTTTTTTTAATTTGATTTTGTGAAGAAGAATAAGTGTTTAATTTAACATGCTTAGAAACAGCCAAAACTAAAGCCCACTGAAGTTCACTCTGCTCTGTGTTATTTCCACTTGCCAAAAGAAAAATCACAATTTTGTAGATTTGCTTACTCAACCTCCATTTTACCAAAAAAGTCTTTTGTGCATTTCTGGGCATCAGAGATTCCTAACCTGCAGTTTGCTGATGAGCTGCTGGTGGGGGACTGTAAACCTCTACCAAGGAATAAAACAAAAAAAAAAAACACCAAGCAAACAGGAAAACCATATATATATAAAAAAAAAAAAAAAAAAAAAAAAGAAAAAGAGCTGAAGTCAGGATAGAAGCATAGAGGCAAAGCAAGAGTGTCTATCCTATATAATCCCATGTTCTTGCCTACTCCATTATTCCTTTTACTGGTTTCTGTATGCTGAATTTCCAAACTGTGCAAATAGAGGATGCTCTGGCACTGTTTCCTAACTGTGTACAGTATAGGTGGGAATTTCATATCCTGGTATTTCCTGGTGTGTTCAAACAACCAAGTGTGGCCAGACCTCTCAGTGTTCAGCTTCAAATCCCCCTGACCAGCCAGCCTTCCCCTCCATACTCTACTTAGGAAAGGGACTCCTTTAATCGTTAAATCACAAATGGGTCAGACAAGATGAATTTGGGATCTGGTGAATGAAGTCTACAGCTGAACAGCAAGAACTGGTATGAAACCAGCATGAAAATCACACTAAACATGTAGTTCTGCATTCAATAGTGCCAGGGACTATTACTGGGAAACTGACAATTCCGTGTTGGCAAACTGTTCGGGTGAGCTGCCCTGCTTTGGGCCATAGCAGCCAGCACCCTCCCAGGCCACCCCTGAGGACACTGACAGAGTTTGAACTCCTTGAGGGCCATTCCCAGCAGGCAGTTTGTGCCCAACCGTTTTGTTTTGTAGGGTGAGACAGTTTACGCGGGCAGGGTACATCATACCTGTCGGTCTCTTTACCAGCAAACAGAACTGGATACTTTTAATATCCTAACCTAGGATTACAGCCCCAGCATCTCCTGACGCACACTAGGGGTATCTGCCCTATGACCTACGCCAAGCAGATTCACTGTTACGCAGTATGTCATCATATTAAGTTTCAGAAAATCCCAACTGTGATCCATCTTTGATCAAACAAGCCTTTTAGTTTAGTGGAATAGCAGCCAGCAGTTTAATTATATGTCAAATGCTATTATATTTCTACCTTATCCACACAAGCACAGTACTGCGTTAGACGTATGAAGTGCTAAGTCCACATTATGTTGTCAAGGAAGAATTGCTCAGCATTCAGAGGGCAAAGTATTTGACACAATATTAAAGTTAAAAGGTTAACGATGAGAACTGTGAAAGAAAGTGCTATAAACAGATTAATAGAGAAGAGAACTGTTTAGAATGAGTTGTATTAAGTGTAGCATCCGTATGGATATTTGCTTTAATACCATTGCAGGCAATATTCTCCTCCCATACTTTTTTTAGCTAAAAATAGTCTGGCTTCTGCCTGATCTGTCTATTTCAGACCAGGTAGTAGGAAAAATGTTCAAAGTACATTTTCTTTATTACTATGACAACTTTGAGAGGGATTTCATGGTTTGATGTGATTTGGGAAAAAGAATGCATCCACAATAAAGCTTGTGGAAGAACGAGGGACCTGTGATTTACCTGCTATTAACTTGATAATAGAGGCAGGAGGAAAGCACCATCGGACTGTCTATCATGGCTTTTTAATTTCCAGTCTGTCCTCACGGTGACACATATTCTGCTTATGCTTTGCTCCTAAGATCAGGTTTACAGCCTGCAGTCTAACACGTAAAGAATATATAGTTGCAAACTTTACAAAAGAACACAAATTACTACCCAGAATATTAATCAGCTGTCCTACGTTTTACTGGGGTAAAAGCAATCATCAGCGTAGACAATAATCATTAACAAAAGAAAACAAATCTGTCTCTCCAGCAGGTTCAGTATCACTAAAAAGTGCAGAAATGAGAAAATGAAACCAAACGTTGTGACAACTGTTTACAACCAAGAGCACTGGGAAAAAAACCAAGCAATTTGAATACATTCTGGAGTCAGTAAATGTCCCTTTAAATTGTGCGCATCTGAGGGTTCACATGTATATCCAATTCACACAGAAACTGATGTAAAGCTCTAACTATACTTTCTATTGCTCAGCAACTCAGAGAACCTCAGGACAAGACTGACAGAAAAACAGACACAGGTTACTACTTTTACCTAGGAGCCTGTAATTTAAATTACCTAAAGAGCCTGTAAAGAAAATTGATGTATTTTAAAATGTTTTCTTATTTGTTCCAACAAAATCTGAAAAGAAAATGTTGTCAACCTCAATTTGAGTTCAGTCCTGCTAAAAGTTAAGAAAGAAATTCTGGTGTCACCTCTAATACAGCACAAAACAATCATCACCAACAGGAAACCTCTCATCAACAGTGCTTACCTTACTGCTTCCAGGATAAGGCCACATGAGTCCTCTGAAGGAAACACAGCAACACCTACCTGGCTTTGCTTTTAACACACATGGCAAGTACAAGCTATGGAACAAAATTCACCCTCCTGATCTGTAAGTGGGTGGTTTGGTCCCACTTACACCCAGAGCAAGCCCCAGAGCTTCGAGCATTTCCATGGAATGCTGCCAAGGGAATAACTGTTGGTAAGTGCTTGTGAACAAGCACCTCTGACCGAAGCCTGCAGAAGCTAATTACAAGCCATACTAAATGAAGAGGATCAGATGGTAAAGAAGTTAAGTCATTTTAAAACTGTGATGGTAGGTTTTCCCACTTCCTAAAATGTTCCCATCTATTATGCTGCAAGGGGTGGAAAAATCTTTTCTCTTGGCAAATGATTTCAGCTGCTAATTAACATCATCAGTAAAACTTTGCACCTTACCTTTACTGTGGGTTTTTGGGGTCTTAAATATCTTCTTGTGAGAAGATGCCTTTGGAGTCATTTTTTGCAGCTAGAATAAAGCCAAACAAAATCTGATTCTAGATTGATACAGGGCTTGAAGCTATCCCTGGGCAAACCCCCTACTTACTTACACAGGTGGTATACATGTAGTCTTTAAAGTCAGGGCACCTGGCTGCCAGGATGGCTTCTGTTTCTGAAAGATACACTGTTAATTAAACAGAAGGTTTAGGGCTGGGCACAAAATAATGCAAGAACTAGAACCCCCCTGGCATAGCCCTGTTGCAAACAGCCTCCCATACAGCGAAGTTTCAGCCAGGAAAACGTACCATTTTGGTGCACAGTGCTGATGGTGCGAGGGAAGCGTGATAGGAAGGAGCCGAGAGCTGCCCCCTGACTGATGAGTAAAGCACGTCTCTGCTGCCTAGGAGGCTAGCAGGAGTTGAGATGTTAACCCTGAGCATCGACAGTGTCTGTGGAAATGGCTACAGCTTCTTGCCTGTGCGGAGCAGGACTCATATCCCAATACATAATGGGATGCAATCGGCAAGTCAGTGCAGACCGTGACACACACGTTGTCCTTATTAATGCTCTTTGGGCGTGATGTCACGGAAGGGCCGTGCAAACATGAAAGGAAGATTAGGAAACAAGTGTCCCAGCGTTAGCTGCAACAGAACAGGATTTATACTGTCTGCCACTAGCTTTTCAACTTATTGCTCCTGTGGCTTTGATAAGGCTTTGACATGGTTATGCATGACAATCTCACTGGGAGGTGAGGGAAACATGCTGGCGGACACGAGGCTGCTAAAGAGTGAGAGCAAAACTGGCAAGAGATGCCCCGAGCCCTTTCCAAGAGCTCTCTGGCAAAGTGAGAGGACATTTTGCAGAGGGTTCATCAGCACCATAGCCCATAGGTCTGTACCTTTACTTGCAGAAGTGTCGAGGGGACCCACCGATCTTAAAAAATGTGCAAGAAAGTCATACACATGAAAACTGGTGCAACTGTGTTTTTGTGTGTCTGGTTGAATTTAAAATAAATAAATGCATAATGTTTTTGTGTTGTGTGGCTTGGATGATGTAGTTTACGGCTACCAGCACATTCAGCAGCTCCTGACACTACAGAAACTGTCCTTGTAATTCTATAGCAGTGTCCAAGTGACAGCAGGTGACAGCAAGCAGAGCGTATTTTAGAAGCCTGGTTATGCTCCACTTGGCACTGATGACTGCTTCAGCCTCTAGCACAGCACAGACCTGGAAAAGCGTCGCTATGCCTTAAGGCTATCTTAGTCCTTGCTGCCTTGAATATCACCCACACGTCCCAAGGAATCTAGTTAGTGCTTCCTCTCTTAATATTAGAATTAGGATAAAACCTGATTAACCTGCTCCTGGTGGATATTCCCCTCATTTCCATGAATCAAAACAGGTCCAGCAGCTGACTCGCACAGGGAGAAGGGAGCAGGCAGTATCTTTCATGTTTAAGGGAGGCTGTAGGTTTGTTCTTCTGAAGCAGCTGGTATTGCTGAACTTAAAAATAAAACGTGACACCATGAAAAATGTGCATGTCCCACACTACTTGGTAGCTTTTCCATCACTCTATGAATACAGGAAACACTTTCAGCCCATTTACACCTTTGTGGCTCAGTAATGAAAGTCTATGTGAAGACGAAAAAAAAAAATTAAAAAAAGCCTAAAAGAGTTAAGCCTAGAAGCTAGTCATTACTCTTCTTGTCAGTGGCTGTATCTCAGTGAACTATATACGTAATTCATGATATTCCTTTCCTCACACACACCCCCACCCCCTTGCTCCATAGCATAGTGGGACTATCCATTGAGACTGTGATTCCTTGTTGGGCTTCACAAAGAGTCAATGGTTGACCAAGAAGGGACAAAGGAGGTTTGTGAGTCTGTGTTGAACTGAGGAGCTATTACATTTTTAGCTAAGTTTGGGAGCATTAAAATGTCATCTAGAAACAAAAGGAGCATACTCAATCCATATGTCAAAGCCTAATAAATCCTGTCTTTGATTTTGTGATTGTGAATAGATCAATTAAATGGATGTTACATTCCTGAATGAACCTTTGTATTTTTTATCCGTTTGTGGCACGAACATGCTTTCCTGAGTGGGAACTAGGGGTTCAGGAAACAACGGGCTCTTGAACCCACTTTCATTTCCTTTTCCCAAAGAGTCCAAGTCTGAAATGGTCTTCAGATGAAGCCAGTAATTAGGACTCCACGCTTCAGCAAAGCAATAAATGAAGCCTCTCTACAACAGTTGCACATCTGGCTAAATGATAAAAAATTGAGACAAAAGCTTTTCATTTGGAGCATTTCATGAGAGTGTATATATATCTGAGAGGTAAGGGCACTTCAGAAGTTGAGGATCATCTGTTTTCTCCCTCTCACAAGCTATAATTCTTCTGTAGAATATGGAAAATTGGCCAGGTACATTATTTTCCTTCCCACCCTTGAGAAGGTGATAGCCACAGAGCCAGGAAACACAGGTGAAACCAAATGTTGACCAAGTGCCTGCAGCTCCGTTTTACCTTTACGGACTTACACCATAAGCTGAGCGGTCACAAAGGCCAGAGGAGATGAGCATGCCAGGACCAACGTGACTTGACTTCACATGATCAAGACAGAAGAGCCGGCTTTAACTGCTGCAGTGTTGGCCAGCAGCGACATGTGTTTAATGGAAACCAAGCTGGGAAAAAAGGAAAGGAAAAGCAGAGGGCATCGCAGTGAGGTTCTGCTGAGATGCCCAGCGAGCTGGGTGCTCTGCTCCGGCGGCTGCCCTGCCTCAGCAGGTGTGCACAGCAGGTCAGGGAGCTCTGCTTTTCTGAAACCAACTGGGAGTGCAACAATCTCCAAAGAAATATGTTGTTAATATGTTAATATGTTGTTAAGGACAATAACCGTGCTGGTTGGAAACAAGTCACAGTTTCTCCCTCAGCTCCAGGGCTGATAACACATCTCAAAGGCAGAGGTTTCAGTTCCTGCCACTTGCTGACCCTCTGCCTTCCACCTTCCTCCCCTAGACTGGCAAAACACCAGCCACCTCCTCCTCATCTAAGAGCTAAAATTGGTACAGCACATGGATACTTGCACACTGCGGTGACAAACACAGATGAAGTTAACTTTAATTTTGCTTATTTGTGTGACTGTCTGGTTGCTGGCACTAACAACACCTGGGCACTGTAGCTCCAAAAAGTCACCAAGAGAACAGAAGTTTCTGCAGTTCCCATAAGAGACAAGTTAATCAGGACACTGGGGAAGATTAGTCATACATTGCATTTACTGCAAGCCCTTCCCAAGTGTCCTAGTGATGCAGCTCTATCAAAGCTGGCCAGCTGCAACAAGGCTTTTACCACCCCATACCAGGTTAACTTCAATAACTAGTTCCCACACCTTGCCCCAGCACAGTCA
>JAVJGJ010000047.1:80424493-80437073 GCA_035590215.1 Microhierax caerulescens | reverse complement strand
CCCCATACCAGGTTAACTTCAATAACTAGTTCCCACACCTTGCCCCAGCACAGTCACCGAGCCCCCACAAGGTTTCAGCAGTTCATCTACTGTCCATGCTGTTTCTTTCACCCTCTTCAAGTCAGTCCACCCTGTTTCTTGCCTCTGCTTGTCTCTCCTACATCCAGGGCGCACAGTCTCTCTCTCTCTCTCTCTCTCTCTCATCAATGTTAATTAACCTGCTTTCATTCCTCTACAATTCCTCTACATCTCCTCTACATCCTGGCACTGGAAAAG
This sequence comes from Microhierax caerulescens, assembly GCA_035590215.1. NCBI lineage: Eukaryota > Metazoa > Chordata > Aves > Falconiformes > Falconidae > Microhierax > Microhierax caerulescens. The sequence goes on along the minus strand of JAVJGJ010000047.1, from coordinate 80,436,797 downwards.
GTGTTTGTCTTCACCCCTCCCTTTTTCAGGGGTGGGAAGACTACAGTATATATATAGGGAAAATTACTTTGCTAATGTTAGTCTTGAGTCACCGGCGGAGCAGGACACAGATCCCTGGTGCTCGGGCTTATTCATATACTGTCCTCTGCCACCAATGCACGGTGACTCAGCAGTGAAGCCAGTTTCAGAAACCAGATCCAAATCCGGTTTGTGAAAGTCGCACAGGCTCTAATGACAGGTGCCTGTGTATCTCGTGAATAAGCTTGTTCATTCATGCTCCCTTCGTTACCATGTCCTGCATCTGCAGGGCACAGAGCAAAGGGATCGTCAGGTTTCACATGTTCACACAGCACTCATTTATGTAACTCCTGCATCATGCAAAGCCCCATTTACAAAGGACCTTTGCAAGGCTTGTCCAAATCAAAATCCTGTGAATCAGATTTGTGGGTGAAGCAGCTAATAAGTACAGTCTTATTAAAACATTATTTTAGCTTGGTTCTAGAGAAACAAAGCTTAAGCGTACGCTTGGTCTCTCTGCCTGACCCCAACCTGTCTCTTGCCTTTGAATCCATTAAAAGTCACCAACCAAACATACAAATGAAGGCACTGGAGGCATCAGGTCCTTGCAAGTGCTGCAAAAACTGATGGTTGTGTAAAAGAGGCAGATCTAATATAACCCCATTGTGGGAAGGATACACCTTTTATGGGGCACTGAAAAGTCTGCACAGAAATGGTCCCATTGCTAAATATCTAATCTAAAGGATTTGTTGATTTATCTGAGTAATTACTGTTTACAAAAAAAAAAAAAAAAAAAATTGAAAAGAGGAAGCTTCTGACAGTGTTATAAAAGTTTTAAGGGAAAGAAAATTATGGGTGCCTAGATTTCCAAAACCAGCTCTCTCTTCTAAGAAATAACCCCCAAATTAGTCAGTGCCATAAATAATCCCATAAGAGCCTACGCTTCTGAGTCTGTGGGCTCAATTATTTTTGCCATCAGAGTTAGAAGAGATTAAGAGGATAGGGGCACGGTATGCTAATTAAGGAAAAATAAAAGTGGTTTGCTCAGCAGATGTCTTGTGAAAACCACATCCTTTAATCTGAAGTACAAACACCAAGAGCAGCATCGCAATGATCTCTTTTAGCCATTAAAGCATATAGTATTCTGGGGCACAGCAGTGAGGAAGATGAAGGAAGTACAGTCATTATGGAGCAGAGGAACTGCAAGGTAAATGTCGTTCTGTGGAAGGATAAGCACCATTGTCTAGATGGTTTTCCATCAGGAGGAACTCAGGAGATGGGCACAGCCCTCCCCAGTTGTTAACAGTCAAGCGGGGAGTGTGGTCCCCTGGGAAGGTCCCAGGGACTGGCTGATCTCCCTGCTAGTCATTTTGCAGAGAAAGGACGCTCCATGCAGAGCCTGTGAGCCAAGAAGCAGGCCACGAGCAGAATCAGTGAACTGTTTTCCAACAGAAACTACCACAACACCTGGGAAGCTGGAGACAGAACAAACTCATCTCTCTCCAGAGAGCATTGACAAGTGTGGAAGAATGGTGTGTGGTGGTGGTCTGAAGAAATCTGTGGCCTGAGAGACTGAAGATGAGGCTAAGAGAGAGGAAATCTTACGTTCTGTCAGGGTCATGTAAACTTGTTTACATGAGGAAAATCTCCACCTTTCATTTTTGCCGTGCCAGCTGTACTTAAGTGCTTTAAAATGTTTGTTCACACAACATTAAAAATAGGATTTTTTTTGGTGCCTGTCTAAAAAGAGATTTAACATGCTCTTCCACAGTTCAACAGTTCAGAGGAGACTTCACCCAAACAGTGCCTGTACAGTCAGGAACCAGAGACTGTAGACAGTCTTTTACAATGTTAATTTACAGTTCAGTCAGTCATGGTGTTGAAAGCGTAAAAGCAAGAAAAGCAACTTTTCCAGCAAGAGACCAGGTAAAAAGCCCATTCACACACACACACACACACATATATATATGTATACACACACAGACATATACACATACACATAAACAGCTCTAGGACTTGGTTCAGTTAAGCTGACTGCAGTCAGTGTGTTGCATAAAGCTAGCCCAGTGTGGGGCGAAAGCTCTCTGCAAACTCATAGCCTAAGAAATGTCTTTGTTTCTTCCCCCTAACAAAATTAAATTACTTTTACAATTTGTCAGAATTTGCTTCAAGGCATGAATTTATGATGGGACACTAACTCATCCAAGCATATGTTAACGATATAAAACAGAGTGGGAATTGTATCCACAGTATGAGCTCCCACAACCTCGTCATTTATGGAAATGCAGATACATGGCAAAGAATATGTTCTCTACAGTATTTTCTCTATCATCTAACAGTGCAGTAACCCAATTCACTTCAGAATTTACAAAATAACCCCATTTATGATGGCTGTCTTTATTTATTTTATTCTATTCAGTTTTCTGAACATTAGCTTGGTGGAAACCTTACTAGGGAGTTTGATTAAATATCAACAGTGTATTACACATACATGTATTTTTCCAGCTAAATCTACAATGACCCAAGGGTACAAGGATGTGAGCGTGCATATAAGAGCAAGCAAACACATGCACAAAGTCACTGCCGTGAATGCAGTCATGGAATTAAGATTAAATAAACAAATAACTTCTGTCTATGGACATCAAATCCCTGAACCGAGGGGGCCTGGCAAGTGGTGTTTGTCACACTGAGTACAGCAGTCTCCCGAGGAAAGGCCTGAGGGACTTTGTTGCAGCGTGTGCACACGGTGTGCAAGGGAGCACGTCTGCCCTGCCACCCCACATCTGCGGAGCATCCCCAGGCACATCCAGAGCACCTGCCGGGGAAAGGCAGAAAGAAGCATGTGAAAAGCCACGAGCACTCAGGGAGGAGGCACAAAGTAGTGCAAGATGCATCTTAACACATGCCTCATGGGTGCTGTCTGCACCTGAAACTGAAGGGACACTCTGAAACCCCGGCAATGCTGCCCTGTCCTTCAGTCCCTGCACGTCCAGCGGTGAACTTGACTGACAAGCTCACCACGTGAGCAGGCTTGAAGGTCCCTCGAACAACCGCAAAGCTAAGGGCTATTTTCCAGTTGTCCAACAGGACTGTCACATCCAGTATGTGACCAAATGGAATGGGTCAGAGTGTCCGGGCAGTACTTCACATTACATTACAACCCCTGGGTATTATTTGGATCAAGCAGCATCTCCTGTTTTACTCCTCCCCAGTTCCAGCTCTGTGCTGCTTCTGAGCAAAAAGCAAAGGCTATCATAGCTCTAGTGATGCCAGCCTTTCCCGATCACATTAAAATCACTGGCGGAATGATGATTGCCCAAATCAAAAATTTAAATAGGTGTAATTATCTAATCTACAACATTAATTCTGGCTTAAAAAAAAACCCACACAACTTTTTTTTCTGTTTAAACTATATAAAAATCTTTCAGTAATATTTCTACATAACTTTCAACCAAAGACCTTCAAAAATAATTAATAAACTTCACAAACCCCTTAGTTTAATAAAAAATTATCTTTACAATTTTAACTAAATAAATGAACAAAATTTTAACAAATAATTGTTTCCTTGATTCAGGTAAAGTCTGCTCCAAAATCCCAGTTCAGTGAGTTTTCTCCTGACTGCACTGAGGCTTGCACCTAGCCCATAGCTGGTTTGTAGTAGAGCAATTAGCATTTTATTCTCTATTTGCTCTCGGTGTTTGCTAAATGCGACACAAAAGGATGTTTCTGACTGAATGCTGTAGGTTTGCCAGAGGCACAGGAATACGTTTTGCTAACAATTTCTTCATTAATATTACTGACCTCATACTGTTATTCATGTTTGTTGCTGCAGATGGCTCTACAATCTTGTGTACGAGTTGTGTGTTCTGAATATGTGCAGTCACATATATTCAAAGAATAAATGGAAACAGGCAATATGGACAACCATGTTTTAAGCCATCTCCTGCCAGCAAGATGTGCTATTATTTTTGCAGGAAATGACAAAAACTTAATGTAAGAAAATGAATCATGAAATGGTTCTGTTGGAAGGCACCCCAGCACAGAGGTAAACCAGGAGGTTAGAAACCTGTAAGAAGGAACGTCTCTTTTCTAATCTAATTTCATTCCTTCAAGCCTGTTAATGTGTTCTGTGGATATCAAGTAATTAATTCCCAGAACCTAGAAGCTTTTAGCATTTGTTTCTTCCTCCTTCACAGTCCCACTTCAGCTGCCTGCCTGGGCAGCCCTCGTAGATCATCTGAAACTATCAGGTCCCTCATCTCTGTGAGCTGGCCGCAAGAAGCCTACCTACATACGACAGTGTAAGGCCTGCAAGGCTGCAAGATGCATTTCATATCTAGACACATGGAAAGTTTTGTCCTGGATATCCCAAGAAAAGACACAAATGTTCACTTTGCTATTCACTTTCAATGCACCTCAAATGACAGTTAAACTAGAAACTGTATCATCCACCTGACGTGTCCAGGGTTATGACAGCATGACATATTGTAATGTCATATGTCATGACATGACAGTAATGACAGCATCCAGGCATTGCTGTGGTTTTGCTTACTGTGCTTTCAGATCCAGCTCACCAGCCAGACACTTCCACCGCACATGCCGTGAATGCACGCTGCACCCGCTGTAGCCAGAAGTCAGCTCAGAGGGCAGTAGGAAAGGCTGTTGAATGAACTACGTCGGGAAGTGATCCGGGTAACAACACACTGAGGAGAGGTGACGTACATCAATACACAGAGCGTGCCTTTAGCCTGATGTACTGTCACATGAAAACTTCCGTCTGTACGTCAATTCAGTTTGGGCCATTAGCCATTTTTTTCCCCAGTCACCCTGTTCCGGAGGGAACGTCACTCTAGAGACAACACCGGATGATACAGTCATTATTTATCATCAAGACATCCCTCCTGGGACTGTTAAGGAATGAGCCTCACATGTCTCCTGAAAAATCTGTCAAGACCATCGGTATATCACGGAGAAGGCAGAGACAGGCATTATGTAACAATTCTGCTGCAGAAGTGTAGCTTAAACAAGACAAGATTAAAGCCCAATAGCCTACTCGTCGGCAAAAAAAACAGAATAATCCTTAGACTCATCGATACCATTCACGCTTATGTCTTCTGTCATGGGCCTTCAGTGCTTAGCAGCACAGGTGTTTGTCCATACATGTGTATGTGTACACATATACACACTTTTTCATGCACCACAGGTCACAATTACAGCGCGTTTTTGCTCACTGAAGAGAAACAAACACCCCGGGTGAAGGCTGGCAGAACGTCAGCAGTGCCGGTGCCACCGCTCTTCCCAGGCAGAAGTGTAATGTCCAGTCTCACAGTTTTCACTTTTTCAAATCGAGGGACCAAGCACAGTGATGGGTCTTCTATTGAAACCTCGCCAAATTCAAGTGCCTCTCATCTTGATTTAACCAATTTTCGATCCCCCAAATCCTGGGTTCAGCTATACCTGAGAGGTTCCGTGGAAACTCTGGTGTCTCTTTGCAAGCCAGATCCCTGCTCAGGAACCACGGCAGGGGCTGAAGGTGACTATTGGATCCCACTCCTACAGCAAAGTAAAATACATTACCCGATAACATCCTTATAGTTTAAATTTCCAAACTGTATTTTAATCAGAATATTTCTTCCTGGATAATTCCTAATTTTTCTTCTGATTCAAAATAAAATATAAATCTTTCTACAAATACCAAATTTCATCCAGCACTGGTAATTTAATGATAAGGCTTAGGCAGTAAGAGCATTCTGTAAATGTCTACAGAAAGAAAAATAAAGGATAATCAAGCCTATAAAAGATACATCTCTGGAAAATTGTTTTGGACTTCGAGTTTTGTGCTACACTAATAAACCAACACAATGCATTTGGAAGAACTCAGTTAAAAAAAAAATAAATCAAACAATTTCCAGATAAAATCGTAACAGTTTGAAAGTGCTTTCAGCTTTGAACTGTCCAAAATGCATTTTGGACACTGCTTCCTTGGTATCCCGATTGCTTTATATTGCTTTATAATAGAACTGGGGATACAAGGGATAAACCATCTTTTTCTCCCTACCATCAAAGAGAGCTGTATATCTTCTTTCTATCCAACTACTTGAAATTCTACTAAAATGATCTTAATTACACTTCACTTCTTGCTGCACGTGAATGACTGCTTTTCTTATGCATGACACATTTACTATCTAATTGGCAGGACCTTCAATTTTTCAAAATGACCTAAAATAATTTGTTTTATACTTCTTTAATGATTAAGGTGATAAAGGAAAATACCAAGGTATTTGTAACAGGAAAAAATAATAATAAAAAAGAGCTGCTACTACATGATTTTTCATTCTATGGGAAAAGAAAGAAAAAAAGGAAAAACATTTGAAAAGATGAGCTGAGAACTGGATGAGTCCTTTTGCTAAACAATGATGTAAAGCTGATTTTTACATCTACTTTACAATTCCTTCCTCTGACATCTACATGCTGAGAGGTCACTTTACTTCTGAAGGTGTTTTTTATTTCAGTCAGTTTATTGGCAGTGATTCTTTGCATAATTTAATTTTTCCAGGTTGCATGGTTTCCTATCACCACCTGACAAATGAAGTAGAGAACTTAAATCTGTTAAATAAGAAGTAATATTTGTGCCTAAGATCAAAGCACAGAAGCCAGAAGTTGGATCACACATATATTCATTCATCTTTTAAATGAATGCCTTTATTTTAGAAAGCTACTACACAGATGCAAATCTCATTAGCTTTCCAAGGGATGTTTAAAAACTGGTCCACTTTATCAATATTCCAAACATAGAGTCAGCATTTCAGTGTAATGTACTAGCAGAAGTAACACATCTGTTCTTCCTTCCTGGTAGTTTCTGTTGGGGTACTGGACACACACAAACACACATACATGCATTATTAATATATACAGTATGTATTATCTAAAATATATATTACATACAAATATATATGCATATTATTTATATATACTTGTTTTTTAACAACTGATATTTTGTTTTCCAAAAGGATTCACCGAAGCGCTTGTTAAACAATGGATCACATCAACTCTAAGGGAGTGAGTTTGCCATTTGAGAGAAGATTTTATTTATAAAACTTAATATTTCAGTAACATTGTAGATACTCGTATGTTCAGATCTTTTGTCAGTTATAACTATGTTTTCCTAGTTAGAGAAAGATTCAATATTTGTGATTGTTTAATACGTTTCTCCCAGGGATACTCAGTGTTATTCAGTGGGAGTGCTCACTGATCTCAAAGTTGCAGCGCTACATGACCGGTTGGTGATGAATAGAAATGAGGATCTTCTGTGACTTCTATACTGTCATCAATTTTAAAGTCAGCACTAAACTCCCCTGATGACATCACTACTTAACATTCATGCAATTTGAATGGATGTTTTTCAGAGAGAATTTGTTTACTTCAGCTAAAGAATAGTCACAGAGAAAAATGAAAAGTAGTGTTTTGCCTTCAAATGTCAGAGCAGAAACCATCTTTTTTTGAACTGCATTATGCTAATGATAAATTTTATTACCGTAAGTTTTCAGCGCAGTATTCACAGGCTTAAAGGGGAGACTGCAAATGCAACGGCTCAGTAGCCCACATGGGACAACGTGTGCACGTGCCCAGGCGCATACCAGCCTGAATCACCAATCGTCCCCTAGACCTCCATAATAAAGTAATTGCTCTTCTTGACACTTCAGATGAGATTTGTGTCAGATTCTGTACAGCCCCAGTTTATGTCTCCTGGCAGTTACTTGCAAACCTCCTCCTGCTATCAATCAGCCACCCTAATGGAGTGACCGCTGCTGCTGCAAGGCAGCGGTGCTATTTGCATTGTGCTCTCCCGCAGGAAGAGCAAACCTCAAACCTCCCGAACCTCAGGAACCTGGCTACGCTCATTTGTAAGTCTCGGTGGTGATTACTTCAAATGACCGATGTTGGGAAACAAAAACAACAAAAAGCCCCTGCACTTCTGCACTATAGCAGTTTGTCAGAGGTCTTGGCCACAGTGTCTGGCAATACAACCACATCTGCTATAGCTTCACGATAGCAGCTGCAAACCTAGGCTGCAATTTTCCCGAAGATATAATGGCAAAGAAGCTCTGGCTTGTTAGAAATACTTAATTGTACATGCTTGGACTGTAGGTATCGAGCAGTTATCCAGAAGCAGTAATGCGTGGGATTGCATCCACTCGTGGTTCAGTATCACTCCATCAGCAGCACGCAAAGGCTGCCCGGATGCCTTTCCCAAAATAAAATAGAGCAGGTACATCCAGGAATGCATTTCGTGAGGCCCATTGTGAGTGTATTACATTGTCAGATCAAGGCTGCACTGATTCCCCTGTAAGGTATCGGTACCTATTATCCAAACAGCTCAGGAGACAAAGCAAAAAAAAATCGAGCAAAATGCCACCCTCATCAACCTAAAGTCCCACACCGGTTTGTCTGTTGCATGGTCACTGCAAGCACACCCTGCAACATCGGAGATGTTCTTCAGTGCCTTATAGATGTAAAAACTACAGAGGAGCCAGATGGGAAACACTAATGAATCTGCTCACCACGTTTACACTAAACATTTGCACCCTCCCTGTGAATTTCCCTTCTCCCAGCTATTGAGAAACAACTCGTTCACCCCAGGCTATTTTTTTTGACCAGATATCCATTTACTACAACGTTAAGTGTCTACAAGAAATAGATGCCACTCCAGTTACACTGGTACCTGTAACTCTCAAATATACTCTTGTTGATACCATGGGGAAATTGCTTTTCCAAATCTCATTTGCATTAATAGTGATGATTAACATACAAATCTTGAAGATATATCCTAATAAGTGTCTCTGTAGCAAAGAGGTAAAAATACCAGCATTTTCAAAATAAGGGCATTTGCTCTTTGAAGGTCACAGTTTTGAGAAGCTAGGAATGAATTCAGGGGTTTTTTGGTTTTGAATGCTAGGTCCAAAGCATTAAGCAATACATCTGATTTTAAATAAATAACAAGATACAAACTTCAATTCTACTACGTGAGTACTCTAAAAACTACACAGGGAGGCACTGCCTGGGAGTCAAGGTATTCCCAGGCATGTGTTAGAGACATGGGCTAGGTTTCTCAATGTACTGTTAACAACTCGCTATCTGAGGATGATCATATGCTAAAACTCAGAAGTCTGAACTGGTACATTCTATATTCCATCCCCTAGGTAGCAGCTAAAAGTACCTTTCAACGTTCAGTATTGATTTTATGTACTTTAACATACCAGTGAAGACATCTAGTGGGAGAACAGGACGAGCAATTGATACCAAGGCAGGTACATTTACACAATGCAAAAAAGCGGTTTTACATATTAGTACTCTGTAACACAATAGGTATTTAAAACCATCACTGACATCTTAAGGGAAATGTGTGCAGCCATGGGGGTCTTGGAGTTGCCGCAGTAATAGCATATGTGCCCCTGGGGCAGAGCTCACAGCTATTGTTTTTAACCAAGATCATCTCTTAACAGGTTTTCCTAGTCCAGAAGCCTGAACGCAGTATCTCACGTAAGCACCTTTGTGTCTAACACATTTACCCAACGGTACATATGCTCATGTTAACACAGTGGTAGTGGAATTCGTCACTGTGCTGGTAATATCCCTTCCCATGGATTTAAAATGGCCTCGCACACGTCCAGGTTTAGGAACAACCCAAACACACTGAATTCAGAGGCAGCCAAGGGTCATGGTTTCAGCTGGCTAAAAGGTAACGTTGATTTGCAGGGAATGAAAATACATGTCTCATCAAGAGTCATTTTGAAATTCATAATTCAAATATTTATCTGGGTGGTAGGAGAGCTTCTACAAGAGCTTTCCTTCTGCCCAGGGCCTTTAATCACTGCTCGATTTCCCACGTGCTCAGCCCCTTGATGCCATTCCAGAGGCACGGACTCGCCCTCTGCACGTAGCGGGGCTGGGAGGGGTGGCTGATGACCTTGCAAGGCCATTTTTGAAAGACTGTGGAGATCCAGAGAGCTCCAAAACAGCTGGAGAAAGGCAAATGTTGTCTTCACCTTCAGCAAACACCAAAAATCAAATCTGGGAGCTACACTCCAGTCAGCTTCAGTGGGAAAATCAAAGTCTTTCTGGAAGACACTCCTGGGAAAGAGGAGGGAATGGACTGGGAGCAGTCAGAGTGCATTTATGAAGGGGATATCGTGATCCGTGACTGGATTTAGGGATGAAGGGAGAGCAGATGTCATTTATCTCCACTTTAGCTTGACTTTCGAGATCATCTCCCCCTATATTCTCGTATCCAAGCAAGAAGGTTATGTTCTGGCTAGATGGACAGCTAAATCAGTTTAAAAACCGGCTGGATGGTTGGGCTCAGAGGGTAGTAGGGTAACGGGCAGTACTCTGACTGGGGCCAGGGGTCTGTACTGGGACCTGTCCTGTTCAACAACTGTATCTGTGACCTTGAGAAGGTGACAAAGCACACATCAAGTTTGCAGAACACACCAAACCGGGAGGGACTAGCTGATACACTCAAGCGGAAGACCACCATTCAGAGGGACCTGGACAGGCTGGAGGGATGGGTCCTGGGGATCTGATGGGATTTGACATGGAAAATTGCAAAGCCCTGCACCTGGAAAGGAATAAACCCTGCAAGGAGACAGCCTGTGCAGCATGGGGCTGGGGAGCAGCTGTGCTGAAAAGGGCTTGGGGTGCTGGCAGCGAGCTGGGTATGAACGAGCCAACAGCCTACCTTGGCAGGAAACTTCCCTGCAGCGTTCTTCTGGTCTTCTGAACGAGACTGTCATCAGCACCACTGACACTGCTGCTATAGCAAGGAGCAACATGGTAGGAGCACCACTGGGCAAAAAGGGATTGAAAAATACCTCCAAACAATTCAGCTTGAATGTCAAAGTGGACTGTGGTTACCAGGCCATCACAAGAAGGGTAAGAAAACAGATTTAGAGTTTGGTAAGACACAAGTAGCAACACAGGCACAAACAAGGGTTGCTCAAGATGTTTTACTGAATTAAATGTCTCTGCATCGACGCTGTACCCTCACTGCTGCACAGATAATACGTGCTTAGGTCTCTTGCATTTTAAAGACCAAAAGACCTCCGAATGGGAATACCGAATGGGAATATCTCGCACATTTAGAATGGAAGTCATATGCTAGATTTATTAGATTAAAACTCCATTTCATCTGAACAGTTCAACCACGACAACCCTGCTCTTTTCTAGAAGGTTATTTTTGCTTCTAGTTCCACTCAAATACTGGGGTGGGGTGGGTGGTGAAGGGCTGGGAAGAAGAAATACACTTTTAACTGGGGTTTCCTTCCTCAGGGAGCACTCCTCAGCTCGTCAAGCATCACCTGAGCTACACGAGGCTCTTGACCCCAGCACATGCTGCCGGCTCCTGGCACCACCCATGGAGTGCGTGATGACCTTGGCAGATTAGCTTTTCCTATACAAAGGAAAAAAAACCCAACTATTAAACAGCACCCGAATAAAAACTAGGGTTCTTCAGGCTGCACTGTAAATTAAATCTACAAATAAATTTACAATAGCAGTGAGTTTTTTGTTTGGGTTTTGTTTGTTTTTGTTTGGGTTTTTTTGAGGGGGTTGTTGTAGGGACCAAGGAGGTTCTTTCTGGGTTTTGGGGTTTTTGTGGGTTCTTTTGTTGTTGTTGGGTTTTTTTGGTTGTTGTTTTTTTTTGGTTTTTTAATAGAGAATGCTGCATACACCTTCCCCTGGGTTTAGCTTGTCTCATCAAGGTTACTAAGTAACCTTGAGTTACTTAGCATTTCCACTGCTCTTTTGAGAAGGAAATTTAAACCCATGTTTGAGAAGCCTAGCTTTGAGTTTAAATAGGATTTTTCAAGTATTAGCATATCAAACAGTATAGTTGTCAGCGTGCAACATAAGATTAGCACATTTTATTTCTTCTGTCTCAGCTTCCTTCTGTCCTGCTATTTAGCATTTTTAGTGTGAGCAAACCAAAGGCAAGCTGGGCAGCCATCTGCAGGAGTACAACACCAGGTTATGTCTATACAACAGCTTAATTTGTGTCCGGAAAGCAGTGGCTTAAAGCTGCTGGGTCCTTCCGTGAACCCTGCTGGACCTACCTCCCAAAGTCTACAAGGCAACACTTCAGTTCTGATCCCTGAGAATATGTGCCAACACTCAGAGCTGGATCCTAGCATGCCACACAGGGTGACGACAGGGATGTCAAAGCACCAGGATGCTCTCCTGGTCATAAAGCATTCAGAGGGAAGTCAGGCGTGTTGGGTCATGTAGCATC
>JAVJGJ010000047.1:80403406-80424393 GCA_035590215.1 Microhierax caerulescens | reverse complement strand
TGGCATGGAAATAGCAGCTCCCCCCCATCTCTGGAAATAGCAGCTCCCCCCCATCTCTGGACGGGCAGCAAGCAAAAGTGATCGTAGACGGCATGAGTTTCAGAATCTATATTCTACAGCAATATTCTAGGCTTCTAAGGTTTATTTTAACTTTTCTTTATGTATTTGCATATTTGATTAAAAGTTCACAAATTTAGTCAGCACGGAAAGTGAAATAGTTGCACTGATTGTGTCAACGTGTTTAAACACATTGAATATAAAACTTTGAATTCATCCACCATAAACTTGTGACAATCGCTTCCACGGATCGCCATGCAGACAGCCACTAACATTCCCCAAAACTAAACTATTTCAGACAGAATTCACGTTTAAAACAAAATATACCCTGGTGAACGCAAGCCTCCAACCCTCATGAAAAACAGAGTAAGTCTTTACCTGTTGTCTTTCTAGATAGATATTACTGGCTATTGAGGTGACCTTTATGTCATTCCTCTGACCAGTACCAGAACAACAGTATTGTGGTATGATTGTCAGAAGAAAAGCCAGACAAAGGCAAATTACATTCATTTGTCAACCTCAACTGTATTGCTAGGGCTGCTAGAAGCATTATTTCCTAAAAACCTCTCAAGAACAATATAGGTAATTACATTTCAGGTATCCGTAACTGCAGGCAGTGAAATGTTACATTAAAGTGATGCCGAAGCTCCTTAATCAAGTTGTAGCTTTACTGTATTAGGTGATTCACTGGCTCACGAAAAATCAGCTCCATTATGGAGCCGTGTCAGCTCCACAAGGCCAATAACAGCTCATTAAACTGTGTGGCACCTGCTACCCATACACTGGAAACACCAGTGAGGCATCTCAGCGTTCCAGGCTTAAGAGACAGGGATTCCTGGAGAACAAAAAGGAAAAGAAAAAAACAAAACACATAGAGGGATCTTTACCTTATCTGATAACAGGAGAATACCAGCAAAATTAAATGTGCTATTTGGTATTCCTTAAATTGCCAGGTAGGCATCATCTTCACATTGGAAAACACTTACTGTCATTCATCACTAGTGCACCCAAAGTCCTCTCAGGTGAGTGCATCTGCACAAGACCATACCCCAAGTATGTGCTCAGTTACACAGCTATATAGAAAGCTGTATGAAATTGAAAAGTAAAAAGAAAGCAACCTACAGCCAGCCAGGGAAACTTTCAAAGTATTTCAGAAGTTTCTGTCATTGTCAGGTCTTTCAAACTAGGCCATTTTAAGATGTCAGATCTTTCAGTAGTTAGACCTCAAGAACGCCTTCTTTGGGTGTTCCAGAATAGAAATTTTTTGGTCTTCAAATTTGTCCAAATTTACATTTGTTTACCTATTTCCCATCCGTCAGTGTATTCCCTTTTAATCCTCTTCCCACTCTCCAGACAGGCAAGGTGGTGTTTGAAATTAACTTGGTAGGAATTCACCTTTGTACTCCCCTATGGTCCAGATGGAAAAAACAGGAGATGAATCCAAATAGTGTGTAGTTTCAAGGATCTGGATCAAATAAAACTGTTCATTGCTAAAGATATACTTTTGCCTACCTGTCCCCAGACAGGCAGAACAAGTGAGCAGCAGTTCTTCACATGTCTTCAGGCTCTTATTTATACATGGCAACATGCTATTTATTATTCTCCAATTTAGATAATGTTCATTGAAGAGTTTGTCCAAATAGGAAGATCTGGATAATGGTTACAGCAACTCTGGGAAGGAAAAAGGAGTATATGGAGGAAAAAAAAAATAGGAAGCATGATCAATTATTTTCTCATCTAAACCTAGTTTGAAAAAAATAAGCCTTTAAGAGATCCACAAGCTGAAACAAAATGGCCAAAAAAAATCCCCTACACATTAAAACTTCCATTAGTTATCCATAACAGAAAATCAACGTAGCAGTCATGAATATACAATAGGTTTCTCCAAAAGAAACCTTAAAAAAAACCCCAAACACTAAGGTGTTCCAGAACACTTACTGCCTGTAACAGAGTATTACAAACGTTGCTAATGTTTCAAAGCGATGTCCTTTGTCATCCAGCTTTTAAAGATTAAAGCTTTTAGGCAATAATGGCCCCTTAAAACAAATTTGCAAATAGCTCTACTGGGTCTGGCAGGGATGGAGTTAGTTTCCGTCACAGCACCCCACAGTTCCGTGTTTTGGGTTTGTTGAAGCCATGGTTTGGCTCATGCTGAGCAGTGCTCATACAACACAAGTTTCCTTTCCCTTTGCCTCCCCATCTTCTTCCCCCACTCTGCCCAACGCTGCAGTGACTAGGCTGGGGATGGTCAAGAAGCTGGGAGGGGACGCAGCCAGGACAGACGCCCCCACTAACCAAAGCGATATGCCATATGGGATTATGCTTAGCAATAAAAGCTTAGCGAAAGAAGGGACATCTGGGGTTATGGTGTTTCTCTCCCCATTGTAAATACCTGCCTGCTGAAAGGAAATAAATTCCTTATTTTTGCTTCACTTGTGCACACATCTTTGCTTCCCCTATTAAACTGTTTTTATCCTGACCCATGAGTTTTCCTGCTTTTGTTCTTCCGATTCTCTCCACCATCCTACCACAAGAAAGAGTGCATGAGCAACTGGGGGGGGGGAGCCCACCCACCACCTGGCCTCAGCCCACCACAACAGCCTGGGTTTTTAACTCTGTTACTGTAGCAGTCCAGCCAGACAACAGTAGTTCACTCACAGATGGTGCTCAGCTTTCAGATACTAGCAGTTTATTAGAGAGGTAACACAATAAAACATAGTATCAAAAAAGTAGACTGCAAAGTTTTCACATGGTGGGATGCCAAGGTTACTACAATTAAAATCATACCACTGAAAATACATGAAAGCTTGTGGGGAGAAATATGGTGAGATAGGGGGAAAACTTGTGGGGCACAGGGAAGGAGGAGAGAAAAATATTGCCAGTTAAAAAAAAAGATACATGACCCAAGTTTTTTTAAATAGAAAATTTAATATCATTCTTTGAGCCAAACAATCCTGCCCAGAAACATATTCATAATGAAGTTAACTCCATATTTTGAACCTCTAAATAACAAGATCCTTTGCCCCAGTTAACTTACATTAAGACAGCTTCTGTGTCCAAATACCCCTTGACTTCTAGTGTTTACCATGCTTAAGTTGATAGATTGTTTGCTACACGGTTACAAGAACAACAGTTTGCAATTCTGAAATTACAAAAATAGTTATCACTCATTAGTATTTCTATACATATCTCAAGCTATTATATGCACACTCTGTACAGTGGATGTTAACAGTGGTTAAGTTTGCTTCCTTAAACAAAACAGAAAAGGACTTTATCACTGACAGTCAGACCCAAAAACACCCAGGCACTGTAATATACTTGCATGTCTGGCACTAGATATCCCTGCCCATGCAAAGCAAAAACAGTTTCAGTACCCAAAAGACACGTGTCCAAGGTTGTAAGACTGTTATGGTGGTTGGTGGAAGAGGATCAGTATGTTACTGTCACCAAAGTCTCGCACTACACTGCAGGGCCCGATGCTAAATTGTACAGACTCCTTGCAGCCAACTGTTCCCGTCCGACAGGCCTTCCTACAGTCACAAAAGCAGGCTGACATGCAAGAGCTGTAGGGCAGCAGAGCAAACTACCCCGAACTTCTCCTCTGCCAATGACCAGCTAAAGTTAAAATAGGAAGGTGACTTGACTTCTCAAGTGTACAAACACCAAATGTTTTTGCCATACTGAAATTATTGTTCTGAAAGTGGTTTGGTTGGGTTTTACTCCTCTCCCCCACAAAAAAAAAAAATAAACAAAAAAACCACAAACCCAAAACAAAACAAAAAAACCAACCCAACAAAACCCCAACATCTAGACTTCTTGGCATGATCGGGGCCAACACCAACAAATGTTTTGCCAGTTGCTGTAGTCCATTATTGAAGTACATTGGTTGCACTTCCGTTACTTATCCTTCCTTTTCAGAAGTAACAGTAAGCCTGGAATCATTGCTAGGGTTGTGGCATTTGGTTAGACAGACAAGTAAAAAATTTAGTTCTTAGAGGTATTCCTGCTAGTCTTACTTGTCTCTTAACTCTCAAAATCCAGTCTAACTGATGTTAAGCTTTATGTAGCTGCCCAAGTCTGAAACAAGTCACCCATTTCAGAAGGTGCAGTCTGGGAACAAATGAATCCACTGCAGATTCAGGGAGTAGGAAGAAAAGCAAAGCCACAACTAAGCCCCGCATCACCACAAAAAAAAAAAAAAAAAAAGGGAAGCCTTAAATGCTGAATAACAAATAACGCTATTTTTCTTTTAACATTTTCTGAACCCAAAGATCTCTCATACTACTCCAAGCACCACGCTTTCCATCATGAAGGCACACCACTTCAGTCAGATGGTTAAAGACTCTTCACAGTTGAATCTGAGCACTTAAAGAGATTCAGCGCTTAAACGGTTCGCTTTATATGCCACTCACTAAAAAGCCGAGTCACGTTTGCAATGTACTACTGTGATAAACTTATTCATTTGCATAACTTCAACGATAATTTAGAGCAAAGTCAACTAAGGCGTGTACTTAAGTCTGCAAAATATAAACATCACAATGTTAATATCAAGGTCATGCACACAAGAAGTTCATTAGGAACTTCAAAACTATACCACACAGGAAAAAACAAAAGATACTTACGCTTGTCTTCACAAAAGATTAAGAACTAAGCAACTATCCTTTAAGTATCAACATGAGTACACAAATTATGATGAACTTCTACAGGCTTTTCCAAACACCAGAAACAGGGAATTCAAGAGTTAAGTGTCAAGTACTACACCTTTTAGTAATAATGCTTCCCTTAAATCTCTCCAAATGGATATGTGATAGTTTGTTTGGTGGCTTCATTCATTATTTTTAAAGCATCATATTTAAAACATAAAATAATTTTGCTCTCCAGGTCAGAATGATCAAGTAATGTATTTTTACACATTTCAGCATTCCATATTAATTTAAGTCATAATTTTGACCTTTTACAGTTAATCTATACAGACTACATTCAGTTTTGTTTTTCAATTGTGCCATTACAGTGCAACATCTGGACCACTGTTTTAAGAGATAACAGAGCTTCCACTTTAAAGTGCAACAGGTTTTGGCTGTGCTACAAAGAATTCAAGAGAAAGGAATTTACTAGAAACAGATCCCATGAAATACAATACCACAGTGCCAGTATATATTTGATGTATGTATTTTGATAGTATTCAGATTATGAGGAAGTTACAAATGAAATTTGAATTGCTTGACAAGACCTTCAGAAACTATCTTCCACACAGGAAAGCAAACCAGAAAAAAAAAAAATAAATCAAACTGTTCTTCTAGCTGACCTTCTGAAGAGAATTTGTACTTACTGATTTACAGCGAGTCAAAGGGCTTGCCTTTCTTCCCCCATCAAGATAAAAAATAAATGTGAAATAATGGCAGGTCTCTCACTTGGATCTATTCTCGTAAGCTTGTTTACTAAGTCATACAAGTTAATACTGACTTCCCTTGCTCCCTTAGCATGTTTCCAAGCTCAGCCACAGAAATCAAGTCTAAGTTAAGTTTTCAAACAGATGCTTACCTGCTTATCTGATGAGGGGTTATATTAAAATTAGTAGTTAAATTGAGATTCTGTCCTGGTTTGGTTACTAAATATGCTGACAGTTTTGCAAAAACATACTAGCACATGTGGAACTTTAAGCCTTTGATTCTCCTGTAACTGACTTAATTGGAGAATTCATCAATAGGATCTTCACCCCGCCCTTTATTTTTTTAAGATGAAAACTTAGTCATTCAGTAAGTCTACCACAAATTGATGGTGTTAAAGTTCACATCCATTAGCTCTCCCAGATGACTGACATTAAGAGTTGTACCTTCCCCCTTCTACCACATATGCAGAAAGAATAATTCCACTCATAATTTAAATTGGCCAATACCAAGCACTTCATGCAATGTAAGATCCACAGATTTAAGTATGTATTTTATTCAGCATGTCTCCCAAACTTTCAGAGGTCAATCCGAATCCCAGTACTGCATAAACAGTGTAACCTCCCCCCAGCATGCTTGTTCGAGCAGCATTTGTTACTGTCAAATAGTTTTATCCTTCCACTATTCCCAGTTACTTTAGATTACTCAAAATTTGTTTTAAGTTGATATAAATATCTGCCTAGAGTAATTTTCTTCTTTTTCTACTTAAAAACCTCCAATCAACCTACAAACTCCAAACAAACAAAACCAGCATTCTAGATGTAAATACTTAGGCCTAGAAGAAAAGAAAAGCCCTATCACTTGCTGGCTGACTTCAGATCTGACATGATTTAAACCAGAACTCTCTCCCTGCTCTCCGATACAAGCAAATCTTTCTACACCAGATAACATAGAAGAGTTCACCTCTGCTCCTAGCCAGCTCCCCGCTACGCTGGTCTTCAGTTATTACCTGCATCTTTTCAGGTACCAGACAAGCTTCTGCAGGCATTTTATAAGCCACAGGACTGAACCTCATCTATACTCTAGGAAGACCAGAGTCAACTGTGAGCCAGTTTCCCTTGTGATCGTAAGCTGTAACAATGTTTACTTTTAATTGCCCAGATTCAAGAGTAATTTTCAGAATGTAACTACACTAAATCAGAATTTACTATTCCAGTTCCAGAAGTTTTCCAAAGCCAAAAAGCTGACATCTTTATCTTATCAACAATTACATGAAAAAGACAGCTTAGGTTCCCAGATTTTTTCATAGACATTCAGAGTAAGTGCTCATAGCAATTCAAACAGAGGAGAAGTGGGTTTTCTTTTTGTATAGTTACTTCATTTCTTTTATATCAGTCTTAAATCATTGATACTCTCACCCACCCAAGTATGTCCACCTAAGAAAGATCGATAAAGAGTATTATAGACATGTACGTTCACTGAAGTACTGAAGCCTGAGACTGTTAGTTGTAAGCAGGCTTTTGCCATAGTGTTTATTGCCAATTCATTTTATATAGCTTATTTCCAGGAGATGGACAGCATAAAACCCAACACATCTACTTAAAAAAAAATATAAATTATTCATTATAATGCAAATTTCAATAGCACCTTTGACAGGTACATCTTATCTAGTCCAGAAATAAAACAATCCTGACCTAGTTAATTAAAAAGTTTCATACCTAACCCTTAGAACAGTCAGCCTTCAGAAGTCAAGCAGCTTTGGACCCAAAATTTACAAGTCACCATGTTTGATTATAACCCTGGAAATTCTCACTGTGCAAACTATCCTGCTGAAACCATTTAACGGCTTTGTTATAAAGTCAGTATCATGATTACATCAGCATTTACTCTTAACAGAAAGAGTTGCTTTGTTCTCCCTTACATAACTTTGATGTGAACTGTGAGTGCTCTGGAGACTCAGATAACTACTGCATTGCTTACTGAGCCTGTGCACTAAATACACACACCCCAACACATTAACACAAGTAGCTTAGATACACAGTATATTAAAACAATAAAAATGAAAATTTACATTAGGCTGCCCAAACCTGTGTTGTTTCCCACCTAGTTCCAACTGCACAGTCTTGCTTTTAATAGCTGTACACAAAGTTTACTAAAGAATAAAGTAGAAAGACACTATCAAAGTCTTTACTTGTTAATTTTCTAGTCTTTACTTTTTCTGTCGTCAGCACTGATTCTGGGGGTTGTTGTTTCTTTATTTTTAAATCCAAGTTTGAATCTAACATACATTCTCCTTGTAACATCCCAGAGGTAGCAGGAGAGAATATGAACGAAACTATGCCAGATTCTAGAAGTTGCACATTTGAGTATAGTGTTATCCAAGACAGCTTTCCTGGTTTTCAAAGACTGCACGTCACCTCTAATCATGTACAGCAAATGAGAAATAGAATATCAAAATTAAAAAACCATCACCATTGGCTTACTAATAGAAGATTCACACCCAGATACCTCAAAGTAATTTGTTACTTAAGTAGTAATACTGCCAGTTTATAGTCAAATATCAAGAACCGAAGTATAAAATTAAAATTTATGAGTATAATTTTTTTCTAAAATGCTCATTAGTGACACATCTCACCTAAACATAGACATACACAGTTACTCTAAGTTGATGTACCACACTGTAAGCAAAGGTCCCAGTTCAGTTCAAGAATCTGATATTGCCCCTCTCCCTCCCACCACGCAACTTGACAGAAGTGCTTACAGTAATAGAAAGCAAACAGAAGGGGAAAACACAACATTTAACAAGTGCATCTATATACATTTTTCACCTTTTCCCTCCTTGTGTCTGAAGCGAACAAATCACCGTGTTTGCTATGCTTTACATGCACATACACTCCCCTTCATGTAGTACCAGTCCTATTCAAAGGATCTCTGCAAGCATCAACAGCAGTCATTCCACACTAACCAAGAGGTGCTTTTACTGTGGAGGCTGAAGTACATTTAAATATTCTGATTGGCCCAGCTGGTAGGTTGTGTTTCCTCCACAGTCCACATACTGGTATCTCTCCTGGGATATTTGCTCAGAGTGGCCAAAGTAAGAGGTTGTCACTGTCACTCTTAGAAAGAGAAAACAGAAGAAGCTTGTAAGAGGCTTCAGTTTCCTAGTCTAAAAATCAACATTTTGACATTACTAGAGTTTTTAAGGAAAACCTTTTAAACTATTTAAAACTTACTTTTTAGTTTTAAGACAATACTAGTTTACCACTATAGATTTGCTCCATGAAAGACACTTGGTTCCCTGAGCACAGACTTTTTTTTCCTAAAGAAGATGTCAAACCTGAGGTTTACTCATTAATACCTTGCCTTGTGAGGAGAAAGCAAATGATTAGAGAAGTTACAGCCACGGTTGGATCTACACCGCTCCCCCCTCCCCAGCAAAAAAAACCTTCAAAAGACAAAAAAATCCACCATGCTACTATTTATGCAAGGAGTCACATAAAGCAGACTTTGGCAGAGTACTAAAGCCTGTATCTGCTTCAGGATCACAAAGACCTTGATAATTTTTGAACAAATTTGAAGCAAACTCATTTCCAAGTATTTGAGACCTTAGTAGCTCTGTGGCTACAGCCCAACTGCAGAGCAGATACTGGAATAACAGTTCTGCCTATTCAAGTGTCTTTATACCACCAGAACCTGTCAAAAGATGTAATTTATTTTCAAGAACTATGAAGCTACTACACTAAAAAACAAGTTGATTTCATTTTATCTACGAGGCAGACTCCAGGATTAAGTATTTTGAGTAATATTTCAGAGACAGTTACATTGCTTTTGAAGTTGTTTCCAACAAACAGCAAGTTTCCATACTTACTGCATCATCACTACGATGTTATGCACTTTAATAGATGCTAAAGTACAGAAGTCACTGCAAAAAAGAAAAACAACAGTTAGATTTGCATTGAGCTTTCACAGATAATTATCTAAAAAGCAAGAATAGTGGTTGCAACTGGAAATTCTGTTACCTGTGTATATAGAGACTAGAGTTGCTAGCAACAGCAACTAAACCACTAGTGACTGTATACTCACCTAGGTCTACTTGCTTTCACATGAACTATATTCACATGCACTTGCTTACGTGTAACACTTCCCAACAACTGTCCTGTGAAACAGCCTTCGCTCCATCTTTCAGAAGCTAGCCAAAGTTAACCTCAACCACTAAGTTAAAGCACATCAACATCACTTCATCACTAAAGACTGTTACTGTGAAGGGATACAGACATAATTTGCTGCAGTTTCACGTCATGTGAAGTTTATATAGAGAAAGGAAAATTTACAAAACATTAATGTTATGCCAACTTCAGCATCTTTTCATGTAATAGCAATTTCTATAAAAAGCCTAGAAGGCTTGGTATTCTTGCTCAAAAAGTTTCAAGAACTTAGAAAACTCCATTTTTTTGGTGCTAATTCACTTCTGTACTATGCAAAGTAACCTTTAAGCAATCTGCAAAGATTTTGAAGTTATTGTTCTCTTGCAAGATACCTTTGGCAGACTTACATTTAATCACATGCACCTACATACCAGTTATACAGAGAACTATGTAAATGTGTATTTTTTCCCCCTGCTCCTTAAATCAACTGCTCTTGGTCACAAATTTATCAGCTCTGGAATGAAAGGCATGTGGTCAGTGCAATAAGACTGCATGGCAGCTACCCCACAATATTTGCATGCCATTATCATTCTTTTCCTCAGCACCAACATACATATGATATAGTATTAAACAGCAAATCAACACAGGTGACCCAAATTGTATGAAAATACAAATAAAAAAGGTACAAAAAGTTGTTTTATATTGGCATCTGTAGTAATGACAAATATTTTGAATTTTTCCTGCTAGGCCTAAACCCAAATTTAGTTAGATGATGCCAGGTATTCTCAGTTATTTTAGTTTTCTAGTCCAAAATATAGAGAATCTGTAACATAATATAAAGCCAGATTGTACCTCTCTGCTTGTATCCAACAGCACGTACTGGCTGACAACACCAGCATACTGTTGTTTTGTTGGTTTTGTTTTTGTTTTTTTTTTTTTAATTCCATATTATCTGGAAATAAATCTGCTTTTAAAAAAAAACACACAATTAGCAACCCACTAAAAAACCCGAAAACAATAAACCACACCGCACAAAACTGTGGCTAGGAAACTATACTGAAGGTGAACTCCACATTGAGCCAGATCTCTAAAATAAGTATGGAAAAGCCCTGTATGATGCCAATTTCATCATTCATCTGGACTCAGCAGACCTGTTTGTATGCAGACACTTCAGATCTCTATGGTCTCCTGTATTCAACCTAAGCTGATTTTACAGGACATGCACTCTCTGGGATCCAAACAACTAGCTAGTTATGACTAACACTAAGTTGACTAGCTGGCAAAACACTGAAATGTGATCCGCTGTACAACCCCCAGCACCATAACCCACAGTACTCCCTGCATTCCAAAGATTGTCCCACAGCCTTCACTGGAAATTAAGTATTTCTGCATGGAGAAAAAACCCAAACACAGTAACAAATACAACCCCCCACTAAGACCAGCTGGGTGTTTAAACTAAGGAAGCTCACTCACTATCTCCAGGGTGGACCTATACAGCAAACCCAGGCTTTCAAGACTCGCAATACAGTGAAAGAGCAAAAGCCCATCAACAATAACTGTCAACAGGTCAGGGAGGTCAACTAATACCAGCTGTGTAACATACAGAAAATCTGGAGAAAATTAATAGCTACATTTTTTTTTGTGGCTTAAGTTCCATTCAGTACATTTTAAACATCGCAGAGCTAGCCAGTGCTACTCACACGCACTGGCACCTTGCTGTGTCAGCCTGTACAAGAACTCAGACCCTTAACTAACACAGACTTCCACAGTTATGGGTCTCTTGTTAACAGTCATTGCCCATGCTCAGCATCACTGGGCTGAAGCAATGAATATTTTCACATGCTTACAAACCACCTATTAATCTGCTCATCTAGTAATGCCACTTGACACTTGCTATCCTGAAGGAGGGCAAGTCCACATTACACACTACTGTTAATGACAGTTTCTCTACCTCTGCTCCAAGACTGCACCATCTACCTCCAAGCTGGACCAGTGGGCACACCATCCTTCCACATTATTGCCAAGGCTGCAGCTATGAAGCACAAGAGCCTGAAACACATTCAGTTCAGGCCACAGGCAGAGCAGCTTTTGTCTGTCTGCATCTCTCTAGACATCCGAAGTCATCCAGTTTTTTCTAAGATTAGTCACCACCTTGCAGGTGAAAGTTGCGGCTATTGTTGGGAACAGACTCTCAACAGCATTGCTGAAATTAAGGCCACGGTACTGACCTGGAAGACGTTTCAATGCCTTATTGCAACAAAAGCATGATTAGATAGAACTCATGCTAATACCTATGAAGGCCACTTTTATTTATTCCTTATGCATCCAAAGGGTGAGCAGATTCACAGGATTCAGCGTTTAACCAAGCTAACTTACATGCTTTTAAGTGGCAACAGAAGTACACTTTCTGCTTATTTAAAGCTAGTGCCCAGTTTAGTATTTCACACCTATTTCAATTTATTCTAACATTTCAAAGCTGTAAGGTTCTCTCCCACCCCAAAGGGGCTGAAATCCACTGGAACTGCACACAGGAGGTCTCAATAGTTAACTCTTTCTGTTCAGTCTGCATTTCAGTGCCACAGAACTAACATTTGGGTTTGTTATCAAGATATATTCAGCTAACAGTCTGTTGGCCAAGTAAACTTGCAGAAGCAACGAATAAGAATGCTTGACAAGGCCATAAACACTGCTTACCATTGTATACACATGGTCTGAAGAGAAGAAATACAAATTAGCCTCCAATTTGTATAGAATTAAATACAAATTCCCTCTACCACCAGAGAAATATGTGGGAAAGTTACAGAGAACTTGTTAGGGGAACAAACCTGCACTTTCACACCCCAAAGGAGCAAGTCCAAGCTATTGCCAAGGCCTGAAACACTGGGATAGAGATGCCACTCAAAGTGCTGAGAGCCAGGTGCAGCAAGCCACTATATGAAACTATTGAAAGAACCATGATTTAAATATTTTTCAGTACTATTAAAGACCTACAAAGAAAATACCACAATAACTCTGCAAAGATATTTCTGCTGACTTTGAAAAAAGCCACTTTTAGCACCACTGATTTTTAAGACAACCCACATGATATTTAGAGGCCAGTACACTTACAACATGTAGCTCATTTCATCTTGTATGACTGTGGGCACCATATAGTCAATCTAAAAAGAAAAAAAGACAAAACAAGAAAAGCAATGAAGTCACAAATGAGTAGATTTGTTTTTGAAGATTAACACATATTTAACTTTGAAAGCCAATCCTACTTACCTGTTTCATATCCAAAGGACCAATGTTGGTGATGTTGTTTAGCCGTGCTTTGCCAATAACTGTTTTTGAAAACTGAACTTGGGCTGTGATATTTGCCACTTCTACAGAATAATAGTTGTTATTAGTTATATTTAATGTGTTCTGAAAAAAAAAAAACAAACCAAGACATTAAAAGCTATTCATTCTGTGTATCTTTACGAGGACACATTTTGAGATTTGTCCCTGAGACAGTAATACCTGAAATTATGCAGATAAATTTTCTTGCCTTCTAGGATTGGTGGGGGGAAGGGAGTAACAGACCATCATTTAGCCCTTTCCCAGTTTTTTTTCTGGGAATATACTGAGCAGCACAAACTTCTGCACAACTTCCCTGGCGACCACCCTCCACTGCAAATACTGCATTTCTTCCCATCCTTGGTTATTCCCTCCAGGAAATTTAGCTATCACAGAACCCTTTTCTCCCATGTCTGGTTTGCTTTATTTAAAATGAGTTACGAAAAACCTTTAGGCAATCCTGTATTGACTGCATTACCAAGACATGTTCCTACATACACACTACATTTCACTCATTCCAAAAATAATGCAGAGCACTCAGAGGTCACTGTTCCCATGAAAACAGAAGACCCAATGGTAGCTTGCAACTACACTTCTACTAACTAGAGCTGTAGGAACCAACTACAGAAGGTCCAGTTACATTTTTCAAAGCAGCCATTGCAACTGCCTGTATTTCCTAAGGCACCAAGTTCACCAGCTAAACCACAATTTCTATGTATATTAAACAGCAGCATCTCTCGTTGCATTTATCCATTGCAAACATCTAAAGAGATAGTTACTTACTGTAATATTTAGATATATTATATGTCTAGCCTGTTCATAAGTGACATACACTGACTTCACACCAATGTATTCAACGTCGATTGAGCGAGGAAACAAGAAGAATACAGCCAGCCCAGAAAGTAGTAAGCATACAATTACAGAAGCAGTCACGTAGAGCTTTCTGGAGTGGGAGACAAAAAAAAAGCACATTTCAGAGTCAAAAGCACATTAAACAATAGTGGTATGTTCTTTTCTTTTAAATAAGGAGCATGACCAGTCAATACAACTAGTTCAGTCTATTTCCACTTCCTACAGGGGGGAAAAAAAAAAAACCCAAACAAGCCACAATGCACTTCACACCTGTCTCAAACAACTGTTACTTGTTTATATATACAGAAATCAAGTTTCAAAACATGTGGTTATTCCAACATTTGTAGCTTAGTGGAAAATGGAAGTGGTAAATATTTATGTGCTTTGAAACATAAACACTTCCTCTTAAAATGTATTTGTAGGAGAAGGTTTGTCATTCTGCAGGAATCTGACAACACACTCAAAGAATAAAGCTCTTATGCACCTTACATAAGATTCTTTGTCCTAAGATACTTTCAGGGAAAGTGTAGACTCCTGCTAAGAAACAGGAAATTCACAATTAACCTAACAGAAAAGGTGTGTATTAAAAAAATACACAAGTAAAAGGTTCTACTGCAGCTCCAGTTTTCTCGAAATTAGAACACAAAAGCAATGTGTTTCAAATTTGTACTACTAATATATCAGATACGATCCAGGGTAGTATTATGTGAAGTTACTGTATTTTTTTTTCCTGGCACTCATTTCTGTTTACTAGAAAAACAGCCAAACATTAATGGAAAAAACAAAACAAAAAACACAACAACAGAAAAAAGCGTCAGAACAAGAAGCCCTGAAGACTGTAATGAAACCTTTAAATAGATCCTAGGAAATAAAAAAAAAAAATCAAATATACTATATCAGAACAATGAATCTGTTGATTTTGCTAGCTGCTTAGAGCTTTACAGATGATTTTCTAGGTGACTTATTCTGTAGTAGTGGCCCAAAAAAGTTATCACTTTACTCAGACTTTAACACTGAAGATGTATCTGCTTAGATCAATTAAGATACTACAGAGATTGATGAATGCTTTCATAATTGCAGCAGACATTTAGATAAACAGCTACATGATGAGATCATACAGTATTACTTAGCTTTGTAAGACATACTGTGATGGGAGTACGCACACCTGTTAACCTCTAACTCTTAGTTATTTATTAAGACTGGTATTACTTGTGAGCAGGGTTCTTTGAATACTGAATGCAAGAAAATATTCCTTGATTTTTGCTTGATTCCTCTTATCACTATCTCCTTTAAATTGCTGAATTTTAACTAGAAGAGAAAAATTAAATGTAGATTTATGTATCACAACTGTTAACTTACGTTCTTCTTGGCCTCAGTCTCTGATCACTGTATGGAATTAATGCTACCAGCTGATTTTCCTGCCCTGGAAACAAAAACACCCTTTCAGAATTTAAACAAATAAAGAGTAAGTATTGTTGGCAGTTACTTCAAATGAAGAGTGCCTGTTATAATTTTAATGGCACCAAAGAATAAACACTAAAGATAAACATTTACATTCCAGTTAACAACCCAAGTAGAATACTATTGTAGCTTATGTCACTTTCTGAAACAGAGCATGGCTTGCACAGCATGGAGAGAAAAAAACACCAAGCCCAGAAAGACTAAAACAGCAACAAGTTCTGCCGCTGTGCTGCAAACATGCACAGGAGGCAGCATGCCTCTGGCACCATTTCCTCAAGAGAAACAGAGGTACCTAACAGCTTCCAGCTCTCTCTACACCAGGCCATATAAAGTCATAGGAAAAACATTCAGAAGCTTGGACAGTTAGAACTGTTCCAGAAGGCATTCTTAATGTAACTCTTCTCAAAAGCAGAAGTCAGGTTTGTTAAAAAAATAATGTTAAAAAAAATATGTATCAATGTGGGTGGCTTCAGCAACGCAAGTTATACACACGCTGCATTCTGGAAATCACCGGTACATACAGCCATTTCTCATGGGGCTGAGCTGCAGCACCCTGGAAGTCAAAAAAGTATCTACTGGAATTTCTCCAAGCCATGAACTACTTCACTAGACAGCATTTTAAGAAGAGGGGTATCTTAACAGTAGAAATAAAAAACACAAGCACAGATGACTTGAAAATAGCAAAAGATGTACAGGCAGATGTAGTCCATCTATCTGCTTGTAGACAAAACCAGAACTGAGATTCATCTATCTGTTAACAGAGAAGCCTCAAGAACAAGTGAGATTTGCATTTTTTTAAGCCAAATGCAGGATTTGACCAGCATTATCACCTTGCTAATCAACCACTTAAAAGTGATTCCATGCTGAATCACTAAACTGAGCAAAGCATGCTAGCTAAGCAGGTAGTAGTACGTAACATCAACGTTCTAAAAAAACCTCCACCAATTTAAAACTGATTTTCATCTCTGCTTCAATGAAGCATCTTCAACCTTTGAAAACAACAGCACAGTCCTACTTTCATAGTTTATCATATTGAAAAGCTCAAGCTGCCCAAGTAAAAAACCCTTTTATGTGTTTATTAAGTTTAGCCATATCAACGTTTGTCTGCCCTACAAGTCACGCAGTCACTCTTGTGAACCTCTCCCTTCAAAAAAAAACCCCAAACACTACTTTTTCCCAAAAAAATTACTGACAAATAATTAAAGACAGCCCTACTACTTCTAACTCATTTAAAGGTTTAATCATATCATTTCTTTAGAACGTAAGGACACCTTGTGTTTTTAATAGTTACTGCAAAATGTTTAAACAAATGTTAATTACATCCAAAAGTCCTACAGTCAAAGAAATAAGCTTTTGAACATAGAAATCCCACTGTTACTTCATTTTAGCTAGCACTATTTTAATAGCAAGTTTTACTGAAGCATTTCAAGTTAGCAAGCTAACAGAACAGACTTCCTTCTCTATAGTTGCTCAGATAATTTTTAGTTGCATAGCTTTTCCATACTTCAGATGTGTCGAATTATTCAAAGAATACATTGTAATAAAATTTAACAGCTAAAATACAAATCTCCTATTTGTAACTTTTTAATATCCTGTGCCCCCCAACTTCTTATTCACAACTGAGGCAGAAGTAGGTGGAACTATAGTAGAACCTAATCTGACTGAAGTACATGTACAAGGACAACATACATCATCCATTTTCCCAAGCTGCTGATTAAAACCAGTTCTGAAGGTTTTTACACTCACTAATCTATCTTGGATAAGACTTTTGGCAAAAGCAAAGCAGTCCCAGACACGAGACCTTCTCATCAGTTCCTCTTCCCTGTCAATGGGAAGAACTTACAGCTGAAAGAATACCATGCCTTGGCACACTGCATTTGCCACTCTCTCCTTTTTCCCAGTTTCAGATGACCTGCATTCTCCTCTCAGAGGTCTCTTCTTAAATAGCTATTCAGGTGTCTTAGTGTAGTACACTTAGAGAAGTGTAACAAAACAGAATGTTTTAATAAAAGGAAAAGCAAAGAACGAGGGCAGAAAGCAAGTAAAATGGTTAGGCATGAAGCCTAATGGTGTGCAGCCTACTCCTTCCCAGAGCAGCCAGAGATCCTACTTTTTTCAGCTCCCAGTGGGGGTCCTCTGCCAAGGACAGATGGGATGAAGGGAGAGTAAAGGAAACTGAGTGGCACTGGCAGCAGTGAGGGCAAGAAATTTCACTGTAACTGATTAGGGAAAAGGTGTTGCAGTACGGGCCTACTCCTCACTTTCTGCATCTGCAGCTATTTTTTCAGTCATATATTGATTCAAAGAGTTAAAAATAGGTAGCTAAAAACAGATGTAATAAAACCTCACAAAAAAAAAGGTTTTCAAATTCAGCTTGCAAGAGCTAGGGTTATGTACCAATTTAAAGCTGACAAGGACAGAAAACTGGCATTGTACAAGAGAAGACCCAGGAGGTAACAGCCAAAGCTGACTCA
This sequence comes from Microhierax caerulescens, assembly GCA_035590215.1. Classification (NCBI taxonomy): domain Eukaryota; kingdom Metazoa; phylum Chordata; class Aves; order Falconiformes; family Falconidae; genus Microhierax; species Microhierax caerulescens. The sequence goes on along the minus strand of JAVJGJ010000047.1, from coordinate 80,406,699 downwards.
ATTTGTTTCATTCATACAGTGTAGTCATAATAAAATGCCTAGTACTAAAAAGCCAAAAAGACGAAAAAACTTAATCAATAGAAGAGCTATTTGCTATGGATGATTATAGTTACAACTGCACATGGTTATGAGGTAATTTTATAGGTTAAAGGTTAAAAAAAACAAAGAAAACTTACCTCGTGGAATTCTTCCTGTTCCCTGACAAGTGGGGCAAGTGACACTGTCTCTTCCTGTAAATTCCACGTAAGGGAACTGTGATACATCTCCACATCTGCTGTCTTCATTGTGCGATTCTGAGTGAACTAACCCATTCCTCATGTTATCAGACACTGTGCCTCCATCATAGCCATCATCCTTGCATGTATGCATAGGCAGGTGAGAAAGTGATTTTCCCATGTCTAAAATAAAAGTCAGAAGAAAGTTTTCAGGGAGAACTATTCAAACATGGCTTGCATTTATTGCTCTGCATCAGGTAGCCATGGGGTTGTTACTCCAGCAAGACTCCTGTCATCCTCTGTTCAGATCCCTCAAAGCCTGCAAAGCATGAAAGCCCTGTCGAGCTGGAGTCAATCCCAAGCCATACGCACCTGAACTAACTGGGAGCTTTGCTCAGATCCTTCAATATACACAGGCTGAATGGGGATCGATGAGAGGCTTTTAAATTAGAGCACTAAAATTGCTGGCAAAAGGTTGCCACAGTCTAGCAGTGCTTTTCACAGGGCTGTTGTACAGACTTTCACAAAACACATTCATCTTTGTATTAAAAAAAAAAAAAAAAAATCAAGACTGGGCTCTAGGAAGCAAGTTTGCAATTCACAGTGGATTCTACAGACACTACAGACCCACTTCTAATCAACTTTTTATGCTGGACTTGTTTTGAGAACACAGGATCAGCTACTAGCTTGAAAACTAGAAATATAGATCTGCAGTGTTTTTCCCTTTACCCAAGAGGGCTGTTTCCCAGGAAAGTGAAGGATAAAACTGGAGTTACTTTAACAGAGCTGCCAGCTATACATAGCATTTATAAAGACTCTTTATAAAAATTTTATAAATATATAAAAAATTTTTTTTTAAAAAAAAAAAAAAAAAAAAGAGCATTAATCACAAAAGCATTTTTGCTAGCCATGCAAATTTTAAAATTTCCCCATTACAGGAGTTTTTCAGTCATGGCGCTAAAACCACCTTGAAACACAGGACACTTGAAACTAAAGGCTGTAATGAAGTGATTCAAGTGGAATACTTCCTTACTTGAAATAGGTTGAACACAAATTCAAAGTTAAAAAAAAAATTTAAGCAGCTGCTACAAATCATCATGGTTCACTGAGAATGGAAGACCTAAGAGGAAGAGTTAAGCAAAATAAGTCAGAATATTTTAAACCAACCACTCAAGACAGAACAGAAAGATCTCAAATATGGTAACTCAAGACCACATTAACTCATTATATTGCCACAAAGGCTAGGTGAATGCAGGAGGGGGAAAGTAAATCAAATGCCAGCAAGTCTCAGTTACTGTTCCAGAAAATATGCTGCATTATTTTATTCATTTAAATCATTAAACCCTTACAAGAAGGAAAACTATTATCCTTATGCTGCTACAGCACTTTTAAAAACATTCTAAGTTTGGAAGCCATTCCATAATGGAAACTGTTGAATGGAAAATTAAAACTACTGAGGTATTGAAAAAAATTTTCTGAAAAAGCTGTTGATGATTATTCCACATGGGGTTTTTGCTTACTGTTCTCCTTGTAGCTGACCTACTGCCTTTAAGCCACAAAACTTCAGTCTTGCAGCTTAGGCAATAGCTGTCACTGTTATAGGTCTGAAAGCTTAGTGATAAACCCCTGGTGCTGTTGTACCACAACTGTATTCAACTTAATTGCTTCACTGATGGCAAGCACAGGCTACATCTACATTAACAGTACAGAACAAGCAGCAACTCCACAGAAATAAATAGTTATTGAGAACTCAACATCCACACTATATATGTTTTTGTGTGTTTATTTCATACTAGGTCTTGTCTAGACTGACAACACCCACAACTGAAGCACACCTTCTAGTTTTAGCTTCTTACAAAAGGAAGAGCATTCATGCACTCCCAAATCACACTGATGTGAACCGAAGTGCAGGAAACAAGTATGACTGGAAACTGATTTGAAGAGCACACCCTTTATTTTAATTAAAATACTAGGGCAGATATATCCTCCAATGCCACCTGTACCCGAGCTTCAATAATTCAAACTTAATACTGTTGTTCTAATGCCAGACTTAGGAAAGCCATATCTCAGTTCACAGGTGAGAAGATAAGACAATGGCCTTCAAGTGAAATGTGTTCCTCCAACGTGCTTCCCCCCCGCAACCAAGCGCTGAACTCTATTACAGCCGGCCAAAACTGAAGAACGCTTTATTTTTTTATCCAACACTTACATGCGGAACAGTAGCAGCTCTGAGAATATCTCATCTTCACATGTGACAGCCTCTATACTGTCACCAGTCACAAACCCCTACTTCCTTAGCAGCTGTGCTCTGACCCAGTCTCTCCCTTGTAACTGATGTACACACACTCCAGTCTCCTTGGACTTGTCTGGAGTTTCTTTGACTTTACAGTCTGTTAGGAAGAGTTTAGTAAATTCAGAAGTGTTACAATAAGCTGCTTTTCTTTAAGACTGTGTCCTTCAGCTTGCTACGGCAGTGCAACACAACAGTACATAGAGAAAACCCAAGCATACGGAACCACCACATCCCGAGTTACACGGAAGGCTCGGGGAGATAAAAAGTTCTTGTTTATAAACTCAGTGAAACTTTACAGAATTAAACTAGATTATTATATTTCTCCAAAGAGTTAGGATAGCATTCTTACCTCTTACATGCAGATATATAAACTCGAGATAACAAACCTACTTCTTTTTCAAAACAGCAGAAGACTGAATTGCAACCATCTTCCGCCTTATCAGCCGTGTCTTAACCACAAACACCACAAGCTCCTCCAAAACAGAGGATGCAGCAGGGCAAGGCAATGACTTAGCAGCCACCAACCTGCCCAGCGCAGGCAGGGGAGGCCAGCGCTGCCTGCCCCAACCCCTTCGGAGACCCACCCCCGGGGCCCGGCCTGCTCAGTAAGGCTGGCGCTGCCCAAACCACAGGAGCCAAGACTCTCACCGACATTCACGGCCTTTCTCGCCCGTCAGAGAGAGCGGCAGCTGCTCTGGCAAACATGGCGAAGCGTCCAGCCGGCGGGCGCGGACCAAGGCCCGGAGGGCTGGGCGGCTGCCCGCCGCCCCCTGGCATGGCTGAGG
>JAVJGJ010000047.1:80371662-80402802 GCA_035590215.1 Microhierax caerulescens | reverse complement strand
GGGAGCCCGGCGGTGGCGCAGCCCCGCTCCGCAGCCCGGGCGCGGAGGGCAGAGCGCCGTTCCCCCGGGGGTTCCGTGCCGGCAGCTGTCGCTGCTCCGCCTGCGCTCGTGTGGCCCTCGCTCCTCCGCATCCGCGCTGCGCGGCGTTAATCACGGGAATGCCGCGGGGATTTTGCTTTCCGCAGCCCGGTTTACTTGGTGGTACCTTCAGAGCCACCATCGCTGTCTTGTGTTGCCGGTTCGGTAGCGCCGGTGGCAGCAGCGCGCTGTGCTGCAGGACGATGATGTGCTCCGGCGAGGAAGGCTACCCGCGCACAGGACGAGAGGGGTGCAGGGAACGAGGGACACGCTGCCACCGCAATTCGCTGTTGTAACTCATGTCACACCGCGCAAGGGCGCTTGTAACAGCTGATGTTTATTCAGGGTGATGAGATGTTCTCCCAGCGATCTCCCACAGGCAAAGGACGAGTGTTGGAAGGAACTTCTGACTGTTGCTTGGCACGTGCCCACCTCTCCCTGCGACCCTACACCCCACAACCCACCACCCCCCACCCCGGTGCCTATGGCAGCACGGGAGACCACTGCTCAGTGGGGGCACCGCAGAGGTGGGAGCTGCACGGCGGGGACACGGCTCGGCGTGAAGGAGACTGGGGGACCGGGGAGCGGCTCTGCCCGCTTTGGGAGCCTCGTCCCAGCTGCAGGAGTGAATGGGGCCGGGGGAAACCCGGTGACTCGCAGCATGTATCAGAATGCAAAGGCACGCGTAGTGGCAGGGCTCGAGGGAGAGGGTATGGAAGTGAGCTCCTTGGGACAACTTGGAGTGATCGCAAGGCTGGGGCAGGGTGCCAGGCCTCTCCAGAGGCCGGGAGGAGACAGGCAACCCCCAGCAGCCACCCAGAGCTGGTGTAGGTGTGAGGCCACCAGCAGTACGGCCCTGCCACCAGCATGCCTGGCACCTCGCTGCAGGTCCAGGAGATGATCAGCACAGAAAATAACCTTCCCCTGCCCAAACACACGCTCAGAGAAAAAAAGGTCTGCACATATCTACCTGGGTTGGTGCCAGCCCAGTTATTCCCTTTATCCTTGGAACTTATGTTTTTTTCTGGGAGTTTCAGAGATCTTGGCTAGCAATAGTCTCTAGCCTTCATGATCCACTTCAAGCAGAGTCCTGCATGCTTCTCGTTGGTGGCTTGACTCTACTGCCCTAGCCAGGCATGGTCAAGCTCCTGACAGGATTGGCAACAGCTGGCACATCCCTTGTCCCTCTGGTAGACCTTCATCTGAGCCTTTGGCCCATCACTGCTCAAGGTTCCTGAGGTGCCCGTACAAAGCCCTCTGCGCAGCAAGATTAACCATGGTACTCTGTGGGTTCTTCACTATAAAATGGTGTGTGTAAGATACTTTGGATAGATCCCTGGCATGCCCAGGACCTATGCAGAGTTTGTATCTTGTTTATGAGGACCAGAAAATGCCAAATTATGTGAGTTTGGTAGGCTCAGGCCTGGCAGGCCTAGCTGTTGGTTTCCCTGGCTATTGGCTTTTGGTTCTGGCTCAACTTTGTATTGATCTAGGGAGCACAAAGCACCATATCGAAAACAGTCATAGCTCTCAGCTGTCCAAACAGAAAGTGAGAACACCAAGTCTTTGCCTTGTACATTGTTTTAAATAATACTGGCAGCCAGGCATGCTGACCTGAATCATCACACAACAGGGGACATGCCACAAAAGGTCTAGCTAAAAGGTTTTTGGAACAACTTCGGGATGTCACACTGAGTTCTGGCAACTCACAGTTACTCAGACTGACATTCTCTCAATATGAATTTATGCAAGAGGTTATACCTACCAAATTTTTATTAGCATGGAGATTTTGATCAAATCAAAGTTTTGCAACTTAGACTGCAGCAGTGTTTGTCTGATACTTCCAGGCCTCAAATTAATCTGTAAGGCCCCATGCAGGTAATGTTACAAGGTTACCCTTGTTTCTGAGGTTAACAAGGGTTTCCTTTGCCATGATAGAAGCAACAGTTGAAATCAAGGGCTCTAGAGGTAGTTCTTTGTTACTGTAATCAATAAAGATGTTTCCTATTTAACACTTCTTACTACTTGCCATAACCTTTCCTCTGTAGCTTTGACACAAACAGAATAGTTTGGGTTTCTTTCTCTTTACAACTGTCATCATGAAAGGGAACATATGAATATGTTCTGGATATCTGTTTGCTTCGTGCTATTTTCACTTCGAAAGTGCATTTTGAAGATATCTGGCTCACCCATTAGCAGCCTCAAGCCCATCCATAAATCCTCTAGCTCACCTTAAATATAATTTGTTTACTATAGCTTAAGTAATTCAATGAAAACTGAAAATAAACAATAATATAAAGGCAAAGTGTCACACTCACTGTGCAGGCTTGAAAAACATGAAAAATACGTGATAAGATGTACATGTTATAATCATCTTAGAAGTGCTTGAATATGTGATGAGGTGCTTAAAATTGTTACGGAAATGGGCCACTGATCTTGGGCTCATCAAGACAGGGTTCCTGTGTTTATGGAAAGGGTATTTTGCAGTAAGAAAGTACAGACTGCACAACATCCAGTATTTCTGCTCATGAACTGAATAGAATATGTCTAGATGAGGATTGCAGGCTTAAATACAGACAGAAAAATTAATCAGTTCAGAAATGCGTGGTAGAGGGGTGGTATGCAATAGTATTGCTAGTAGGAGGGGTATGAAATGGAAACACTTGACATAAAAAGAGAAGCTGAGATCATCACCTTTGGACTGAGGGACAGCTGCAAGTAACACAAGCTCTTAAGTTCTCACAGATCACTAAATGGGTGCAGCTTATGCTTCTGATAATACATCAGTAAAGAAATCCAAATGATAAATCCAGTTCCAAGTTGAGTTTAGTGGCTGGGATATGGTGAGTCAGGTCCTTGCAAGGGCTGGAGTTACCAATCCATATAGCAGCCAATTGTGCCAGTGTGCAGCCTCCCAGGACCTGTGAGCACCTACAAGAGACATATACTTTAGCAGTACCAGTTAAGAATTACATTTACTTCCAGTTTTTTCCCCCATGATGAATAACAATCCGCTAGCAGTGGTTGTCTGAAAAAAACTTCAGACTGCCCATATTTATTTCATCCTTCAAAAATATAAGCTACTAGTTCTGTGAACACTGAAGGTAATGAAGCCTGGTTTCCTATGGATTTGCCTCTTGGTTGGCTGAACTATTTGCCTGCATTATAATAATACTTTCTGTTATGACTGCATATGCCTAGCATCTTCTCCTGTGGAGCATTTTGGCAGCAACATGCAGGCTGCCATGTTCAGAAGTGGAAATTTGTAGAAATTTGCTGAGTGGGTAGAAAGCTATTAGGTGTTAACTGCAAAATGTTCAACCCCTAGTGTCTCCTCTGCTTGATTATCTATTTTTATAAAATTTGTATAAACATTATAATCTCTCAAACCCTGCTGAAACTGCTTAACACCTTCAAAATTAGAACTTGGGACACAGACAGAGAGACAGGGTGGTTGCATAAACCTTGTTTTCATATAGCCTACCAGGCAAAAATGGATGGCATTTTATCTGAAGGCTGAGCTAGGTACAGAACCTATATTTATCTCCAAGCTATCTCAAATTCCAGAAAAAGAAACAAACAAACAAAAACACCAACAAAACCAAACAAAAAGAATGTGCAAACTCTAATTCACATCTCATCTATGTATAAAGTAGCAGTATGGGGGATTGTGTCTGCTTACTTGTTGCTGATGGGAGAGAAGATACTTAACAGATCCTGTAATTTAGGTTCATCATTACACCACTGGTGTGTTTGTATATAAGGAAAAGCAGGTTTGCAGAACTGTTACAGTTGTCTATGTGGATTATCTTCCTCCTCCACCTCAAGCCAGATCAGTTTTTTTTCTAGATTTCTCTTTATTGCTGTTTTGCTGATTGACTGGGTACCAAGCAAAAATTAATTCCAAATCAAATATAAGGATAAATGCAGTTTATTATATTACAGTATAATAAAGGAAAAAAGCATGCAATATGATACAAGGAAACAGTACTAGTTATTATGCACAGTATGATAAAAGAGCAATAGGACCACAGCACCAAATCATTACTGCAGATCCTTACAGAGACTAAGAAAAGGATAAATCAGAGTTACCACCTTAAAATCATCCAAGTCCACACTTTGGCTGGGAAGCCCCGTTGCAGTGGTGCCAAGAGTCTCTCAGTAACTGGGAAAATTCCTATGCGGCGCATCTACTTGTCGGTGAGGCTCCTGGCCCAGTCCTGGAGCTTTCCTGCCTTTATACTCAGTGAAAACCAAAAATAGTTTACACACCTAGTGTATGTAAACTTTTAAGTTTGGGCTGAGTGCAGGCATGCAGTATGTCATGATTTGTAAGGCTCACACACGCCAGGGACGTTGGCCCGAGTGTGATGGAGTTACCGTCATGACACCACTGCACATGGTATTTATTGTCTCGATGGTCCTACTCATATCTTGCTTGCTCAGGGGGCTCAAGACAAGCACCAGCTGCTCATTACAGTTGTCCTTGAGCTCCCTGAGATCCCTGTCAAAGTGATCCCTAATTAAGGACAAAGACTTTTTCATAAACAGTAATCAATTTAATAAGTTGTCACCATAGATGCTGGTTCATGAGGGACATCCAGAAGAGAATGTTGATTCCCTACACCATGGTTTTCTTCTTAAGAAATTTCAGAAAAGAGTTACAAGTTAACCTGATAAAAATAAAGCCAATCCTAATTCTTAGTGATTTTTGCCCTTGATTCAATACAATGCCTACAGTCCTGTTTTTTCACAAGTCACCTCAGTCCCAAGATGTACTAGACTGAGCTATACGGTAGTTGCAACAGTGACTTGTGTCAGGTCGCATCAGTGAAGGGTAGCTGAAGTCACATTTAGGCCAAAAAGGAAAAAAAGAAACAAAACAAATAAACTTAACAAACCTATAGAAAAAGAGAGAATTCTGTAAAGCATTTATGATTTAGGTGTATGTAATCTGAGGCAACGTTACTCCAGGCACAGGAGAGTAAGACTGAGCTTATTATTTGACCAGGAATGCACTGGTCACTTTTGATGTTTTATCCTATGATCTAGTGCTGCTTTGAGGAGTGGCTGCACTAAATGTAAAGAATTAAAAATGTATGTTAAAAAAATCACTGTATGAATTTGGTCTGTTTGGATTTTTTAAAAAGTTCAATTTTGAAATATCTTTTTTCCCCCCTGTGAAGTATTCTCTGCGTTTCAGAACTGCTCATCTTAATGGTATTCTGTGGTAAGTTTTTTTAGACATATTAGTACTTGAATATAATTTGTCACAGATATTTTCATTGCTATGTATTTTCTGATGGTAGGGCCTGTGCAATGACTTTATTTTGCATGAATAAAACATAAACAGTCTTTTATAACTGATGTGTTTCTGTATATTGCACAGCTACTGATAACTGTCATTCTTACAATACTTCACAGTCCTCGGCAGTGTATATGTTATAGCTTCTTTTTTTTCATTACGTGTGCTCAAACCTTAAACTCTGCATTAGTTGACAAATAAATGAGATGATTATATTCTGTAAGAACATAATTTTGTGACTATTCTTCTAAAATTCTGGTGCTATATGAGAACTGCAGCTCACGGTAATGCATGCTTTCAATAATTTCTGGGGAAATTAGCCCCTATTTACAAATTCTCACCTTTCTTTTGAAAAGAAAAAAACAACAAACCAATGTATAGTTGGAAATTGATAAGGAAAAAGCAAAACTGACAACAATCCACAGATATAGACAAAGAATAATAAATCTTCTGATTGATTAGGCAAATGACCTAGTAATTGGACTTTAATGCTTTTGAACAGCTTCTTTCAGAACAAGGTTTTTACAAGTCATGTGCAGAACCATTTGTCTTTACCTTAGAGGAGTGGCAGTGGGTGGCAGCTGTGGCTGCCTTCAGCCATGCATACGGATGTAGAATAATACTGAGCAGCCCCATTGATCTTAGACTCATCTATTTTACATATGTTCTGTGCTGCAGTTTCCGATACAGGAAAACACAAGCAAGGAGATTCTAGCTTTATTCTTTCTAACATGTAGCTTGACTAGTTGTATGCAGAATTAAACCTATTCTTGAGAGGTTTTCTAACTTGCATAGCTCCCCAGGGGGACACTTGAACAACCAATGGAACATTTGGCCTATAAACATTCAAATTTATTTAACTTGAAAAAAGAGTACATTTTAACATACATTTGGGAAAAGAAGTGACATATATATAAGCTACATAAACCTCTGAGAAGATCTAGTTTCCTGTATTTGAACAGTTGTGTGAGTGGTAATGATTCGGTCTCTCACTGACTTCACTAACGCAACAGAATTAGTATGTCACAGTGCAATAAATAAATGGGGTTTGCTATTGTTTTATTTTTATGTAACGTGATCAGCACCAAGAAAATTGACTTGTGTTTTTAAAAGTTCCCATATTCTTTATCTAAATCACCTTGGGAGAAATCTGGTATTAAGTCCTATATCATTCCTTTAGGACTCTCCCACCTGGTTTAAGGCTGGGGAGTCAGTCTGTGCAACCTTCTGCACGGTTTGTGCCATCATTTATATAGACATTGATTTACGGCATCAGTCTAACAGAAGCATAAAGTACTTTTTTGAGCAACTAGTAAAATATGAGAAATGGTACCCATAATGGATAAGAGACAGCAGAAGAAGCAGCATCAGGAACAACAGTGTGAAGAGATAACACTGAGGAAATTATTTCATGTACAGCCTACAGCCAGCTTGTTTCTGGCTTTTTAGCTTAATTTTTTTTTTTTATTTTATGTATCACAACAGTAAATATATTCATCAGTAGCATGTGTCAATACATCTTCAATAGCCTACCTATTGTGGCAAAATGATAGAACGACAGAAGGTTTGGCCAAGATTATAGCCTACTAGATTACCTACTTGCAAATATATACATATTTTTGGAGTACTACTAAATATATTAGTAGTGTAATGATTTCATCTTTCTAGTCATGTCTAGCTACTGTCAGCCTCTTCTGAGAGTTTGCCATGTGAAGGTAACAGAAGATGTGGGTTTTTTTTTTTACTTGGAAAATGGACAGAGGCAGCCAGTTCAGAGAGGTTACTAAAGTTTTGGGAGGTTTAGCTTTCAAGTGATTACATTTTTTACTTGTTACTGACTAGACCAGAGTCAGAAGCTTTGTAAAGGACCTAAACATTGGTAAGTGTCCTAGAAACAGACTCTGAATTCCCTCACCTTTCAACAGGGTCTGCCACATAATTGTGATGGTTATTGTTCATTCTTGCCTGCTTAGCTGATTCTTTAGCTTTTCTAGTTTATTTAATAAACAAAAGCTTTCTTTCCCCCACTATGTCTGTCTCCTACAGGTTTTATATTACAAAAACTTTTTTATTATAAAAAAATCACCATCATAGCTCATGAAGGCAAATAAAATTAAATGAATCTGCTTTAAGTAACTATTCAGACAACGGTTATGCTTGCAGGTGCATTTTCTTGCTTCAGAAAAATACTTCAATAATAATTATTAGTTGGGATAGTTGCTGTGCAAAACTGCTTCCAGAGACAGCATTTATATTTCTGTTGTGATATGTTCTGCAGCATTCTAGTGGATACATATAAAAGAGATGGAATTAGAAATTAATATTTAAAATTATAATCATCAGAAAAATAGTTTGTCATGGAAAAGTTTATCATACAAGTGCATTGCGATAGTAAGTATAATCTGTTATGTCTGAATTTTTGTCCATTTTTGCACTTCTTTGAAATAGGATCCTATTAAAATATTTTCAATATTGACATGATAACTGCATCAAATATTTTATTGAAAATTTAATCAACTTATTACTGTCTAGTCTCTTACTGCAAAAGCGCTTTGGCCTGGATGGGCTTTTTACAAAGAGTATGTTCCTGAAAAATAGTGTTTCTAATCAGTACATAATGACAATGTATTCATTCCTCTAATAAACAACATGATTTTATTATTTTTAAAGGAAGCAGAGGATTCCATTGCAACAAAGGATTAGATAGGATAATGCCATCTAAAATTATCCTTATATGCTTTGTTCTATAACACAGGAGAGAACTTCTGTTGTTGGATGACACTGTAGAGGTTTAAGGAATACAGGCTTAGCTACTTGAAGATTAAACTTCTTTTTTCTTCTTTTTTCAATGAACCATGCCTATTTCAGAAGATACATAATGCTCACAGATCACTGATTCCTGATAAGAATCTGTTATTTGTAGTAGATTGTTTCTTTGCTGCAATGGCTTTAGATTTCAAAATTAACTTCTAGATTTTCTGCTCCTTCTTTGAGTGGTGGATGCCAGAAATAACATGCATTTATTGCTAAACAGATTACTTTACAGAATTCCCATTTTATCTTGCATGTGCAGATGTTAGTGTCACAGAGTTTTGGTTGACCTTACCTGTTGCCTCAGTAAGGAACCTAGTTACAGGATTATATATCCACAGTTAAAGGATCCCTGTGTCACATAAAGCAATGATCATTGTAATTCCCCTGCCTTTGGCTGGGATAGAATTAATTTTGTTCTTAGTTACTGGTGCAGTACTGTGTTTTGGACTTAGTGTGAGAATGATGCTGATAACACACTGATGTTTTAGTTGTTGCTAAGTAATGTTTATACTGTCAGTGACTTTTCAGCTTCTTGGGCCCTGCCAGCGAGAGGGCTGGAGGGGCGTAAGAGGCTGGGAGGGGACACAGCCAGGACAACTGACCCCAACTAGCCAAAGGGATATTCCGTACCATAGAATGTCATGCTCAGTGTATAAGCTGGGGGAAGAAGAAAGGGGGAGATGTTTGGAGTGATGGCATTTGTCTTCCCAAGTAACCGTTACACGCGATGAAGCCTGGCTCTGCTGGAAATGGCTGAGCATCTGCCTGCCCATGGGGAGCAGGGAATGGATTCCTCGCTTTGCTTTGCTTTGCTTTGCTTTGCTTGTGTGTGTGGCTTTTGCTTTGCCTGTTAAACTGTCTTTATCTCAGCCTGCGAGTTTACTCATTTTTATGCTTCTGATTCTCCCCCCATCTCACTGAGGGGGAGTGAGCAAGCAGCTGTGCTCTGCTCAGTTGCCAGCAAGGGTTAAATGACAACAGTAATAACTAAATCTAATTGTGCACTTGCCTTCCTTGCTGATTAGTGTGTTATATACATTCCTATAATTTTTTAATGCTCAGTTTCCCATGTGTGTGCATATCCTAAATAGTTCCACTGAAACTGAGAAACAATCTAAAATAACCAGAAATAATTTGAAGCCAGTTGTGAATGGAAAAACATCTTTATAACATTTGTATAATCCCTGAAGAAGTGTTTAGCAGAGGTAAAAATGGCCCTTTGACAAATTATGAGATTGTAAGTAATTCAACTGATAGCTAGCTTGTTGGAAGTTAAACGAGAGTTGTAGTAGAGGTAGCCTGAGCATTCAAGGGAAAGTGCACAATCACATTTATGCTCATGCATAAGGCAAACATGGAGTTGATGACATCAATTGCTCTAAGTTAGACCTTGAGAAAATAAAATTTAGAAATGAAGATGTTTAAAACTGTATAAAATTACTGCTTAAGTTGCTTGAATAGTGGGGTAAAATGCTCAAAGGACAATTTTTTTTTTTTTAATTGAGGTGTTCACAGCTTGTTTTGAAAGTGTGAACATTTCACTGATGAAAGTTATTGAAATCTATGTTTCTGAGAATATTTATGTGCAAAGTAGAGTGTTTGGACATTTCTCTGAGCAGGTGTGAAGAACAAGAGTATTTTATCTCTCAATTGGAATTAAACATATGAAAAAGACTGCATTACATTTTCCCAGACTGCTGATTTAATTTAATTCAATTTCATTTAATTTCATATTCTGTGAGAAGAATGCCGTTCTATGGAGAGGACACACTGCCAACACGAGGGTAGGTGGAATGTGAGGATATCTGGTTTGTGAGGATATCTGGTTTGTGAGGATATCTGGCTAATGGCTAGTCAGCTTAGAAGACAAGGACAAGAAAAGTAACAAATTCAACACACTGATACCACAAACACTAAAGAACAGGAGATAACAAAGCAGTAACAAATACAGAGGTCCTTAGAGCACGAGTTGATGGGCCACCGAGGGAACCTCTGAAGCATGGCCTTGAAGAGGTTCAGCCAAAACTTTGTCACTGATAAGAAAGAGAGAAACAAGATTATCACATATCTCATGGGAAGATGCAAACTTCTAATGGGATATCTGTGGGGACTTGGGAGGTTCTGTAAAAGTTATTGAGGCTTTTTGGGAGGAATTGTGGGAGTGAACAAAATTTATTACGGCATATTTAGAAAAGGGGCCAAATACAGAGAAAAGAAGAGATGGAGATGGATCGGAGAGGAATGAGTCTGAAAATGGAAAGAAAAAAAGAGGTCAGTTGTGTATGAAACAAGCTGCCGGCCAGCATGCTTCTTTGGCTAAGCCTTGGGCTTGGTCGCCTAAGTGTAGCCCATCTTGCTACTGAAGTCTGTTCTGCCCAGTTATTTTCCCACGCGGATGTGCCTGATCAGCAGTGAGCCTCATGACAGACTGGCTGGCGGCTGGGGCGAGAGGTTAGCGTGCCAGCACCTGCATGCAGAGGCCACAGGTCAAAGGGGCCTGTAGGTCTAGGGGCCAGTGACTGGAGAGACGTGTCAGCTGCCAGGGGGGCCCGTTTGTGTGCATGTGTGACAACAGCACAGCTGCAGCAGCTGGTGGCTTGGTTAAGAGGACTGTGAGCTTGACAGTGGAGGGGCTGGGGGTCTGGGAGTCAGCTACTGGAGGGACCGTAGACATGAATCAGCTGCCAGAGAGCCCCGTGTGCATGCACGCTAGCAAGCTTTGAGCCTGACTAGCCAGCAAGTAAGGACTTGGTCAGGCCACTGGCATTGTTCATGTTTATGTTGAGTGCCTTTGATGCAAACCTGCTGGTGTGCAACTTCAGGCAGTTGAAGGCACTGCCCTCCCCCTGTGTCGCTCTGTGCTGCCAGATGTGTGCATCACTGGGCCACTGGCCAGCCAGACTGCTGGTGGGGCTAATGGCACCAGCAGCACACGCAGCAGCAGGAACAATCTCTGGGCTCTTAGAGCCCACCAGACTTAGCTTACCTTAACAGCCAGCTCCGTGGCCTTATGTCAGCATTTTAGCCTGCAGTGTGTCTACACCATGTCTGTGGTGTGTAAAAATGTACGAACCGGGTGTTGGCAACTGCAGGAAGCAGTTGTCTGTATGAAGTCTGTATGTCAGTAATTTATAGCATTGCTTTTTTAGTACTTTCTCAGAGGTGGTGGTATGATTTTGTAAACATGCATAAACTCCAGAATTGGAAAACTTTCTACAGAATAACTGAAGCTAATGTGCAAGAGCAGCAGAGAATTCAGAAATGTCTATCTGAAATGTATGTGTGTTTGTAGGAGCCCTATTCACATATTACAGTAGCACATTGATTTAATATCTTATATTGAGTCCACCTCGTGGATCTCTGGGAATGACATAGCTTTTGCCATCAATATGATCAGGCTGGAAAGCTGCTTTTCTATCTCCATTTTTATTCCCAAATGTACACTTTTGACACTTGATTTGTGATAGCTGACACCTCAAAGCTGATATATGACTCAAGAGTTGAGCAGCACAGGGCCTGTCAGAATGAGCTAGCTATAATGTCTCAAACATACAGTACTCTCTGACATCAGATGTGAAAATCATCAGCATGCACGTAGCGTCATACAGAAAAAAATACTAAAATGAAGTGGAAAATTACTTGAGTTTTGACTCAGAGGAGTCAAAAAAAAGCTTAGTTAAGTTTTTAAGCTACATGCTAAGTATTTTTCATCTCTTTTTCTTTTGAAGGATATAGAAACCAGAATTATACTCCTGTATTTCATATCCATTCCCGTGTCCCTGTTGCTGAGGAAAGGAGAGCAAAATGGAAAGGAAAAGGCACAAGGAGGAAGGAGTCAGTCTTTCTCAGCAGGCTTCTGGATTGTTCAGTACTGAACTAGGAGAAGGGGCAACTAAGCTACTAAGATAGACTTTGTTTCCTATATTTGCTTTGAAAATGATAATTGAAATGCAGGCAGAATTTACCAGGCTTTTTTGGGGGAGAAGAACTGAAGCTGCTACACCCTGAGTTACTGTACCAAACATATGTCTATTTAAAATCAATTTGCTGTAGATCAGTGGTTTTCATGATGAAAAGAAACATGGTTTGAGTATCTTAAAAAACCCAGAAGGTGATTTTCCAGGTTTGTAAAAGCATAATGCCACGACTATGTGTGAGCATATATAGATGATGGTTTTAACTGCTCTAGTAGGGGTCAAACTGGAGTTTGGGTAAGAATGGGCTGCCTTCCTCCAATAAAACAAAAGGTGGAGCAGAGGTTGTAGGTAATGTGTAACTGATGGCCACTGAAAATGTCTGGAGGAGTATGAGGCTTAGAAAAAAAAGACAAATACATGATTTCAGGCATCAGTATGTGATCTGCTAAATATATTTTGAGAGTAGCCACACTCACAGTTTGGAGAGTGAAATCTGAGTGTATGGGAAAGGCTGCTTCAGCCTCCTTGAATTAGGAGAATTGTCATAATGGGTGAAAGCAATTCCTAGCCACTGAAAGGATTTTTTTTGTCAGAAAGTCAGAAGGCCTTTCAAGGAAGCCAAATTTCATAGAATCATAGCATCAAACCATCATAGATTGTTTTGGGTTAGAAAGGACCTTCAGTGGTCATCTAGTCCAACCACCCTGCAGTAAGCAGGGGCATCTTCAACTTAGATCAAGTTGCTCAGAGTCCCATCCAGCCTGACTTTAAATGTTTGCAGGGACAGGGCATCTGCCACCTCTGCGGACAGCCTGTTGCAGTGTTTCACCACCCTCATCATATGAGATTTCTTCCTTGTATCTAATATAAATCTACCCTTTTTTAATCTGTCCCCATTTTACCTGTAAGCCCGCTTTAAATACTAAGGGCTGCCATAAGGTCTCCCCAGAGCCTTCTCTTCCCCAGGCTGACCAACCCCAACTGTCTCAGCCTGTCTTCACCAGAGAAGTGCTCCAACCCTCTGAACATCTTCCTGGCCCTCCTCTGGACTTGCTCCAACAGGTCCATGTCCTCCCTGTGTTGGGGGTCCCAGAGCTGAATGCAGCACTCCAGTGGGGTCTCACCAGAGCAGAGCAGAGGGGCAGAATCACCTCCCTCACCCTGCTGGCCACACTGCTTCTGATGCAGCCCAGGATTCTGTCAGCATTCTTGGCTGTGAGTGCACATTGTTGGATCATGCCCAGCTTTTCACACACCAGTACACCCAAGTTCTTTCTGCAGCCCTCTGCAGGGCTGCTCCCAATCCCTTCATCCCCCAGCCTTTAAGGATACCAGAGCTTGCCCCAACCCAGGTGCAGGACCCTGCACTTGGCCTTGCTGAACTTCATGAGGTTCACACGGGCCCACTTCTGAAACTTTTCCAGGTCCCTCTGGATGACATCCTGTCCCTCAGGCATGTAAGCCACGACACTCAGGTTGGTGTCATCTGCAAACTTGCTGAGGGTGCACTTGATCCCACTATGTCATTGATGAAGATATCAAACAGTACTGGTCCCAGTATGGACCCCTGAAGGACACCACTTGTCACCAGCCTCCATCTGGACATTAACCTCACTTCTGGTAATGAGCTGCCTCATGCATCAGGGATCAGAGGAAAGATCACATACCATTACTCCCCAAAACAGATCAATAAGGAAGTTTCAGCAGAAAGAGATGTAAAAATACATTAAATGGTTTGTTTCATTTAAGAGTGTTTAAACAAGCATCAGAACCAGTTGCAGTGTCAGGAAGAGGCTTGCTTCAGTTCAGTAGGACAGCTATTTTCCATTTTGATCTACCAAAGAGAAGCAATATTGTTTGGCTCACTAAAGTCTAGGTCAGGAAACTGAGCTATTTTATAATCCTATTGGAGTGGTATCACTCTCACTGAAGCTTATTACCTGGCAGTGTGAAGAATACTGTTTTACATCCATGTTTTAAAAATAAAGCAACCACTACAGTATTTTATGAAAGGTTCAGCTCTGCAGCTGAGTGCTGCCTGTGCTGTGCACACACCTGTTGTTAGGTTTGAGTTGTTTTGTTAAATTTCTAGGTTTCACTAAGGCTTACAAAGAAAGATAAATGCTGAACTCCCAAGAAAAGTAGTTTGGAGTTCACGTAGGACTGCAGTGACTGGTGTCTTGTGAACACAGGCATCCCTCAGAGGCACAGCAGGGCCTTCAGGGCTCTGGACATGAAGTGCATTGTGAAGCCTAAGTCTTCTTTTGAATCTGGCTAATATTCCGGGCACTTTTTAAAGTCAAAGTTTAACTTTGCTTTAAAGTTCTGAAGAGAACCTAAGCAAGCAGGGGGACATTCAGATAACAATCTGAAGTTTGTTTTTTAAACTTGGAGATATTCACGCAGGGTACAAGGCTGAGTCAGCAGTTTTTTTGTCTTTGAAGCTACTATATGCACTTTCAATAATAAAGAGTCTACAAGCCTATATTCTTATAACAATCTGGTCCTGTTCTTCCTGTTTGCATTCACTAACTCTGCCACGTGCCCTGTATAAGTGAGTGTGGGCTAAGCAATAGCATAATACTGCTGCCTGGGGCTAGGGCAACTTCAATAGATGAAGAACCCTTAAGCAGTGCTGTGTCTGAGCACCCCATCTGTGGTATCGGTTTGCACTTGTGAATTTTCTTCCAGCTCAAGCATTTTGGTGGCTTCTAGTTACTAGTACCTCAGACTGAACTTGCCTGGAGAAGTTATCTCTTTTTTTAATTCTTTGCTTCTGCAAGGTTTTAAAGCTTAATAAACAATGTATAATGTTCAGCTATCTAGCCATAAGTTGTTTAAACTTGATTATGTTTGCTTTTGGATAGCAAAAAGCTCCAGTAAAGTAAATTATGTAACACGTGTAAAGATAACATGTTTCCTTGCAGCCTGCTTATAGCTTTGGACAAGATTTTAAAGCCTACTAGCGATTGTAAATCAATACATGCCAATTAAATGTACACGTGGCTGCCAGTTCAAATTTGTTCTGTATTTATTTACTCAGGTTTGGCTGCTACCAATTATTTCACCTTTTATCAACTACAAGCAGCATGAACCTAACAATGAAGAATGATGCAAATGTAATGATTGTATTGATTGAACTAGAGATTCATTCCTTAAGAGAGATTGAACACACCTACTGAAACAGAAGCTACTTAGGTAATGGACGTGGATGAGCTAACTATCAGCTGAAACTCTCACAGAATGGACATTGTGGTTTTCACCTCCAGAGGATATCCAGGTAATAGTCCATTCTTGTCAGCAGTGGTACCAAAGCTATACTTCAGGGAACATTAAGGTGCATCATAATAGCCTCCACAGCTCAGAACAGTTCAGAAATAGCAGTGAATGAAAACAGTTTACAGCTATGTAACTCAGCCTTATAATAGAAGATACAGCCCCTTCTTTCTTACCCCTTATCAGTTGCGTGGCTAGGTTTCCTGTGGCTTGATTTCAGCCCTACCTGTGATCCCGCACTGCAAGAGGACAGGGAGTGTACTGAGCTGTCAAGACCAGCACTATTTGACCTTAGGAGCAAATGGGGAATCGATATTGCCTGAACTTGTTATCTGCTGGTGCATCTGCATTGTCTGTATAGATTGTTATATATTATAAATACATATTATTATTACAATAATAATATATATCTATAACAAATATTGTTACAATTTTAGTGTAATATTGTTGTAATTGTCCTTTAATTGCTTAAACGCTGAATCACCCAGTCACCTTCAATGCTGTCTTTTAAAAAATGTTTTTAATGTAGGCTCGTAGGTCTTCCAAGCTTAGTAGATGACTGCCAGTTCTGTTGACCTGGACTGACATCCAGCCCACCGTTCACTCGACCCTGTGCTGGGACAACAACTTTGATTCCACCTATCTCCCATCACTTGAGACAATTGCCTTAAGCCTTTAATATTCAACCTCTGTTTTTTCCCACTTTTACAAATCCTGGTCCTGTTCATTTGTTCCAATGAGGTAGTTCCATCATACTTGCAATAATGGTCCTTCCAGAGTAAACAGTAATTAAAGATGGGGGGTGGTTGAGAGACAGTAACCAAGGTCAGTCATAGCCCCAGGATGGCCAGGTAGGGTATGGGGATAGAGGAGCCAAGGCTAGGCTGTGTGCCAGCCGGTGGGTCAGAGGTATCCCTACAGCCTGTCTGGAAGAGGTCTTTTCATGGTCACTGGTGGCACTGCCTCTAAGTTAGCCCTGAGCATGGGCAGTCAAACCCCCAGGGTAAGGGAGACACTCAGAGACCTGCCACCTTGAGATGAGCAATTTTAGAGGAGAAGAATGCAAAAATTCAGCTTGTCTATATGCAGAGGAAGAGTTTATTTTGGGCACTTGAAGGCTTTTTTTTTTTTTTTTTTTCCGGGGACATTAGATGCATAGCTTCTGTGTCTGGTTTCAGTTGGAATGGGACTAGAGAAAGGATGGGATTGGAAAGCAACAAAACAGAAACAAAGTGTCTTGCTGGTGTTTAAGCCGCTGTCATTTTGATTCCTGTCATTGATAAGATAGATTTGACTTTTTTAGTCAATTCTATAAGGTGCATTTTTCACACAGGTTGCTCTGCTCCATGGGGCTATGTCCTCAACGTTATCCTCCGCAAATGGGAAGCGTGCTGTGCATAGCCGGGTGCTTATGCAGTGATGACACTCCCAATACACAGTGCCTTTGGTTCACAAAGCACTGTTGGGAATATCAGGTTTTGTAATCTCATGACTTTTGCTCTTTATTTAGTAGCTTTGCCTAAGCTTAATATGCCCAAGTATATCAGGATGCATTCCTGGATGAGAGCTCTTGGAGCAAATAGCTCTTTCCTCTTGCTTTCTGCCTCTTCATTAACAAATACCTTTTCTGTTGTTGATGACGTGCAATTGCAATGTAAAAAGGTCAATTTAACACCGATCAGATTAGTTTATTGATTAGGACAGTGAAAATTTTAGCTGGTCAGTGGTGCAGGGGGTACATAACCTATGTCTGCACGCTTAGGAATAATATTTTTACCTCCAGATAGGTATTGCTAATGGTCAGCTTTCATTAGCTGAAGTAATAATAATAATGCATAATGTCCCAGAGTAAGCAAAAACTTTGATGTACTGTTGGATGTAATGCTTGCACTCCAGGTGCGCCTGAGACCCAGTTTATCAAGGTTCATCTGTTCTGGTGAGGCATTTTCAGAGGTTCTGCTATGCTCTTCCCAACGTATTTGGTTCCAGTAGGCTTATTGGCTGGGTACAAAACCAGCTGTGGTCTGCTTTGTAGCTGAACTCGTCTATTCTTTTAGAAGGGAGGCTCCCAAGGAGTCCCAGCACGTCTGTAAATGGTCATCTGTGTGTTGTATGGCCAGGTTCATATTGTACTGTGCTTGATCTAGTAAACTCTGCTGGAATTCATCAGGATCATTTGTAGAATGGCTATCCTTAGACTGGTTAATTGCAACCCAGCTATGCTGCAACAGGACTGAAACTATTCTGTATTGCAGGTCAGGGTGCACAGGTAGCACTTGCTCACACCCTGCTCCAGTCTCATTCTGCCTATCTCTAAGTTCCCTGTTGCCTAACTGTATGATTCCCACATATTACTCAGTGCTTTTACTTTGCCGAGGTGCAATAGAAGAGCAATTAAAGAGATACTGCAGCAGTCAACATTCATTCAGTCTTTTTGAGGAAATTACCCCTGCTAAAATTTTTTGCTTCCTCATTATGCTTTCCTGCTAGATTAGTGCCATTTCTTACTCTGTATTTATGTATAATTTGGAGTCCCATAAAGGTATTTAATCTGCATCAGTTTATTTCCAGACTGAGAGTACAAAGGCAGCAGGAACACGGATTACCTTTTACTTACTGCCATACACCATGAATGCAGAAAACACACAAATCATGGTCTGAGGTTAAAGCCCTTGCTCAGCAAGTCTTTAACAGTTCGCTAAATCAGTTATAACAAAGATGAGCATGAATATAAGTGTATGGGATTATGGAAATGTTGTTTACAATTTGTTACAAAGGCCTTATTGTAATGAAAAGTAAGAGAGAGATAAAATGCTATGTAACGCATCAGTTTCCATTACTTATAGATAGTCTCATTCAGAATCTGGGGAAGATCATGTACATACATTTTTTGAGCTCTGTATGAGTGAGGATGCAATGATTAGAATAGAGGGGACCTACCCTTGATGAAGATTTGTAGAATCTATACTAATAAAATAGGAATTTATATTGTTCCTGATGTTGCTAGCGAAATGTTTAAACTGATATTGTGTTTAACTGTCAACAAAACTGTATAGATGTGATTTTACACTGTGTTTCAAATTGCATAAAGTAGATAAACATGAAAAAGAGAAAATACTGGGTTGTTTTTTTTTTCTGTTTGGTTTCTCCTAGTAATAAATATATTGTAGTTATATATGGTAAGGATATGTCCAAAGCTTTGGATGAAAATATAGTTCCCAAGTGTGACCCTTGATAAATTATCCCATACATGGAAAAAATTGTATCTTAATAGTTCAAGTTCTATTTTTATCTAATATTATTTGTATTTTCCCAGGACACCCAGTTGCTTGGTTTCACTACTATTTGCAGTTTCTACTAATGATCTCACAAATTAATGCTTGGCATCAAATATTGATTTATACTGTGATTATGCTAGTAGCTGGCAAGTCAGTCTTCTACTGAAGAAAATACTTCAGCAGATGAGAGACAGAGGACAGAGAGATTAAACAAATTCTACAAGGCAATTGCCACCAGACATCTTTTTAATTTTGGTTGATAGGGGATGAGACAACAAGGTATCACATTGCCAAGCCTAATTATGGCTACAAATAAAGGTGTTGGTAAAATACAGTTCAAGTTTGCTGATACTAACTTTGCAAATAATGAGACGTCACTCACATGAAAGAGCCCTTGTCAAAAAGAGAAAAAAAAAAAAAAAGAAAGAAGGAGACATTTTAAAATGTGTGTTTGCATTGCTAAAGGGACATTATAAGAGTTATATGGAAAGCACATGAACAGTGTCTGCACTTTGTGCGAACCTCCTACTAAACATGTGTGCCCTTTTTATGTTCAGTACACAGAAAGTGGTTAATTCCAGGTTAGGTTTTATCCCATTTCTGTGGACTTGATTTGGTATTTTAGCTAGAAGAAGCTGTAACTCAAACTACAGGCTATGAAAATTTGTACTGATGTACTTCTAAAGCTTTCTTACTGGAATAAATCACTCTGATATTGCAAACACTACCTTAGATCACTGTAACCCATCTGTCCCCGAGGGCTTAAAATCAGAACAATTTGAAGGAGGATAAACCCAGCCTCTGAAATTCCAAAGCTCTCATTCAGTGCAATGGATGCTTTATGTATATCTCAAGGTTTTCTAAGTTTCACTAGATGAATTACTGACCCCATGCAAGCCAATGGTCAATCTCCAGCAGGCTACAGAGGAACCGCAGATTCACCAGTTTTCAGTGATTTTTTTTCAGTAATTTCAAACATTTATTTTTTCTCTTTCTGAAATCGTCCTTCTCCATGCCTTGCTTTTATTAAATAATTCCTTCCAATAAAGATGCTCATAATTATTGATATTATTATTACTGCTATTTTTATTACTTGCAATATTCATAGTGGTTTATGAATTTTCTTTAAATGTATTGCCTCCACAGAGGAAAACATCACTTGTTTCAGCAGACATATTAGGTATATGATCTATCAGAAAACTTGAAATGTTGTGTCTGAGAACATGCCATGTAAACATTATGTTCTGTACTTCTGTTAATACATTACTGTACTGTGCTATTTTGTGCTTGTTTAGTGGGATGCTGGACCTGGCTGGCCGGGTTCCAAGACACAGCATGTTTAAGAGTCAGTAATGATGTTGAAAATCAGCCAGACAGCTGAGTCCTCAAAGTAATGAATTATTTCTCTAAATTCAATGAAAAGGGAAGCTAGACTGTTTGGTTCTGCAATTGATGGTTTGTGTAACCCGTCTACCTCACAAGACATAACCATATTTTCTGATACAATCAGCAAAATGCTGTGAAAATGTACAAAATGTGGAATAAGAAAACCACAGGCTTCCAATCAAAAGTGGATGATGAATTATCATGTGATTAAGATGTGAGACTTGCTTTTGCATCTAGGAAAGAAGTATATGCATCATATGATCTTTTTTCATTGAAGCATGACTCATGCTACACAGTTCACTTCAGTTTATGTCAGTGAGTTTTGGTTTTTTGCTCTTGATGTTACAAATTCTTGGGGTTTTTACTCATAATACTCTAAATATATAAACATAAAATGTAACATTCTTTATCTGAGAAGTAAATAAAATTCAAAGGTCAAAATCATAGGTATAATGAGACAACAACTAAAATCAGTAATGTGCCACCAACTAAAAAACACATTTAATACAATAAGTTGATTAATACATCAACTTATGAATTAGAAAATGTGAAGAGAAGAGCAGTGAGGGTGTTAAAAGACATATGAGAAGGAACTAAGCAGGGTAGGACTCCTTAGCCTCAGAAAGAGAAGACAGCTGATAGAGGTATATAAACAGATATATAGATAGAAATAAATATATTAATAGAGGTATATAAATCATAACTAACATGGTAATGATAATAAGGAAGTAGTGATTATTCAATATAACTAAGAAATGAAATTGTCAAGTGAGAAGTTCAAAACAAATAGAAAGAGGTATTTAATCACAACAGAAATTACTCTGAGAGAATAATTGCTATAGATTTTTAAGGACGCCAAAAGTTTACACAGGTACAGAAGCAATTCAACTTATTAATGGAAGAAAAATCCATCAAGAGCTATTTATACAGAGAAAATGTACATCTGGATTTCACTCTTATATTGAAGAATTTCTTCCTTGTGTCTAATCTAAATCTAGCCTCTTTCAGTTTAAAGCCATTATCCCTCATCCTATCACTACATTCATTTACATGGAGTAAATTTACATTGGAATTTCAGAAGGACAGGTTTGCCCACCTTTGAGCTGTTATGACTTTGTGCTTTCAGGTACAGCAGGTATGTTGCCATGGTCCAAGGTGGCACTTACAACCTCAAAGTGATTTATTGCAGTAAGAAATCTTTATAGAAGCACATCGGTACCAAATTGCATAGCCTGTAGTCTGATTTACAAGCTGATTACAAATCTACTCTTGCTGGTTGAAGAAGTCCTTTGCTACAGGACTCTGAAAAACAGGTGGGCATACTGGGGAATTGCCACCATATGTTTTACTTTTTCGTCCCTCTTCAGGCACTATCAAGAACAGGTTATAGACTAAATGAACCTTTAGTCTGACCCTATACATTTTTTTTCTGTTTTTAATACTTGCATGGCTGTATCACATATGGCACGGATATATGTAAAGCAAGAAGTCATTGACAGACTCAGAAACTATGAAAAAGTGTATCTGGGCAGGTCTAGATAAGTAGTCTGTTAAAATATTCAAATCACATGTAATGTCACTGATGTTGCAAATTCTTCTCCCAGGTGCTCTTAAAACAGAGCTAAAATTTTAAGAAACTTTTTACACCCTGCTGGATAATCTTCAAAAAGCTGGGTTTACCTCTGTAGCAGGAGATGACAATGTGACAAGCAACATAACAGACTTCTAGTGTAAATATGTATGACTTGTAGGAAATGTATCCATTGAAAAAGTATAGCTTTACACCTTTTTGAGAGTTGTAAGAGGTGAGGTTCTTTTTTAAAAGCATTCTTTTATTTTTTGGGGGTACATTGTTGTAATTTGTGTAAGAGATGTATGCAGAAGGAAGGAACAAAAAATAAAATCTGGCAGTAACACTGTTGCTTTAGGACTAGCAAGGCACAACTATCTCTGGTTTGCCCATAGGTTGCAATAGTTATGATATAGCTGATTTTCTATAACCTACAAAAGCAGAGCAGTTAGTTGTAGTCTCCTGAGTCCCGTAGACTCCTGCTGTAGTCTCCTAAGGATCATTTACACAGACTTTTATCTGTTTATGTACATACAGATACAGTGACAAAATGGTCCTTTTGTTCATGTGGCTTGCAGAGAGCAATGCAATCTGTTCATTGCTATAATGGACATCAATCATCATTCATACATAGGTATGGAGTTTTCATTTATTGGTCAACCTAACTTTGATAAGAGGCATCATTATTACAGTCTCCATGAGTTAATGAAATGGTAAATGTTTCTGTCACATGTCTTGGAAGGGAAAGCAACAGAGTGTGGCGAGATGAAACATTGAAACTTGTACTGAGCAATTCACTTTTCTAAATGTAGCCTTTCTAATCACAAAATGTATTGTTTTATACATTTTTCTTTTTTATAAAAATAAGAATTCACATCATCTGATTTTAAAGTGTACAGATATCTTCCACATTTTATCCACAGAACAGACACTTGCAGGCTGCTGACACACAGCCAGACACAGACTCATCAGTGCTTCTCCATTAAGAATTAATGTCCCTCACAAACAGATGAATGGACAGTTTAATTTTTATCTTCTTTCCATTTATGACAGTTTTGCCAAGGCTGTCAGCCTGTATTCTGACACTGTAAATGCTTACACATGTACTGAGCTGCAAGACTATGAGACATGCCCATGAATACAAGGCCAAAACCAGAAAGTCTTTGAGTCAGTGATGCTGCTCATGTACATAAAACTGTGCAGACATCTGCAAGATCAAAGCTTAGGGGAGCAATTACTACAGATGGTTTTGTGTGGTACATATTTGTCTGTTAGGACCTGGCCTGAGACCAGCAACTCATTTTACATTGGTCAATGAGTAACATTTTATTTTAATTATAGTTTACCCCAGGTCTGAACTGACTTGGAAATGATGAAATGGGATTTGACCTCTTCATAGGTTCATTTCTCTTTCCAAAAATTTGATATGCTAAGATTTATATCTTTCATAAATTTCTTTGAATTCAACTGAAAGTCATGCTATAGCTACTATTCCTTTATTTTATATCATTATGAAATATATAGTAGAGATAACTGAACAAAATGAATCTTTGAATGTTTTCATGTTCCAATTCACTGAAGTTCTCCTCTGGCCTAAGTTGGTGTGTCTTTTTTTTTAATGCCATATTTTTCTCACTGTTCTGAAAAGTTTTCATGTTCTTTTATGTTAGACCAATCTTCCTCATACATGAAATATGACTGATGTTAGAATTAAAGGCCACTTTGTACATGTGTGTGGCCTTCCCTTTCTGAAAGCCCAATAAGTGACTTCTAGCCTCCAGTTTACTCCTTTGAGAACATATAATATTTTAAAAATATAATTTAGCAAAATTAGCAAACCTTGTTTCACTGGAACCCTCTCAACAAATGAGCAGAGAGCCTAATTAGATGTCAGCCCCCTGGGGTACACCACCACCTGCAGAGGAGGGCTTAGATCACAGGTGTAATCCTGTGGGTCATTTATCTCTCCCCTCCCAACCCTTCCCTTCCCAGACTGGTTATTTTACCTTTAAATGCTGATGGATTGTCTGCTTCTGAGCTATGATGGATTCTGTGTGCCAGGGTGGGTGACAGTGAAGCAGATGTGCTTTAGGACAAAGACCAGTTTGTTGGTGCTGGCTGTAGGGGTGCTCTTTTTTTAATAGCAGTGATTTAGGCATGCAGTAATTTGGCACGTTTGCAGTCACGTTAGGCTTATGCAACCGATCTGGGGGGGAGCAGCAAAGTTATTACAATCAAAATCTCAGCATCCTTAAAATAAGAGTAGTTACGCTGCAGCTACCTTAGCTTGCTGAGAGTGCTTTTCTGCTATCCTTCATGGATCTGCTAATCTTTCCCTTTTAGTACAGGGGAAATGGAATAAGAGGCCATAGATGAGGAGAGAAGTGTGGCAGAAGGAAGCAGGGAATACAGTGAACAGCTACTGATTTAAAATATTTTCAGAATTCTCTGTAGTTCAAAAAAGCCCTCTAAGACATCTTCTTGCAAGTTGCTATGTTTTCTGTATACAACATGGAATATCGCACCTATCTCTGTAATTTTAAGCACCAGCTTCAATTGCACGGATAAGATACTTTAATGTTGGTATTCTGCATTCAAACTGAAATGAAAACTCCAGTCCTTCCCAAGGCAAAGGACCCCAAGGGCAAAGTGACAATTAACATGTGAAAAAGGTTGCTGAGGGGAAAAAAGACTTGATTTATTTGCATACTAATGTGAATTAGAAATGAATACATTTCTGGAATAATTAAGATGATTTGACATTTACAGCTTTGTTCAATATTTGCAATTACGCTGCTAAAGCTTTTCAAAACCACTTGTGCTTTCAGCAAGGTGACACCATGTGGATTGTTTTTAGCATTTGTTCTTCAGTTTTCTTTATAATTCTTTTACTTTTGCTTTGTAATTGATCACAGGGAAAATGTGATAGTCCTCCTACTCCCTGTAAATGTAAGCTACACTGAGAAGAATTTGTAAGAATCTATAACACTTTCTTGGCATATTGCTTTACTAGCACAATATGCACCTAAACAATATGGAAGTAACTTTCTGGAGAATGTTTTTGTGTAACTGAAAAAAATCCTGAAATTCTAACCATGCCATCAGAAAAAAAGTTAATTACCATAATTACTGTTACAGGGGAAAAGAAAAGAAAAAAAAAGAGAAAATTACATGGTGGTAATGGAAAACTCAGTGAAAGAAATGGACTCTTCTGACAGCAGCTTTATTTGAAAGAAACAACTACTTATATGGTGGCAGACAAGATGTAAGTACAGAAATTGCCAAATTGCCTTCTAATTCTGAAGTCTTTTTCAGATTAAAAAAAAGCCCCATAAACAAAACAACAAAACACTGAAAGAGACTTCTTAGTTTCTTCAGCCTTGGATGTGTCATAGCTTGGTTTCAGGGTCTTATCATAGACTATCTGTGAAAGAATATAGATATAACCAAGGTTTCATCAGTCAAGTGTAATTTCTTCCTTAATTTCTCCCTATTCTGTTACACATTAACTCATTTTTGTTTACTCTGAACAGAAACTGTTTTTTTGATTACATATGAAGTTTGAACGAACAATTTTTTAACAGAATGGAAATCAGGCTTAAAAAGAGGAAAAGAAAACTGAAGGGAGGCTGTAAATGGAAGTTTTCCAGAGATATTCATGATGCCTGGCTTTGGTAAAAGGCCGATCAAACTTCTCATTAGCAGGAGTTCTTATGGTATGAGGCTTTTTCCACTGAAGTGATTTTTACTTATATAAGAAATCTTAAAGAACTTTTAAGAACTGAACAGTGGTCTGAATGAAAGGTAATCTTAGATCAGATACTGATGCCAAAACAAACAGAAAAGAACATTTTGTGTGCAACTTACGTTGAAGAGAGGCTTTCACTGATGATGTCTTCAATTCTTTAGCTCACCTGAGAAACCAGCTGATTTTTTTTTTTTACACCCTGAAAGGAATGTGAGTTTTCTGGGGAATGCCTCAGGCAAAGTTCCACCAATCTGTTGTAATGTGCATACATGCACAGATGAAGGAGTAACTTTTCATAAAGTATTTCTGTGAATGTTTTATAGCTACAGAGATGAATTCTTGCATTTCTTATATCCGAGGTATTGTGAACTGAAGTTTTCAACAAGCATTTCTTCCCCTGTTGCTCATTCCCAGTGTGAGAAACTGGTAACATGCTTTACAGCTGTGACTTTCTAGTAGATAAACAGTTGCTTTATCTGTTATATTGGGTTCTTCAGGAATTACATCTTCTCCTTGAGCCATCAATCTTGGTATAGCAGAATTCTTATGTGGTGTTCCAATCAGCGGGAGGCGTTGGTTATTTCTTCCAAATAATTATCTATAGGGCACTGATACTCCACGTATTTTATGTTTGTATGCACACATACATAGGCAAGCATAGGAGGGGAAAAAAAGTTTCAGGAATAATTGTGGTTGTCTATACCAATAAGTCCACATGGCTGCAAGTGAGAATCTGTCTCTCTTACTAGTCAGGGACAGAAACAATTAATTATATTCTTCGTTTTAAGAGCTGTTACAACAGACTTGAAGATAATCATTACCCTTTAGATTCTCAGATCTTATAGAGAAAAATCTAATAAAAATGGTTCTTGTGCTTTTGAGTCTTTTTGTACTCTGAGCATGACTATGCAGTAGAACTAAAGCACCATAATAAACCATAAATAGTGTTTAGTCAAATGTCTATTGGAGAGAATCTGGGAAGTAACATAAATTAGTTGAGGTGGATTAATGCTCTAGGACATGTTCCAGGATACAGTATCTGTGGGAGATTATGTACAAGGATGATGTGACTGTCAAGTAAATTAAATGCATCTTCTTCAGTCTTCAGTGTGTGAAGTGACTGAATAATGACATTTAAATACAAATAATGGCTACATTTTATCTTAATTTAGAGGCTGGTCACCCTAAATCAGGCACAGATATGAGATAAAATAGTGTGAGAGCTGACACTTGGTTTCTAAAAATGGTTCTGTAAACTGTGGAAAGTTGTGTGGTTTTTTTTTGGTCTGAA
This sequence comes from Microhierax caerulescens, assembly GCA_035590215.1. NCBI lineage: Eukaryota > Metazoa > Chordata > Aves > Falconiformes > Falconidae > Microhierax > Microhierax caerulescens. The sequence continues at coordinate 80,376,139 of JAVJGJ010000047.1, read as the reverse complement.
ATAGTACTTATTTAAATACCAGTTATATATTTGACCAGAACAGAAGCTAAATATTTTAAATAAACCTAGAGCTGAGTAGATAGTATATTGTTTACTACAAAAGTTTTTAAAAAGCATTAAAGTTTCTGTTAGACTTGAAACATATATTTTTTAAACTTAAAATGTTAGGGAAGAAAGGCAAACAAATTATTAGCATGGAAACATTTTTAATCAAAACATCAAAGGATTCCAAAATGAAATATTAAATCCATTCTTTAAAAATACTAAACTTGCAGGATATAATTAATATAAACTTGTGACTGACACAATTTGCAAAAAGGGAGTTAATATCTTTTTGGGTCTTATCCTTTTGAAGTGTGTTTTAAACCTTGTAGTATCTGGCTTGACCACCAATGGTAGCAGTAAATTCTTAAAAAATATGGTTCATATGGGCTGCTTTGCGATGTTCCTGTTATCAGTGTCAAACATTTACGAAGACAGTTGGTAGGGCAAAATCCTCTGAAAACTGATTCAGAGCTAAGCTCTGAAAATTATAGGCATTTCTGGGTTTAAAAATCTGAGCTAAGAACCTGGGAATATGACAGTTTTTAGTACTTATTTATGGATGCTTTTATAATTGCAGTCCTGCTGCTTAAATTAACTACAAGACATTCAGTTAACAAGGTAAATTGGACAAGTGGGTTATACAGAGCCACCTTCTTGATTTTTTTTTTCTCTCATTCTTTCATAAATAAATGAAGAAAATTTCAAGCTGTTTGTGCTCAGATCTTTAAGATCATTTACAATACAACTGATTGCATTTCAAATAGGATTGGTGGCATTTTTGCCCTGGGTTGTGAGGCCAGTATTAACATTTCATAGTTCCCTTAATAATGAAAGGCACAACAGGGAAAACTGGTATCTACCTAATGAAAAAGAATATATAGTGATTGCTATGAATAAACCAACAGATCTTCTAAAGTGTGTAATGGCAAGCTGTAGAGTTAAATGAAAGCGAGTGATGCTCATTAGAGTCTGCTATGACACCTAGTTAGATTCATTAGTGCACAAACAAAGGTTTAAACCACAGCAGACAGACATACAGTTTCAGCTGTAATGGGTTGTATGTGAACAAAAGGAAAATGGAACAGTTATGAAAGAAAATGGAAAGTAACTCATTTTACTGGTTGCTTGTCCTTGAAAAAAAAATTCTCTTTGGGCTCCACATATTATAAATAAGCATCTAAAAAATCACACAATCCAGAATGAAATAATCAAAACTTCTGAACTGGCCTTCTGATCCCTAACAAGCTTTCTGCTTCAGGATTACATGTCTCGAACCCAGATACCAACTCTCCACCAAGGGTTGTTCCTGCTGCTCTGCTTGCCAGCAAGAGAGCCTGCAGCAGGAGTGGGTGATGATATCTTATTTTTAAAGGATGCTGCCAAATTTCAATATGTTGTGGTTTGTTTTTTTTTTTTTAATATTCATTCTACCTATGTTAATAACAGTATTTTAGGTTATTAATAGAAAATATTAACATGCTAATTTCTTGGCACTATTTATGCCACTCTTTCCTTTTTCCACTGGGCTTGTACAAACACAATGGCCTAGATGACTTCATTGCATTTTTAAGCTGCTAACGTAACGGCATTGAATTTAATAATATAGCTACCACCTCAGGTCCTTACAACAGGAAGGGAGTTCTTGGGAACTCCTTTCCAAGGGACTTCCTACGCTTGCACCCGCAGCGGGCAGCAGGCTGGGGTGCCCCAGCAGCCCTTCCCGGAGGAGGCAGAGGAAGTCAAGAGGCTGCAGGACTTCTCCTAACCTCAGCTGGACAGAGATAGGAAGCCAGGAGCAGAGGAGGTGGGTACTGGAGGTGCTTTCCTGGGTTGTGGCTTTTGGTGCACCCCTAATGAAATAAGGGTAGAGGAGCAGAAGCAGCTGAGTGTTGTCAGAGTTCCCTTGCTCAATGCTGCAGCACCCATCAGCTTCTCCAGAGGGGAACCCCCTACCACAGGGAACGTGAATTTGAGAACATCCTCTTCCCCATTGGGCTGCCATATGACCGACAGTAAACAACAGCAGTCACTAGGCAGAGAAACATGAATTTACTCTTAGAAACATGTTCAGGTTAGTAAAAAGGTTAAACTGACCTCAATGATAAATATATTAACAATATAATTATACTTTTGTGGGGAACTTTGCCCTGCTTCCTTTATGAGGATTTTCTGGCTAACCTATGATCATTCCTTTGCTTTTTCCTGTGGCTGTATACGCAAGGATACATGCATTATAATCAGCATTTCTAGATTTAAATCCAACTAAAGGCATAGTGTGCAAATGGGCTGCTATAAATACTGCAGACAGGCTTCTAGAGTTACATCACTCCTGTATGTTTGCAGGGGAGTTGCTCTGTTCTGTGTTTCATCAAATAGGAGGAGGCTGCTGTTCAGATCTAGCTGCTACAATAAGAACCTGTTTTTCAGGAGAGTGTTTTGGAAAGGGTAGTTGTGTAAGAACAGTCATTTCAGTGCATTACTTCATCACAATTAATAATAACTGAAGTAATGAATCTAGTGAGACTGAATTACGTGTCCAGTGTACAGCAAACTGTAGGCCTTTCCACTAGAAAATTTAGTTTTTCTTAGGTATTATAAATCAGCACCATTGCCAAGGCTGCAACAGTTTCTATTTCAGTTTCTATTGCAAAATTTCTATTACAGTAAAAACTGGATTGACTGTTTTCAGTCATTGCTGCACCCCCTCATATTTCCCTGTCACCTGTCACAACAGTTTCAAAACTGTTAGGTTAGTTCTGGGGCATCAGGTTTGCAGTGAGGCAAATGATGGGCTTATACTCACAAGCATTATGTTTTATGCCAGTCTGTAGAAAAGCAAAGGTCACCAACTGCTCTAAAACAATGAAGGAATTTTGATTATTGGTCTTAGCAAACTAACTAGTTCAAGTGATACAAATTATCTGAGTAATGCCCTGACACCGTAAATCAAACCTATGGGTGAACTGTGTAACCTTGCTAACTAAGCAAGACCTTCACAGAGCTTAATAGGGAATTCTTCAGCTTGTAGGTTGTTAAAAATAATTAAATTTGGGCTTTTCTGCCTCTCCCCATGCCTCTTGAACAAGAGAAATCATGTGTTACAACAGCTGGAAAGAAGGAATTTTCTGGGCTTCAAGCTTCTTTGCTCAATGAACTGTTTGCATGGTTCTGGAAAAGGCTTATTCCTTTTCTAACCAACCTAGTGCTTCTCTGGGAGCAGGTCCTTGCCTCTGCCTGCAAGCTTTTTTTCTAGTCATAGCTGGCACAAAGAAGCTACAGCATCTGGCTAGGCCTGCTGGAATCCAAAGAGCCAGAAAAAAAAAAAGAGAAATTGAAAACAAAGCTTCATTAACTCAAGGCAGCATGCTAATACTTTGACATGAGCATGAAAAGACAGAAGTATCTTGAAAGAGGTTTTAGTGCAATCCAGATGTGAATATGCTGTGAGTAATGATGTACTTCCTGAGGTTAAAGTGGGTGAACTAGAAAGTATGTGTGGTTGTGAGGCTTACTAAAGGGAAGTACTCACAAAGCTGTGGGACCCTGGAATGGCCACAATTTGGAGCACAATAGGATCAGATCTTTTTTCTTTCTAGCCTCCAGTGCGCTGTTCACTGAGCTCATTTAAATCCTTCCGAGGCAGAGATTTTTGGGGCAAACCCTGGGGTAGATACAAGGCACTAGGCTAAGGGTTAGCTGAGAGGTATATGGGGGTTCTGTTTCTTTTTTTTTTTTTTATTTTTCCCCTAGAGCTTTTTTCTGACTCACTTCAGTTTCTGCAAAGGTTGTTCTAAGAGCCCAGTTATGTGGGCCAACTTGCAAAGGCTGAACTTGAAAAAGTTCTGTACCTTGGGCTATATTCTCTGGCCAGGGCCCAGGGCTTTTAGCCTAAATATGGCGTATGTCTAACCCCATACCTCATGCTCAGACTCTGTAACACTGTAGGAATTGTTGGCCTGAGGAGAACAAAAGAGCTGGGCAAATTTGAGCTGCCCTCTCTGTACGGGGCATGTGAGTTAGGTGTGGATAATGCTGGCAAGCATGCTACAGTTTTTAGGAGCAGAAACAGCTCGAGTTTTCCTTTCCTCCATCCCTGCTACATTAATGCTCCTTAGTCTCTTTTCCAAGACAGAACTTTGTGGAAAAGGATAGCAGAAAACAAACAAAAAAAAAACCCAAAACCCACCAAAAAACAATCCCACCAGAACCACAAATCACCATTTCAACTTGCTTACTCCAAAGAATCAGAGAAGTGTGGGATCACAGAATGGTTTGGGTTTGAAGGGACCTTAAAGATCAACTAGTTTCAACCCCCCCTGCCGTGGGCAGGGACACCTTCCACTACACCAGGTTGCTCAAAGCCCCATCCAGCCTGGCCTTGAACACTGCCAGGGATGGGGCATCCACAGCTCCTCTGGGCAACCTGTTCCAG